>JAWNLD010000490.1:10492500-11692500 GCA_035041545.1 Drosophila colorata | reverse complement strand
ACTTGCATGAGCAAAAAAAAAACAAATTAATTTACTGGAAGCATGGAGAAAGGCAACTGTGTTTTCGGATGCATATAAATGTGCGGCTTTTTGTTGTTGTTTTTTATTGTCTCGACTCATTTGTAAAAAAAAAATATATACAAACTTCGCACTTAGTCACATTTTGTAGTTGGCAAATAGATAAAGCAAAAAAACAAACGAGTCTGCCTTTGTCTGCTCGCACACAGAGTGAAAAGAGTATATTGGTTCTGCAATGTTTGTCCGTCTGAAAGTCTAGGGACTTCAAACGTGAAATGTGGATTTGTATATACCCGCATAAGATAAAGTGTTACGATTTGGCTACGCCCACTGGGGGCGTGACAAATTGCGAAAATCTTTATCTCATTCAGTTTTAGAGCTAGAGTCACCATTAAATAAAATTAAAATAAATTATAAACTATAAAAAAATAAATAAAATAAAACTATAAAACTAATAATAATAATAATAATAATACTAATACTAATAACAATAAATTTAATAATAATAATTATTGCAAGCAGCAGCAAACGTTGTTGTTGCTTAGGAAAAAGGATTATTCAAGCAACAAGCAGAAATGTTTTTCTTTTGTACTTTTTAATGTTGCCTATGTTTTTTTACTCTTGGTCTCAGGCCGCCAAAGTACTCATATTTTTATATTATTTGGTTTTTGTCAGTGGTCTAGTTGAGTGTTTTCCACACAAACTGAGATCTTATTTTCCGCCCACTTTTACGCTAAAAGGAAACTTCTAGCCCTTATCTAGGCTGTTGTCAAAACTGTTCTCTCTGAATGGAAGGAAATCGAAGAAAATTGCTGTCGACGGTGGTCGTCGCGGAAATCGTTGTATCAAATAGAAATTAGCGCTTGGCTAATTTAAACAGTTTAATGTCACTTGGCCTTAGGGCTGCCGAACGGAACGTCAAAGACGAACGACAAAAGGCGCGAGCCCAACCAAATCGGTTTGCGCAGCAGGTGGCAGATCGGAGCTTCTGGCAACTGGCAACTGCCAACTGAGAACTGGCAACTGGTAACTGGGAACCTCGAGCCCCGAGCCCCGAGCCCCGAGCATCGAACTTGATCACAGCGGGCGCTATCAACGACAGCGCTGCAGGTTCAGCACCTTTTGTGCGATAGTCGACATTAGGTCGGGCACAACAATTGGAGGCGGTGTCATGATTTTCACAGCAGGTGTCGCCGTTAATGATTTACAGCAGAGCGAGCGGCACCAAAAGAGCAAGTGAGAAAGGGCACTCGCTGCAACTGCAACAAAGTGCAGCGGCAACGGCGCGTCGGGAGTGCGGTCGGCAATAACAATAAACTGATAAAAACACTAAGTGTTTGGGTCGTAAGTGCCCGACTGGGCAATACCCTGTGCACAGCTCTGAGCTGAGCTGGCGTGGCATCAATTGCCATCTACTTCCTGACGACGATGCCTGCTGCATACATTCGCACGAAACTGTTATGCCCATTTGTTGCTCATTTTTAATGGGTATCAGTGGTAGAAAAAGTCGAAATTTGTTGTGGCCAGAGGCGCTTCGCTTTGATGTCGTAACAGGCAGCGCAGTCAGCGAGCTAGCAAAGCAACTTCGTGAAGGAGGTGCCTCCGCGCAGCTGAGTGGGAGCGAGAGCGGCGATAGTGTCCAGCTTGTGGTTGTTGTCGTTTTGGCCAGCAAACATAAATTTGGAAAGCAATTCATTATTCGTTTCGTATGTGGTATATGGGTGCGTCTTCTTTCAATTTAGTCCGGTTAAGTACGGTTCCGATCGGCTTGGGTCTTTTCATCTGCCAGCATATACACATATTCACATATGTATTTACATTCACATCGATGGTTAGTTTGGATGGCGCTGGAACGACTGCTTGGCGCCGGTGGCGCCCCCTATGGCGCACAAATGCTAAACAAATTGTTACATGTTATAATCAATTTGATTTGGGCCATAAAAGGACGCACTTGTTTAATACAGCGGGATAAAATGTATTTATATATATATATATATATATGCTTGGGCTATTTCTTAAGGGAATCTTTGTTTGTTTTATTTTACTGTGGCGCTGATCGATGAATCAAATCATTTAGTATTTAAATTTGCAGAAACATGATTGACTGACTGGCTAACTGATTAACTAACTAACTAACTGGCTTTCTGCCGGCACCGATATAATTTTGTATAATTTTCTTGCCGCACAATCGAACACACTTACAGGGAGCGATGTGCGCAGTTGCACGACGTTCAAATTGCTCCAATTATGTTTGGCTTTGGCTTTGGCTTTGGCTTTGGCTCTGTCTTAGTCTTAGCGTCGAATCTGGGGCCGGAGTAGTTCGGTGGCCATCGTTGGCCTGCCTGCTCATCCTTTAAACTATTCCATGTGCCCGCTCTGTGACTGGTTGCTGACTGGACTGGCCCCGATATCATTATACTGCCAGCGGGGCAGTGGCACCTCTCTGACATTTTGCACTGCAATACGTGCCACAAAAACAACAACAAAAAAAAAAAGAAAAGAAAAACCAAAAACCGCTGCTACCAGTAACTGCCTATCCGCCCAATCAGCGCAAACTGAAATCTCAGCCAAGAGCAATGCGGAAACAGTTTGTCTATTGATTTGGACTTGGCTAGGTAAGCTAAGGCTGGTAAGGTGACCCCAGCAATTATTCGACAAAATAGCAGCTTCCGCGGCCTAAATCTCGGCGGGTTATCAACTTCGCCCGTTTCTCCTCCAACAGCTATTTGTAGCGGCCGCTAGGCAACCATATAAAGCCTGTATAACTGTAAGCTCTGGAGCGAAAACCACAAACTTAATTCTGTTGGTCGGGGAGGCAGCAACTTGCAACTTGACTCCTGGGCGGCCACAAGTTATCTGACCGATTTTTAGCAGCTGAAAATTGGCTGCTGGTGCTGCTGTTGACATTTTTGGATACATCACACAGCTGTTGGCATTCAAAATGTGCGTGATGAGGATGAGTTTAAGGATGGGCACAAGGATCAGCCGCAGACAGCAGAGTTAAATCCTCGATCGTCGTCAGAGTGAGCGCGATGAAGACAGTAATTGAGAGAGTGCAGAGTTTTAGATGGTGTTGCTGGACCGCTAGACAAGAGCGTAATATTTAATTGGTTTTGGCTAAAGGAACAAAGGATAAGCCAAGAAGAGGTTCTAAATGACTTCCTTTTGTTGTCATGCGCGCACGTTTTTGTCGGACTTTGAAGCAGGATATGACACAAAAGTGTCAAAGTCGAAGATGCGATGCTCTCCCAAAAAAAAAAATAAATAAAATAAATTATTAATGTGAAGTACATCGAATGTCGAAAAGTATATATATATTTACATTATATATTTATATTATATGTTTTATTAAAAAATCTTAAGTACTTTATTATTATTCATACAAGAATTCAAGGATTCTAGAATATCAAGAATATATATATATATATATATATTGGCCCGAGCTATAACATAGTATAAACTCCCTCTGACCTACGTAAAAGTTTCTTAAAGATAAATAGCTTTGCTAATTTTCATAAAAACAGACAAATAGCCAAAATCGACTTAGGTGTTGATTATGATTAAAACTATTTATATTTGATAAAATCGACAAAACTTGAATACCCTCTGCGTGGGTATACAAATAAAGATACAAAGATTGTTTAATATAATTAAAAAAAAAAACATTTTGAAGTCGACGCTTACAAACCTTCTGATATATTAAGTGTGTCTTCTGCCAGACACACTATAAAAAACTACAGACCGTAAAATTTTATGCGAATTTCGGTTTTGATTTACGTTGCGAGTTAATTTTGTGGGTTGGCGTCGCGTCAGTGGCATTTAAAGCCGTCTTTGCCTGTGTTGCCAACTCGATCTGAAATTGGGCATATCAAATTTGTATTTAAATTATTTTCAGTGTTGCCTGCAGACGCGCTTGTTAGCTGCGAAAGGCCAAACTAAAGTTCAACTGTTCCCATCTCAACCAAAATAAACGCAACTAAATGGTACCCTGTATTTTTTGTCGTGCTTCTTTCAGGATCATCCCAGCCTGCGCGGCACTCCTCTGGCCATGCTGGCCGCCCAGTGCAACAAATTGTCGAACAAATCACCGCCGCCACTAGCTGATGCGGCCGTTGGCAAGGGTTTCCATCCCTGGAAAAAGAGCCCCAATTCACCAGCAGCGGGCAGCAGTGGCGCCGGCGGTGGTGGTGGCAGCGCAGCGAGCGGCGGCGGCAGCAGCGTCGGACAGCACTCGCCATGCGCCATTTCAGCTGCCAGCTCGTCCAGCTCCACTGGCAGCGGGGGCGGCGGTGGCAGCGGCCAAGCCTCGCGCAGCCTCTCGTCCAGTAGCCACAGCAGCAGCACCATGGTGAACATTACGGCTAGGTAAGCGGCGCGACGGCGCACGGAGGTCCCAACCCAAGATCTGGCTGAACAAACTATATGAAAACAATATTAAGTAATATATATAAAAATTAATTTTTTTTTTAAATTTTTCTCCGCTGATGATGGCTAAATTGTGTGATATATATAAAATGATATTTTTGAATTTTACACAATTACGCAATAGCAAGCTAAATTTTGCATTATTCGAATTTTAATTTTTATTTCAATGTTATTTAAATATTTCGCACCAAACGCATTTTGAGTTGACATCTTTTAAAAATATTTTCAATATTTTTAACTCATAATCATAGAATTTAAAATAACTGTGAAAGATAAAAAAAATAAATAAATAAATCTGAGTGCGGATAAATGGAATTCCATTTATCTGCACTCATTTGTTTTTTTGTTTTTTTTTTAATTTAAAAAGTTGCCTTGCAAGCTATGATTATGAGGTAAAAATATCGAAAATATTATAAAAATATGTAAATTCAGAGAACTCGAATATTCAACTTAATCGAAATTGTACTTATATATTTAAACATGTACTTGTTCAGCGGGTCTTCTGTTGGTTTGCGGACCACTGTGCGTTGCGCAGACAACAGCACGCTCTTTACAACTTGTGAGTAATTTCAGCATATATCCTTACAGTCGTCCGCTGACCTCGTCCTGTGCAGCCGCGGGCAGCTCGGCCTCAGCCTACGGCAGTGATTTGTATTTTCCCAACACAACCACATCGACGGCCAGCATGGTGTCCGACAATCATCACATGCACCAGGGCCTACTCGGCAAGGTGGAGGGCGCCGCCTTCGGTTCCGTTTATTCGCGCCATCCGTACGATTGGCCATTTAATGCGGTGACCGCGTCCGCCCACAAGGCCGCCGAGGCAGCCAGCGTCAATTCGGGCTGGTGGGATATGCACAGCGCTGCCGCCGCCGGCAGCTGGCTGGACATGGGCAGCGCTGCCGCTGCCGGAATGCACTCGACCATGGCCAACTATGCGAGCGCCGCGGCTGCAGGCACCGACTACAGTTCGGCATTGTCGCATTCGCTGTCGAATACGGCGCACTTGCTGGGCTCCGGCCAGCATCTGCTGCAGGACACCTACAAGAGTATGCTGCCCGGCCAGGGCGTCGGCGGCTTCTCGCTGCCGCACAGCTCACCGGCGGCGGCGGCAACAGCGGCATCGCCGCAGGCCTCGACACCGTCAACGCCGTCGCCGCGTTCGCAGCGCCGTTATGCGGGCCGGGCGACATGCGATTGCCCCAACTGTCAGGAGGCGGAGCGTTTGGGGCCAGCTGGGGTGCATTTGCGCAAGAAGAACATCCACTCCTGCCACATACCGGGCTGCGGCAAGGTCTACGGCAAGACGTCGCACCTGAAGGCCCATCTGCGCTGGCACACCGGCGAGCGTCCCTTCGTGTGCAATTGGCTGTTCTGCGGCAAGCGTTTTACGCGCTCCGACGAGCTGCAGCGGCATTTGAGGACGCACACTGGCGAGAAGCGCTTCGCTTGCCCCGTGTGCAACAAGCGTTTTATGCGCAGCGACCATCTGGCGAAGCACGTGAAGACGCACAATGGTACAGCGCCGAATGGCATTAAAAAAGGCTCCTCGGAGTCGTGCAGCGACTCGGAGGAGGCTGCCAATCAGTCGGGTGAGTCGAACGGGCTGGGCGGCGCGTCCAGTGGCCAACAGACGGGCGCAGGCGGGGGCGGCGGGGGTGGCTCGGCCAGCTCTGGAACTGGCAGCGCCGGTACAGGTGGCGCCAACAGAGCTGGCAGCCATCCCGGCACCCCCACCTCGCTGCATGCGCACAGCGCCTCCAGCACGTCCAGCAGCCTGCTGGGCGGCGGTCTGCACCTGGCCACGCCGCACCAGATGGTCGCCGCGGGCGGCTCGCCGGTGATGCTGCATCAACATCCGCAGCAACAGCAGCAGCACTCGCATCAGTCGTCGCATCAGTCGTCGCACCAGTCGTCGCATCAGTCGTCACATCAGTCGTCACATCAGCAGCAACAGCAGCAGCAGCAGCAGCAGCAACAGTTCTCGCATCAGCAATCGCATCCACATGCCCATCTACATCATAATCATCATCATCTGGTGGGCACATCGGCACCTAGTCCCGGCCTGGATCATCGACTGGATCATAGCGCTCTGGTCGACATTAAGCCGCCGATGGTTTGAGGTTCGCTGGGACCCTTTCTGTTCACCAATTGAGCAGAATTGGGTTCCTGGACGCAGCTGAAAATGCAGCTGCTTGGCAGCACCATTGGACGAACCAACAATTAGTGGGATTGGCAGCACGCAAACGCTAAACTAATTACTTAAACAAACAACAACAACAAAAAAAAACAAAAAATTGTTCTGTAGAATTCCGCTTTGTTTTTTTTTTTTTGTATTCTGCATAACGTCATATGCGGCAAAGTTTTTAGGTTTTAGATTAAAGCTAAGCAATTTTTTTTTTATAAATTCAAATATATATATATATATATATATATATATGGGTACATACTTACATATAATGCAAATAACATTTTTTCGCTATCATAACTAAACAGCAGTTTAAGCAACAACAATCAACTTCAAGCTAATAAAATACTAAGATAGAATAATACTTAAATATGTATTCGCATCCAGCTTAAACCCTATTGTATATATATATTTTATGTGTTTCTAGATGTCTATGCGAATATAGTTTCATATATAGCAAACAATTTTCTAAATTACAATTATCAAAATATTGCTTTTGCTATCAAATATGCTACATATAAATATATATATATATTTTTTTTTCATCTTTTTTACTAGCAAGTAGTTTGATAATTTTTTTTTTAATAGCAAGTAGGTAAGAAAATATTGAGAAAAAATGGATGTATTTATGTGCACAGCGTTTATTATAATTACATACACATATATTATATGCATATATAAAAAGGAATATCCAAAAAAAATAAGCGGAACTTAATAAATTATTTAAAAAAATCTGATTTCAATTAAAGGTAAACTATTATTATAATTTGTTGAAAATTATGTGAGCAATAGAAAAACAATCGTTAAAACATAAAATAAAAAAATATTTCTAGTCCAATTATGAAAAAAAACAAAACACCATTTTTAAAACTAAGGATGATAAACCAAAATTGTAAATCAGAACAAATGCTTTGCTTGACAACAGACAACAGAACACACAAAGATCGTTACACATTATACTATATCGATTGCATGAGAATATATAGGTACAGACAGAGGCGCTCATGGGCGTGGCTGGCCAAGCGATTACCAAAAAAAAAAGGACACTGAAGCGCCGACCACAGCCTTCCGGCTGGTTCTATTGCCGATCTCTGGAACAGGGGCTAATAGAGGACGTTGGGCTACATAAGCTGTACTTTCTCGGCCGTTCTCTGTTGTTGCTTCATAACGGTGCAGACTCGGCGCCATTTTGTAAAATAAACCAACTTTTATGTCTTATTTTTTCTAACCACCTAATCTACAAAATAAACATATTATTTTTAGACGCTAGACCTTTAAAGTTCACGTCTGAATGTCTTTGTTGTTTTCGTAATTTAAGCTGAATTTTTAAATTAAATATGTATACGCAGTGTTTCCTGTGCTTAGTTCAGAAAACAGAAAGGGCTTGACTAGTTTTTAACAACGAAAGAAACTTACCTAAATCAAACAGTAGCAAAAAACATTTTTTTTTAGCAATTTCAACTTATGAATGTATATGTATATGTATATGTATATGTATATGTATATGTATATGTATATGTATATGTATATGTATATGTATATGTATATGTATATGTATATGTATATGTATATGTATATGTATATGTATATGTATATGTATATGTATATGTATATGTATATGTATATGTATATGTATATGTATATGTATATGTATATGTATATGTATATGTATATGTATATGTATATGTATATGTATATGTATATGTATATGTATATGTATATGTATATGTATATGTATATGTATATGTATATGTATATGTATATGTATATGTATATGTATATGTATATGTATATGTATATGTATATGTATATGTATATGTATATGTATATGTATATGTATATGTATATGTATATGTATATGTATATGTATATGGATATGGATATGTATGTTTCTATATATATGCTTGATATACATTTAAATAAACATACATATACTATATATGTGTATATGTATACATGTATGTATATATATATTTGTATATATATATCTATACATATATTTAAAGCATATATAGATAAATAGAGCTAACTTTTTTTTGTCAACATAAAACAATGTGTAAATTAAAAATTTCAAATAAAGTAAATAAATTTAAATTGTATTTAAAACAAATGCAGATATGAGAATTTTTCTATATCCTTTCGGAGGGTATTCAGATTTTGGGCACTTTCGACCCCAAAGAGTTTAAATTTGTATTACCTGACGACAGTAGATATCGCCTTGTCCGTCAATCTGTACTTTTGATTCAGTTTTAAAACATTGCATACGTTCGACTTTTTGCTGCAGACTGTAGATGTCTTGAAGTCGTTCGAATCGGAGGACAATATAATTTAGCTCCCACAGAAACGATCAATCGTAAATGAAAAAAAATCAATCAGTAAAATTTATCTGTTATCCCAACCAAATTCAGGAAGCATGAGTCTCAGCATTGCTTCTAACAAAAAACAAAAATCCTAGCAACATTAGACTGTCATATCATCTCTATATACAGAGGTATTAAAGCTTCTGCCCCTTCTGATGATAACTGTTAATTTATAGTATACCCTGTGCCTATTGAAAGTGGGTAAAAAAGGTTATGTAAAAATGGAAGGGGGCATCTGCAATCTATATGAATGCGTCGATCTCAGAGACTTTAAGAGCTAGCCACTAGAAATTTAGGTCAGGCAATATTAAATTGTCGATAACCCACCACATTTTATTGAAAGCGATAAATATTGTTGTTTTTTATTCCGGCTCGGAGCTGGCTACAGAGCATCCCCTAGTCGGGTACTCTGGACTAGAGCACTCTTCCCTGCTGGTGTTTTGTTTTGCTCTGCCAAATTTCCGTATGTTAAAGAGCCAGTCAAAACTTTCGATGCTAACGTTGCTTTCAGCTCAATAAATATCAATTTGCCAACGACAGCCGGATAACGTAAATTGTATGTATATGTTTGTATCTGTGTGACAGTTGTCCGCAAGGGTGTTTGTAAGTCGAGACCACCATGTGGGGGATGTCGAGAAGCACACTTCCGACCCGGGCTCTGTTTGTTGCGGGTGGAGGTGGGGTTGTTCGTATTTTGTATGTGGTGCTGGGTACGCTGAAAGATTATTTAACATTTGACGGTCGGAATGCTGCGTTGTGGGCGTCATCGTGGGCGGCCCGGCCAACCTTGTCGTTAACGACTTAAACGCAGAAAAAGGCGATGGGTAGAAAAACGCTTTACGGCTTACGCTATTTGCTTCGGTTACGCCAGTTACTTACTTACTGAGCCCGGCTGCTATTTTGGGTGATTTAAATTTTATTACCGTGGATTTGTTGCTTGGGGGTCGACGTCAAACCAAATGGGGTGATGGCCAAGTGGGATCGGCGGGAGATAAGGGAATGAGCAGATTGAAATTGAAGTATGTGCAGATTGTTTTTGATTTTTTTTTTCTCTGATTTTCTTATGAGTTGATTAAGTTGCGCATTTATTTTTCGGCTGGTCTGTGTGTTGACATTGTCAATGGGGCTGTGGGTAGAGCTACGAATGGGGTGTTAGTTGGGAACGAATTGAAAATGTCCGAAAGTAAACACATTAATAACGTGTACAAATGTGCGAGTCGAGAGTGGTATTCAAAGAAGTCCTCTCCACCCTGAATGACAAATGACAAATTTCTCTAACGCTTGCGTGCTTCAATGTGTATATTCGTAGGTAAGTATTTGATTAAAAAATGCCTTCTTTAAGCCCTGAACAAATATGGCAAAAATTAAATAGACGGAAATAAGGATGGAAGAAGCACAGGTACTGATAAATGCGGTTTGCACACATTTGCATTTTTTAGGTGTATAGTTTATAACAACAATGCGTCGTCAAAATTAAAACTTGAAGAGCTCTTTAGTAAAAACAACCAGAATATTAGTTTTAATTTTTTTATTATTATTTTTTTTTTTACGTTTAATTTTATAAAAGTATTTATTTTCTTGTCTGCAAAAAAAGTAAAAAAATTCCAATGAAACTCTGATAATGACATAGAATAATATAGAGTATCAAATATTTTTGATCTGTTAATATAGTACACATATGTATGTGTGTATGTGTTTACCAATTTTTTCTAATCTCCAAGAGAAAAAAGAAAACTTGGGGTTAAAAATTCATATTTATAGATTTCAAAAATATAAAATATAAAAATAAAAATATGTATCTTTGGTATGACTAGATCAACTTTGGTGTTGCTGTTGACCAATAATGCAGCCTTCTCTTCTACATTTGCATCTTGTTACATCATTTTTGCCCATTGAAAGGGTACTCAGAGTATTAAGCCCGTAAAATAGAAAAATAATTAAATTACTAATAGTAATAATTTAGTTCCCTTCAGTGTGGCTTATACTCGACGCTGTGTGGCGACCACTCTCTGGTCTGGGTGTCAAATGAAAGCTCCGGCCAGTGCTGTTCCCGCTGTGTTGCGCCACATTCGTTAGTCAGATTTCAAAAGAACATCATGCAAGTTGTAAATTAAAATAATGATAATATACACAAACACAAAACACAGAACCCGAGGAGGCATGCGTTTGGCATCGGTTTGCAGCACTCACACTCATCGAGCAGCAGCGACATACACACACACACACACACACACACACACACATACATATGTCATCATACACACACGCTCAGCGTCGCAGTCAATGGCACAGGACATGGCAGATGATAAATGGCTGCTTCAGCGGCGCTAAAAAACCAGTTGCAGTAAATTGTAATTAAACAAGCAGGAAGGCTGATAAGCAATTCGAATGCTCGAATTCTAGATAGTTTTTCGCCACCAGCTTAACAATAGAGATATCTAGGATTCTGACAACGACAACGAAAGCTCTACGTACTATATAAATTTGGAGTTTCGAAACTGAAAGCCAAAGTCTACCAGTCAAACATATATCTACATACATATATAAACATATATGGAATGTATAAATGTGTTTATCACACATTTGAGTGGAGTTAGGCGCCAACAATCACGCACCCGTCGAGCAGAAGTGTGGTGGGGCTGTTGACTGGAGAGGCTGGAGAACTGTGGTGCATGCCAGCTGGTCCAAAGTGTCAACACTGTGCTCGATGGCATGGGTTTTGGATGAAGGCAGGGGGTGCTGCTGGCACTTCAAAAATTTCTTAATGGCTGCCCCGCCTCTGCATCTGCGTGTGATTCCTCCTTGTTCACACATTGTTTTCATTAAGCAGCGCAGCAAACATTTCATCCTCAGCTTCCGATCTCAGATCGGTGTTGTTGTTGCAATTATTGCTGCTGCGAATGAGTGCGCGTGATTTGTTGTTGTTGTCGTTGTTGTTGCTGGCGTTGTTTGTCTTGGCGTTGTCTTGCTTGTCTCTTGTTGGGACTTTCACATCTGTTTGCATTCGACACGATTATTTATGTTTATCGCGCGATAAATGCGCTCTATTATCAACATAATAATCGTAATTAAAAACCAACTAATTTATGGCAGTGATTTATGTGCTCGCATTCACCAAAGTTTTAAGTTCTTGCTATCTTCATTCCTGCATTCCATTTTGTTTTTGTTTTTTGTTTTTTTTTTTTGATACCCAGCACACATTCAAATTGTTAAAATATTTAAAACAACGACTTAAAATATATTTCAGAGACGGCAGAATTTTCGACTACATTAAGTGGCCATACAGTAAGTATATATGTACATCTTCATCAGTCTGTCAGCTTATAATACAGTCAGTTTATAAGAGATACAAAAATTACTGACACTGATTATAGTTTGTGTATTTAAAAAACTGCCCTGAATAGAAATTCATTTGCAATTTCTTAATTGCTTTCGCACTTGCCAAGTACTTAGTTATTATAGATTGGCGATAAGCCCAATGATTGACAAATGTACGTTGACAGCTAAGTAATCAGACAGTCAGAACAAATTGTTTGTTTGCACATGATAAAACGAGATATATTTTAAGAAATATTGCACAGCAATTAGTGTAAATAATTGGCCGTATATGCGAATTTATAGATGTATGTCAGACTCGGAAGAGTATCATCAAGTCGCGCTGGTTTCGTGTTTGCAGTGGTGTCTTTAATTTGACAATGACAATTTTTTGAGTTTCCTCGCATTGCGCAAATGTCCCGTGGCGCTGAATTCAAAGGACACCCGCTGCGTATTTTAATCTCATTAACTGTGGCTGCTGTTCTTGCGATTAAGTACAACACGTTATTGTTATTGTTATTGTTATTGTTGTTACTGTCATTTTTTGTAGTCTCAACAACATTTAGGCAAATTGTATTTGTTGGCAAAACGCGGGTCGCGTGCGCCTTTGGCTCATTTTGGTACTCTTGTATGTCTTTCCGTCCGTCTGGTCGCGTGGCAAATCGCGGATAAATATATTTGCCACAATTTTTGGCGTAGAGTCAGCCGGACAGGTGGACTACTGATAACCTCCTTTGTGCCCATCCCCCGAATGCGTACATCGATATGTTCAAAAATTACAGTTTGAAAATCGCATACTTGGGGGTACAATATTCAGGAACTTCTGTTCGACTGCTTTAATCTGTTACTGGACTGAGAACAGAGTATTGTGCAGTCGGCTGTACCCGACTGCAACGTTCAAGCTTGTACTTTGTTCATAACGGAATTTTAGCGAATACAATATTTATTACAATTTACTTTTTTTTTTACAAATTTGCATATATTTAAAAAATAAACTAAAACTAAAAATTAAATGAAATCAAAATTTGACAAACCTAAAAAGCCAATTGGCAGCAATCTTAATTAATATACATAAATAAACCCTCGTTTTATGCGTGTGCACATAATGAAGGAATCAGGGTATCTTCCAGCCGAGTCCTCTCGCATAGAGCATTCTTACTTGTTGAATATAGCGTTGAGAGGACGTCGATGGGAGCTTTCTCATAGACTATGAAAATAATAACGTTTGTTTTTATAAAGTTCGGCTATTAAGTACGGCAGTTATTTAAGCAGCGACATCAATTTAGATATCTATCCGAATTTTGTGACAATACAATTAGGTTTGGACAACGGTTAGTTAATTGCTCTATTTGCGAGTAGCGTATGACGCAGTTGAACCCCTTCAAAATTATTTAATAAGCGGCACTCGAAAACATACGCACACTCATAATTCTAATAATAAATGTGTGTAGTGTACATATTTAAGTAGATACATATGTTACTAGTCGTTTTCTAAGTTGCTGCTGTGCATTTGCATGTTGCTGCTACGCTTAATAAGTTCGTTAACAAGTCTTTAAATGGCATACACTTATGTGTAATTATAAGTTTATATTTAGTTTGAATTGTCGAACCTATCATTTAAGTTGTGCCTCACGGCAGCCAGAAAGGGTTGAGCGCACACTTCGACAATATATTCAGAGAGTCTTGTGTCCTGAATGTCGGATTTGTGATGATCAACGCAACGACTGAAGGTAAGGGCTAAAAAGCACATAATTGGACAAACGCTTTATATTTTAATGCAAGTGGGCACTGAGATTCACAGATTGGTTTATTGTTATTATAATACTTAGTTAGTATTTACAACAATCTAATTCAAATAAAATTACAAGAGGGGAACACCGAGCCGAACATCCTTCTACCCACACATGTATTTAATCAGAAGAATACACACACATACACGCACACAGGTACACGCTGCAAGCTGCTCATTCCCGAATAACTTCAATGTTTTATTGTTTGATCCTGGTGAAATTTTCTATGATTCAATTATGCATGGATATATCTCTAGATATGTATTTTTCTCAATTTTCAGCGCAGGGTGGGGTGAGTGATGGTATTTAAAAGTGAAATATTCTTACCTTTTGGGGGTTAATATGCAAAAAGTTAAATATGCTTGATCTGTGTATATAATACGTATACTTGCATACCAAATTAGGTGTCTCTAGCTCTTGCCGTCTCTAATATAATTTTCGATCAATCTGATCTGCGTCTGGTATATATGAATTTTTATTTCAAACCTTATATACAAACGCGTGTATTTTATTTACATTTATTTGCACTTCTCTGATTTGCAGCCACAGATTAATCATTAAAAATAGCATTCTGGTTTTTAACTTCGATTTTATATTCTGTTCGCAAGCTGAAAAAGAGAGAATTAGTTTTGTGCAAAGTTTGTCCCGCTGTCCGTTAAAAGGTTTTTTTTTGGCGCAGTTGATGCTGGAAATTTGAAAATTTAAAAAATAAAATCGTGAATAGGCGCGTCAGATAAACTATTAAAATATTCAGCTACGCCCACTGTAGGCATGGCAAATCACGAATATCAATATTTCCCCAAGTTTTAGTGATTGAAACCAAAAATTTATCAGGTAGAATACTGACGGGGTTTTCCAAATATTGATTCTATTGAATATTGAAACACCAAGAAGACTACTGATAAGCTGATAAGCTAAGTCTACTAAAATGGTCTACTTTAAATTTTTTTCAGTGTACGCACAGTTACTTGCAATCGCTTTTGTAGTTAATTCAAGATAATTCTCAGGCGCATTTCGACATGAAACATTTTTCTATGTAGTATTTTGACTAGGGAAAAGATGTGCACGGGGGCCATCAAATGCGTCGAATTCATGTCTGAAGTTGGCGCGAAAACCAACTTGCATGTTCGAAACGATTAATTTGGGCCGGGCACTACCTGGTAGTTTCGTATATTTGCAATGACTCGAACTATTGCTAACATTTTTACAACCAAGACCTGAAGCGGAAAACCATCGAACCCCTTTCGGCAGGCGCAACTCAATGTGGCTAACAATTGTGGCAACAACTGGCGACCGCTTTTCAAAGCTGCACGCAATACGTTGTTCGGTCGACGCCTATCCAGGCATACCTCCACTATCCATATGTACATTGATCGATAGATGACTGCTCAAACCTGCATTTAATTACTTACGACAGATTGGCGGCGGGCGATATACAGACGGAGCAGGATCTTAGTCCTGCTGGCAGGCTGCACGCTTCATTGCGACCAACTGGCAAAAAAAAAAAATAATAAATAAAAACGGGCCCTGGTGCATGCATGCAGTATGAAAAGAAAAGGAGTAAATACGAGCAGAATTGAGTTAGTTCTTTAACCTTCGAGCAGCAGCCTCAAGGACCAGAGCGGACACACTTGTTAGTGCAGCGTCAAGTATCACTAGACAATTACCTCAATGTCTGCACAGACACATACTCAAATGCACACTCTGCTGTGAGGCAGCGGAAGGAGAGAGAGAGAGAGAGAGAGAGAGAGAGAGAGAGAGAGACAGGGCCCGAGATGATTATCTACTAGAGTTAAATTCGATACCGTCTATTAGCCTCGTTATTATCCCTTTGCCTGACAGCATTTGAAGTGGTATCGTGTGTCTCACAGCGCGACAGGACCTGCACTGCGCTTGGGTGCTGCAGTGAACAATGAAATGTTTTTTTTTTGCGAACACTCTGTTGTACCTGTCCGCGTCCTGTGTACCATTTATTGTCGATCATTTGGCTCCCACGCTGCGCAAATAGTTTCCAAAATGTGTTCCAGGGCGTTACTTCATTGATGAAATGGAAGACGAGCTCAGACAGGAAGTGCCTCAAAGTGTGCTCGCTATGTGTTGAGCTATCTGCATTGTGCGGCTTATTATTCATCATTCGTACATCAGATGCCAATGCCATTGCCAATGCCAATGCCATTGCCAATGCCAATGCCAATGCTGATGATGATGATGCCATTCGAGTCTCCTGCGTTGTGTCAGTTTGGACTCGAATTTGGTTTGCAGCGTTGCAAGTGCAACATGTGATTGAATCTACGTTTGTTGGTACGGTTTTGGCTTTCAGCTTGTCTCCCGGGTGCTGGCTGTTTATCAGATTTCCAGCACATTCACTGGTTCTCACAATTAGCTCGTCAGCCTGTTCCAATTTTTAAGCGCCGCCCTCTATTTCAACTACGCCCACCTATCAACATGTCATTTGACTTGCCCACGGGAAGGGTAAGTTTTAAAAAAATTTACAACGAAATAAAAAACTAGTAGCAGTGCTCTAGTCGGCAGTGCCAGACTAGGAGATACTGTGTACCCAACTCCGAATTCGAAAAACATGAAAACTATTTTACTGCTTATATAAAACAATTCCAAAAGGAAAGAACTTAATGCTTAAATTGGAATTAAAACACTTGAGTGGTTCTCTTTGGATTAAAAACCAAAATTAGCGCAATTGAATTTAAAATTAAACAAAAACGGATTTGAGTATAATCCCTCTTAGTATTTAAATAATATTTGGAAGACTGCTTAAATAAAATATTTAATTCTGATGCTAGATGAGCGAATTATCGAAAAAATGAAATATTCTTCATCTATGTATCAAAACAATTTTATTGGGAATTTTGGGAATCATTGATTCTTGCAATCTTAAGAGGCAGCTATCAGTAGTCTACCTGTTTAATAAGGTAACTATAGATTAGAAACTATGGCAATATAGATTTAGCGCTTTGCGACGTCCCTATCACACATATTTATTTATTTTTTTTACACATATTTCTATAAGTTCTATATATATCTTCGAGACAAGGGCCGAAAATTAGCATTATTTATTTTTGACAAAAATTAAGGGAAATCTTAAAAATTGTACATTTTAAGTTTTTAAGATAAACAACAGTACTTTATACGGACGCAACTGTTTGGATCTGCCTATAACTTGTATTTGATAAAAAAAGGATATACACTTTTAATGGGTACAATGGGTATGAAAAAAAAAAATAAAACAGAAAAATGCGAGCATAAGTTGAGGACATACAAATATTAAAAATTCATTATTAATAATAGCCCAAGACATGAACTCCTGCCTGTCTAGTAGTTTATAATTAATATTTTTCAAATGAAATGCATTACAATTAGTTGTCATTTTTTCCACCTTTTTTCATGCAGTGCACCTTGTTATCCTCACCGTAGACCCTTTTGACCATATTTTGTGGTTTAACGCTGCTGTCGTGTAGATTGTTAAAAAAAAAAAAAAAAAATGTATATTCAACAAGACATAAACAGCAATAACATAAAGTACAGCAGTTGGCTTTGTCACATTAAGAAGTAGCTTGCTTATTAATAACTGGCAGGTAGGACCCGCTATTTCCCTGCCCATTTGAATAATATCGAACATGCAAGCGGCACCAAAGTCGTTTCTGTAATTCACGGCAACTCCATATAGCATTTTTCATATACAAACACAAAAATTTGTTGGTGTTTTGCTTGCTCCCTGCCTAATTCAGTAGTAAAAAATAAAAAAACAGACTAACTGAAAACAGGGATAGTTGGAGCTGTGGTTTTGGCTGCATATGCACATTCATAGATGGGTGATTTGAGGTAGTTTTGTTCTTGCCGCAGCTCAGCTTGAATATAGTCTTGTCCGACTTTTGATCCCAACCCCAAAACTTAAAATAAACGCGTTTCAGAGGTGTGATTTTTGAATGCCAAATCTAATTCCTGAAAACTAACTGAGATTAGATAACAAACAAACGGCGATGCTATTCAGGAATGCATTTCCCACTGTGCCACTCCTACTTGTTTACCAAATGGTATCTACGGGGCGGAACAGCAATGAATGGACACGTGGTACCCATCTCAGCGACTCTGCTGAAACCGTAACAAATTTTTGTAGAAACGTTCTTTCATGTTATACTCGTTTATAAAGTGAAAAGAGTGAAAAAAGTATTGGATTTGTGCAAAGTCCGTCTTGCCGTCCATCCGTCCGTCCGTCTGTCCATATGATCTATTGAAGCTAGATACTTGAAACATGGAATATATACTTGTGTATATCCGGGTCAGATGAAGTGCTAAGATTTTTATTAACAGATTTAAATTATCAAAAAATTGGACACACATATAAAGCTCTGGGATCCATAGTTCCCATATTTCAAACTATCAGAACTTTGTTAAAATAAAACCGATTTTTATCTTTGATGGCATTCTGTTTATGATTAGTCGTTTTTATGGAATTTGCATTATTGAAAATAAGTTGTTTTGGATTTATTGGTACAAAAATCATCACAAAAATGCCCCCTTACTCATTTTCGAAAAAAGGTGCCAAATTTGATGAGGGAAATATCGATTTCCATAATCTAAATGGGCTCTGGTGAGCGTGGACAAAAATTTGGAAACTGTTTGACGCGGGTATATACGCAGAAGTCATTGCCCAAAGTTGGAAGTCACAGACTTTTTACTTTGTGAACAGAGTACAACGAATATGAACGATGCAATTATTTCGGCTTAGACAAAAAGCACCAACGTACACTTTGAACCCTCGAAAGCAGAGTATTATAACTGTAATTAAAGACATTTGTTAAAGGGTACTGAGCTGGAATAAATTCGCCAAAAGACTGAGACTGGCTGTCAAATCGTTCCGTACTCTAGATGTTATCCTTCTGTCTGCAGCAATTTTCTTGTGCTTGCTAATTTACACCTTTGTTGTCCTTTGAAATTTTCCACGCGCGTCGAGAGTAATTTGAGCGAAACTGCAGCCTGTCGCAGGAAAATTGTGATTGCAAACTGTGCAACGGCCGTAGCATTTATAAAACGGGTAAGAGTGCTCTAGTTTTTAGTGCCCGACTATGTTTAGTTTGCTTTAATTTGTGTATGCTGTACAAAATCATACGCACAAAATCAATATGTCCTTTTTACCCACTTGCCATGTGTGGAGGGCGAAGCAGAGCTGCCTTGACAGCAAGCCGGAATCATAAAATCTTAATTAGTTGATCAGTTGCATTTCGGAACAGCTGACCACTTTCATTGGCCAGCTTTCCAGTCGGCTCACATTTCAAACTTTGTAATTTGTCGTCGATTGAAAGGGTTCACCTGCTTAAGTTCCGACTCAATTTCAATGGCAGACTACTTACATATGCATATGTCCGGCTGTGTCATTGAGTGCACGTTATTATTATTTTGAATGATTTAATTATAAAATTATCGGCAATTAGCCTGGTGCATTGCCGTACTTATTTCATTTTATTGCTCGATTCGCCTTTTAATTATATGCCGCATTTGCAACTATTTTAAACGGTCCCCAAGACCTTCCACTGCTTTTCAGCCGACGGGCGCGGATCAGGCTTCTAGTCGATAATTTGGAGCAGCGTTTGATAAAATAATCAGGTGATTTACAAATAGTTGCAGTAAAAGCATTGACAAGAAAATACAACGAAAAAGCTTTTTCTTTAATTTAAAAATCAATTGATATTAAGAAATTAAATAAGTGTTTGCTTGATTATAGTATCATGAACTTATTTACCTTAATTTAATCCCTGTATGGATTGGAATTGGATAAATAAGTTGCATGCAAATTTATATAACATGTAAAAGGACCACATTAAGTATACATATTAACACAACAACATTATACCTTCTTTAAGGCCATTTTAATAGGTACAAAAAAAAAAAATTAATTGAGAGCCAAGACATTTCTAAAATCACATTAAATCAAAATTAAAAAAAAAAAATCTGAGTACTTAGATGCATTCGCAACCGAATTGAACACATATCCTTAATATTTCTCGCACTTCACAGTCATGTTGAGAGAAAAATTAGTTGATCCATTGAATTTTAAATCGAATTATGAATGATATATATTATAGTCGGCGGCAGGGTTATGGGCTGGCTGAGCTATCGGAACGGGAACTGTTCAATGATGCAGCGAAGCGTGTCTAATGAATCCTTTAATCGAATTCGATGCAAAGCATTTGTTGAATAAAACAATAAGCAGGACGAAAAAAAAAAATAAAATAAAAATAAATGTCCTCTGCTGGCGTGCTGTTTGCGTTTATTTGAGCCATAAATGCAAAAATTGTCAATCAATTAAAAAGTTTTAAAACAGCGTCGCAAAATTAACGCGCAAACACATCAGGCGCTATTTTCAATTTGGGCTTGTTGTTGTGGCTGTTTATGTGCTGCTTTGTGTAAGCTGCTCGATCAGCGCTTATGGCACAGCTTCTGGATGGGGACCACATGCTGCGGCAGCCTTAGCATTGTTTTTGATTGAAATACTATAATTGCGGCTGAGGCAGGCCGGGCCGGGCCGGGCCGGGCCGGGCCGGGTCGGGCCGTAAGCCAGACAGCCGGCGATACTGTCGAGCAGGACGCTTTGTGGTTAGCCAGACAAACAATTGGCACAAGGACATAAGCACACATGACAGACATTCTGTAGCATCATGCCATGCAGGCCCATATGCCCAAAGATGCAACCATTTGGCGATCAATCGATCAGTAAATTTCGAAAGTGACAATGAGTACGAAAAATTGACAACTATTATTATCATTAGTTAGGATTTATGAGCGCCGATTGTTCCGGGATTTCCGATGCCAACGATCGCAACGAGGGTCGACCCGACCAGTTCTATACAGCAGCTAGATTCTAGTAGGGAATTTGTCAGCGCGACGCGTAATTAGAAGGCTCGTAGGAAACGTAGTGGAGAGACCCCAGGCTAGCAAAATTATTTAATTGATAAATTGTATCGCATGCTGGGCCCTTGCCAAGGACCAACACAATGGGCAGCGGACAACTGGCAAAGGCCAACCGCATCCCCAGAACCGTTTGTCAGTTACATAAAGTTGACATGAATGCGTGTTATTGTTGTTATTGCGAATGCCCCTGGCCGGGAGTTGCCCGTCTCTATTCTCCCATCACCGTCCCATTGAGAGCGTATCAATTACTTGGCCAAACAATAACTTTTATGCAACATTCAATGCTTGACTTTTTTCTTCTTATCTTCTCAACTCGGATGCATGTATGGGGCACCTTTTTTTTTTTGCCGTCGACAATTGTTGCCGAGTGCCTGGCTTGTCCGGCCGTGTCCTGGCTGCTGTGGCCACTGTTGACTTTGTTCATTGTTATTGCAATTTTCCAATTTATGGCACGTTTTAGCCGATGGTCACTCGGCAAATGGCGCATGTCCTCGGCTTTATTGACAGCTTCCTGGAAGTCTTTATTATGACGAACCGAGTTGCGGACTCCGCTGCCAGAGCATTAGTATCGTAGCGGCATCCTTGATAAATCGTCTTACAAAAGAGTCAAAACTAAATGTACTACTAAGATATAGTTTGACCTGGCTATGCTCGGGTCCATTTCCAAGACGTGGTAATATTCAAATTTTAAAGTCGATTTGATCTAAAGGTGAGTGTTAAAACCCTCATATTTCGAAAATGGGAGGACAATTGATTTTAAAAACAGAATAATATTTTCTAAAAAAAAAATAAAATACAATAAATACCATGCATCTTTGGGGTAACGCGGATTATGCATGTGCACTATACCTGGAATTGCTAATATATCTGGAAAATGAAACAAATCTTTTATGCAAGTTATATGATATATTTAAAAATTTCAGTTTTAAAATTCAGTGTTTACACATTGACTCAAGATGTCTCCTTCCATGTCTTGACAAATGGTTTATGTTATAAACTTATCGCTGAATAGTGCTTATACACACTATATTTGCTTAAATAGACCGAACTTAAGTCACAATACGACTATTTCCAAATATATACTTAAACCAAAAGCTAATAGCAAAATTGTACTTTTTAAGTTGTAATTTATCAATAAATTAAACGTTCAACAAAATGTTCAACAAAATGATGCCCAACATGGCCGACACGCCCACTGATTATATTGTATTAAAAAAATATAAAAAAATCAAGAGTGCATTAGATGGAAATGCTTGACTGGGAGATGCCCTGTACAGAGCTCTGAGCTGGCGTCACCTGCATACACAAGTCGAAACATTCACACAAACTGTCATCACCCGGAAAACAAAGTCCTGAATAACTTTGTCTAGGGTATACAGACATGGGGTAAGCAGGACAGCTGTACTAATTATTTATCTATTTGCGGATGGAATAACCTTTTTCTGACTGTTACATACATTTTTACAAAATTATTATACCCTTTTTAACGCACTTGCAATGCGTGCAGGGTATAAAAAAATATTAAAAAAATTCAACAACAATGAAAAAATAAATAAACATGCTTCGCGTATGTGATTATTGCAAACAAATGGTGAATGAAGAATGAAAAATGCGAATGAGACAATGAACAGGTTTTAAGTATATGGTATGAGCCATGGATGCATATGAGCCATTAATGCATTTACAATAAAAACAACATAAATGGCCGCCTCTAAAAACTGTCAACGGAACGGTTGCCACGCCCATTATCCCTTTTCATGCATTACCTAACCAGCATTGTTGTTTCTATTTGTGCTCTTGGCTATAATTACGCGGTTAAGTTAATAAAACATTTTCCCGACTTGCTTTTTAAACCTACTGATGTATGTAGCACTAGCTACAGCTACAGCTACATCTACAGTTGTAACGGTTGTTTGCTTTGGCGTTCTTCAACTGGTGATTGGCCAGCTTTTTCTTTGCCCATTTGCCCATGCCCACAAACGCATCCTTAACTGTTATGCACAGCCGACCAGGGATTTTGTTGCTGCTTAGCAATCGAGGCAAGAGGCGCAAATCTCTCGGCCATCTGTGGTCCCTTTGGCCATGGTTGATAGACTTCATAATTGTTACCTTTGCAGTAGCCAGTAAAAAACGAAAAACGAAAAGCGTTTCACATAGTTTGCGTGCATTGGTAGCTGCCATTTAGCTGCAAATTGAAAATTGAAATGAAATGAAATGTAATGTAATGTAACATATACGAGTTTCTAGTGGAGAGTAACAGACAGAAAGATACCCTTTACTCAGATTTTTGAAAGGTATTTGATCCACAAAATAAAAATAAAAAATAAACTAGAAAGCGCATGTAATGCGAGAATTGTATTTCAAATTGATCTCTAATTGGTAGAGTCTCTTGGATTGACAAATTAATGCAGACTGAGCGGCAGAGCAGCGATCCCGACTGTTGATGCTGATCAAAAAGTATATATTGATTGGTGTCTAATTTATATTTTATATATTATATATTTAAACATATTTTTTTAGTAATTATTTCTATTGGGTGCAGGGTATTTAATAAAAGAGCGGTATTTGCCCGGCCCAACTTCGTGCTCCCTGTCTCGGCTCTCTGCTCCCTGGTCGCATGCGTGTCTTTTGTTTCCGCTATAATTGCACTTAAAACGTCACCAGACTTTGTCATAGGCATTCATAGATGACGTGTCACGGCATGGGCAACGCAACTGGCATAGTACGGAGAGATCCTTTTATTGTTGTGGGGATCGACATCGGCATCTTTGAGGCACAGTCACGCATGTGGCTAGAAAAAATTAAAATGGAAGTCCAAAACCGCCAACCCTTTTTACCAAGCCGGGCAAGGGAAAACTTCGTTGGTTAATAGATTTAATCAGCTTCGAGGCACACGCACCTTACAGACATTACCAGCATGTTACAAGATGCCCAACTGCATCAGCATTTTTGCCATTCCAAATGAAAAGCCAAAGTTATTTGGCCACAAATCCAGGCAGATTATAATGAAGAAAACCCCACCAGAATTGATTCTCTCGATATCCGTTGCCACACTTAAACCACTCTAATAGAAACAATTAAATACTATATCATAAAGCTGGCGCAATAACAATTAGACAGCAATCTTGTTTTCATATGAAAAACTTTATTTGCATTTCAAGATATTGTTAGCAGTGACAACAGCTTAAAAAGAAGCTTCTAGCTTCTTTTGTAGTAAAAAATATAAATAGAAAATATCCGATACTTATGCCAAGATATTTAATCTTCAGCAACCCAAAGGTAATTTTGAAAAAAAACTTATTTATGTAAGTAGTTGGAGAAACCTTAATAAATTATTATAAAACCAAAAAGTGAAATATTATTGATATGATATGATTGATATATATTTCACGATAATATGCATATCGAATCCAGTGTGTGTAACTTTTACATTCTCTCTGATAAACCTAAAAGTTTGATTAAACAATTTTCCACACCTCGTCTTCGTGTACTTTTACTACAGATTCAAATTGAAGTTCCTAACACTTATAGTTTGAACTATGCGTTGATCACCAATTAATCATTCAGTTAGTCACAACAAAGAGTTGTATACGTATAGATTGTAAATGTGTGAGTGACAGCCACAACGGCCATAAAATGTTACCAGCTTAGATTCACATGTCCTTTCAATTGCGTTTCTGAAGTGATCCTGGCACGCATTGTGCTTACATTATATGGCAAATGGCAATCCAGTTAGCATTCCAAGCACAGATTTCCAGTCACCCTTTTTGTTTCGCTCTGTGTCCTTGTCTCGTTGTTAGGCGCATAACCCAAAACGCCTCCCATTTTCAAATTGTATTAAAAATAAATATGCACTTCTGTAGATAAAAAAAAAAAAAGAAGTATTTTAGGACTAAGAACATGATTAGTTGACGTTGACACGTTCCACGGAACGAGTGGAACAATTAATAATCGCTTGGTCAGCCTCATAATTTTGAGTTCAATGTAGAGGGAGCGCGCCAGGAAGTGTATGAATGTGTACCCACACTTACATGCTCATACATACACACACACACGCGCACATAAGAGTAAAACCTAGCTTGAACACAAAGCACATTTGGCGAAGGCGGCTTCAGAGGCTGGACGGGTGTTGCAGCGAGTGCGAGTGCGAGTGCGAGTGCGAGTGCGAGTGCGAGTTCCAAAGGTCCTGGTACCGTGGCAATGACGAGGTGCAAAACCCCGGGCCCAGCTGGTGAACGCCCAGTGGCTGGCTGGCAGCCGGCCTATTTCTTGCGCGCGTTTAGCGTTTGTGCAGCGATTCATTCGACGGGCGGGCGTGTCACGCCCCCGTGTGTGCATGAATGTGTACCCTGTACTGGTGAATTCAGGACGAACGCGTTGCCTGTCACATGTCAAACCGGAAGTGTGCAAAAATTAACTCAAAAAAAAAATATATATATATATATATATGTATATAATAATAATAATAAAATGAAATAAAATAAATGAAAGGGGCGAAAGCGAGCAAGCAAACCAGATTCGCTTGCTCCCTGTCTTGCGCTCGCAGTGTATTCGGCTGTAATTATGGCTGCGCACAGGACTTGGGCAGGCATCGCATATAGCACCCTTTTGACGCCTGCGACGACAAAGCACTTATATAATTATAGGCTGAACCCCGGAAGCGCTTCTATCAGCACCCAAATAACCAAAGCATCCTGCACGGGATGCCAAAGCCTAGTGCGCCTGCGCTCCTGCCAGCGGAAGTCAAGTTCTAGTCCTTGCTGCATGGCCTCAAATGGCACATGCCACGCTAGATCTGCTTCGGCACAATCTCGCCATCTTTCTGCGCAACGTATAATTATCAAAACAATGTGCAGTATCGATTTTCACGCATCCTGTTGAGACTAGGTCTGGACCCAGTTCTGGCTGCAGCTGCCTATATTCGAATGATTTTATTATATCCTGCACCCATTGAAAATGGCTGTTACGGCTATGTGCAAATATATGTAACAAACAATTTAACAAGATTGGTTAAGAAACACAAAGGCAAACGCTGGCAATTTCTGCATGCACAATCATTGGCGTGGTGCGGAGTATCTACTAGTCGAGCATCCTTGACTTGAGCACTCTTTCTGGTTTTTATATCCTGCTCTTTAAAATCCCCCAAAATTATTGATGCCAGTTGGCATATAATTTAATTAAGAAACTTTAAATATTACTATGAAATATTTCCTCATTGTTTACTATTTTTTCCAATTTTCAAATTATTATTGAATTAGCCCAGCCCAGGATCCTGACATCCCCTTCTTGAAATTAATAAAATTGATGGCTATCAATCAAAACTTATTGTTCCTAGATCACATTGAATGTAATTATAATTTAGAAGCTTTATGCTTGGACTCAAATTGCAATCATATCCAAGCATATTCTTATTAATGGCATTATGGACCATCAAACTTGAGTGTTGATCCATAAAATTTTACATAAAGCTCATTATGCAATTTTTAAATCGTTAAAATCTGATTTTGCTAATTTATTTTAAAATAGAATGTCGACTATTTCCAACAACATAGTAAATAACATTTAGTGTTAATTAGGACTTAATTAATGGCAGAATCTAAGAACAATCAGACACAAGGAGTTTTTAACGTAAATTGCATCAAAAGAAAATAGCTCTTAATAATATCAAGACTTGGAATCGTATTATTAATTAAAGTCACATGTAAAACGAATAATAAAACTTCTAAAATATCCTGCATTTAATCAAAGCTTTTCAATTGATTAACTACGCAATAATTTTAAACACATATTTCTATTTTAAGGCAAAATCATAATGCTTCATTATTTTTCTCAGATGATCTATGTTTTCTGCACTGTCGGCTTTTATTTCGCTATAAGTCAGTTAACAAACTCGACAAAATCATTTGGATCTAACCAATTGAGATAAACCTGATATATAATTAAAATAAAATGTATCTCCCAAAAATTCAATGCCAGAACAAAATTGGAATCAACAATTTTCCATTTAGGGCATGTAAACTGAAAAGCTTTTTTAACTAACTTTAAATTAAAGTTTGTGCTTAGTTAAAATCAATATGTTTAATGTTTTGTTCAAGTATGGTAAGTTTAAAACTAATGTTTCCACATATTGTTTTAAATTTTAATCACATTGAATTTGCTATTTTACCATGCATTTTTTTAAACAAAAGTTATTCATATTTAAATTGGCATATTAAAATTAAATGATTTTCATATTACATTTTACGTTGAATTTTTTCTCTATTAAGATAATCTGAAGAAAATTGTGGATGCCGATTTGTGTAACACCCAGAGTGTTTCTAAGATACTTGCGAGCTAACGGAACCTAAAATCTGATATATATCCGTGATAACTTTAAGATTAATCAAGTATGTATCACTTTTATCTCGCATAAAGATCAAATATAAAGGCTTAAACATAATAGACGCATATATAGAATGTCCGCATTCCTTATAAGCCGTGTATTCAATTGCAAATACAAAAGTAGTTTAAACTGTGTCCAGTGCAGCACGAAAAATACAATGAAATTGCTAGAAAATGTATGTGGGATATCAAGGCATTATTGCAGTAGTAGCAGCAGCGCCAACAACAGCAACAAGAACAACAACAACAACAAATAATAATAGTGCTGCAGTCGGGAGTGCCCGACTAGGAGATACCTGCACTTACCGATGACTGCGAGCTACTGAGTTTATTATCAGATTTATATGAAATTTAACAATATATTGCTCCAAATAAGTGAAAATTGAATATTCCCTATTTTAAGGTAAGTTTTCCACTTATTCACTATGTTTGCTATATACAAAAAACAATACCAGGTTGGTCTAAAATTTTGCGTATGACTTGGCTATAGTTTTACAATTTTAAGTCTCACAGACCTAAAGCGTCGATTAATCGTCCTGATCAATGCTATATATACATAATGGGGACGAACCTGTTTCCTTCTATCTGTAACATACATTTCCGCGAAACCATTATTGCCGTTTTTTCGCAGTTTCAATGGGTACAGGGTATAAAAACAACCAGTTGCAGTAAGTAACAATTTCCACGAATTCCGGAGCCTAATAACACAACAAAATGCATTTAATAAGCAACTGCAAATGGCAAACTGGCAAATTCAAAACTAAACTGGTTGAGCAAGTGCAGCAGTAGCAGCAACAGCAGCAGCAGCAGCAATGGGGAAGGGTTGGGAAATCGGTTGGCTGTGAAACATGGGGGACTGGGCACGATACGGGAGCTGGTCGAAGCAGCCGTAGCCAATGCGAATGTGCGATGATCGCTTCCTGTCGATAAGATACACCTAATAATAATTTTTACTAGCCTACGATGCCAGCCCGGAGCCAATGCAAGCCAGTCGCAGCCTGCTGCCTGCCGATGTGTACCGAGAGCCTTAAGCTTGTAATCACAACCAACGGCAGCAACACTTGCGCAAATTATCATAAAATTTAAATAACAATGACCGCCACTGCCAAATGAGACATAAAACGAAGAACTGATACCCTCGTGTATTCGGGGAGCCCTGTATGCCAATTTATTCCTTACTCGCACCCAGTTCCTTTAGTTTTTTGCGTAATATGCGCCAACCTCGGACAGTCAACATTTTTTTTTTATTTTTTGCCAAAAATTGGAAAAATGCATCTACCTATTTTGTTGCCCTCATGAACAAATTTGTGTTTCGTTAAACAGATGAGGTCAAAATTTATCGTACAATGTCGACTTGCGCTTGAGAATTTTCTTGAATTATCTGAAAATGCTATTGAAATTCGCTATTTGCCACGCCGCAGTAGCTAAAAATGTAAGCACTTTACTTGTATCGGGTTTATACGTGTATAGGCATATATAGACATATATATATATATATATATATTTATATAGGTACAGCTAAGTATTTCGAATTTTTATTAATTCTTTGAGTCAAAATTTGGTGAACAAACTATCCATTTTTCCTAGTTTTCGTAATGCAAAATTGAATAAAGTGTTGAATTTCTTATCAATTATTTTATTTTAATAATTAATTGTTGCTATATTCATTAGCTTTCCATTGGTGTAAAGGTTTCTTTTTAAATCGGCTGAGGTTTACGAAAGTTAATGTAAATATAGACACCCAACCGAAAAAATATGTTCTTTTTTTAAATTTTGAACTTTTAGTTTAAAACAATCTTTTACGGGCCCCAAATCGATCCAAAAAAATGTCGGTTTGAACAATCGCGGTATCGTATGCTGCTGGAAAGTGTTATCGGTGTTCCAAAGTATTTATGGCGTAATTCTACGAAGTAATGAATACGAATACGAAGAATCTCAGAGGTATATAACGATTCAAGATGAACCGCCAGGCGAATTGACAAAGTAAGTGTATCCTGATGAAGTGTACAAGAGCAGAAGCTGCTTTAATTGGAACAACAGTAGTCGTCAAAAGTCGTCTCCTGCAGATACCAGTAAGCGCAACCAGTTTACGGTTCCGAGCGTACAATGGGTCGGATGCACAGACACAGACCGTGGCAGGGGCAAGTGGGAGATTGCTGCTGCGGGGAGTGGTCCGGTGGGTTTGCATGCCACCAGAAAATAAAAGGCAAATACACGCACAAAATGGTAAACAACAACAGCAACAACAGCAACAACAACGGCAGCAATAGCATCAAAAACAACAGCAACAACTACGCGACAGCTTTGGCGGCCATTGCGCTGGCTTCGACGTCGACGGCGGCTGCGCAATGGCGACGACTGCAACTTGGATTCGCCAAGTGGCCGTTGCCGTCGTCATCGGCGTTGCTTGCGTGCCAAGTGGCAATCAGTCACATTGAAGGCGTTGTCCATTTTTTGTTGTTTTTGTTTTTGTTTTTGTTTCTGTCCGAATACGCGGGGTCGTTTTCGCCTTCTGCTCTCCAATCGCAAAACACTGCTCGCTGTTGCGTTTCAACTTTTGCCTCTCGCTCGCGCTGTCTCCCTCCGCCTTGGCGGCGAGTACCTAGCCGAAGCTCCTTCTCTTTCTTTTCTTCTCTTTTCAACGATTGTTGCCATTTTGATTGAAACTGGGCACGGAGGCCCCGCACCCGTTAGCAGCCCAGCAACCGAGAAATGCGTCATTTCAAGAAAGCTGTTTGCGCAAATACATGTAAACCAAGCACGAGTGCACTAGCCGGGCGTGCCCGTCCCCAGCATACCCTATACCCAGTGCCAAGCTATACAAACACACAAAATTTGACACCAAAAATGAGTTCTTAAATAGCAGTTCTCGCTCGATGAGTCAGTCTTTTAGGCCACTTTATAACCAGCATCCGGGTTCGAATCCCTGGTTAGTCTAAGGATGTAGTATTTGCCTTAGCTGAAGGCCAGAGCAGTTATGTCGGTATCTTATAACTATATCATATACTTTAAATAATAATAATAATAATTTAGAATTTCTGAATAACTTCTGTTTTTATTGTCTGATCTTTATAATATTTGTAAAGCCTAAATATGGTACTTAACCGTCTTAATATATACATATATGATATATATATACATATATCCATTCTCTATATTCTCTTCGTAATATATATTCTGCACAACCTTACGCAGAACGAGTTTATCATTTTCTGGGCTTTATTTAATTTATTGTTTTAAATTTAATTTGTTTTCCCTAATTTTTACATTAGCTTCTTTGATCGATTTCCTTATAAGTATTTTTATGACGAGTTGGATGTATTTGATATGTACGCTGATCAAAAATATATCACTTTTGGGTATTTAAACACAAATGCATGTCATATTTAACTTGCGAGTGTTTCGAAGGAAGTTCTCATGTGTTCTCATGTGTGTTTAGGCAGCTGGAAGGGTATCTAGCAGTCGGGCACTGCCGACGAGAGTACTATTACTTGCTTTTGTTTTGCAGTTTGGCCATAATTGGAGCATTTCATTAATGATCATATAACAGACGAAAAATGCAGCCGTAACAACAGCCAACGGCCACGAGAGGCGAAAGAAGTCCAAGGAAGAAATTGCATGCGATTTGCAAATTGTTTGACGATTCAGAAAGAGAAGGCAACTTGGCCATGAAAATTACAATTCACTGGTGCTGGAAAAACCCACGACAACAACAACAACAACAACAGCAGCAGCAGCAACAACAGCAGCAGCAACAGCAGCAAAATGGCGCGCGTGTTTTCCACGAAAGTAATTAAAGCAAGAGAGTGCAAAACACGGCCTGGTTGGGGATCTGAAAGCTTTTAAGCTGGCAATGGAGGTGCAGCTGGACTTGCTGCTACTCCTTTTTGCTTTGGCTACTGGTTTTCCACTGCGTTTTGTTGCGGGCCACTTTACATGGCCAGCGCCAGTATTGATGCACCTAACCCATCCCTCGGCTCTGGCAAATTTGTTGGCCATTTTAATGGCCGTCATCGTCGTCGTCGTCTGGGGTGTTCAACCAACTGCAATTATGGTGCGCTGTTTTTTTTTTCCTTCTTTTTTCTCTTTTCTTATGCTGGTTTTTCTTTTAGCGCAATAATTTGCCGCTCTGTATATTAAATGGATTTAATGAATGCGGTCCTATTAACTTTTTTGCTCTGTTCGCTGCCGTCGTCAGAGCTGCTGGTTTTTCTTCAACTGCAACTTGTTGTTGCTGTTATTGTTGCTAATAATAATTGGCGCAGTCGCCGTCGTCGTCGTCGCTGGCATCTGAATTTCAAATTCAACTTCGACTTAATTTTTATTACCGCATTTTTGATGTTTCATCAAAATGTGAATGCGTTCTCTGGAAATGGTTGGCTCTAACGACTTCAAGACTACCGCGAAGCTTATTTATACTCTATTTGCATAGTGATCAACAGCATATAAGTTGTCTGCAATTTCTGCTTGCGGTCTGATCTGCTGAATAATAGAAAGACTTTAAGCGTACGCCAACTGGGGGCGTGGCAAATTGTGACCTCCCGAAACTCTCACAGATTTTTTTTTTTATCTAAATTTGACAGGTGTTCTACTGATGATTTCCTTTACAAATTTTGTGAGTGAGAAAACTCCGCCTCCACAATATTCTAAAATATTTCCTAGTTATTTCCTAAATTTACAGTCAGTTCAATACATTTGTCGGCCTTAAAGTGAAGCAGGGTATCTCCCAGTCTAGACCAGCGCACTCTTACCTCAGTTTTTTTACTGTGCCTGGTCGGTTTGCTTTGTTAGTTAGTCGCCCCTGCGGCGGCTGCTGTAATTGCTTTTCAAAATGGCGCCGCAACGGTTGCCGCCATTGCCAGCGGAGCCCGTTGGATGGCAAGTGCTACTGGGAAAGTTACCAAAAATTGGCCAGTGCTAATATTGTGTAGCGCCATAAAAAGGGTCCAGCACTTTTCGCCAAAGTGGACAATTTGTATAGTGACAAGGGGCCAGAAGTCTGGCAAGCCGGAGGCAGAACCAGAGCCGAATACCTTTCCAAGGTCTGAGGAAAACAAGTTGTAGCCAACTCATTTCTTATTCTCGGGTCATCAATTGGCTTTCAGTCCCAAAAGTTCTAAGAAGGTTGTCAACTTTGCTTGCATACAAAGATTAGGTTATATACTACACAAATATCAAATGACATTCAGGTAGATTATCCAAAATCTGTCAAACATACATAGAATCATTTTTTGGTGTGCCTAAAAAATAATGGGCGTGGATTTTTTCTACCCAGTTAAGAGATATTCCAAAATGCCAATAAAATATTTCTTCGATGAATTTTCTCAAAAATCTTTAAAAAATCTATTAAATGAAGAGGAAACAACTGAGAACGCTGCTGTAAGGTGTAACCGACTGCGCAATACTCGTTCACAATGTAATAAAAACTAAAAACAGTTAATGTTTATTGTAACCTCAAAGCATTGGCCTTCCAACTGTAATTTTGAGAAAATATAGATTTTTGTAATTAGACCAATTTTTGGGAAGTACGCCCACTTCCCACAAATTTATGACCTTGGTGACGCTAGCACTGAGAGAAATATTGATTTTCAGCTGTCATTTTTGAGCTTTATTTGACAAAAATGCACACTTTTGACTTAAGGTTTTCAAAGTCTTACATTACATTATGTAATTACAGTAAAAATTGAGAAATCTAGCTACTATCATTGATCACCGTGAGTCAGTACAAAACGGTTTATATTTATGTATATTTAAATAAGTAGTTGCATAAATTTATTTATAACGATCTTTGTCATAACTTGCAAGTACTGCACACGATCTATACTACTAAGGTTAAGGATGTTTACACACTGGCGTGTGGGTTCTGCAAGGAAAATATATTTCTGTAACAATTTGAAGTATGGTTAAAATCAAACGCCCAAAATCGTCACGCGAGTTGCAACCACCGACACGTCCCTCTACGGATCCTGATCCAGTTTTCTGAAGGGAAACATAACAAAAAGATAAAATTGAATAAGTGTAAACTATGAAATATTACAAGAACAACAAGAGTACAACTAAAAACAATAGAAAAATACTAATTCGTAAAATACAAAGGACCGCCAAGGAGTGCTGCTGAAAAGGAAGAAGGAAATGATGCGAAAGAAATTGAATTTAATGGCAGAGGTGCTGCAGACTCTGGCATAAAAAAACATAGCATTTAGCATATATGTATATATATGCAGGTTATTGTTATGGAAAAAGCTGACACCGGAACGAGACCGATCACAAAATTGTCCGAATATATTGAAAGAAAAAGGTAGGCGTTGCCCTACAACTTCCCTTGCCACACGGATAAAATGGAAATTGTAATAAGCGCAATAATAATCATAAAAAAAAAAACTAAACTGGGGTAACAATAATAATAAAAAATAACACACAGCACACACAGAATTGTTGGATAAAACAGAAATTGAAACTACCCCTGAGGTTGAAACTGTCACAGTACCCTGCTCCGCATTCTGGCCTTCTTCCGCTTGCCGAGCCTTTCATGGGATCATAAATGAATTATAAATAGTTTAATGTATATCTGTGCGAGTAATTGAATCATGTTTATATGCGACTATCTATCTCTTTCTAACATCCAATTGTGAGCGGTCTAAAAGAGCAAGGTAGATCAACTTTATTATACTTAATTAATCTGCTATACTATACCCAGCTACAGTAAACATAGTTCATAATTACAATATAAATTTGGCTTTACACTTTAGGCAACTTTTCTTCTGTTAAGTTTACAATATTATATGTGTGGATATTTGATAGAAAATAACCATTTCATTTGTATCTCCATAGAAGTCGCTCTTTGCATATTGTTTGTTAACTTTCTGCACTTAATTGCATTTTATTGCGCTTAATTATCACAAACAATAGCCAGTGGCGAGTCGAGCGAGAAGCAGTTGGCTGGGAGCGTTAATGGGGTGGGCCGCTCCACCTTTGACCCGCCCGCATGTCCGTGGACAGTGGCCCTGACCAAACAACGCATGCGGCCCATAAATTTATATTTGTACACTTGTATTGCTTTGACTCTAATTGCTGCCTTTCATCGGCGCTGCTCCCGCTTTTAATTTGCTAAATTAGGAATTAGGTTGAGAGCGCCGCCAATAGGCTATCCACGCAACTATTTATGCTCCATTCCCCCCGCTGTCCCCTGGTTATGGTCATAATTATGGTAACGCCTCACATACAAAATGGTCATACTTGCAGTTCACAATATACTTTGTATTTTTTTATTTAATATTCATACTTATTAGACATGCGTTTATGCTACGCGGGGGCGTGGTTACGCTCGGCCAGGTGAAATTAATATTAACATTTGTGTGAGTGCAGAGCATGGAGTTTCCATGAATTTGAGCTGTGTTGCTGCTTTTCCAGCTTGTTGCCTCAATTAATGAAAATATATCACACAACGCACCTCAAACACAAAAGGAATGTGAAAATTTGCATATTTTATTACCTTTAATTATAGCACTGTAGGCTTTTGTTTTTTTTAATGTTTTTTCTTTTATAGTATAACTTTCTTTCCTTCAGCTACTGAAATACTACGCAAAATAGTTCAAACTGGTTGAGGACTGGAAAAGTCAATCGAATGACTTAAGCGACGAACGTGATCGCTCTCAATTCGCAAGTATAACCCTGACCTATTTTATTACACCTATTCACGAAGAAAGAAAAACCGTAAACCGGGTAAACAGTAAACAGCGAAAATCTGTAACTTCAATTGAAAATTGTAAAATATATCGCAGCGAATATTTAATTGAATTTTTTTTTAAATTCATTATTATTAATCTAGTAAGAACAATTTCACTGAAATAACTCGAACTAAGTTTATAAGAACGTTCATATTAAATTTCTATTGTCGGTAAGGTCCCTTAATTTCGATTGAATCTTTTAAAAGACGTTTTAGTCTTTGACAGCGTTTTAAAGATAAATTGCATCTACCGCCGCAGTTTTCCTCAATAAACGAGACAACTGCCAAATAAGCCAGCTACTTTAACAGGCTTTTGAGTTTGAGTATCCGTATTTCCTTTGGTGGCTCGTGCTCTTTGCTTAAAATCGATATTTATAAGTTTTATGAGGACAGAGGTGCTTTACTCTGCCATTAGCATATAAGATACAAAAAAAAAAACAATTTTACAAATCTACGGCTTTCAAAACACTACGGCCGTAAAATTGAACTCGTAAAGGTATTCATACTATTATAGAACTATTCGTTTTTGTCCGTCGGAACTTACATATTAAATGTTCATGTAAACTCTGAAAACACGATTCAAAACAACAAAAAAAACTGCAACATCGCTAATTCAACTATTTTTGATGGGATTGGCTTTCCAAAATCAGTTAGATAAAACATTTTCCAAGCTTTAAGAACTAAGTCTTTGTGTTAAATAATATTGATTTAGTAAATAGGTAAAAACAGATAGAATATTTTCAATATAATTAAATTGAATTTCCTTGAGCTGTTGATTAATGTTTTTCTGCATATTTGTCTCATGCTAATGCATTATGAACATCGACAACAGTTCTTAGTATGTCTATAAACTTAGAATCGATAATTTTGCAAAATGTTGCTGGCAATATGTTTGATTTACTATCGGTTATATTATATAAATGCCATAATGGTTATCTGCTGGCTCCATTACCATAATAAAATGCTGGTAGTTAAACTTGAAGATATGGAATTAGTTGTCCCTGTTTTGCCAGGAAAGTTACAATAGTAAATTAGTAAAAATGCATCTGTGCTTTTCCTGGGAATTTTGTTTGTCTTAGGATAGTTGTCAATATTTATTTATGTCGTAGTTTGTTGTGCTGTGCCAGTGCCAGTTCAAAGCGAAACCAACGCCATTTTTTTTGTTGGCTTTATTTAAACAACCGGTGTTGAAATTAGATAATTTCTAGCCCGAATCTTAATTTATCATCTTTATTGCCTTCGCTTTGTATCGTGGGTGCATGCCATGTTTAACATCTCATTTTATTAATTTGTGAATTTTTGTCTCTTGTGTTCAAATTGCCTCAAATTGCGCTATTCTGTTGAGTAGAATTTTATCTTGCTGCTCTCGTGAGCAAAGCGCTTACTTTTGACTCTCGTTTACTGTTCCGCCTAATTATCTGCATTAGCTTTAGATTTCGGTAAATCTGCTTCTCAGATGGTCTTCTTAACTGAATTGCAGAGTATCTGAAGAACATGAATGTATATTCCAAATGTATCTGGATAAATTCTGGTGATCCTAGACGTAATAATAACTATGGGAAACAGCTATTTTGATAATTTCCAATTCAGAAGTAAATAGAATACCGATCCTGTATACCTGCATATAAGATAAAGTGACCTGATCGACTGTTTTTGGTCCCCATTAATAATCAGATAAAGAAATAGTTGTTGATTCATTTGCCAGAGTTGTCGCCGGGAAAAACTTAAGAGGAGTGACCCACTAAGATTTAGCTAGACTTCAAGAAAGCGGCTTCGACGAATGTCCAAATCCAAGTGGCAGAGATATTCAGAGAGGGCAGTGCCACCAACCAAGCGGTCACGTCTGGAGCTGCTCACTCGCCAACCTGATAAAGGACAATTGGTGTCCTTGATAAAAGCAACAAGAAGGGTCACATCCCTAGAGCACATAGCACGGGTGGTGTATGATCTGCAGACCGAAGAGAGGAATAAAAAACAATCGACTGATCTGTTGATGCTGAACCGGAATGTAAATACTTTGTGGGCTCACATACACCTTCTTCTGCATGTTACATCGATTGGCAGCACTTATTTTTACCCTATTTTACCACAGTATAAAAACGAACAAACCCTGTGAGAAAACGTTTTGCGGTCTGCGGCCAAAGGAACAACCTTGTTGAAAAACGGCAAAGGTAGCACTTAAACAACAGTTGGGCTGGCTATGATCCTTTAAGCGCTGTTGCGGTTGCCAACATTCTAGACAAATGGATTTTTAAATGCTTCCCAACCGCAGGCCGAAAGAGGTCAAGCTAGCGTAAAATTATGATTCTGCTCCCTAGCCGGCATTGCGACACGCTCCACACATATGCACCAACATATTGTCAACATATACATTTATGTCAATATGATCAATATTTAAATTATTTTTCCCAGTATAAAATGGTACACTAACGAGTGGGAATAACCGCCTGACCGAAAACTAATCTGCACTCACTTCCAAAATAATTTAAAATACTTATATACGTGCAAAAAAAAATATATATGTATATTCCTTCTGCTCCTAACTTTGGGAGTCAGATCTTAAAAAAACTTCTGTGCTTAGTGTTCTATATTAAAAATGTGTGCATCACAAATAAAGTTTATAGCTAGTTTTTGTGAACAGAAATATGCACTGAGAAGCGTGGATTTACGCATAACGGCGCTTTTAATTTGGGATAATGACGCTCTGATGGAATTAATCAAATCAAATCAGATCGTTTGAACGACCAGTTGCAAAGGCTCCCTCTCTCTCTCACTCTCTCTCTCTCTCTCTCTTTTGGCCCGTTCCTCTGTATGGCACCGTTTGGGAATCTGTTTGCGTTTCAATGTGCAATAAAGCTCACGATCGGCTCACTAATTATGCTTAATTATTGATTATTGCGGGTTACCACCAAGCCGCCAAATTGCGTGTACGTGCGTCTGCAAGGTGACCTTCACAGCTGTGCTGCTCACTGTTGTTGCTAATCACATGGGCGAACTAAAACTGTATCAAAAATTAGGGAATCATTTGGCCAGATTCCTGCGACCCGATACACGAGCTCCTTTTAGTTGTTCAATAATATTTGCTAAAAATAAGTTCTACAATAATAGCTATATAATGTATTGTCGTTAAAGATGTAACGGCATGCTCATTAACAAAAGTATCTTCAGCTCAGTGCATCCAATTCGTTAAAAATTAAAAAAAAAATAAAAGTATGAATTTAAATCTATTCAAAATTTGTATATATATTCATTTTTCATAAATTTGAATATGATAAAAAATGTAAGTTCAAAATTTTTAGTTTTTCGCTGATTTATTTTTGTCCAGACCGAAGCAAATCCCGATTGCTATCTAAAATATATTATTTTATAAGTCATTAATTTAAATATATGGTTGCATAGCTCTTGTTTGCAATTACCGCCAGCCAACCAGGTTTTGGCATCTCTCTGGAGTAATTGATGTCCAGAACACAAATAATTGGTTGATTGACATCCAGCAATAGCCTTCTTCACATTCCACTACAAATTATCAATTGTGGGGACCCCTTAATCAAAGCACAAAAGTGGGTGAATAATATTAAATCGAGTGGCACAATTTCTTAAAAGCATTGGCTACACTACTGTTTGGCATATGCAGCAAACCTAAGCTCTAATAAAGAGTTAAATAGTTATAGTCGGAGCTTAAATATGCTTAATGATAGCTCTACTAGGATTTTGAGCGCAACTGTACATACAAGTGTTTGTAAATGTGTCCAACATATTTGGTTTTTCAAATGCGCGCCAGTCCGAGCCATCTATTGGCCATTTCGTGAACTAACAATGCGGCTGCTAACACAAAGCTAACTGCTATGTGCGACTGACAGACATATGTGCGCTGTTTCGCCGCTTCACCGCAGGCGGCGCTTTGCTGACAGCTGTTTACTCTCACTCTCTCCCTTGCTCTTGGCAACGCGGTGGTCGCAGGCAGCAGCGTTGAAATTTATTTATTTTATCTTGACCGGCGCCAGCAGCGAATGTAAATATAAAATGGGCATTTCAACTTATTGCAAACAATTAAAAATGCTCAACTATCTTTGCAGCCAGCGTCACCAGCAGCGAACAGCGCGCAGGTGAGTGCCAAAAAAAACGCAGCAATTCGAGTGACGTTTTTTTGAGGTTATGTCGAACGTTGTGGCTAAAAATGGTATGAATTTTGCAACAGCAACAACAACAACAACAACAGCAGCAGCGACAAGCAGTCAATATGCCACCTAAGAAGCACGATGAACCCGAGCGCAAGCCGCTGATCGGACGCATTGGCACCAATCTCCGCATCGGCATCGTGGGCGTGCCCAACGTGGGCAAGTCGACGTTCTTCAATGTGCTTACCCAGAGCGCCGCGCCGGCCGAGAATTTCCCCTTCTGCACCATTAAGCCCAATGAGAATAAGTATTCCAATTACCAGCGGCTGCCGCTGGCCATTGCAGTCGCAATTTGCGTTGCCTCCATAATAATTGTAATCAATGGCATTTGAATAATTTCTTATGCCCCAAACCCATTGCAAATGGCCAAAAAGGGGTATACTGGTTCTGTGCTAGTGTTTGTAACAGGCAGAGGGGGCATCCTTCTTGGGCAGCATCACTAGCCACGTCCGTCTGCCTGGCGTCGATATCAGATCGGGTTTATTTCCAAAGATCGATATAAAATCGATAAAATTCTACAACAATCTCCGATTATTTATGCCAGCTAAAAACACATATTTCCTTTACTTTTTTTTAAATTCATTTATTTATTGCTATTCCCTTAATAACAAATTTTCTCAAGCTAGTTTATGAACAACATATATTCACAGTGTTGTGCGTAAGCTTTTCATCTGTGTAGTTATACTTATTGTTTGAACTAATATACACATTTTACAGTTGACATTTATTAACAGGGAAAAATAGGAGAGAAATCTTAGTAACTAATACAATATAGTATGTGGTTTAAGCAAAAATTTGATAAACTGAAGCCAATTAGCAGCAAGCCCAGTTAATTTCTGTGTTCAGGGTATCTGCTGGTCGAGTCCGCCCGACTAGAGCAATCTGGCTGTTTCGCTTTTCGTTCGTTCGTTCGATCGATGGCCGAGAGTCGCTTCTAACTTGGCTGCCGTCGCGGGGGCGTGGCCCAGTCGCCGCAATTTACCGTATCTAGTTGCAGGCCAAGATGCCTCCGCAGCGGCCCCAGCAGCAGCAGCAGCAGCAGCAGCTGGTTCGTATGCAAATTGTGTTCGGGCCGTTTAATTTGAGCGACTTCATTTTGGTTGCCTGTCTGTGGCTCAGGGGGTTGTTTGGTAATTGTCAAAATTATATAAAATTGCAATGTGGCCAGGGCAGCAACGGCTCCAAATCCGCCCCAAACGCCCAATCACAACAATGCCAGCTAACATGCGTCTTGTCTCTTTTCTCCTTCTCTCTCGCTCTCGCTCTCGCTCTGACCAATTGCGCTACCCGCACGTCGCGTTCCCGTGCCCGACGAGCGCTTCGACTTCCTCGTGGATTTCCACAAGCCAGCCAGGTGAGTGTGCCGTGTATTGGGTGCCAAATCAGATTGTTAACCGTTCGCTGAATGCCCGTTGCAGTGTTGTGCCCGCTTATCTGAACGTGGTGGATATTGCTGGGCTGGTCAAGGGCGCCGCCGAGGGGCAGGGCTTGGGTAATGACTTTCTTTCGCACATCAGTGCCTGTGATAGCATTTTCCACTTGTGTCGCGCCTTCGAGGATCCCGACGTCACGCATGTCGAGGGCGAGGTCGATCCCGTTCGCGATTTGGACATCATCTGTGAGGAACTGCGTCTGAAGGATGAGGAGAAACTGCTGCAGAATCTTGACAAATTGGAAAAAGTTGTCGCTCGCGGCGGCGACAAAAAGCTGAAGCCCGAATATGACTCCATGCTGAAGATCAAGGACATTTTGATCGATCAGAAGCGTCAGTTGCGCTTCGAGGAGTGGAATGCGCACGACGTGAGTAGCATACGCTTGTGCCACATACCACATCTCCATCTCCATCTCCATCTCTATCTCTTTCGTTTTTGTAGATTGAGACGTTGAACAAGTACTTGTTCTTGACCTCCAAGCCGGTCATCTATCTGGTCAATCTCTCGGACAAAGATTTCATACGTAAGAAGAACAAATGGCTGCCCAAGATTAAGGAATGGATTGACAAGAACGACCCGGGCGCTCTGCTTATACCCTTTTCGGGGGCATTCGAGCAGCAGTTGAGCGAGAAAGACGACTTGGAGCGCAAGGCCTTCGAGACGGAGACGAAATGCAAGAGTCAGCTGGATAAGATCATCATCACTGGCTATAAGGCCCTACAGCTGGAATATTTCTTCACTGCCGGCCCCGACGAGGTCAAGGCCTGGACGGTACAGAAGGGCACAAAGGCGCCACAGGCCGCAGGTCGTATACACACTGATTTTGAGAAGGGCTTTATCATGGCCGAGGTGATGCATTTTGAGGACTTTAAGGCCGAAGGCAGCGAGGTAGCTGCCAAGGCAGCCGGCAAATATCGCCAGCAGGGACGCAACTATACCGTTGAGGATGGGGATATAATCTTCTTTAAGTTCAACGCCGGTGCCGGTCTAAAGGATCCCAAGAAAAAATGATATCTTCTCGCCGTCTACATAATAACTTGGACTATTTTGTACATGAATTTAATTTTATACTCGCAACTGTTTCGCTTTGCTTGATACAAAATGCCACATACCTTCACATACATGTCCCAAGCCCAAATGCATTTGATTTTTTATGATACATAAAAAGTTGTGATTCTTATTTCGATGTTACCGGCAAATATCTGCGATGGGCGGGTAAAGTTCTGTTTGGCATAGACACATCCTCCATTCACAAAAAATATATTCTTAGTTTTTAATATTTTATATATTAACAAGCTTATTTTATACTTTAGTGTGGATAGCTTTTGATATAGAACAATCCCCAACCGCGGTCTTTTTTATTGAAAAAAACTCAGCTTAAGAGCAGTTACGATAAAAAACATTTGGAAGCGATTCTTAGGCCTTGATCTTAAAGCGAGTTATTTAAATAAACAAGCAAATAGAAATTCCTAAAGAACTTTTGAATACGTATACATATGTACATATATGTATTCGTACATATATGTATGTGCACTTGAATATATTTATATAATTAATAATAAAAGCGAGCCTATGCCGTAATCTTCATCCCACTATGTGTAATCCAGTGGGAAGTATACCTTGGGCGAAATTCTGTGTTTGGTAAACAATGAAAATACTGTCTGGCGTTTGCCCCGTCAAAACAAAATACATAAATTCGTGGAATTCTGGTTGCCTGCTTAAAACATGAATTCGGTTAAAGGGTTTAAAAAATGGTGCTTTAAAATTAACTGTCTAATTGATTACCCTATATAATAGGGTAGCATAGCTGCCAAATACCTAACAAACTGTGTCGATTTATTCAAAGATGATGTTTTTTCAGTTAATTGGCTAAGATTCGTTGAATGTAAGATTACTAGTTGATGTAATTTTAATTTATTAATACCAAAAGTAAGTTCTTATTTTTACCAGAAAATACACAATTAATATGCCCAGCCCCTCTGAACTGTAATGTACTTGTATTTGAAATATACAAACGTATTTGCTGCAACAACTCCTTGCTAGCTTCGATCTCAGACCTCAATTGAACAAGTACAAACTTTGTGCATGTATGTATGGTATGTCTGTACCAGCTGATAGTCACCCTGTGGCTATTAAACAGAATTCACTTATGTTTTTGTAAGTATGCTACACCTTTTTAAATGTTCTATCTGCTTCTTAACTTCTGAACAATTTTCAAATGTATACTTTTTGGATGAGTATAATTTTCATATATATTTGAATTCTTATATTTTTATTATAAATAGTAATATTGTTGCCTGATGATGGTGCTTTAAGCTAGTTATGTATATGTGAGGGGAAATAAGACAGAGACTTCAAAATGTTTCTAAGCAGAAGCTGAGTTTGAGTGTTGTTAATAATTTTGGGAATCGAGGAAAAAATATATTGTGATAATGATGAATCTGGCAAGCCGGAAAACGGTTGTTCAATTTGATCATAAGGCGTGGAATGTTTGTAAACCAATTTAATGAACAAACCGTTTTTATATTGCAGTTCTTTGAGTTGATGTATCTTGGCGATTGTGACTTAGAATTGTTCCAAATAATGCTACTCATTTTTATTATTAAATAATCTGAAATTCTTGTTGTTGTCTTATTGCGCCAAGTCCATAATAATTCTACATCGTTGGCTATTCATAGACTACTATTATGTACAATAACATCCGAGCGAATATCGAAATAAGTTCAACTGTTTTATTCAAAAGAAATCAGGCGTAATCATTGCCAAATTTAAGCTATAGAAATGGCTTATAATACTCTATACGACACAGGTAATCGGGTATACATCCGAAATTTGGAGACAATCTGCGCACACATGAAATGTGATGCTTATCAACATGAGCTGCAAAATATACAACTTTAAAGAAACTCCCCAGGTTGAAGTTGCCGCCAAGTGTGTCTTGCCTGTAAAGTTTTTAATTATCTTGCCACAGCAAACTAAGACGTTAGGCACCTGTGCTGAGATCAGCTAAAACAGGCCCCCCCTTCCCCCCTCCAGCTGAGAGTTGCGGGACTGCTGAGTAAATGCAGCTGCAAAACGCACAAAAAGTGAGCGTGAGCGGCGGGAGGAGCGGGAGGAGTCTTTAGTCGCCAGCAGCAAGTTCCTAAGCACATAATTTGGTTTACCGCAGCGCCAAACATATGCACATTTACACACATTCATACATATGAGAGTACTCGTGTCTCAAGGAAACTCGCCGCTTTCCCCTCGTTAATCAACATACCTGCTTGCACACAAACACACACACACCCACACACACACGCACGCACACACACACATTCGGACGCTCTTTGTGAATTATCTTGCGTTGTTAATCTTTTCCTAGAGAAAGTTTTCTTTGCACATTTTTGGCACCGCATAAAAGAAATGTTTGGTGCCGGAAAACTTTTTATATTACATGTATTACAACTAATTAGCATACGTTTATTGTTAATAAAGTGACAATATCTAGATATTTAGCAACTGCATTGAAATTGAAACTCATTCAGTTCTTTAGAAAATAGTCTTTGCTACGCCCAAAAGTGCATGCCTTCTGAAACATTCATAAGTTTTGTGCAGAATAACGCTCTCAGATAACCTTATCAAAACTGAACCGATTTTCATGTTTGATGACATTTTGGTCATAATTGATTCTACATTCAAAATAAATATATTATTGAAAATAACATTTTTGTTTTGGAATTTCCAAGATCATCGTCATCATAAATCTCCTTGGCTGTTGATCCTGATCAGGAAAATAATTTATGGCGTCGGCGATGCCGCCTTCTGCCTGCCACAGACATTAGCACAAAACCATTCGAAGCTTTTTGTACATTTTCAATGGGTTGACGGTATAAAAAAGTGCATAGAATAGCGGGGACATCCTCTTCTCAGGGACATGGGAAATCAAGAGCAGCACCGTTCTGTTTGCCTGCCTTGCCGTTTGTCAGGCGGCATTCATGCACTCGATTCGAAAATTCATTCAATTCAATTGAAAAATTGCGTTGAATATTTGACGAATGGCATGGCAAGTGAGGGAGGAAGGAGGAGGGTGGGGAGGGGAGGGGTCGACTTAGGGTGCACATCAGCTGTCACTGGCAGAGTGTTGGGCGTTGGGCGCTGGGCGCTGGCATCGACGTCTATATTGCCATCGTTGGTGGCCAGCAAAGCGTTAAAAATGACTGTCATAAATTAATGAGCGATGCCCGATTAAGTGACGCATTGAAATTGAATTGAATTTTGCTGAATAGCATTCATTATTCATTTACAGATGCTTCTCAACTTCTGCCGTTTGCACGCTACCCCGACCCCGTCCGTCTAGTCGAAGGCCACTTTAATTGCGCTCAAAAGTGCAATGCACTGACAGTAAACACATTGTCAACAAGGCATGCTTTGGCCCAATCAGCTCCTGGCCACCTATCGTTTAAATGCCAAATCCCCATCTAGGCATAAACGTGACAATAATATAAATCAGTAGATTGCGTCGCCCCGCCCCGCCCCGCCACGCGCCGCCCTCGAGGTCGAGTTAGGGTCGGTGTCTTACAGTTATCGTCATCGTCGATATCAACGTAGCCATTTAAGTTAATGCCACATGCGGCGACAGCGTAAAACGTTTGGAATCTAGCGTTGGGACACTGGCGCTGAGAAGGGAAGCGGCCAAAGGATGGACAGAGGTGGCAACGCGTCCTGCGATTGCAGTCGCCACTGAAAGAATGCCAACAGCGACGGCGGAAACGTGCCGTTCGTCGAATAAGGCGTGTGATTGTTTCGCCAGCTGCCGAAACAGTCCAACAACTAATTAAGGATCCGTGACAGGAGCAGCAATTGCTGTGCCAGGCATCGGCAACAACATCACACTAACAGTTCACTTCCAATAGAGCCTTTTTAATAACGGCTTCAAAAAATTGGAAATATGCACATAACTTCATATATACAACTTGCCTGTATTTTACCTTTATAGTCGACCACAAAGAGAAAGGAGCATATTAGGTTTGTGCAATGTCTTGGTGTCCAAATGGATATACTTTAAAGCTAGAGACTTTCTACTAAGAATATATTCTAGTGTATTATCGCATCAAGCAAAGTGCTTAAATCTATATATCTCCTTTAGTTGTAAAGCTACAGTCACCAAATTTGTACAAACAGAATACTGATGACCTCCTCTAAAGATCACGCAAAAATTATTTGGCTTCGCTCTCTCCCGCCTCCCCAAATTACAAAAATCGAAATCGAAATCGAATCTTGTTGGATAACTTAAGTTGAATTTCGTCTAACATCAAATTGACTGGTAGGTGGCGCTGCTGTCTAACATGCACTTTAATTGAGTGAGTTCACAAACAACATTAAATTTTGTATAATTTGTTTTATGTATACAAATAATGTATTTTTTTCTTTAATTATCACACTGTGAACGAGTATTGCGCTGCAGGTTACACCCGACTGTAACGTTCACGCTTGTTTTTGCATGCATGTGCACACACACACACTATTTGCGGACTTATTGGACTTTTCTCTTATAATAGCTTTCTGATGTGGTTGCATGCGTGCAGCATTACTCAAGCTGAGTTGCAGCTGAAGTGTCGGCAGGTCAAAGGTGCGAATCCGCCCAGACGCGACGTGTTGGCGATCTGCTGAGCCTTTGAATTTCTTGGACAAAAGTCAAAACCGTTTGGTTGCCGGGCAGCCACTACAATAGATGACATCGTCTCTTTTGTTCATTAATGATTAATGCGGCCTTTTGCTTTTCACATATTATTCACAATATCTCCTCCATCTCTTACAATAGTAGACACATGCATATGTGCATTTTACAGTGTCCCTGCGCTTAATGCATACGTTTTTTAAAATACTCAGCAAGAGTATTGCTCTTCCATTTAGCAAAAATATCATTTAATTTTGAAACTCAATGCTGTTCTACGAGGAGTTAGCAACTTGAACGTTTGTGAAATATTTTATTAATTGCAAAATTAAATTTTGATAAAAAAGGATTTACAGACAAAAAAATAAAAATAAAAAATATATATATGTATATCTGTAGATAACCTAACCAACGTTGGTTCTTGGAGCTAAAAAGGCGTATACGCAATAAAACTTGGATGAATGAATTTGAATTTGAATTTGACGAGCATTGCATGACTGGCAGCTACTTTTTCTCCCAGGACCCTCTATAGAAAATGCATTAGTACAGACGAACAGACAGACGGATATAGCTAAATCAGTCGCCCGGATCAAGAATATATACACTTTGTGGGGTTGGACATGCTTTTTATTCCAGCTGTTACATACAATTGCACAAAACAATTCTACCCTTGTTTTCCCATTTTATAAAAAAAAAAGAAGGAAAATAATATATTGTTCCAAGACAGAAGTAATTGAAAAGGTTAAATGTCGGTGAATCGTGTGTTTATTTAACCATGTTGTGACCTAGCTTACTGCGAAATAGACACTTGATTGTCCAAAGGCTTTTGCATTTGAATTCAGGGTCAACAAGCTTTTCGCCTTCTCTTTCACCGCAATTTCCTCTGCACTCGAATAGCGGCATCTAGTTGTGAGAGACGGCATTAAGATGGAGCGGGACGGGATGTTAAAGGCAGCGGCATCAGGCAGGGGATGTCGGCCGTAAGCAAGGAGTGAAGAAAATGTACGAAAAACGATCGTTTAGAGGACACCAGCCTCAACTCGATTGGGCGACAAATTCCTCTTCCCAAATTAAATCCAGTTTGCCTGGACCCCGTCTATGAAGATCTCGGTCCAGCTGTAAACGGCTAAGTTCGGATCTGCCAATGGTTTTGGTCTGATACGGCCAGCAAGGATTTTTGCCAATAGGAACTGTTTTTGCCACTGTTGCTGTTGCCTTGGTCCCGTTGGACATTTCCGCGCCGCCAACAACGCTTGTGCAGAAGAGGCCACCTTGAGGTACGTGCGCATGTTCGCGGCAAGCATTGACAAGGACACGGAGGAGCTGTTGTTGCCCAGCTGGCTTCGCGCTAATTGATGGGAAGGACTTTATCGGCTGGTGGCGCTTGATGTTTTTAGCCAGGCTCGATATCCTTTCAGGTTGGCAGGGTGATTCAAGTTGCAGGCTCAGTTTCGGGCCGGTTGCAATTTTCGCCAAACAATAATTGTCAGATTTAAAAATAATTTGTTTTTTAATCAAAAAAAAGTTGAAAAAAAAATGCAAATATTATATTTTACATATCCTTATGTGGTTTTCCGTGTATTTGTATTCTTTCGTATTGTATTGTATTCTTTCTTTATTTCCCATGAGTATTTAGTACATAGACTTGTTGTTTAAGACCGTATCTGAACAAACTTTAAGCCCTGGCAACATCTACGGCGTCACTAATGGAGAGCCAGTTGAGGCGTTTCACGCTTTGCTAGGTCATCGATAGGGCTGCAACCAGCGAGTTGAGTCTGCTGTATAAAAGCTAGTGCTATTAGCTCGTGTGTTCGTGCTTGTACAAGTGCACGAGAGAGAGGGAGAGTGTGTGTGTGTGTGTGTGCATGTTCCTGGGTGTATGAATGTAAAGTTATTTATGTGTAGCAACCTCCCTTGGCACCCATATGCCTGATTTATGGCTGTTATTGAAAAATTTCGGAGTGCAGCTTTTAATTATGAAGCGAGGTGGAGTTCGGCCTGAAGTCCTGACCTGGCCTGGCCTGGTTCCGGTGTCGTATTCCGCTATTACCACTGCTCCAGCAGTAACCACAAGTTGCCCAACGAAATGGATTTCAGCATCACAAGCAATTTAATAGAACTATATAGGACTGTATTTAGCTGTGCGCACAGTGCCTCAAAAATGTGTCGCTTCAGAGAACGTCTGACACGAAATACGAAATGCGAAATAAAATATGAAGGCGTCTTCTTCGCCGCTTAAATAAGTGAAAAGCATTACGTATCAAAAAGTTGTCATATGCGAGTAACACGTTTTAATTTGCCGGAAATTAAACGCGAAACAGCAAAAATATCCAAAATACAAAAAATACAAAAAAATACAAATACAAACAAAAAAATGAAACGACGAGGAATGCAACGTAGGAGGTGCAGACAAAAAAACGAGTTACATGGCAGAATACGCGTCATTGCACAGCCAGAGATGGCTGATATAGAAGCAGCAAATAACGGCACTGAGCGGCGGGACATGTAGGGCGCAAGTGTTTTAACACAATTTAATATGACCCACCAGCAATGACGACCTCCGCACAGCACAGCACAGCGCAGCACAGCTTTCTGTGACGACATGCGCCGGAGTCAGCGCCAGAGCCAGAGCCAGAGCCAGATATACTATTGGGCTAAAAACGAGCCGGGAACAGGCCAGCATGGATGACGACGACGTACGTAGATGGTGTCGTTGATAATGTGGACGAATCTTACACTCGTTTGTAGGGCTCACAAGGAGGATGCGCATCATAAGGCGCCAGATGCCGCCGTCTGCCGTTCACATTAGGGGTCGGCAAGGAATTCAGTCGGCTGCTGCCTACGAAAAAAAAAAAACAAACACATTCGACTGAGCTAGTCAAGTTTATGCTTGACTTTAAAATTATCCCGTAGCGGCAACAAGCGAACGCAAATAATACTTTCGAATAATGTGAATGCCTCAATATGACTGTCCTCCAAACGAGTGCTTTCTTACACACACACACACACACACACACACACACACACACATACATGCGAGTGTATTAAGTGTGATGGCGGGCTGCTCGGCGTATGCGAACTTGACGAAAACATGGATTTATAGTTAGCATTTCATTTTCCTCATTTGACAGTGCAACAAAAAGGTAAGTTTTCAGCTTTTTTTACAGTTTTTTATTTTCAAACATTTTATAATAAAATGTGGCTAATGAAGTGCACCCTTTATATAAATAAATAAATAAACAAATATCAACAACATCGATATTATATACTATATATAATGCAGCCTTATTTAGAAATAGTCGGTAAAAAATAAAAAATCAAAAGATCTGCAAACAAAGTTAACTTTACATCTTCCAAGATGTCCCCTCCACTACAACAGTCTGACTTATAGATGTGATAGAGTATTGCGCGGTCGGTGACAGCCGACTGCAACGTTCATAATTGTTTTGAATTTAAATTAGTAAATATGTGTATAAATAGTTATTTATTTTTTATCCTTAATTAAAACTGATAATAGATTATAATAGATCTGAAAATGGACCAGTTAAGCCAGAAAAGATGAAAGAAAGCAAGAGTAAGGGAGAATGAAATAAACAGGCCGCTCTTGTGTTTTTCGTCATTCACTTTGCCTTCTATTCGTGTGTGGGATGCGATGCCAGAGTTTTGTTGTTGTTGTTTATTTTCCGAAATGAGGCGAGACAAAATATGAAAGCAAAAAGAAAGAGAGGCAAATGCAAAGTTGAGTATTGTGTTGAATTGTGCGATTGTTCAAGATAAGGTGTTTTCGATACTCGTCGTGGTCGGAATATTTGCCAACTGCCAAACTAAAGCTGTAGAAACGGACTTTAACATTCTATGTGATACGGATTATCAGGAATATACGTCCGAAGTTTGAATTTTTTTGAGACCCGTAAACAAAGCCGCGTGTGAAAGTTAGTATAAAATATTTGAGTGGCTAAACTAGTAGCAGCTTAGCTGTAAAATAAATACGGTTAATTTATTATATTTACATATATATGTGTGTGTGTGTTTTTGTCATGTCAGCTATGCTAATCTTTCGCCTGGCTGTTCCGTATTACTCTTACGGGCTTCCCACTCACAAATCGCGCAAAAAATAGATGTCCGCGAAAACAATCTAATTCAAAGTTTGCCCACCAGCGGGCAACGGCAAATGCACTGGAAGGGGAGGCGTCCGTGCAGCGAAGATTTGCGCATAGGAAACGATTTGCAGCGTGAAATTTGTTATCTCAAGTAGGCAAAATTATGAAAGTTTATTTAAAAGTTGCGTCACGACGATTTAGTGGGCAGGAAGTGCCGCCACGGAAGTTGGAAAATAATTGTGTCTTCTCGCCAAATGTAGACGTAGCAGAGCAGCAAAGAAATGCTCCCACACATAAGCACTGGGCCATGCCGTGAGATACACACACACACATAATTTAAGTTAGCAACACAATTCATTACTTTTACAATATAACTTGGTAAATTGGCATAGAAAGACTGCAGTTCACGAGAGATACAGATATAATAGAGGGCTCTATTAGAGTCATATATACCTAATGGGGTCGGAGATGTTGCTTTACACTTTTCCTGAAAAAATTATAATAGTACTTTAAAAATGGCGTTAAAAAGTCTATATTAATTGATTATGTGAATTGCTGTGCAGGTGTGTTTTTAATGGGGTCGAAGGGGCTTCGCTTTAAATCTATCGTATGCTGCGATCATCAAAAAAAAAAAGAAATATAAAAAATTAGGAGCTTCCCAGTTGGGTGTAACCGACAGCGCAATACTCTTTCACAGTGTAATCACAAGCAAAACTAGTACCCTAGCATTATTTATACACATAAAAAAAGCTTGCTTGCAGAATCGATGTTGTGGAAATATTGATGTTTATATTGTGTGGGGCGGAAGTCGGGTTAATCAAAAAAATAAATAAATATGTAGATATGTAGTAGTAGATATATGTGCAATCTGTAGAGGTTATCTGGCTGCACAAATTGTTCTTAAATTTATAAAAAATAAAATTCTTTAAAAATACTCAATACTATATTCGAGTATATATTCCAAGTTTCAAATCTCTAGCACAAATTCAATATACTCTTTTTACTTCGAAAACGAGTATAAAAATTGAATTTTCAAATGCTTTGAAAATTTTATAAAAATCAAAGTTAGCGGACATGAGCCTCCCATAGTATGGGCTAAGAGGAACAAAAAAAAAATCATAATCGCTGCATAAATTGCATAGCTTGAATTATGTGTGTAAAGAATAAAATTGGACTGTATGCTACGGCAGCTTTGACCCGTGTACAAGGTATCCCCTAGTCGGGCACTTTCGACTCGTTTTTTTATTTATCAACTTTTTGGGGCGCAAAGTTTGACAACAGCCTCTAAATGGATGCGCACTCGCCCAGCTACATTTTACTGTCCTCTGTTGTTCGCATTTGAAATAAACTTTAATGAATTTTCTGCTTTACAGACACAAAAACCACTTAACCGTCACATATGAATGTAGCTGAAGCTGCTGCTGAAACTTTGGCTGGCAAAGCCCACAATTTTTAGGCGGCAATACCAGGGACCAAGTCGACAGCTGTATTCTCGTATGTTTGCGAGCACACTTACCTAGCACTCACGCACACACACAAACACACAAACACTCACAAACACATACACACACACACACATACATTTGAATGTAGCAGTACATAGATCTTTTTTTATGTTTATATATACGTCTATATAAATATCGAGCGCATGTAAATGCGGACGTTCGAGACCGACATTTATAGCCGGTAAATTTTTCGCTTAGTGGCAACCAATCAACTGTTGCAAGCCAGGGAACGGCTCATGATGCTGTCTGGCTTTTGTTATGGTTATCGTTTGGTCCTTTAAACTGGCCCTGGTCTGAAATATTCATCTAGCCACTGTCTCTTGGATTGCTCGCCCCTCGTTGAGGGTAGAAAACTTAATTTTTGACTTTGATAACTTGTCGAATGAATAATGAATTCCCCTTTGGCAGGGCAATGACAAATGCTGCTTGTCCATATGTCTCGATGGTTGCGGTGCAATAACAAGCGAACTAGCCGCTGCTTACCAAAAAAGGAGTTTCGGAAAGCATTGTGAAAGTTTTATGTTTGACTAGCTCGCCAACTTAAGGCATATTTCGTTTAATTATATTGCTGGGCAAACAGAAAGGAAGGCTTTTTCTTCTTCCTAATACTCTGTGCCTCAGCAGCGTTTCTGGCTGGTCTCGACCAATCGAGCTATTTTCTATATTATATAAAGGCAGGTTGTTCTTTTTAGTGTTTTGAAAAAGCCGCTAAAATTGTCGGCGCGCATCGACGGATTTTTTTGGACCCCGTTCCCCTATTTAGCTAATAAAGTGGAACTAGCAAGACAGAACAAATGAACTACTTACACATACACGTTCACGCAGTGAAAGGGGTGTATTGGGTTTGTGCAATGGACGCCGTATATACTCAATTTTTTTGGCATAATTTTTTTGCTCGTATTTTTTCCAGAAAAAAGATTTTATTTGCCCATAGTGCACTGAGTAAAGTTCGCAGTTTGCTTAGTGAGTTTGTGTGTGTGTATCTGTAGATTTGTGTATGTTGGAATAAAAGGAAATTCGAATTAATGCTGCGGCAGCTTAGAGCCCGCTGCAGGCTATCTCATAGTCGGGCACTCCCGACTAGAAGATTCGTACTTGGTTGCATCTAACTTGTAGCTTTGTAGCTATGTACGGGCTATTCCTACTTTGAACAGAGTATAGTTCATGAAGTGAAATGGAGTATATTTCCTTTGTGCAATTTTCTTTGCCTCTGTTTAAGGTAGAGACTTGCAACTGTAAATATATACTGGAGATATATTGGGCAGATTTTTGGCCAAGCATTAGTGAATTAGTGAATACCTTTCTTATACAATATTAGGTAGTGTCTATAGTCTAAAATCGAAATTATATATGTATATATTATATTAATTGTATACTTTCTTCATAATACTGCAAAGTTTCTTACTTTTTATTATATATGTGTGTATATGTGTATGTTTACCAAATTCAGCAACTCTAAGCATTACTAAACTCCTCCTATTGGTAAAAACTCTGAAACATTGTTCTAAGGTTCACTTTTGTGTAGAATATCAACGAACATTTATTGCTTTATTTTTATTTCTGCAAGGGTATTTAATCATCGTTACCACGAAAATAAGTGTTTATTTCTGTTTTCAAGATATCTTAGCCAAACTCATTAATATAAGTTTTTACTGTGCGGTTAACATATGAGCGAAAATTCTTTAGCTGCCCTTGGAACAAGCGGTCGCAAATGCAATTAAGCTAAGAACGATATTATATGGCTACACTCAGAATATGACAGCATTGTCATATGTCAGCAAGGGTATTTAGTCCTAGGCACCCCGATGATAGCTTACCTTTTTTATTTATATTTTTTTTTTTGCTTTGCTTCTGGTGACCCGCAATTACTTTGTGGCCAGCAAGCTGAATGTGATTGTGGCGCAGCTGCTGTAAGCATAAAGTAATCAAAAAAGTTTTGCTTAAATATGGCAGCGTTGGTGGCAATCTCGGCGGGCAGCTCTGAAACTCTTTTAATGATGAAGTCTACGCCAGCTAGCGCGCCGCCTAAACCAAGTCAACAACCTTAGCCAGTGCGACAACCTTGAGCAGAGTGAAAAGAATAGGCGAGAGTTTCTGACTACGAAAAACTCTGACACTAGCTCCGCACTGGTGTAAAATACTTTTGAAATTAATTCTATATTTTTCTATATTATTCAATCTATCTATGCTGCAATGTTCGTCTTGCTGTGCGTACATATCAAGATCGCATTATAGTAAAGTTCTCTTCAGTCATATTTGATTTGTTGTATACAAACCAGGGACCAAAAATACCTAAAAAAAACATTAAACTCTATAGATAACATATATATATCGCCAATGGTATTTAAGCTTCAGCACCCCGGAGATAACTATTTTAGCTCGATTACCTTTCCTTCACGGCTACAGCGCATTAAACATCGTATGGTAAGTTGAAACTTAAAAGTTTTCTTTTATTGGTTAGGCTGAACTAAAACTTTATTGCACATGGGCGCCAAAAATGTCCTGTCCGTTGGTGTTTTCTCGTATCCTTTATTTAAGGGAATTGATATTATTTGCACGTAATTCGATAAAATTTTAATAAACTTGCATCGTAGGTAATAAAAAACTTTCAACATGTGGCCGACTGCCGTCAATCTTAAAGTGTGCTAGTTGGGGTGAGTGTGAGAAAATGCTAGTTTGTCTGTCCACACAATTAAATAGGTCCGACACCTGAACGTGGTCCGGTGCGTCCTTTTGGCCGCATCGGAAACTTGCGATTGAATTTGATTGCAATTGCAATTTTAGTTGCGCTCTAAATTAAATTAATTAAAATTACTCTCTGGCTTGCATTAAATCAGGAAAATCATCGCATTCTGTGCACTTGCCGTTTCTGCAGCTCTTAGTTTATTTAAATTTAATGGTGCCACAAAAAGATATGCTAACAATTTAATTAAAATTGCGTTCAACAAGCAAAAACAAAAAACTTCAACTAGCTCCCACAGACGTCCGCACACATCACAAACACACATATGCCAACCTAGTCTGCCAATAAAACTGTACTTTGTCCTTCCAAATCATTGCCTCCCACTTCTTGGGCGACCGCCCATTGGCGACCAACAAAAGTGCAGTGCAAACATTTGACGCATGCGACGCGTGTGTGCCGCCGATGGCCAAAAATAATTTCATTTGCCATTATGGCCACTAAATTACACAATTTAAAATGTGCAGCACCCAGGACCAGGTCAAGACTGCGTTGGTAGGCCGGAGGCCAAAGCTAAAAATAGAGGGAAAGAACAGTTAGTGGAGGCATATAAAAGAAGTGAGTTATATAGCTAGAGTTCACTGTGCTTTCACAAAAAAAAAAAACCTAGTTTCCGACCGATGCAATGCACTATCATATATATAGGTTATATATATAAGTTATAAGTATAAAAGAAGTGAGTTATTTAGCTAGAGTTCACTGTATTTTCACAAAAAAAATTATAGAGAAATCGGTGTTATATATTAGGAGCATTGTGTCGCTAACAGTTGCCTAGTTTGCTTAGAATGTCTTGAAAATCGAAAGGCTGGGTATGGTACTGATCAGGAATATATATACTTTATATGGTCGAAATCTCTCTTTTGATGCGTTACACATATAACCATATAACATAACCAAATTATAATAATCTCTGTAAGGGTATAATATAGGAAATATTTTGCTTGTGCTTTTGAGACCCTGAACCCATTTAAAATGTCTATTCTACCCGTCCGTATGAACGCATTGATCTCTGAAACTATAAGAGCTAGAGACTCCTGATGTATGTATAGAATGCACAAATTAAAAATAGTTAACTTTTTGCATACAAAATACAAAAAAACCTGAACGATAATAGGCGCAGATTTGGGTACAGGGTATCACCTTATCGGCAACTCCTAACTGTAGCACTCACAATGCATTTCAGCTCCTTCAGCCGTGGCAAACAAACGTCCTGTGCAGCTGAGTCTGATTACGCGGACTAAAACGCGCATTGGAAACCTTTGCCTCGTGCCGCGATCTGCAGCAGGCTGCGCAACAACAGTCGAAACCGCCGCTGCAACTTCAGCAGCAGCCACTTGAAGTGCGGCAGCCCCAAAAGCATCAGCTGGAGTTGCCACAACAGCAACGAGAACAGCGACACAAAAAGTCCCGTCGACCAACAGCTCGTAAGCATCACGAACAGCAGGAGGAGTAGCATCAACAACCAGCAGCAGCAGCAGCAACCACTGCTGCAACATCTGCAGTTGGAGCGGTTCCTCCACTGCCCCAACATTGACGTCAAGGATACGACATCCAGCAAGCGAACCATTCTCTGACACAGTCAGTAAGTAAGCCGATATCGAAGCTTGTTTTAAGTAATATTTTTACGAAGCTGCGGAATACTCCATGCGTCAGAAAAACTTTCGAAATTTCCCATAGTGCATAGACAATACAAAGCTAGGGATAAGATTTTTTTTTTGTTTTTAAAAAAATATATGTCAAAATTCAGTTCAATTTTCAATTTAATTTCTTGAAATATTATCATTTTTTTTTTTTTTTTAACAATATAACTAAACATTTTAATAAAAAATGTTAGCCCAGGTTAGAATTGAATTGAAATTGTAGTGCTCAACATCTGTCAGCTTTAATGACTTTTCCAACGATAAAATTCGAAGAGTTTTTGCGCGTGACAGTGCAAAAAGTAATTAATACCAATTAGTGTGACATAGTTGATTTTGATTTGCTTTGCTAACTTTAACGAAGATAGCCAAGGAAAATAACAAAATTTGTAAGCGATTTCAAGCAATTTACGATGCTTTGCAGCATTTAAATACCCTGCAGAGTACACGTACTTGTGTTTAGTACTAGCGAAACATCTAAGCTATCACCACTTGGCTTTCCAGCGTGATTTTTAACTTGTGGCTAGTGTTTTCAGGGCGACTGGAAGGTAAACACAAAACGTAAACAAAACATTCGCCATGTTGGCCGGCTTCAAAGCGAAACTCACCATGAGGTGAAGAGTGAAGAGCATTGCACGGGAAGGGGCGCAAGTGTTGAGCATTTCCCATCGTCGTCGTTGCCTGCGTTGAGTGAAAGAAACTGTTGCATAGAAGCAGGCGACGATGGCAACTTTCCGAAGCCGGAAGCATCGCCAATGGTCGCAATAATTGGCACACAGCCAACGGCAGCTTGTCATAGGCCACGAGCACAGCACGAACGTGCCCAAAGCGCTCGTACCTCCAGCACGAAGGAGCACGACGCTTCAGTGTCCCGACTCGGCTGTCTAAAATCGGTGCTGTCGCCCGTCCAAGCAACAGTTTTGTTTGAAACGTCAACACATAAGGTCGTCATGAGCCTGCGCGGTTCTGTCCTGTCGTGGCTGAATTTACGTCGTGTGTGAATTTTTACGTGAATTTCTCGCGACTCTTGTTGCAAGCGCCATTTGTTTTGATTACATTTTTCGAAAAGATTTTTTTTTTGTTTTTTGATCATAACTCCAAGTGAGAATAGCCAAATACAATCCAACATATAAAAATTACTGGAAACGTTCAACTCAATATTCGGTATGTTTGTCTCTGTGGCATATGCTGGCATTTGGAGCTTGTAGCCGCAGCTGGCTAAAAAATAAGGTCCTAAGTTTATAGATCGAATTGTCTGGAAATTTAAGAAAAATCAGCAGCTAAATTAGCGCAACTAGCGCCCATTTCAATCACAAAGGCAATCTTCAGGGCATACACCCGTACAACAACAACAACACACAAACAGACACGGGCCGCACTCGAGCTCGGGCCCACAACAGCACACACACACACACACACACACACACACAGGCACATTGTTAGCGCTGTAAAAGCCAGTTTAAATGATTCTCTCAACAAGCAACAAAGCATACAAGCGCCGTCGAAACAAAAAAGGCAGAGCGAGAAATTTTTGACTAACCGTTTTTCGATTGCATTTGAAGTGCCAGATTCTAACAACGGAAGCGGAAGTGCATTCAAACGCGTAACTATTTAGTAAAAAGCTTAAGCAAATATAAATTAAATGGCAACGAGACTTGGCGTATTATAAGTGATTTGATGTCTGGTCCTTCGACTTTCTATCTCGCTCGAGTGTCTACAAAATTACAAATTAATGAATGAACGAGAAAGAATGGTTAGCTTGCAGACACTTCCAAAATGTGCGCTATGTATCTATATATTCATGAATTTAATTAATTTGGTGATATTTCGCTCAATAGCCAAGTTTTGGTCAGGATGTCTGAAAAAGCAAAAAAAAAAAAAAAAAATATTTTTTTAGGTTATATTAAAAATGAAAAATTTTACGAAAATGTTCCTCTTTACAAAGATATAACAACATTTCAAATTAAATATTCTCTGAACATCCGAAAAAAAAAAATTCATAAAAGTGCGTTTGTCTTGATAATACGATTTTAATTGAAAATAAAAGAGCACAGTTCTTTTCAAAGTGCCGTAGATTTTATACCTTTGCAGACAAACGAAAGATTTGCGTTAAATATCTTTAGCTAACTGTATTTTCACAGAAAATCTTGATTTTAGATCAATTGTTCCTATATACCAAAAAGTTTTTCAAACAAAACCTCTTTATTCGACATGTATTGGAAAAGGGAACTATCAATTACCAACTTTAAACGGTATATTCAAATACAAAAAGAAAAGGTCGGACGATATCGACTCGGCTGTTGATACTGATCAAAAATATATATGTATATATCGGAGACGATTCCGACAAAATTATAATACCCTATGCAAGGGTATAGTCAAATGCAACCGAGTGCCAAATACAAAGTTCACTGTGTGGAAAAAATTTTAACCAATTTTGCATTTACTTCAATAGCATCGAACAAATTTGTCTGCAGAGGAACAGACGGACGAACGGACATTCCACACAACTATGTTATGTTCACATATGTGACGATTGAAAGCGAATCGAAACAATTATTTCAGCTATTAATGTAGTATTTGCTGCTGGAGTTCGATATAAACAAGCTTTTAAATTGAAAGAGCTTGCGAAAATAAATCTGAGCATGTGCCCCATAAGCTTTACACCTGCGGAGAGAGTATACTTTAGTCCAGCAATTTAGATTTGATCGTTGCTATTTCCATTTCTTATTACCAAATTAAAAATATTGCCCGCACACACGCACATTTTTAGCTGACTTCTGACATAAAATGTATCAAGTTAACGCTCGTTTCCCGTTGCCAGGATTAACATTATAAGCTTCCAATCATCTCGCATCATCCCTGCCACTTGTGTTATCGTTTTTGTATGTGACGCAATTGAAATCAAAGCGTATTCGTTTATTATCGCCAAAGCTGTCAGCCGAACGCCCAACATCAATAAATGGCTTAAAGGTACGAGGCGCATGTAATAGGCAAAAAATAAAAGACTTTAAATCGCTGCGAAATAAATCTATGCGTGGTAAAAGTTTAAGTCGTGCATAAGCTCGTTATTTACCAGGTCTGTTTGGCAATCAAACAGGATAACAATTTTTGAGTGAAATATTTCGCAGATCATCGTAGTTTGTTCGACTGATCTTTGAAAAGTGCAGCTCTCGTTAATGAAAAGCAGATTCTATAATGGAATCAATTTATTAAAAATAACGCGAGATTTTAACATACGTTTTCAGAAAAATGTGCGAATACTTAAGTGACTAAAAAGTGGATTTTTTGATTTTTAAAATTAAGTTAAGTTAAGTTATGTAAAGTTAATTTAAAAAATGGATATATAAGAAAAATGTTGCAGATCAATATAGATACTACATGTTCACAATAACATCGCCAAATAGCTGCAAAGTCAGAAATGCACACATACATCTACATACATATGTACGTAGTTCTGAAATTCATTTATAGTCCCAGGGTTGCGTGTTCTTGACGCAACATTTGCGGTTGTTTATGTTTTGAGGTCTTATATCGTGGTAAGCCAATTGTTATGCGCATTTTGTTTCATTGCACACACGCACACGCACACACACACACATACACGCACACACATACACCTAGATGGGATTCCAGGGCTTTCGTTGCTGCTGTCGCTAGTTGCGGTGACATTTTGCGTTTCGGTGTCGTCATTGCCATCGCTTTCAGGTGTTAATATTTCAATTAGCAGCCGTTTATGTAGCAAAAAAAACGCTCGTGTAATGCGCCACGCAACTGTTACGCTGAGGGTCGTAATGCGTCTGCGGGAGTTTGTGGCAGATTGCCGGAGTGTGGCAAATGTTTTATGTTTGCTCTGGCCAGTAAATAAATAATTTTAATCGCTGGCTATAATGAAAAACAACAACAAGACGGCACATTTATGTCTGGGGTGCCGAAGATGAAAACACCCTTTCAAGCAAATGACAGAGTATCGATATGTTCCATAGTTTGCCACACAGCGAACATTTCCGATGGTCCACTTATTCCAATTGCACTCTAGGGTATTTTTGCAGTTGTCGATTGATTTATGTGCCTAATTTTGAAAAAAAGTGCGTGACACCGCCCAAGGCAGTTCCGTTTCCTGTATTACAATAACAATATCAACAACAATTACTCAGATGTATTGGACAGGCCTTCAAAACTAGATAAATTTAAGCTCGGCTCAATGCCGATAAGGATCGAATCGGATCAAAATACACGAAATTTACTTGGCAACTTATTTTAGTAGTATAATCCGAATATGTTTGCTATATAATTTTGTCAAATCAGTATCCGTATACGTACAAAGAACTTAAAATTATGAAAATGGGAGCGATGGCAATGTCCTGGACTCCCTATTAATAATTCTACAAAGTGTAATAAGATTCTGCGAAATTTGTGTAGCTTCATCCAAAGTTGACGTTTCCATGACATAAGCTATTAGAGACTTGGCATAGAATACGAAATCAAACCAACAAACATTAAGAACATTACAGCCGGGTGTAACTGACTGCGTAATACTCGCTCACAGAATAATAAAAGTTTAAAACAGTCGAAAATCGGCCCAAATTCTGGTGTTGATTTTTGTTTGCGCCTATTGAAAAACAAAATTTGTTCATCCAAATGGTTGTTTTTGGAACGATTGTTGGTATGTTAGCTATATAATATGGTAGTCCAAATCGGCCAATTCTAGCAGCAAAACAAAACACCTATGGATATTTTTATTAAGCTAGTTATAAGTTGGCAAGGAAACAGACAGACGCGTAATTCCATATCGCCCTGACATTTGATGCTGATAAAGAATAGTATTATAGAGTAAAATTTACGGGTGGAAGTCTCTCCAATATTGTACATTTAGAAAGGTCTTATCACTGATTTGATAGTGTACATTTTCGATAATAGCATATTTATTGTTGGGCCATGTCCGCCTTTTCAGTTTAAACACGAAAATGAAAATGCAATTGGCCAACGTTTTTTAAAATTGTTGTAAATAAATATTGTTTGTTTTTTGGTCTGACGCGCGAGCTGTCCGCTTTCTATCGTTGGCAAACTAAATGACATTTATTGTCAGTTTTCGGATCAGTTGGGTACGGTTGCAGCTGCAAAAATCTTTCTCAGGCCAAATGTCTTTCAATATTTTTCATGCACAATTTCAGTGGGGGCGTTTTGTAATGGCTATGGAAATTGAAGCGAGCTTCATCCATCCTCTGCCTCGGTCACGGTCTCTGCTTGCTTTATATATAGATATGTATTTTACTTGTGTGTATTTATTTATTTACGTGGCCAGTGCCAGTCGATGCGCCAGGTCCAGTTTGTTGCAGCTCGTCGTCTGGGAAAAGAAGAATATTGCAATGGCTGACAAATTTATTTCGTTGCCGTTGGCGGTTTTTTCTTTTTGGCCATCTTTTTGCAATGTGTCATGCCATGCATATTAAAATGTTAAAAAACACACATTTACTTTTGCATATTCATTATTAAAAACTTTTGGGTACAATTTATAAATATTGTAAGCAAAAGTAATAATATTAATATTTTTGCAGCTGCCTGAATCAACAAACTGCAATAAAGTGATTAATTCAACAACTTACTATTGTACTACAATAGTTTATTTTATTTGTTTTGCTTATACGCCCCTTAAATCAAAATAAAAAAATAGATGTTTATATGTATGTATATAAATGTGTATTTACATTGTGTACATGTTTGAAGCAGATAAATGTATATTTCTGTTGTACAAATGTAAAATGTAAAGCAGGTAAGCTGGGATACATGTGTACAATCTGAGAAAATATCAAGATATGGACCCTTGAATCAATTTTAAAGATTTGTCTAAATCCTAAGTTTCTAAATAGAAGACTCAAATACAGTACTTAATCTAAGAAACATTTTTTTTACGCCTTTTTCATGTACGAAAATTATTGTAAAGACTATTGAAAATTGAGTTCTTGGTGCTCTCTTATTATGCTTATAAATGATTAATATTTAATTTGTGGATACTCAAGATGGAAATTAAGTTAGATTTTTAGCGGTGTACTTTATGCACAGTGACTATAAAAACTAGGCACAAAATGCAATTAAATTTAATTTAAGTCTTCCTTTTGAACATTACTTGAAGATTATAAAAGCCAAAGACACAAAATTTGACGTTCATATTTATGCAATTTTGTTTATTATGACAGCTCAGGACCAGCTACAAATATCTTGTGGTCGGCAATTCTCGACTGAAACACTTCTAGTTCTTTTAAGTGTTTATTGTAATTAAAAGATGGACACTAGTGTGTGCTTAAAAAAAATACTTGAACTTTAATTTTTAAGAGCAAAGGATTCTGAGCAAAGCTTTTTAAATAGTTGTGTTAAAGGTATATTTTCGTTAGAAACACAAAAATGGGAGCTGAGCAGCTTAATGGGACAATGGGTTCGAGGACAAGTTTGCTTCGTGCCAGATCTTGTTCCATATTCATCTAACTTGACTGTTGTATATTCGGCTTCGTTATTTGGGCGTACTTTATATTCAGACTTTGTGTTCAAAATATTGCACACTCGGCCATTTGGTTGGAAAAAGCGATTGCGACAATTTGTAAACTAAAGATGAATAAAACATGAAGTGAAAAACACTTTGGTGATAAAAAGGCCGCGCAGCAACAAAATGCCAGCGAGGACATGTGTCCGCGCGTATGTCCTTTAACAACTGCACGGTTACATAAACAGGATAATAAGGCACTTAACATGCACTCTTCGCCATCGCCACCGATGCCGCTGCCGCTGCCACTGCCACTGCTGTTGTCCAACACAATAGCCACGCCGAGTAGCCCAGACGAGGACGAGGCCAACAAAATACAAAACAGCAACCGTTGTTGTAGGCGTAAGAGGACGCCAGCTCTGACGACGATGACGCAACAGGGACGACAGCGGCACAGGAGAACAAAGCTGCGTAAAGTCGCCGCCACTTATGTCAGAGCAAATCAAGCGTTCACTCGACTTCGTTCCGTTCGTAGTTTAAAACCCGGCACGGAGCGTTCCAATGCGCTCACCCGACTCTGGCTTTAAGGTTTTTAGCCATAGCGGCCAGACTTGCAGACATTTGCCTTAAATTACGTCTTATGTCATGTCACGAGCGTAATTGAAAATTTGCATGCTTTTGCCTTTAACCCGCAAAAACGCAGCCACCAACAGTTGCTGCCCAAAGCCTTAGATTTTGCCCCATAGCGCTGGGCATACATATTTACTGTGCAATATTTTATAAGTGAGGGATTCCTCTTGGCCACAAAATATGAAAAATTCATTATTGCATTTTGAGTTTATTGTCCGATTGTTTTGAAACTTTTACGCTTCAACGAAGGCATGTTTATTTATAAAGAAACTGGCTCAAACGCAATTTGATGATAATTATGATTGCTTCAAAAGATCAACGCGAAATACGTAGAAAGAAATTTATATGTCCAGTGCAAGTGTTTTTGGCGACCTTTTTCGTATTAGTGTACAACAAAAAACAAAAAACAAGGTACAAGGTTTTTATTGAAGATTATTTATTATTTTATTTATAGGCTATAGTGGTCTGATGCTATTCTATATATAAATATATTTGTACATATATATATATATATATATTTTTTTTTTTGCTCATATGTAGGGAGCAAATTGCCAAATTGGGTAGGGCACCATGTTCACCGCATACTAGAAAACTTTTTCGATCTTATAAAAAACGATATAAAAGATTATAAAAAACTGCACACTCTTACTTATTGAAATTACCTCAATTTCTGCTCTTTTCAGACCTCCGAACGCAGGTGCGAAGGCAGTTTGCTTGCCCAGCGGCTGTTCCCTGGCCTGAGATGTGCAGTTATATGCTCTGAAATTGTAGATCAAGAAACTGCTTAAAGTTCCGAGAGTTTTCCAACGCAATATACTGATGAAATATGGAGCTGCTGCAGTTGCTGTGCTACACATTCCTTTTACTGCTGTCGAGGATGCTAGGTGAGTATTGGAACAAGTGCGAATTGGAACACGGCTCACATCGCTAAACGCTGAAATTGGGCAAGCTCGGGGTCAGTGTCAGACGTGTCAACGATATGCAAAGTTCAAATGATGAGCGCCAGCTGACGCGCGCCTGCATAACTTGGCCATAACAAGAACAAGTCACGTCCCTCAATAAGTTGACTGTGGTGCACGTTTGTGGGGCGGATGTGTGATGCATTTTCGCTTCATCAGCGCCGTGGATTTGACCCGCTGGAAGCCGTAAATTTAAGATATTATGGACATCATACAATAGTTAGTTTTGAATTTGAAACAATTCCTGGTTGGTTTCAATATGACGCCAAATTGGAATATAAGAAAATGTAGGTGAAAAATCAATAGGTTTTCTATGGCAATTATTGTTGAAGTTACCCAAAAAATGCAATATAAAAGAAAATGTTGCTATTAGTGTTACATAATATGTATGAATGTATGTACATACAAAAACACAGATACACACTAAAACACACACGCCCCAAGCACCACATTTGAGCAAGCAAGATTACTCTAGTGGGGAGTGCCCGACTAGGATATACATTTTATCCTTAGTCTCTGAGATCGACGCGTTCATACAGACACACAGACGGCCTGGGCTAAGTGGACTGGGCTAGTGATGCTGACCAAGAATATATTTATGGGATCGGATATGCGTCCTTCTGCCTGTTACATACATTTGCACGAAACCATTACACCCTTTTTACCTATTTTCAATTGGTTTAGGGTATAAAAATGTAAAGTTGATAAACTTCGGTAGTTATTTTTTTATTTTTATTTATTTATTAATGCTGAATTATTAACAATGACTAGAACTAACATTCGTGGCATATTATTAATCTTAATTTATTCAGTTTTATTATTTTGAACTCATTTCCCGACCATTAGAGTCAAATCCACTCCAGGAAAAATTAACTTTGAAACATATCCAATTTTTGTTAGCTTCGTGTAAATTGCGTTGACTCTTTCACTCCACTAAATGATAAGAAGCTGTTTAGATAAGACTACAGTGCGTGCACTATATCTGCCACCTAAGTAAATTGATGAATATGCGTCATGAGAATTTAAGTTTCGTTTGGGGCAAAGAAACCATTATATGTTGTAAAGCATTATGTGAATGAATAAACACAAAATCACGCAATAAATTCAGGATGCAATTTTGAAATAGTTGCGTCTGCGTGTGGGCTGCGATAAGGCGTCGTGGATGCATTTAGATATAAGACAGGTAACAGCGTCGGCGTTTGCGTTTGCTAAGGAGATACTTCACACGTCACGTACTCAATGCCCGCCCAATTCTTAATTCCGTATTACCTCTGCTTTGCCTTTGTAGTACGGCGGCAACGGCGCCTTGCAAATGCGATGCACTCTCCCTGGTCGTCGTGGCCGATCCCTTATTTTAGCCGTGAAGCATGCCGCGCCCTGGTGTGTGGCCCACTTTACTTGCGTCTTTCGATTAAACTAAACATAAATTTCATAGACTATAAATCAGCCAAGAGTGCTGAAAGCTGCCCAACAGCAGGTGCAAGCTCCAGCTCCATTAGAATCTACAAATGCAGCAGCGGCAACAGCGCACCTAAAGCTGCATTCTTCAATTACGGAAACATATATGTATATATATATATATATATATATATATGCATGCATATGTACATTTTATATATATATATATTTGTATTTGTATAACACACAATGAAACACATATTTAATAGCCCGATTCCACTATGCCCAACATAAGAATCTTACATTTACATATCTTATGTATTGCGATACCATTAGCAAATGTTGTTGGCAACATGTGAGTGTTGCATTAAATAAAACTGCTGATCGGTTTGCTTTGATTCCTTTCCTTTCTTTCTCCTTTCTCCTCCAACAAGTCAAAAGGTACGTCCTCGGAATTTCCTCATCTTTAAATATTAAAAATTATGGAATTAAAGCATAAGACTGAACAATCGGTAATTGTGATAAAAGGTCTGCGCAGTTGAGACCACGTCCGGTGCTGTTGTCTAGTCATGGTGCTTTTCCAGCATTTGCCCGATTCTGCATAGCCAACTCCGCTCTATTTAACCGTACAGATGGCAGAATGTTTATGCTTCGCTTGTTTTTAAACTCATTTCAAACTAATTTCGATCCGTTGTTTTTTTTTTCCATCTTTCGATTTTTTTTAAGTCATCGTTCACTTGACTTTTGTTTTATTGTTTTGAACGTCGCTGTTATTGTTTTTATGGCTCCATCCATTCATGTTCTTGTCACTTACCCTGCTGGCCATTATCGTCATTGGCATTTTGCCTTCAATTGGCGCCCGCCATTGATAAAATCAATTAGGAGCTCTCCCTTCGAGAGGGTTCGGCTAGAAGATACTCTAATCATTTTTGTTAATTGCCTACACAGCGTATACTGTCCTGGCCTGTATCCTGGAAGGCAGCCTATCATAAAGTGTGCCCAAAGTCGAGAGTTGATTCATGATATACTGCGAGCTGCGGCAACCTGATGATCGGTGAGAACCGACCCGACTTAGAGTATAAATATTTTTGATCAGGACGACGAACTTATTCGCTTTAGCCATGTCTGTCCGTCTATGGTATATACATTATCGATTGATTCCCATTGCCGTAATATCAATAAATCTTCATTTGATGCCAAGGTTGTTGAGCACTTCTCTAAAATAATCAGAGTTAGAACCACCTAATTTGGTATGTTCTTGTCTAACATAAACCTGTCCAGACTCCCCCCGAAAAGAAAAAAATAATATTTTACTGTGGCCACAGCAAGACTAAAATCGCTTGGCTTTGAACATCAAGTTTAAAGTGCATGAATGCGAAAATGTAAAACAAATGTTTTTGATGCAAATTAACGATATTAAATCAGTAATAGTGGCTAAGACGTTACCTAAGGGCATTTATGAGTCGAGTAACCAAGGCTATTGCATTTAAACTCGCTTTTTATATACCCTGTACCCATGTGATTGTGCAGGCTTAGACGATGTGTGAAAGTGTTTGTGTATGTATGAATAAAATTAATTTGAATATATTTTAGTTCAGCTCTGTACGTACAGAGTGTCCTCTAGTTGGGCACTCCCGACCAGAGCACCGCTGTTTTTTGGGTTCGCCGGCACAATGAAAATTAGCAGGTCAAATAATCAAGTGCAGTTTTCATTTTCACAATGCTATCAGCGAAAAACTGAAAACAAAGAACAGCACAGACAAAGGCGCGCTGGGGCACTCCCAGCTCTGCTTTGTCTCGCTCGGACCATCCTTTTGGAGCAGCCTTCCGATGTGGTTACAAATAATTGGCCAGGCGTTTGACGTTTAAATTTTATTGAATGCCAGCTGCAATTGGCAGTTGAGTGCAGTTCTAAGCTTGCTTAATTGTTCGCTCTAAGCTGGAAACAATGGCCCACAGGCCAGTCAACTGGCAGATAAACGACAGCGGTTGCTTAGGGAAAGAAAATTTCAAAAGTACAGTTACCTTCCTGGTGGCCTTAAATGATTTCTATTTTAGACATTCACACAAATAACTTATAAGTTCTATCCACCCACCGGAGGTGTCTTGCAAAAAGTTGATACTGTCTAATCTATATACGAACAAGTAAGAGCACTTGAACTCAGAATCTGTTTTAATGTTGTTTTTGATATTAATTGTGGTTGTAATCGATAAAAGAAAAAACAATTTTTTTTTTCGAAAGTGAGTGGCGATTTTGTACAAAAAATTCTTAATATTAATAATTAAAAAAATATTTTAAATGCTAAAGCAATCGATGTTTTTTGTACCAAAAATTCCGAAAAAATGTATTTTCAATAATGCAATGTTTTATTCTGTCTGTATCTAGCTCTCAAAATGAGCAAAATAAGTATATAGATTAAATCTTAACACTTTATCTGACGCGTGTATGAAAATGAGTTTTCCGGACGCTTTTGCAAAGAGTTTGCATTAGGAAGCTGCGATAGTTCTCGAAAAGAGTTATTGATGGAAAAAGTACGTAGGAGCCAAGTGTAATATTGTTTTCCGAAAAGCTGCAGATGTTTGAATTTATGGGTCCTTGGGGATTAATGCTCATCTTTGCAGGGTGGATAGCCACATGAATTTTCTTTGCATTCCTTGCATCGCTTTGTCGCAGTTGGTTTGGCGAGCAAAACCATTTTGAGATTAGTTTGTCGTTTCTTCGTTTTTGATACTCTTTCACAAAGTGAAAGGAGTTTGTAAAATGTAAAAAACTAGACCAACTTTGAATATATGTATATCCCTCACTCAGCACGCAGCTCTGAGCTAGGTAAAAGGTATCTTCTAGTCGTGCACTCTCGACTAGAGCCCGCTTAACCGCATTTTATTTTACGTTTTTTTGCATTACTTGAATTTTTTATGCGAACCTCTTTTTGGTCATTACTTGTGCATTACTTACGAGTCATTTGTGCCAGGCCATGAATACAACTTATTTGCTTTAAAGTGTGGCAGCATTTCACGCTTAATTTAGCATTAATAACATTATGCTGATGCCACCGATTCAGAATCGATGCCGATGCCAACATTCCTATCTATGCTTATGGCTCAGATGTCAACATCAACATCAACACCAACATCTGTTGCCTGTTTTGTCTTTTACGATTAATGGCCTCGCCCAAGAGTGGGAACCCTTTTTTTTTTTTTTTTTTAGCTCACCATGCAACCACAACAACACAATACCAATAATCATAACGAAATGTGAACGTGAAAAAATGTCTCAAGAAGAAATGTCCATTCAGGTGGCGAGACCAGGTTAAAGTTGAAGAGACCAAAAATGACATGCTTAAATTTGACTAACCTTCATCTGAAACTTAAGGGCAAATATCTGAGCACCTAAATTATCTCCACATACGATTTTTCCAACATAATAATTGATATGCTTGTGTTGTTTTAAGGTAACCTTATAAAGTTGCCTCCGTACGCAGCATTAGATAGATCCAAAGATCTAAAACTGCGTGAAGCTAAAATTTTATAGTCATGAGCTCCGGAATCCATTTCCCTGCGCCACCGGCTGAATGTGCCGCACAGGTGGCGGCAAATTGATGCTGTTATTGTCAGGTGTCTTCGTCTCTGTCGGCGTTTCAGTAAATGTCCCTCCCTGTCCCTGTTGTTGTTGTTGCTGTTGCTGTTGCTTGGCTGCCAAACTGCCAGGTCCTGTCAACTGTCATCGCTTCAGTTCGGTCCTGCGTTGTTGCTGTCATGTCAGTCGACCATAATCATTGGCGTTCATACATAATGGACTCATTGATATTCGCAGAAAGGCAACAAAAGCGGCAACGAGGCAACAAAAGTCAAGTGGCTTTGACTGTTTTTTTTTTTTGTCGGCTGCCGTCCTGCATACGGTTGACCCGCAGCCTAAACTGGCCCGTTTATTGTCCACGTCCTCATTGGGGTCATAACCGTAATTGCCAACAAAACGAGTGATTAACCTTACAATACACCGCAGTTCACTTACAAAGCGCATTGCCACAGAGGTCCTCAATAACGCCCACATTCAATTGGCGATGCGACCTTGTCCCTGGCTGCCCATGGAGTATCCTTGGGTGCCATGTTGGCATTGAGGCGCGGTTTCAGTTGGGCATTTAAAGTGAGCATTGGCTGTCTGCAGGGATCATTCACTAATGTTCCTGATCTCAGTAAGTATTGCATAATTTAAGAGTAGAAAACAGGTAGACCTTGATAATCCATGTGACTTGATTTGCGGGGGCGAAGGTGGAAGTGTCTGAAAATGTGAACACTATTTGAATGATAGTGTGATAATGATTTGATATCACTAATTGGATTTCCTTTGTAAAACATAAGCTACTCTCTCGACATTTTAAAATATAAACTATTTTTAAACATTAATCTTTGGGCTTCCGAAAAACAAATACAGATGCAATTATTTTACCGATTTATATTAAGCTTTTATACTTAACTATACAAACATTGAACTGCCGATCGATTTTGTATATATACAGCTTATAAAGCGATTGATATAGTAATTCGATGTTTGGTTAAGATAGCTAAAAAACCGAAAATCATTTTATATTTTCAATTTTTTAATTCAGGCTATCGTAACAACATTCTTAGGCTCATATAGGTAGTCCAAGACACATCCTACATATATTTGGTGTTTTATTTATTGCTATGCTTGGAACGAAGTTTCATAAAAGCAACACAAATCAAATGAGAGATGGTAAATTTTTGTTTAAGCACACACACACACACACACACGCACACTTACAAAAATGCCCATGCGAGCCCAAATAAACAGTGCGAGCCAACAGAAAAGTCCGTTTACCACCTGCCTGGACTAGTTCAGCCCGTTTCGCTAGCTGCTTTTCAAATACAGCTGCCCTTTTTCTTCAGCACGTGCAACAAATTCTGTATTTGGATTTTCCTTTTGGCTTGGATAACTTTTGCGGCTTTTCAACACCCTGCCCCGGCAGTAGTTGTTCTTTACTTTTGGATGCAGTTAGAAGCTAAATTAAAATTGCAAGTTTCGACTGCACGTTGACGATGTTGCAATGTTGCAATGTTGCTGTCCTTGTTGTCGAGCTACTTTGCTACCCGAAAACCAGCCGGCTGCATTTTTATGCTGGCTGTTGTCTTTTGCTTTTGCTAAGAAAATTGCCAAGTACGTTTTGTAAAAATGCCAATAATTTAGCTCGAGAAAATTTTCAACTTTCGGCATTAGCAAAGCAAAAGAACATCGTTTTTTTTTATACCCTGCAGCAATTGTCATTTGGGCACAAAAGTGTTTAATGGTCCGATCTTGGAAAGTTAAGAAAGAAAGAAAGAGCTAGAGACTTCACATATACATTCTCAAATAACATATATGATATATTAAATCATCTCCTTGAATTGTGGTATTTTAAAAAGGTTTTTTTTTCAAGGGTATGAGGGTATAATCTACAACCATCAAATTTGTTTACGTGCATGAAACTTGACTTTATGGATTAATTATCCATAACCACTTTCAAGAGGAAAGCATTAACAAACATTCCGATGTCTTAAGCCATGAATTTTATAATGATCGAGAAGCTATTCAAGAAAAGTTTTTCCCATAAAGTGGAACTGAAGGAGAATAAGCACAGCTGCTACCGATATTACGTGGCCTGCGAACCGACGAGTGTCTGTGTGCGTGGAAATGTGTTTTTGTGTAAGAAACTCGAATATATGTTACGGCAGTCGGATGGATAAAGGGTATTCCCAGTCGTACACTCCCGACTAGAGCATTCTGACTCGTTCCAGCTCGCGTTCGTGTTGTTGTTCCTGTTGCTGTGTTTGTTTGACTAAGCAAACGGTAAGTTTTGCATGCAAAACATGTGTAAAATTGAGAAAACACCATCAACTGGCCAAAGACATTTGATTTTATTTCACATTCTGCTTGTAGGCAGCACAGAACGTGCTCTCGCCTTCCCTGCCAAAGTATCCGACTGCCGAACTCGACAGCAGTTAAACTGGCCAACAGGGCAGAAATGCTTCGTTGCTCAATTTTAATAGCAATGCGATTTAATTTCTAGTTTGTTCGGACTTCTGCTAAGCCGGACGCATTTGGATAAATATATTACTCGTCGGTGTTACCAGGCGTTGCCCGGCTCGGAATAAAAATGTTGAACATGCATGTCAAAATTTGGTTGTTTGCATAATTCGCACCAACGTCAGATCGTAATAGCAAGGGAAAGTACTCTAATCGACAGTGCCCGACTAGAATATACTCAGTTCTGAAAGTACAGAACATTAAACCTAAAGTTCAAGGGTGTACGCATAATTTGTCTACTTACTGTAAATACACAACTACACACGCCCATTGCAAGTTTTTGCACACAGACTAGAATGGACTAACGTACCGATCAAGAATATATATACCTTATGGATTCGGAGACGTTGCCCATGCTTTACACATTTCGTGACTAATTTAAAACACACTCTACTGGGGCATAAGAACACTTACATACATGCTTTCGCTCTTCCGTGTTTTCAGTTAGTTCAAGCTAATTCTCAGGCACGGGTCGACATGAAACATTTTTCGATGAATTTCGATAAAGAGGCGTTTACGGGGAGCGTCAAAAACGCATAGAACCGTGACGATTTCGGCGGCTTCCGCGTGACACTAACAAATTTGTGTTTTGTTTTGTTTCTGTGACTGAATTACACAAATAATGTAGGCATGTTCAGCATTATAAATTTGTGCCGGACAACAGTGCGTATTACCTTTAATAAATAAATAAGTTAAGCTTGAGTCCGTATTTAGCAATGGCAACATAATGGCGAAAATCAAAAAATCAGCCAGCACCGTTTGCCGGTTGCCGGTTGCCGGTTTGTCAATGAAACGAAAATAAATGCCATTGGCTCATTTATCATTGCCCCACACACGTAGAGATTGCCATGCACGGACGCTAATGCTTGTCGCTGGCGTCCTTGTTTCTTGCGGTTTTCGGATCCTTTGTCAGCCAAGCAGCGTTTCTCGCAAACATGTGAAGCATTCTTTTCAACGCCCACAGCAACTGCAAAGAAAAATGCGAAATAGGCTAATGAAGAATATGTGTAGCTGACGATGGGGCACAACATTCAAGCAGGCCAAGTCAAAGGTCCTGGTATTAAATCGTCAACCCAGATACACCCACAGCTAATGGTGATTTTAAATAAATTGAACGCATTTGGTCCAATTCGGCAAGGTGCAACTGAGTTTCAAAGGCCGCCATTACGTTTGCACAACTTCATTATACCCTATATCATCCATCTTTAATGGGGAAAGAAGGGAAACCGCCTCAAGAGACATGCAGCATTATATGTGACAGAAGGTGAGGCAGGTGTAAACAAATTAATCGAAAGCTCCTCTCGAAACTGCTTTTCAAGCAGAAAGAAGAATCAAACTAGTTCAAAACTGCACAAAATTGAAATAAATAACAAAAAAAAAGGCGTTTAGCTATGTTTATCTAAGTTCATTTCTTAGTATTCTTGACCAATTTATTTTGTATCAATTGCTGCTCATGTCCACTTTTGTGATCCTGTCCGATCTGTTCTGAATTTCAATGTATATTTTTCTAAATTATATCGCAGGTATTTACACCAAAAGTTGTTTGTTTTATGCACTCTCAAACTATAGTTTTTAGCAGATTTTTTTTTTTAAAATAATAAATAATAAATAATTAATAGATATGTAAGAAAGTTCCCAACAGAACCGAAAGCTTGAAAATTAACTTTTATGTTACACAAGCGAACATATTCATCGACTGTGCGCTCTGTTAAAAATAAATATTTCATGTATAGTAAGAATTCAAGGATTACAGAATCTTCACTGAGACGCTCTCTGACCTTATTCTAGTGTGGCCAATGTTGGGTTTCCATTGAAAGCTTTGTCCGATTGCCGCATTGACGCCCACTTTGAAAGTACGAGAATCACTTTGCCTATTGTGGCTATTGAATGAGCCTATCTGGATTGGCTCTACCGTTGTGAGACTTCTCAGCTGGTGAACTTGCCTTGTGGCCAGCTTAAAACTGGACAAATGCAGAGCGACAACACGCTCAATGCGCATTTAAAATGACCACAGAAAGTGAAGTGCAGGTATTGGGTTTGGCGGGCAAAGGCTTCCAAAAAATTTAAAAAAGGAGCGGTGCGAAGGACATAGTGAAAGTAGCATCAGAGAAGGCAACAATGTGTAGCGTGCTTAAAGTTTGTGCACCATTTCCACTTATACTAATTAACTGCGCTGTCACTTGACGCTGTTATCCATGTCATGGACGCCCAGGACTTGCAACTCGGCAACTGGGCAACTGGGCAACTGGGAAGCTGGGAAGCTGAGAGCTGAGAGCTGCAAAGCCGTTAGTGGATTGTTGCAGTGGCTCTTGGCTCCTGTTGTTGTGGCCGTACGGTCATCCGGTCACTCGCATACAGCAGCAAGACCGCAGACAGTCGAGCAACATCATTAAAACTCTTGGCTAATTTGTGGGAATGAAGCGAAGGATAAAGCAATGCCATCCCAAAATGTGCTCGCTTAACTTTTCACTGTTGGTACCGTCGGTCACTTGGCATCAACAGCTGCAGCAGCAAAAAAAGCATCAGCAGCAGCAACAATAACAATTAGGAATGTTTCGCCCGGGTTAACCCGACTGCGCGCTACTCTGCACACAGAGTATCGGCTTAACAACGTCGATTGATTGCAATCCAATGCAGAGTTGAGATCTTCAAACTCCACCTTTTAAAAATAACGAATTTAACGTTTTTTTTTTGGCGAAAATGGGCGTGGTAAAAGGAGATCATCGTTAGTCCACTTGTCCATTTGAGGTAGGCATAGATAAAAAGTCTAATGAAATTATCTGACTCGGGAATTTACGAGCCTATATTTCAAATTTCTACATTCAATAGCACAAAAAATAAAATCCGCTTTACCGACAGACGGACATTGCACACTTGGTGAACAGAGTATAAAATCCTCTACCAACAACAAGATTTTGTTGGTGCATTTGAAAGTGGTGGCCAACAAATAGCGATGTGGCTCTGCGCCCGCTATAGAGTCGAGCTTACTAACGTCTAACGTCTATTACTTGTCAGGCAACTGAAATATGCAGCACTTCTTGTTTTTATTGCTGTGCTCATTGCTCTTAAGAGCTGGCAGGCGGTGTGATCATGAGATGATATCAATGCTGAATAACAAATATTGCTAGTAACATTTTTAATATGACCTATTGCTAATTGGATAGCTTGCCAAAAATGTGTATTTGTTTTATGTGTACTAATTAAGCATATTGAACTATTGGAAAAAGGGTGTGCTAATTGTGCAAACGGTAAACATTTTTATACCCCGCACCCATTAAAAATGGGTAATGATGGTGTGCAAATGTATGTATGTAACAGACAGAAATAAGAATCTCTGACCCCAGAAAGTATATATATTTTTAATCAGGCCGACTAGCTGAGTTGATTTTGCCATGTCCGTCGGTAAGAGCGCACTTGGAAACTTGGAGTTTAAAATATGAATTATATATATTCGCAGAACAACCTTACCACTTTTTTTTTTTTTATTAAATATCGATTTGTATTATTTGTGGCAGTGGGAGTCAGCGTGATCGAAATTTGTTAAAGGGGGTCAACAGTAGTCTACCTGCAAATGAATCGTTCCAGACACGAAGAGTTTTGTTTTTTATAAATTTAAAATTTGTAATGTGCATCTTGCCAGATTTATGTACGTATGTATTATGCACTTATGTACAGGGTACATAGATCGGTTACACCCAACTGCAACATTCTTCTTTGTTTTATTTTTAGTCCGTTCCACTTCAAACTCATTTTACAAGATCTATGTGAAAATTTATTGAGCTCGTAATTTACCGAGGCAACTCCACTGAGTGCAAAATTCAAATGAAATTTTTGTAACAGCAGTAATAAGTTTAGTGAGTAATGCTTACATAAAAACTATTTGCAATCAATGAACAGAAGGCACAGTGGCGCCGTGGTACGTGCTCACACCGCTTGTAATGGAAGTCTTGGTTTAAAACTGAGTTTACCTGTTTTATGTTTGGCTATCTTTATTTATTATCATACTTTTTCACAAAGTGAAACGAGTATGGTTTTTTTTTTTTTTGTACTTTTGTATATACTCGTGTAAACCCAGATTTTTTCGCTTTTTTTATATCAGAAAACAAAATTTGAATATCTGAAAACCGAACTAAATTGCGCCGCTCACAGTTGTATCTATGTTCATGTCTTAAATGCTTAAAATCTATCTAAAATTCAAAAAAATGTTGATATTAGGAGTGTGTAGGAGTTAAGCTTTGCTGCTAGTGCCAGTAATTTAACAAAATACTACAGGATTGTTCTGCGAATGGCCTTCGCAGCAATTCGATCGATGCAGACTATGATATTCTTCATGTATATATATATATATATATATATATTTATATGATATTCTTAATATGACAATCTATATTGCATACAAGTTTATGTACTTATTCGCAAATTACACATGTTGCATATATGCATGCCACATTCGCTTGCGCACTTTTATTACACACTGTTTTCGCATATTATGAGATCATGGCGTGAGAGCAGCATATCTGAAGGGGCACACACCCACAAGAGTAAACAGGCCGTCGTCGGAGTCGAAAGAGTGTTTGGCTTGTTGCCGACGTGTTTTTCCCATTGTCCAAATGCACTTAAAGCGTAAAAGGAAAACGAAAAGCAAAAAATGGCGCGGGCCGCATAAAATCTTAGTACTGTGTACGTAATTGAAATGGCATTTACCATTAGCCAGCCAGGGGTTGGACAGTGGCACGGAGCAGACGGTGGCACAGGCTCTGGGGGCGTGGGGCATGAATTGTGCGCTGAATAGGTTTGAAAAAGTTTGGTAGCTTGTAATGGTAAAGCTAAGCAAAGGCGTGGCCCAGGCATGCAGCTACACGAAACCGAAACTCAATAAAAATCAAAGAGCAAGGTGTGGCAACGTGGCAGGCCAGTGGAACTGGCTGCTGGTCACTTGAAAAATCGTAGCAATAGAAGTTAAAATCAAGCCAGCGCCGAACAGCGACGTGCCCGGCAAGGAGAGGGGCGGGAAACAATAGCCACGAAGAGGGGCAGGTGGCGCTGCCAACAGAGGTGAAAGCTGCCTGGCGACCAAACTACATGATTGAAAGCTTTCACTTGTTTGCATTTTTAAGGCATGGCACACTCGGCTGATGTGTGTATCACCCCATTTCCTTCTACCCCACCTCTTTGTAATTTGTAATTTGCATATAGCATTGGCCAACTTTGCACGGCTGAAGGCAAAGCTCGCGTAATGAAAACTAATAAACTAAGTAAATGAATTACAGGCAAGAGCAACAGTCGGCGAAATCAAGTAAAGCCTCGCTGGCTTAACAATTTAATGGCTCTGATGAGTCGTGCGTGTCGCAACAAGATACGCGGCGTCCGCAGCGAATTGTGTTCAATATACCCACGAGTATTTAAATTAATCGCATGACATAAGTACTCTGAAGTTTGTCGACTTAAATACGTACGCTTGGCTTTCAATAAAATCTTTATGCTCAAAGTACACTTTGAAGATTTGTAAAAAACCGTTTAATTGTTTTAGGCCAACAACTTTTAATAACGATAAATATCGACTTTAGAAACTACGTTTGAGCTGCTTCGGGAAGTACAGCTGCTGCCTAATTGTGTTCAATTTTCTATTATTAAATATGTGTTTTTGTGTATGTCAGAATGCAAGGAAGTTTGTATGTACATATGCCTTTCCAGCTAGCTGCTGGGTACAGGGTATCTGCTAGTCGGAACACTCCCACTTGTTTTGTGCTGTCTTTGTTGTCGTCGCGAAGGGTTGGCATCGCATTCTCAGCAGCGCTTCCATAAACGGGTAACATAATATTTTGTTTTTGTTTACCTAATTTGATTACATTTATCACTATCACTAAGTGACCCAGCCAAGCTTTTGAAGCACGGTCGACTGTTTGTTTTGGCGTCATATGCAAATTTACATTTACTATTTTTATGCGTTTAAAAGTCGCAAAAATAATACTGCCGTCAAACAAACATAAATTCTCCTGCTTGCACAATGACATACATATATATAATATATATATATAAATGTATGTACATTTTTGTATCTATGCAATATTTATGTAAAACTGACACATTCGTATTTATGGATCCAATTTAGAGACTTAATGATGTTTATTAAAGTTTACATATATCGTATTCCATATTCTGCATATGTATATAATTCCTGTAAAACAGCAAAAAGGTTGCATAGAAACAGGCAGATCAAAAATATATATACTATATTTGCGTTACAAATTTCGTGACAAAATTATAAGACCTTCGGAAAGGGTATCAAAATTAAAAACAAAAAATTGGAGCACACCAAACTTAATGACCAAGTTGGAATACTCGCCTGAAGACTGAACAACTACGTTGCACTTAGCATTGCACTTTGGGCAACGTTGGTCTACAAAATGAGCAGTTTTTTTCTGCAATGACTCAACATTTCTTGACTTTGAATTGAATCCCAGCTCGAGTCTGGGAAAGCCAGAGGCGTTGGCTTTGGCCCGCTTTTTGTCGGTTGTCAAAATAACAAAGTGCTGTCGACCCAAGGGAAACGCAAGTGCAGCGCCAAAGGCAAAACCTGTCGATGAATGTTCAAGTTAAAGTTGGCAAACGGCGGAAGTACAATTTCAGCGTAAAAAAAATTAGAACGCCAGCAAGCAAAAATTGTTTTACGAGTTTTTCTAAGTCGTGCCCTATAATAAACGGGTACAATGGTTATTTGCAAATATATATGTATGTTATGCGAAGAGAATATGCCGTGCGGAGATCAAGCATATTTAAAATTATCGATAACTGCCACTTCTCTAAAAGAAATTTAAAACTTATTCTGTATATGGTATACGAGAATTCACAATCTTGAAAGAATAATTCCAAGTATAAAATCTCTACCTTGAATAGCGGCAAATAAAATTGCATTTAAACAAAGAACATTGCGCACATCCAATACACTGTTTTCATTTCGTAAACGATTATACAAATAAGAAAGAGTGTTAAAGTCGGGCGTATTCGGCTACACAATACTCTATTCACATTATAGTAACAACTAAAAACTGTAAAAATGGCCCTAATGATTATTCTTATTTTGGGATACACAGATTTTGGCCGTAAACTAAGCAAACTCTAAGATATTTTTCAGAATACAAATAATTAACATATATAGTATATATGGATATTAAAATCTTGTTTTCCCATTTATCTTTCCCATTTTCCCAATTTCTATGCAGCACATCTGCTATTAGTTTCATTGACTTTTGATTTAATTCAGAGCTTAGATTATAAATATCCTATGAAATCAATTGACATTTTTTTGTTTTTCCTTTGGCTTTTCTTACAGTTCTAAATGCAGTTAGCTGGGAGGAGTGGTGGACCTACGATGGCATATCAGGTAAGCTATCACCCAAAGTAAAAACTTTCGCTTAGAATGTTCCAAATAAATCTGAATGCGGCTATCTGCAAATATTCATTAACTGTTCACTTGCCCGCTTAAAAGACAGCAAAAACAACTAAGAAAATTCACAAATGTAAACGTGACAGGTTGCTCATTGAAAACAAGAGTGCCCTTGTCGGGAGTGCGCAACTAGGACATACCCTAAACACAGCTCCAAACTGCCATAATATTAAATCAAATTTGTTGGCTCTAGCTCTTAAAATTTTTGAGATATACTAAAGAAACCAAATCATGAACAAGAATATATACAATCTATGGCTTCCTTATGCCTGTTACAAACCGTTGCACAAAACCAGTATACCCTGTGAGCCGCGAGCCTGTGACAAATCGAACACAAAAGTTGCTTGCGCTTGCTGACTTGTCGGCTTGTCAAACTGTCAAGCGTTTTCTTCAATAACTTATTTGCTTGCAACAGATTATTTAAGTGCTAATGTAGATTTGCGGCTAATGTCTTTAATTGATTTCGAGAAACATGTGTGACGAGCTATCAATATTTTAAATAAACATGAGCTGCGCTTGCCACAGGTGAGTCTAAATTCCCAATTTGAAGACCGACAGTTAAACATGGCTAAGTCGTTTTGACGGTTGATGCGGACCAAAAATATAAATGCGTAATTATCGAGAACATTTCGCCAGCATGGAATGGGTTACATCCTTTCAGATATCTCTATGATAAACGATTTCAACACCTTAGTGGATACAGGGTATTCAAAGCCACCACACAACTTTTGGGAGTCGCAGCGCATTTTAGCCGCCTTCTTATGTAAAGTTGCCCCGTCCTCTTTGTCACATTGCGCAGCTCGTGTGCGGAACAATGTTCGCGTGAAATAACAAAGCATACTTTTTGGCATTAAAAGGCACTTGCAACTGCAACTGCATCTGCAAATGCCGAAGGAGCCGCTTTCGGGTTGCCAATTGTTGCATTTGATGTGCAGCGATTCAGCCAGCGACTGAAACTGCACGCGTTAACTGTACAGTGAAGCTTAGGAGAGGGGCACACAGACACCGCTGCAGCTGGGGGCAGATGGCTTTGGAAATGCAGACAAAGTAGATTTGCAGCTGTCAAATGGAAATACAGGCTAAGTACGACACCTACATTTTTTTGTGCCTTGGTCCATTGTCTGACTCTGCATTTTGATAAGAAAGCGCTGCAATCAAATCCACTCCAGGCACGTTCTACAATCGGATCCCTGCCCAATACCAAGAAAAAATTGCAATGTGTCACAAGTCAACCGGGCAATGTGAACGGCCCCGGGAGATTATTGCTAGACGAGAGCCCTGTCTGTCAGCGCAGTCAAAGCAATGGCCAGATAAACGTACCCCTGCCCGTCGACATCACGCTCTTCTTCATCGTATTAGGTACCTAGCCGGCTGTTCCCCTTAATCTCATTAAAGACAAATGCATAAATAAGCTCAAGTGCCTTGAATTTCGAATTCGGTTAACAATCGTGGCAAAATTATTGATACTCGGTAGTCATGCAGAGAATTAAGATTCTATAAAATTCGGTTAATAAGTCTAGATATTTGCAAAGAAGCTGATTAAAGCTTGGTGTATGTATAAATGTGGAAAATATTATGCACACAACATGATCAGTTTTTAAAAAATGTAATAAAAGTCTACCCATATTCTATTGAGCTAAAATCCATCGTAGGGAAGCTTAACACATGTTATCTTATCCGATAATGGGCATGTTGACATTTTTGTTAAAGAACATTGAACTTTGAAATATTATATTAAAAATATGTAAATAAAATAATTCTTTAATTTAAAAACATACTTTCTACCAGAAAATATGTTTTTATATTCATTCTCAAAATAAATATAGTATAAAGAATGTATCTTCAATATATTACATTTTAGTTAAAATATTACTTTGCTTTATTTTTCAAAAACTACATTCAAAAGACTCGATATTTGTAAGTAAAGTAAGAATAAGCTAAAAATGTAAATAGGTTTGTAGTTGGGTTGGAGAGGATTTCTGTTTAAGAAAAAGTAGGCAAGAATGCTTGTGGCAAGAATGACCGGCTAAAAGATACGCTATATCCCAGAGAAACTCGTAAGTTATCCAAAACTAAACATCAACTTAGTACTATGTTGTGTAGTGTAAATTTCGTATCTGCTGATAAAGTCTTTTAAATGCAAAGTCCATATAGCTCTTATAAACTCAATAAGCGTGTGTATGAGAATCCGTGGCTCCCTCGGCTCTTTCGGCTCCCATATGAGCAGTGAAATAAGCGCACCTCGTGTAAGCCGGCAACTCAGTCACTGCTGCTGTAACACGTGTTGTCAACAAATTGCAACCAAATCCGTGCAAACTTTGTGTCTCTTTGGCATAAATAAATTTGCATAAGCATTGCATATATAAGCGCTGCTGCAGCCAGCAAGAGAATGCCGTTGCCGCTGCCGCTGCCGGAGTGCCGCTGCCGGAGTGCCGCTGCCGGAGTGCCGCTGCCGGAGTGCCTCGGCCGGAGTGCCTTCCGTATTGCCACTCGCACTGGGATTGAAATTGGTTCCTGGGATGCCAAAGCAACTGGGAATGTGAACTGCTGGAGCTACTTGTTGGGCGCGCTTTAAGCGCATCTAATGCGCCAAAGAGTTTGCCGGCTGGAATGGTGGGGCAGCTGTCGGGGGCAGGCTGCAACGTGCCGGTGGTTTAACATGATTTGCACGAGCAACGAGGCAAATAAAAGCAAGTCAGATACGCCCGTACGCAGCGAGCGCAGGGAATGCGAGTGGGGAGTGGGAGGGGGCACACCTCAAGGCGCCCAGACGCTGGCCCCAGCCATGTTTTTAATGGCTGCTAAAATCGTTTGGCAATCGCCTCATTGACTTGACTACGGCCCGCAATTTAATAGACTTAAGCTGCAGTTGCCGCCAGTTCCCGTTTGTTGGCCAATGCTCGAACGTTGAGGTCAACAATCGCTTAAACGTGTGTACGTGGCATATCTATGACTGAAGCTTTTGATAACGGTTGCCGATATAGCCGCCAGAACGTGTTGATTCCATCATGCCCCCAATTTCAAATGCTCCACGCCCGACGCCGTCCGAGCTACTTTGAAAATAAGTAGAACCGGGCATGCCTATGTGCTCTCGTTACATAAAAGCCTTTTCCATGCAAGATGAGCGGATAATAAGGTTTAGCTGAAGAGATTTAATACACATTTTAATGCTGAAGATTATAAGATTACAAGTCGGCAATGTTCGACTACCACATACTGTGTGCATTACAACTTCCTTCTGTTCTGTGTACGCAGCCTTTTTCTATAGGAAACTCACGCTCAAATTACTTTTGTAATTAATTTACGATTTTTATACAATTTACACTGACTTTTGTAAACATTTTGTTTGATGGTACATTTAAGCATTTCGTATATTACCTCAACAACTTCAGCAAGTAAGGGTATCCCGTTGTTGTGTGCACATATAAAAAGATTTAAAAACATGAATGTTCTAAAAGCAAAAATAATCATAGACTCCAGACTTAAAGAGCAGCAGTTGTGCGTACCTAATTAGGAAAAAAAAATAAATAAATTTATTATTCGTCTCCAATTTGAACCCGCGACCTCCCAAACACCTTGGCAGCAGCTCAGACTGCATCGCCACACCATCTTAAATAATGCTACACAATCGAGAACAGCTGCAGAAATATGTAAGCACTTTGCAGTCGGGTGTAACCGACCACGATCTACTCTTTTGCAGTGTAACAGCAGCTTAAAACGGATGGAAACGGTCTTAATGATGATTGTATTTATTTATTGTTATTTATTTGTATATTTAAAGGCTTGGCCAAACACTTAAACATTTTATCTTGCGTCCGTATGGACAAACACATATATATTTTAAGTTTGGGGGTTAAGGCTGGCTTAAAGAATGTTTAGTATACCATATATATACATATGTAGTATACTATATATATATATACATGTGTAGTATATATACATATGTTACATATGTTAAAGAGCGTACACAACTAATTAGTGTTCCATATTCAAGACTGGAACAGAGTATCTCGTAGTCAGGCATTCACACTTATTCTATGTGCTTATATCGCGGAAACTAAGTTTCCCGCATAAGTTTATAGCAGTTGATGCGTACTTCAGACGCTGCTCGGGGCTTGTGGGCAAAATTAAACAAGCTCTAAGCCAAACTTAAATTGTTCCAAGCTAAAATTTAATAAAACCAACACCTATGCAGGTAATTTTTTTTTTATAACTATATTTAAAAGGTAAAACCGTTGGTCGCCATTAAGAAGCTGTTAGAGTGTGTTTGGCGAATTTCACGCCCAAGTTGAACAAATTCTTATGGGGAGCGCATACAGATTTGATGTAATTTGCAATATGTCTGTTTATTCACACAACTGGATGCCCTACTTTAGCTCTAAAAATTGCATGCATTTTGTGAAAGGATGCTTGAATTCATGCTAGTGCAACTCGCAGCTGTGTGCAGGGTATCTCCTAGTCGGGCACTCTCGCCTAGGCACACTTGCTTGTTTTTAGCTGTTTATTTCTGCTTGACGTCCTACTGCCCGCAACGTAGAAAAATATTTCATCAGCAACGTGTGGCAATTTTGTTTACACCTCATCCTTCCTTTCTGCACGGGTTTTGCAAACAACAAATAATATGGGACCATAACTTCATAAATAAACAATATCATGATATGCGACGTTATCTAAAAACTTTTGTGATTATACATGTGTATTTTATTTACATGTTTGAAAGTTAATGGGTCAAATACATAATTTTGCCGCCTTGCATGTAGTCAATTTTAGTTTGCAATTGTCAATTGTGCACACCGATATGAATACAATTTTTTTCTATTCCTGCACTTATTTTTATATTATGATTATATTATAATATTATTCTAAATTTCGCCTCCCATTGCCGTCTTGCTTTTCGGCACTCTTTTCTTTTATCCCAGGCAACGATACTGATACCTATCTGATCCTTGTCCACTTTGATTTGCAGGTCCCGCCTTTTGGGGTCTCATCAATCCGGAATGGTCACTCTGCAACAAAGGACGTCGCCAGTCTCCTGTGAATCTGGAGCCGCAGCGTTTGCTCTTCGATCCGAATCTGCGTCCCATGCATATTGACAAGCACCGGGTAAGAAACACATAGAAACCAATTTTGGCTTGCGTTCTATACTATTTTGGGCTGCATAAATAAATGCATAGGGTAGCTTGGATCTAGTGCACATAATTCCAGCTATCAATCCTTGTTCACCCTGTCAAGTAGCTCTTCTAGCTAACTGTTCCTACATTTAATTCAGATCGTTTGCATTACAATATCAATGCAGACTACATCAAAGATATACCCGAATTTGATTTATGTATTTTTGTTTAATCGACAGATAAGCGGAATCATAAGCAACACTGGCCACAGCGTAATATTTACGGCGGGCAATGATACCGTGGCCAATTACGATGGCATGCAGACGCCAGTGAATATTTCAGGTGGTCCACTTTCTTATCGCTACCGTTTCCATGAGATCCACATACACTACGGCCTCAACGATCAATTTGGCTCCGAGCACAGTGTAGAGGGCTACACATTTCCGGCAGAGGTAAGTTGTGCTGACTGACAAAAAGACTGACAATCGAGTGCTTGACCTTTTCAATTATTGGCAATTTAAATTACTACAAATTTAACATTTGACACTTTGGCGTCATTTGACACCATTTAACTTGTTTGGCGGACACATTTCTTACTACATTTTTGGAATGTATACAAAATTTAACTTCCCTTTAGCAGTTGAATTGTCTGTCAGGAGTAGCGCTGAGGACTACTGGCAGCCCCCATTGATGGGAATGTGCAGTTATGTCGTATGTCAAGTTTCAAATTTTTGTCATCGCTCATTTTTATACCCTGTAGCTATTAAAAATTAAAAAAAAAACGGGTATGACTAATTGGTCTTATTTATAATAATAAGTTGAAATATTCTTGATCAGCATCAACTTTAAAAAAATGTAATTGACCAGACTGTTCTAGTTGACTTAGCCAAGTCCGTAGTTTACCATAAATGGACAGTTAAAACATACTTACTAAAAAACGCAAACTATTTTGAAGAGCCGATATTTATCGATTTTAGGTGAGCGGGGATGACAATATAAAGCAAATATGCTCTGCATATGGAAATAAACTTCAAGTCCCTAGCTCTTATAGTCTATGGGATCCATGGGATGCGAACAGACGGATAGACAGGCAGACGGGTGCAAGGGTATTTGCCAGTCGGGCACTCCCGTCTAGAACACTTTTACTTCTTTGATTACATTGTTACATCTGGGTCTTGCGCTGGGGCGTTGTCTTTCTTGCAACTTGTTCGCCCGCCTGTAACAATGTTTACACAGATTAACAAGCGGAAGTGTATTTGTATGTTTGTGTATGTGCTAACGTACTTACAAAATGTCAATTTGTCGCCTGCAATGTCGTGGCTACAAGCTCAACATCAAGATTGGCGGCATTATTTTATACCCTGTATCCATTTAAAATGCGTAAAAAAAAAAATTAAATTTGTATACCATAAACCCGAAAACGGTTAAAAATAATCGAACAAAAAAAAAAATTATCTGCTTTTGGTAAACGACAATAAATATTCAGAATTTCAAGTCCCTTGCAGAGATCTGTGAGTTCATAAAGAGGGGCAGGCAGACTGAAGTTTGAAGATCTAGCAAAGCGGATCTTCTACTAAGCAAGCATTTTGTATTGTTACGAGGGCGTAACTGACGAAATTTCCGAAACAAGCGGCTTAAAAGATAGCTCCATTTGCAGGGGTATTAAGAGCCAAGGGAGACCTTGTTGCAGATGCCAACGCTCAAAGTATTATCTTGCTAGCTCTTTGGCCTGCATCATTGGCCATTTGCGTATGTTATTGGTGCTTGTGGTTTTAACCTCCTCGTCGCCTTCCACAGAGTAATTCAGGCTTCTTGGCTTCTGACCGTGTTCTCTTAATGCGGTCAAAGAGTTTTTCCCGATGCAGCTGAAGTGGCTCCTCCAGTTGCCTGGCAGCTTTGTGCCATTCAATTTTGTCAAGAGGGTAACATGCGTACGCATCTACCTCGTTGGCATTCACGGGACAAATAGTTCAGGGCAACCGCAATATCTGCACTTTAGCCTTTTTGTGCGATGTGGGCTGAGCTTAAACCACTTGGCTGTTGAACGAAAGCTTTTGATGAGGTTCAGAGCGAAATCTATTGGCTTGTTGAGGATATACTGTTGAAGATCCTCTTACCAAAAAAAAAAATGTGAATACTGGCTTCAGAAGCGCGATCTGCAAGACCCCGTACTGAGTGTGAAAAGTCCGGAAAAGTCTGGTGAGTTCGTTTCCCAGCCAAGAATAAGGTACCAGAAATAAGCGATTTAGAGAAGGAATCACTAAGCCTGCCAAATCAGACCGAGACAGAAATGTAAAAGGGAAAAGTTTTGGTTAAGAATAGAAGGAGCAGAAGCAGTCAACATAACGGTATGGTTTGCCTCTCAAGTTGACTTAAGTCGATAAACAGGATTAGAAACTTAGTCATGTTAGCAGGAGATGTTAGCTATTAAAAACACCAATTAAACCAGCTGACTCGAAATTCACCGCAGAATCGGACGCCTATTCAGGACACATTTCAGAGCGCAGCACTAGAGCAACACCAACGGGGCAATCTGTCAGCTAAAGGAGCTGGAGCTGCCGGACAAGCCTTGAAACTAATGCTGAAAAGTTAGGGGGAGAAGTGGGAGCCTGCAACCAGCGCCGGCCGCAATGAGAAGGACACTGACGCGGTTGCCGAAGCAGCCTGCGAATAGGAGACGGTCCTCGACTGATGGTTGAGCGCGTGAAGACAAGTCGAGATTGAACAAAACCCACCTCGAACAAAGTGTTAAATATGGAAATGGTAAATCTAAAATTTAAGCAAAAAAAAATCCAATAAAGGACGTAAGTGTTGCAGTAATATTCACATATTCACAGCAGTTAAACAAGAATGTATTTTTAATAGGAACGAAGATTCACAAAAATTTGTGTGTGTGTGTGTGTGTTTGTTTACTGTAGTACAGGGTATTTGAAAGTCGGTCACTCGTAACGAGAGCACTCTTGCGATATTTCTTGCAGAGTGTGTATTAATTTTGTCACGAAATGACTTTTTGACCGCAGCTCAAACTGAAACAGCATTGTACTTTTTTTGTTGCAATTTTCAATGGATACAGGGTATAAATAAAACACATCTCCTTTATTGTATTTAATCTTTAGCAACGCGAAGATAACTTTTACATTGTTTCAGCAGCAGGCATATTTTGGTGTTATCTAGCCGAGGACTGAACTTTCTTTAAATGTGCCAGACACGGACGCAGACACCCGGCCTCGGCTCTGTTTCGGCCCCTGCTCTCGGGCTTGTTTGACGGATTTAATAAACCTAGGCTGGGGTACACATGTGAGCTTTTCCTGCCAACCTTAAGGTCTGCCTGCCCGGAGGCTGTCGCCTTCCCATTGCCTCTTGTTTGGCAAATATGATTTCGGCCCCTTTTTCATTTTAATGTCAAGTTCACACACATACACACACACACACACATACACGCGTGCTCTGTTGACTTGTTTCACTCAGTTGATTTGCAGACAGTTTATTAAAAGCATGTAAATATGCAATGCGAGGCGGGAGATGGGCAAACCAAGTGAAAGGTTGAGGATTAAAATCCCTTCCCACTCGAGGCGCGTTTGTGGCCTACTAATTTGTCGAGCCATTTGCAGATTCGTTTTGGCCATATGTCCAGGCAGCTGGCACTGATTGACCTTTCATGTGCTTCATGTGCCTCATTGTTGCCTTGGTTGCTTTTTCCTGCACTGCGTTGTGCTAAATGATCATCATTGATTTTGCCTCCCAGGCCATAACAGACAATGGCTGCCAGTGGAGCAAAGAATTCGATGGCGGCGTGTTAACAAATGGCACCAAATTTCTCTCAGTCATTGTCGCTCTGTCTTTTCCCCTCGCTGTCCAGTGCTCGCCGGCCCGGTCAAGTGCTTGTGACCATAATATGCTGCATATGCAGCTTATGTGGCCATAATGTGCAGCTGTTACCAATTTGTTAGTCGCTGCGAATGCAGCTTATGCGTCTATTTAGCAAATGCCAGTGGTAATTAACTCATATTACAATGCGTCACAGCAGAGCAGCGGAAGAGAGCGCTCTAGCCGGGAGTGCCGAATTAGGAGATACCCTGTAGCTGTAAGCTTCCGTAGCATATATGCGAACAGCAGCGATTTTTTCAAATTTTAGCTCGATAATCTTTTTAACGATATTTCGAAGTACCTCGATCGATTCTTATAAATAAATCGATTTTTTTAGCATAAAAAAAGTGAGCTTTACGTTATTGATGTTAAAAAAAATCGAACATCGATGCATTGATGTTAACAACAGTGTTCTCCAATTTGAACTTGATAATCTTTTTTCGATATATCGACATATCGCTGATTTTCTAATCCGATGTAAAAAATCGATGTTCACTTTGGATTAATATCTCAACTTGAATAACTTCTGGGTTTATTGGCCAATGGACTAAATTATAAGCTGTTTTAATTGATTTCAAATTAGCCTGCTGAGCCTGCTGTGGTTAAGACAAGTTGTAGGCCAGGCTGGACACTGATTTCCGTTTGGAACATGGTTTTTCCATTGCTATTTGATGTGCCGAATTTGTGCTCGTCGTGATAATTAAGGATTTGTCTTATGGCTAAAATTTAATCAATTTAATAACACACACGCCCCCCGCCTGATTCGGCCTGTTTCCCCCGTGCTTTCACCCTTGCTGCTTAATGGACTGCGTACACGTTTGCAGCCCCTTTCACCGGTCGGTGGTTGCTGCGGTCTCCGTCCGTTTACAACGTGGCAATGTTGGTAACCCAAAGCGAACGACGTGACCGACGACTTAACCATTAATTTACGCGCTAAACACGAGATACTGTACTATACAAATACATCTGTTTCTGTGCCCTTCACTTCCATAAGCGCACACAAACAAAAACACACACACACACACACACACACACAGCGAACTCGAAATATTTGCAGGTAATGAGGTTGTACCTAATTTAACAGGTTTGATTTTTACACAAAATGTTTGTGTTGCTGAGCAGATTCAATGCTGGTTTTAATTAGGTTTAAAGAGGCTTAGCTGGAATACAGCAGTGAGAGTTTATTTTTTTGTATATTTACGTATTTATATATATTTATATTATATATATTATTATATACAAGAAATATAAAATAAATATATATATATATATAAATATATAAATATATTTTTATATATTTATTTATATATTATTATATGTAAGAAATATAAAATAAATATAAAAATATATGCATAACCATTTGATTAACCAGATATTTAGTCCTTATTGGACTTAGCTGGAATACATCAGTTAACGTTTATTTCGTTAATATATGTACATATATACATATTTAATATATTTATATTATACATAAATTAAAAACGTTAACTGCTGTATTCCAGCCAAGTCGAGTAAGGCTAATCATATGGCATATTTCTTCGCATTAGGTGACTAAATTAAGTCCGTTTTTTTTTCACATCCCAGCTAGTTGCTATCCGTGCACTTTAATCACCTAACAAGGCAGGGCGACACGCCCACCAAAAATGCCAGCCTTGCAGTGCAAGATCTGGCAGGCTATCTATTCATTTGAGCGCTTTTAAAAAGGCCAGCCAACGGGGCATTTGCTGTTGCTGCTGTGGCTCTAAATGTTGCAATTTTCATTGTCGGTCCTGTTTGTGCAGCGCATAATTAGCAGCAAGTGCTGCTGCTGCCAGTACATCAGCGCACACACACGCAGACAAGCGTACACATGAGAGGACAGAGATCCAGCAAACAGGCCGGGTCTGCTGGCATCCGAGCAGGCTTAAACTGCAGACTAGCCACGTCGGCCTGTAAGCGTTAGAGCGTGTGTTCGTTTGTGTGTGTGTGTGTGTGTGTGTGTGTGTGTTAGACAATGTCCCCATGTGCGTTGTTAAACTAATTTGCTTCATTTGTCTGGAAAACTATCTGACAAACCTCTTACACTAACCCATAGGCATACACGCCAACAATAGATTCATGGCTAGCCGGCAAAGTGTTGACATGAGGCCGTGTTTTGCCTTAGTCCAGCTCGACCCGCGTGCGGGGTCGTTGCAACACGAAGCCAAGTAAACCAGCAAAAGCACTATGCACCGGACAACCCCGCAATAAAGTCGACAGTTTTAGCTGAGGCAACACAGTGGATGCCAGGGCCTAAACTGAGTTATAGAAAAAGCGAGCGCTTCTTTATTAATTGCTTTATTCTAAAAACATTCCATTTGAATCTAGTCTGTATTGATTCATTCGATTATCATGTAATATATTAATAGTTATTTATTTATTTATAATAAAATAATTATCGGTGGTTCGGTTCAAGGTTTGAACCAATGTCTCGCCTTATGTTTTGTTCCTCATCAAGGAACTCTGGTTCTGGTTCGAACCTTGGTTCGTCGCATTCATTTAAGCTTAAAAGGAAAATATTCTGTAAATTAGTTGAACAGAACATACAAGATTTTCATCATTTTTTTTGGTTTGTCTCCAACAAAGAGGTATATCTGCTAGCAAATTCTCTCACCTTTTAAATAAACTGCTTTAAGGTAGACCGTTTTCGACTGTTTTAAGATGTTCTTTACACTGTGAACAGAGTATTGCGTAGTCGGTTACACCCGTTTGATATGTTCTTAATTTGTTTCTTTTAATTTTGTGGCGAGCGGAGAAGGTATTCAATTAGTGACATCAATACTTTCCAAAATGGTTGGCTCCAGTTCTTATAATATCACATATATGCTTTAAAGGCTTTTCCTTATATTATTTTGTGTCAATGTTTCGGAAATAAGGCGCAGAAAGAGAAGCCTTGTCTTAAACATTAATTGGCTTTCCAAATTTAAGTATTAGCTTTTGTCCTAAAAGGTAGCTCAAGAATACCATTCAGCTTTCCAGGTCTTACAGTTTGGACTGTTAATTTGTTAACTTTGGCAGCCAGTCGGGATAAACACTTCAATGAGTAAATATGCGCTCAGTGGTGTACCTATATTATAAGCGCCTGTGAAGCACAATATAATAGTTGCAGAATAGTTTATTTTCTTTAGAATTTGTCGACCAACCACTGTTAGAGCTGGGCCAAGGCACAGTTTGCCTAGACCGAGGCAAAGTTGGCTGCCACAGCTACGGCCAGGCTCTGTCTAAACAAGCTAGCCAACCCTGCAATCCATGCAGTAAAAACATGTGTAATTGATCTGATTAAGTTGCCTTTTCGCAGCGCCTCTCTCCTTCTGTGTGTCTGACTGTGTGTCAATTTGTGTGAAAGCCTGTAAGTATATACGAGTGTATGTATTTATGTATTTATGCCTGTGAGGGGGCCTGATAAGCAACATGTCAAGAGCTCACTTTGTGTATGGCCTTCTCTTCAAATAAAGAGGCAAACAAACTGCGATTGGAAGTGGCTGGTGCCTGTGCCTGTGCCTAGTGTCTGGTGCCTGGTAAAACTCTGCTTTTGTCCGGCTATTTGCTGGCACTTGCTTTGCGTGTTTTTTACCCTGCGCCCATTGAATATGGGTTAAAAGGGTATAATGGTTTGCGCAAATTATGTGACGGACAGGAGGGCGCATCTCCGACTCCATAAAGTATATATATTCTTGATCATGCACGAGCTAGAGCTAGAGTTTGAAATTTGAAAAAATACATTCTCATATAACATACGCAGAACAAGCTTTTCATTTTTCCGCTATCTTTTCCCATTGCCCGTATATCGATAAATATTAATTCAAATCAATATTAGTATTATATATCGCAGACATGGTTTTTTAGCATTCTTCGGAGAATTTAGGAGCAAGAGTCACCTAATTTTGGTACATGTGTTCTCGTAAAGCATACACAGATTCAGAATATTTGACTTTGGATATCTCTCCCCAATATTAGATATATCGGAATGTAAGAGGTATAGCTTGCGTTTTGATTTAAACATCCACTTGGAAGTTTTATATATCTAAAAAAAACTTCATAATGATCGAACAATAAACTTAGAAGGTTTTTAGGAAAAAATGTTCTTAAGTAGGGGCTGAGAAGCACAGCTTGCAGAGTGTGCTTGTGTGTGTGTATCTATGTATGTGGTTTTGCGTATGTATGAATGCCCAAATATATATATAAATATATATGTATATATATAGAACATTAATTTTTTACTCCAAGTTATTAAATTTACAGGACCATAAAAGAGCATCGAGATATATATTTGACTCAAAGCGCAAGGTTGAACCACTTTAATTGAGTTTTTTGTTGATTGCATGCTATCTGTTAGTTGTGTGGCTCGCTCACCACAAAGCCAAAGGGCAACTTTTCGGTGTCAGAAGCCCATGTTTTGGTGCAGCTAGATTCGCGGTGGTGCGGCTCGCTGATTACACCGTGTAATTTTTTGACACATTTTTTTGTGGCAAGGCTGTAACCATACTTTTTTACTGCACTTGACCAAAATAATTTTGTATACCCTGTGCGTTTAAAAAATGTATAGAAAAGGGTATATTGTTCTTGTGCAAGCGCGTGTAGCAGTCAGAAGAAGCCAACTCCGTCCCCACAATATTATCCGCAGCCAAATCGGTCTAGAAATTTCTGTCTATCTGTCCGACTTTTTGAAGGCGTCTATCTTTACTATATTTATTTATACGGAACATAATACATTTATGTAAACATAGGCAATATATTTCTTTTTAACAGAGTACAATCTGTATACCATAGAAACAAATTATTGTCGCCATTATGGGCCTTGAGCGTGACAGAAAAAAAGGTTGCAGTCTTGCCTCCGTTCGGCTGTTGCAAAGTGAGGTTGTAACTTGTGTGCACTTCTCTTTACAGCTTGCTTGCGAGGAACTGAGGCGGCAATGCAATGATTAAAGTTCACTTAAAGCAACCTTAACATTTCATTTAATTGATAGCTTTGCAGTACGGTGGGCATCTGTGTGTGCGTGTGATTTATGCCCGACCATTGCACTATGGGGCAGTTCACCATTTTTTGTGGCATGAATTAATCACATCAAAATCAAGCGTAGTTTTTTATTCTACTCGAGTGTGAATAATTATTCGAATAAGCCTTACACACTCATTTAAACAATTATTAGGCAATAGACTGCTAAAAAGGTGCGAATTTCTAGGGCTTTGGGCTGTCTGCGAAAAACATTCATTTTGCAAATGTGCTAAAAAGCGTTGATTTCTCCAAAAGTACAAAAAAACGAATATCTGCCAGGTGCTGCCAAATTGTTGTAGCTCCAAAGATCAGGTCTTCACGAAAACTTTCTTTGAGAGAGGTTTTTAACTTGACATACAGGGCTTAAATAACGCTACGTTTTTTTCCAAACGGATAGTAAAATCGAAAATTGTCAGCAGGGTTTTTATTTGAAATGCGAAGCATTTGTAATTTACCAAAAATTGTGCTTATAGCTATTATCTTAACTGATTTGGTTTTTGTTTCACATTTTTGTATGTAACATTGCAAGTTAAATTATTTCCAATTTATTGCAGCTGAAGTTATTTATTTGAAGCAAGACATTTTTGGCAGAAAAACGGTTTCAATCCCCCATGGTGCATTGGGTGTCTACGGCATTACTCTATTTTAGCCTGCAGGTCACAACGTCCACTTCCCCGGTGCTGGCCAATTGAAAATATTTGTTTTTGAGCTTGCCTGTCTGCGTCTGTTGGTGTGTTTTGGTCGGCGTATCTGTATCTGTGTGCAGCGTGTATTTGGTATTTGTCTGTGCTTTGTTGATAGTTGCGATTATTTTATTGCAATTTATGCGAAACAATGCAGGCTTTAGGCGAGGCTGACCCAGCAGATACCCACTTCTGTCACTAGTTCCCAGGTGTTTCTTCTGCGCAAACAGAATGAGCACGTTGCAGGCGCCTTGCTTGCATTTTAGCTTAAATAGAGCACCATTAAACTTGGCCACAAAAACAAATGGAATACAGCACTTTTGCATATCATGTCTATCGTCGTTGTCATCTTTGGAAGCCACATGTACAACATAAGCCTTATTCTCCCTCTTTCTTCTTGGCTTTGCAGATACAAATATTCGGCTATAATTCACAGCTATATGCAAATTTCTCTGATGCCCTGAATCGTGCCCAGGGCATCGTTGGCGTCTCCATATTACTGCAGGTAAGCTTTCACACGTTTCCCGCATCTGGACAGCAGTTGAGTATTAACGGGCTGCTTGATAGCTGGGCGATCTCTCCAATCCCGAGCTGCGAATGCTGACCGACCAGCTCGAACGCATTCGCTACGGCGGCGATGAGGTCTTCGTAAAGCGGCTTTCCATACGCGGTCTAATGCCGGACACCGACCATTACATGACGTACGATGGCTCGACAACGGCTCCGGCTTGCCATGAGACTGTCACCTGGGTGGTACTGAATAAGCCAATTTATATAACCAAGCAGCAGGTAAGTGGAAATAACTATATTAAGTCCCAGAACCAATACAGTGGATCAAAACTCGTTTCCTCCAAGGGTGAAGTTATTATTTGGCATTCCTTTTTGAATTGGCACGCGCTCTCTCAATTTAATTTTTAAATATTTTACTGCAGCAAAGTAAGCTTGTTTCAGTCTTCAACTTTGAACTTTGACCTGCAAGATTGCGTTTATTTAATTCGATTATTTATATAAATATTTGTTAGGGGGCATCATTATTTAAATGGCATTTGGTGACATGAGTTTTTACAGCTTAAAGCCAATTTAAACTGGGAACTATTTGGAACTTATGTATAAATTAATTAGAGGTACATGGATTTAGGTGATGTGATAAATTGCAAGGCTATACTTCTGAAATAGAGTTTGTTTTGATTTTATAGTGAACTCAAAAATAATTCCTTTTTTTCCAAATATATAAGTTATGAGAACATAAACACCAAATTGGCTGTGTCCAGCTCTTAGCATCTCTGACATATGACTCTTGCTCATATAGTTTCTGAGGTCGGTCAGACTGTCCAAGAACATATGCATTTTATATTTTGTTTAAATCAAATGGCCGCAATCCAAAAACTTAATTAGCGTGCCAACCACCTTTGTGGTATCCCACCGCATCCTGAAGCTGCAAATAAACCTTTTTAAGACTGTCACGTCCTTTCTATGTATGTATGTATGTATGTATGTATGTATGTACTTTTATATGTATGCTGTGCAGTTTTTAATTCAAGTCAACTATTCGGGTTCCTCAGAAGAGTGACAATTCAGTTATTATACAATGTGTAAAAAGATTTAAGGTTGTGTTTCTTCAATTTTCGAAATGGCTTCATAATGTTGTTTAATTACGTGCCCTTGTCTTTGTCCCTTTTTTTATGCTAATTTAATTTAAGTTTTAAATTAAGTATCTTCTCCAACTTCAAACAAGGAGAACAATACAAAGGGGCAGCGACTATAAGTGCAAGTGATGACCACTTTTTGCTTACGCTTTTGCCTGCAAACCAAAAGGATAGCATACAAAATGTAACGCAAATGTTTATTAAGTGCAGTGCTGTAATAAAGACGTCAACATGCACGGCCATCAAGCCGGGCTGGCTTGCGGAGAGGGTGTCCGGAAAACAGCCAGTGGCCGGCGTCGTACGTGTAAACAAAGTCAACGGTGAGTGCTGGAGAGGGGGGCGTGGCCACGCATATGCACATGTCTACATATACAAGCAGCGCTGGCAGCTCCCGCTGGCAGAGGCAGAGGCAGAGGCAGAGGCGGGAGCAGAAGGCGGGAGCAAAAGGCGGGAGGCGAGAAATGGAACGAGCAGCAGCCAAGGCAGACTCATAAAAACTTCAACAAGCGCAATGGTACCCAAGAGCCCATGGTTTCAGCTTCTGGCAGCCCTGGAGCTCTCAGACAACAGGATGGGCAGAGGAAATAGCCAAACAGTGCAACGGCGATGTTATTTAGCGCTGAATGTCAATAGCGCCGGCTTCTTCTTCTATGCACCTTGGTTACAAAACATAATTAACAAAATTAAAGTAGCAGCAGAAAATGTGCAGAGCGCAATATACTAAAATAAAAAGCGACAGAGGCAGCGAAAAAGCATCCGCATGAGAGCCAGATACCGACAGTGAAAAAGAGCCGGCGAGATATTAAAATGAATTCAGCAGAGCCAATTGAGCTGAAAATACAATTACCGCTTTTTCTAGGACACTTGAAAACATTTTTGGCTAAATCGGCGTTGGTTATATGTAATATATAAGATTTTGTGACTTTCGTATATTAAACATTATTATTATTATTTTTTTATTATTATTAACATTTTCCAAGTCTAACTTTAATTGCCTTCTAAAAAATTCTCACCACTAATTGTGAGTGCCAGACTCAGAGACACCCTATATCAGCTCCGAGACAAACCTCCTGTTCTACACACGTTCTATGAATTACATTTAAATATATTATGTATGAATTAATCATGATGAAAATTGTTTGTGGAATTGTATTCGAAATTAAGTAAAGTGCGGATTGCCCAACTATTTTCATAATTTCGAATTGTTCATATATTTAATCCGATAGTATTTGAAATTAGAAATTTTGCAGCTCTGAATATGCGCTCGTGACCTCGCTTAGCGATTTTCCTATAACATTACATAAACTAGTCTGTATTATTTTACTTAATTTTTAAAGCTAGTTTTCACTTCGCGTTTATGTGTCAAATACAAACGAGGACATATACGCGATGTCAAAGATTGTTATTCTTCCAAACAGATATTTGGCCTCCACTTAAGGGATTAGTGTCGCACTAAAACGCAAGGGTTTCAGGAAGAAACAAATCAATTGACAGGATTAGAGTATGTGCCATTTCATGTACTCGTATTGTGTTGTTGCTTGAGTGGCCACTCAAAGATGCCTTCCTTGGGTGTTCCTTGTGCACCCTTCCATCTACCTCCGGGCTTCCACATAATTGAGCGGATAACAAGACAAGAAAACTTTGAGTGGGCGCAGCTCTTCCCGTCCATCGCATCATTGAAACCGCCTTTGACGGAAGTCCATTGATAGACAGATTGTGTAAGTTAAGTGGTATTGACTCTGTTTTGTTAAAGCTCCCTCGTTCTTATTGTTGTTGTCGTGCTCCTTTATTTATGGTTTGGCTCGTCCTCCCCGCTCTGCCTTTGAATAAGTTGTGTGTGAAGTTGTTGATATATTTATACCCTCTACCCACTAAAAAGGAGTAAAATAGGTGGAATGGTTTTTTGCAGTCAACATTAATAGCCGATTAGGCTTCGTTCGTCTCTCTACCAGATACTTGACATTTCTATTACATATTAGTTCCTGGAAAATTGTAAAACAAAGAGATATAGCTTTTATTTAATATACCTATTCAGGTGCCATGTTTGGCCTGATATGTTTGTGTATGTGTGTGTTTGCATAGAAAGCTGTTCAGCTCGGAGCTGGCTACGGGATCGGGCATATCCGACAAGAACTCTCTTACTTGTTCTATTATTTTAAAATTAACTACTAACAAGCGTTTATATGATATATGATTATTTTTGGATTTCAAGTTGAGAGTGATCAAAAATGCTTGGCGAGAACATAAATAAATAACAATTTATGTGTCCAGACCTATTATTAGCTCTAAGTAAACTTGTGATGTTATTAATAAGTTAAGTAAACACATTAAAATGCCATAATAAAACATTGAATATTTTATAATGACATGAATTTACACCCAGTGCGGTGCTGAAGAAAGAAGAAGCACAGAAGCTGCCCATAGTTCGCAGATTGCGGCGTATGTTGATTTTTGTGCATAGAAGTGTGTTTGAATGTCGTTAAAAGCTGGTCGCAGCTTGGCGCAGGATATCCCCAAGTTGGTTACCATCAGCCCCTATTAAAGCTAAAATAAATGTTTTTAACACGTGCACATTTTTTCACATTTTTATTGGGACACAAAGTAACAACTTTTGCTGCAGTTCTAGGACAGCACGGCTTGAAAGAGACAAGGTCCTTGTCGGCAGTGTTTTCTTTTTGAATTCAATTCTTCTTCACATCATTTTAAAAGGCACAATTATCCAGCTGCATCCATGGTTCCCTTCTTTTGATGTTTGCAGTTGCATGCACTGCGTCGCCTAATGCAGGGCAGTCCCGATCACCCAAAGGCGCCACTCGGAAACAACTATCGTCCGCCGCAGCCGCTCCTGCATCGACCCATCCGCACAAATATTGACTTCAAGATGACAAAGGCGAACGGCAAGGCCGCTTGCCCCACCATGTACCGTGAGGTCTACTATAAAGGTAAGCAGGATCTGTAAGCCCCCAAAAATGCTGGCCAAATCATAGACGGTAGATATCACTGGATTAACCTAACTTTTGGCTTTCTCATTTTATTCCCATTTCCCGTGCAATAATGCAGCAACCAGTTGGAAACAAAACTAGAAGTCAATGCCATAACGTACAGTTTAAAACGAGGGACGTGAGTAGCGTGGCGTGCAACAGGAGCTTCCACTAAACATATATACTGTTATATATAAAAAGACAGAGTCACATGGATAGAGAAAGGCAGAGATACAGAGAAAGAGAGAGATACAGAGAAAGCGATAGAGAGAGAGAGAGAGAGCGAGAGCGAGAGAAAGAAAGAAAAAAAAACAAGATAATGAGCGAAAACAAATGAAAACCGGCAAAGTATGGCCAAACGACAATTAAAAAGTACATATACACAGATATACATATGAAAGAACCCTCTAACTAGCATTTAAGGTGAATTTTTTTTAATCAAGCCTACAAGCACTGTTGAAACGATTTTTTTTTTGCGTAGCTATTAAAAGGAAACTAACGTATGCAAATGTGTAAGTAAGATAACGACAAATATGAATATTAATCAAAAACGTGACGTATTGTGTTATAATAGAGGTAACACGATGAGAATGTTGCAACATCAATAAGAGCAAACAAATAGTTAAGAATTCACCTGTAGCATTAACAAAATATCTATACTTAATTGTAATTTATAATTTTATAATTAAATTTAATTATCGGAAACCAAAAATATGTCAACTAGTGAATGTTACTTAAATAGTAAACGCATAATGCAAGACCCACCCGTGCTATATACTCTATTTATAAATATATACAATAACTTAGGTATACATATGCATATGTATGTTAATCACACTTATATACGTACTAAAAACAATTTCAATAGAATATATTGATGAACAAAAATATATATGTGTAGACACAGATGATGGAGCCTAGCGAGCCGGGCGTATAAAAGTTAAGGCTTTGAATCAAAACAATGAATTATAATAATACTACTTTTTATAGCTCTTCCGTCTAGCCCTTTACAACCTGAGCTCGACTAACTTTTTTATTTCTCCCTGTAAATTCGGGGCGACTTAGCTTTTCTGATTGTCTTCAGTTATGGCTACTTGGCAACATACTTCATACGTTCATACTTTCATAAGATACAATTTATTAAAATATGAATATCTTACCCAGTTGAAATCAATTTTACATTTTTTTTGTTTTGTTGCAAAAACAAGCGCTTACGACACTTTTGACTTAAAAACTCATTTTAATAGAGACGAAAATCTGCGTTAAAACGGACGAAAGGACGAGCCTGCACAAAACCTAGACAGGAAACAATTAAGACTGCTCTAATGTGCTACTAAACGATATCGTGTGCCCGCTTTAATATTTTCTTCTTTATTTATGTTTAAAATATTGATGTCTCACAGAACAAAATTAAACCAGTTTTTACCCACGGCTGCGCTCACGAATGCTTCCAAAATGCTTTCGTGCATTGCCTCACAAAATTAGAGAACGTAACTTTGTAAGATGGCATATGGTATTTTACTGATGACCTCTTCTTAAGTACGAGCCAAAAATAAAAATTCCTGCCATATTTCCAAAACTTTTGCATAAAGGTTATAATAAAAAAAATTAAAAAAAAAAAAACATATGCGGTGGCTTGCGTAACTTCCGACTGACACTCACTTGTTTTGTGTTTATATTTGCCTCGCCTCATTTGAATGTAAAAGATTTTCACGTTCGACAAAAAAAGAAAGAATCTGATAAAAGGTTATCGCCCTGTCCCTTACAGTGTAGGCAGTGCGTTGGTCACCCGTTCCCTATCGGCCGCTCAGTCAGTCAGGACAATTTCTTTTATATATACATACATACATATATACATATATTGGACGACTTGGTTTCTTAGTAAGTCAAATGCCATTTTTTTGGTTTAATGGTTTTGAGCAAAACCCGACCCCATGTATACATTAATAATTGGGCTCTCCTGTCATAAGCACAGATCAGGAATATTTCATATTTTGGATACCGCCTGCCGCTTCTCCCAAAATGGAAAATGCTGAAATTTAATTGCTTGCAAGCAAGTTGCGCAAACCGGTTGTTTTGCATGTTCACTGGCAGTTTGCGCAAAGCGCCGTGAGCTGCAAGAACGCTGAATGCCAAATCGAAATATTAAAGAATCATGACCGCAAATAAATATTGACAATGGACAGACAATAAGAATATATAAAGAAAGCGCAAAATAGACCCAAAAAAGTTTTTGAAATATAAAAATTAGATTTCGAAAAAACAATACACAATACACTAAACACGAAAACAATAATGTTTGCGCTCTACACAAGCGATTGCACAGATTCCCCGAAAATCAAACCATTTTAATTTTTACACAAACTGCGGCTTAAACTATGCAAGAAACTGAAGTCCTCGGTAAAAGTGTATGGTTAAAGTATTTTCTTAGCCAGAATGTTGATCTTACAACTATAGTAACAGTTACAGTTATATAAACAATAACCATAATTAATTTTTGCTATCTTTTTTTGATATTTTGTTTTGTATTTCGAAACGTTGCAAATATTTGTGTAAAATTTAAAGATTGACAACGACTATAAGTTTTAAACATACATATATAATAATAAAATACATTTAAAATAAATACAAAGTTTCCATATACAAATGCGATTAACAGAAATGAGCTATATCTTACATAGCTAGTTGCCTCGACTTCGGGTCGAGAGGACTCGACTAGGAAATACTCTGTACACTATCATTGCGTATACTTACTCAATATTTACAAACAGCAATGTGGCCGGGTGCGTAAAATTACGTAAAATTACTGTCGCGGTGTGGTTTTGAAGCAGGATCTACAGGACAGCAACTGTTCATATTGAAAAAAATAAACAAAACAAGTAAGTGCCCACCTAGGAGATACCCTATACGCAGCTCCGAGCCGAACATCCATCTATACACACGTTCACTAAAAGAAACATGCACATACACAAACACTTTACATTCTTGATCTGTGCTACCCATGCTAGAACCTACACACCAAATTTTGAGTCTCTCTCTTAAAGTCTTCCAAAATATACTCCAAAAGCCGGCAAGATTTCAAGAAATCTGATAGGCTATCGATCATTTGAAATAAATTCAAATTTAAGTCTCTAGCTCTCTCCCAGAGAAAAAATAAACTTTATAAATTTCAATACATACGCTTTGCTTCATATTTGATTCATATATAAAAGGAAATTTACCCTCTTTTAATTTTAGAGTTGTCCCTTTAAAGTAAAAACAATTGATTTTAATAATAAAGAATTTTTTTTTTTAAATTATCCGTTACGCATTCCAAAAATACAAATTATGATTTTTTACAAATCCATAATACTAATACCTATTTTACAGCTTAATTTGAATTATTTTTTGTTGCTCAATATACATGGTTGCGCATTAAATTGATTTTTATTCTTTTTTTTTTTACTATTCATTATATACGGATGGCGTTTAAAATATGTAATTTCCTAAATCACTTTTTTCCAATTCGTTTTATAAGCCTCACAGCCTGCTATATTTATAGACAAATTATGTCCGTAAATTTAATTGAAACCAACATTAAATGATTCTTCTTGATATAAAAAGAGATAGAATTTAATCAACTTAAACGAGCTCAGCTCAAACTGAAGCTTTTGAGCAATATTATAAATTTAAAAATGAATGGGCTACTCAAGAACTTAATATTTATTTAAAAAAATTTAATTAAAAAATTAATTAAATACCGTTTTTAGTCGTTATTACACTGCTCACGAGTATTGCGCAGTCGGTTACACCTGACTGCAACATTCTTACATGTTGTCATTGTTGTAATTTACGCAAATCTGGCTCACTAAATGAACAGTAGAGATTTAATCCATATCTGCATTCACTCATCTATGTATGTGTATAAATTCAAATGTATAATACGCACTTTTGTTTATGTTTGTGTGTAGTTACAAACATTGCTGTTCTGTCAGCTGCCCCAACCTTTTATACCCAGCATTCCAGTGGCGACTTGGGCCTTAAGTTGTTTTCTCTGTAATTGACACCGACTGAGTGTTCTAAATCCTTTGTCTATTTGTCAGTATTTGTCACCTTCATGTGAGTCCGCACACAATACAAATACTAACAAAATTGTGTAAATTAAAGTTAATTGAACATTTTTTTTTTTGTAGTTCATTAATTTTATGGCTAAACTGTCAAAATGGTGTCTGTGTGTTTGTGGGCGTGGCACGCTCATTGCGAACGGTGTCGTGGTCAGCATGTTAATCATATTACAATAAACTGCAAAGCACAGCAGTTACAGCAGCAAACTTAATTATGACATCATTAATTTTAAATAATGACAATTTTGCGACAATAAATCACTTAACTAAAACAACTGTGCGATATGCTGCACACGAGCAAACAGACGGCCGACTGAAGGGCTGTGAGTGCGCCTAGTTATGGTTCATGCAAAAACATAACCACGCATGAAATTAGTAAACTTAAACAATGCAATGAATGTGCGTACGTGCAATGGTGTGCGTGTGCGTGTGTGTGTGTGCGTGTGCGTGTGTGTGTGTGCGTGTGGGTGGCTGGGTGACTGCGAAGCATAAACAAATAAACAGATTGACTCTCCTGGCATTGAGTGATGGTGCATGTATTTGTGCGTCCTTCACTTGATGTGGTGCTTCCGCTGCACTATGGTCGCCCTGAGCGCTTTTTGTGGCAATAATTAATAAATTAAATATACAAATATTTGGCTCGATCTTCAAAAGAGGTCATTAGTTGCGGTCATTATCGAATTGCGCTTACACTGGTAACCAGACAGAAAATAAAATTGGCTCCAGGGCGGTTTCGAACACAGGACTCAGCGCAAACCTAAACTGCGAGTTAGACAGCAGCCAGACGCCACCTACCATTCAATTTCTGGTGTGACAAAATTCAACTTAAGTTATCCAACAAGAATTAATCGCAACCTTTGAAAGCTGCCAACAAATTCTATAAATAATAACAGTAATAATAAAATTTTTTATTTTTTTTTAAGTTTGTATAAAATCCATATCTCTCTAATTTTGGCAGACAGTTTTCTGATGACCTTCCTTAAAAATCGCCATGCCCACTCCCAACAAAAATCAATATTTTCCAAAATGACAAGCTGTTTATTTACTACGAACGAGTATTGCGCAGTCGGTTACACCCGACTGCGTGTTCTTATTTGTTTTTCTTAAGTTTCGACTTTAAACATTTAATTTACAAGAAAGTCTAAAATTTTTGTTAGAGTTATGTAAATATTTTTCGTATGCTATATTGCAAGCACTTTCAAAATATATTTTAGGCGAAAAACGGTCAAATTCACCACAGTGCACTGTTGTCTCCTGCCAGGAGGTCGGCGAGTTCAGGTTGAAGTTTGCGTTGTGTGAGTGCACGGATGAATTTAATTAATCTTGCTACCGTCAGTTGCACACAATTGCAATTAACTTGCAACACTCGCATAATTACAGGGGACCTCATGTTTTGCTACTTATCAGCATCAACATTTACCAGCGACGCGTCGGCAGCAGCATCACCAGCGGCAGCATCAGCACCAGCAGCAGCAGCAGCAGCATCAGCATCAGCAGCAGCAGCAAAAAGGACAACATGCGACAAGCTCCCCACTGACAGCATGTAGAATGAGTCCTGATGTGCATGTGCTTCTCGATAGCGTTGTGTGTGAGTGAGATGTGGCTGGCTCATTGGTAATTTGGTTGCTGCTCGGTCGGTGTTAGCGGTCGCTGCTCGCCCCCGCATCGTTGTTGCTGTTGTTGTTATTGTTGTTGTTGTTGTCGTGCAATGGCCGACGACTGATTGCAAATGTTGCTGCTTTTGGCGCTGGAAAAGGACAGCAGCTGCGGTGGTTGTTGTCGTAAACTGCACCAAAGCAAACAAGAAAGAGTGTACCAGTCGGGAGTGCCCGACTAGAGAGGATACCCTGTGTTTAGCTTTGAACTGCCGTAACATACGTACATTCAAAATTCGTTCTACTTTCTCAAAAGTTTGTGGCGCTTAAATTGCGATTTTTCAGTTTTGGGGGAGATACATAAATACATATGTACATATGTATATCCATTTCCGTTTTGCATCCAAAATGTGGCTTTTATTTGCCGATCGATTTCAGGCTCATTTCGTATATCTATCTACATTTTTATTAGAATTTTTTTTAATTTTTTTTTGTGCGGAATATTGGTGAGAAGACAATTTTGTAATTTAATTTAAGCTTTGAGGCATCAATTATTGAGAAGACTGTTTTCGACTGTTTGTGGCTGATAATAGACGGTGGACGGAGTATTATGCAGTTGGTTAAGCCCGACTGTTTACCCGTTACATCGACTGCATTTTGGCCAGAGCTTATGCAATGTTTGGTTTTATTAGGCGCAACTTCATCAGTTTGAATGTTCCATACAGTTTTTAGCTTTTGTTCGTTCAATATAAAACTAAGCTTTTTTATTTGGAGCTTGGCAACAGTTAAACATGAAAATATAATAATTGCGCACTATATGCATATGCATAAACCGAGCCCATTAGGAGAGCACTAAAGCTTAACAATGATCTGATACAAAACACACGGTTTGATTTTAGCATCAATTATTTGTACATTAGGCAAAAGCTTAAATAAATCTTTATTTTAATATCCTTTATCGACTTTCCACCCATAAAAAACATTAACCCGTTCTACCTTGCACACCTTACTGCATGTAGAGAATGGGAACAACGGCACAGTAAAGGATTAATATAAATAATAATAATATATAAAATATAAGCCGAACCGACGGTGCAATGTGGGTGGAGATTTCATAAATTGATGTTTTGTTTTTGCACAAACCCGTACTAAAAACAGATATTTATCGATTTCAGCAAAACAGGTAGCGTAATCGATCATTTCAAATAAACTTCAAATAAACGAAGATGCCTCCTTCTACATATTAAATACACTTCTTTAGCCAAAACCTTTATTTATACATATTTACCCATTTTCAATAGGTACAGGGTAACATGTCTCCTTTCTTACTCTTACGCTGTGGTCTGCGCGTTGATGGGCAATCACTCAGTCAATTAGTTGTACATACTCTGTTCGCAAAGCGCCAAAGAGTGTATTGGTTTACATATGTAAATATGTACTATATGCTCATATATATTTTAATTAGTGATGACTTCTTGAAAGTCTTACCAAAATATGTATTACCGTTTTGGGCTATTAGTGCCAGCTGGATAGAGTAGCGTGCCATCGGGACCTGCCGACTGCAACGTTCCAACTGATTTTCGCAGTAGATGTGCGGAGGGTATCACCTAGTTGATCAGTGAAATTAGGTGCGTGCATTAAATTCTGCACAGCACAAAGCAGAAAGCCGCATTGTGGTTGCGCCACCTGCAACTGCCAATGCATCTCCCGCAGTCGCTCTCGCTGTCGCTGTCGCTGTCGCAGTCGCCGCTGGCGGTTCGGCGGTTGTGGCTGCTTTTGCAAATTAACATTTTGTAACGCGTTTCGGTTACCGCTATGTTTTCATTTTACAGTTCGCCGCCAATGCAATGGCGATGGCAGTGGCAGTCAGTATCAGTCCGCTTGTGTCTGACATGCATTTGACACGGACAGCAACAAGACGAGGCTGCTGTTGTCGCAGTCGCAGTCGGCGACGCCGTCGCCGTCGGGGTCGGCGTCGGCGTCGCTGTCGCACTATGTGTCAAATTGGTGTTGTTTGCACGTGATTTTCAAAATCAAATATTTGCTGCGAATGGCGCATGGACAAAGGCCAGGAGTTGGGGCACCAGCTGAGCCCCAACACAATCCGGAGGCAGTGTCCCATTTAGTTTTAATTTTACGAACATTTCAGTCAATAAATAAAAAGCCGCAGAAAAACGGTCCTGGGAAATAAGTCAGCGGGGAGTTTGCTTTTAATGCTTAAAGGTATACAAATCATTTTGTTTTCAATATTTATTTACTCTGCAATTAATGAAAAACGTCGATTTGCAGAAAATGCAGCGTTAATTAGGAGCACATTTTTAACCAATTTCAAATTGTATCTGTTTAAAAACATTTGGAAGTTTCTGTTCATTTTCACAGACTTTAAGTTTCAGCTTTTGTTTAACTATGCCTCCATAAAATATTTCTATGTTGATATAATAATAAAATATTGTTTTAAATTAATTCCTTGCGGCATTTATGTTGGATTTAAATTCAATTTGATTCCAAAACTGTTTGCATTAAATACAAGGAAGAAATCATTCAATTGCAACATAAAATCAATTTTTAAAATTTCACGAGAAAAATGTTTTTTTTTTTATACAAAAATTATATTAAACAACTATTAACGTTGCCGTCGGGTGTAACCGACAGCACACAGATGGATGATCGGCTAGAGGCTGGGTACAGGGTATCTCCTAGTCAGGCGCTCACTCTCTCAATGTACATTCGAAAATATCATAAAAAAAAACACATTACGCTCTTATTTGGCATTTCGATTTAAAATCATGTTTCTATCCTAAAATTTAAATTAAATGCCCAATTTATTCGTTCAAAACTTTGTCGTATAGGCAAATTTGTGAAATTGAAATATACGCTACAAATAACATGCCTATCTAATTTGCTAGCTCATTATGTTTCAAGTACTTTATGTATATACTTTTGCATGTGACGTAATTTAGACAAAGCTCGTATCTAAATCCAGCGCAATATTTGACAATTATAAGTTGTGTATATACTCACATACATATACATATACATATGTACGTAAATATAAATAAAAAAAAATTTAAGATTTCTGTGTAGAATGATTCGAGTAACAATTAATGTAAAAAATCCGGAAAGTAGACTAATAGCTAACATCAAATATATGTATTTAGATGATTATTGTATCTCTGAGCTCTGGAAATCTTAGATCGCCTATTCTTGTGTTATGCGTTCAATTCATATAATGCAATATATTTACAAATATGTGTAGGTTTGAGGCACATTATACTTAACGAGAAGCTGACATATATAAAATAAAATATAATATACAAAATATACCAGCTGCTGTAATGTCTTTTCTATTCACACTCGTTACCTGTCATTACAAAAATTTATTCTTGAAAAGATTATTTTTATTTATTTGGATACAATATTAAAGTGAGGAAAATTTCATAAAGATGGGCTGAGGGAAGAGGAAGAACAGATATATGGTATAGTATATGTAAATGTGATTTTGTATATTTATTTTACAGGGTATTGTCTAACAACGTTTATTATCCAGCACATATTCGGCCTGCGACAAAAAGACCTGTGCAAAGTTTAGTCAAGATAGCCTTTTAAATCAAATGTATAATTTATGGGATCGGAAATGCCTATCTACGCGTTACATATTTGTTGACAAAATAATAATAGCACCCCAAACAAAAAGCACTTTTTGCTCCCGTCAACTTTTCAACTTATCTCATTTGCCGCCTCTCCCATATTCGGGAATGTGTCTAGCGTTATGCTACAGCCAATTTACTTAAATATTTTGCAGTTGTTGTGGATAAAGGACATTTTGGCTACAAAAATTATATTCATATAATAAAATAATAAAATGGATTTCCGTGTTGACCTAGTTTATGTTTTGCCGTTTTTCTCTTCGTCGTCAGTCGATAAAAATCTATTTAATTTCCCATTTGAATTTGCTACCGTATGATGGGTATGTCTTTCCTCTCCGCCCTCACCGCCAGCTGGACGCATCTTGTCACCAGCCAAAGCACACATAAAAAGCCTGCTGCTGTAACGAAATAAATGCCGGATATCCTGCTGCCTTCTGGCAGCATTCTGGCCGCATAAACGTTAATAACTTTAACAGGCGCACGACAACAACAAAGGTAAAATAACAAGGTTTTTTTGGAGCAAAGGTCTTGTGTCCGCTCCTTGGGTCAGCTCCCTGGGCAGGGACGCGGCTTTAAGAGATTTGGCGGCCGCTCGTAATTAGTTTGGCTGTTGCTGTTGCTTTTGCTGGCCTGCAATGGCGGCAGTTCGATAGCCAGCGATCGGCCAATTTGCTATTCGATTTGCCTATTGATTTTGAAACCATCTTTTAATTTGTGACAGCGACAGCTGCCGTTTTCAATTTCATGGACAAACATAACCCAGCAGCGAGCGTCTGATTCTGTTGATTCGGATGCGACTGATTGCGGTGGCGACGCGACGTTCCAGGCTCGTCAGGCTCGCGTATACGCCCCGTTCGCTGCCGCAAAATGTTCTTTTCAATGGATTCAAACTTTTTCCCCACAGCAATCGGATTACAAACGTTGCGCCAGCGACGGGCAAAAAGCATTGACAAAAAGAATATGCTGCTGTATATTTAATTTCGCCACGGAAAAACACGACAAAATCAAATCGAACTAAAAACTATTCGTAAGCCGAGACTTTAGTGCACTTCTATTCGAACTGACAAGAAGTATCATATTCAAGATATGTCATATTTATTATGTGGCAAATTCCCTTATGGAATTACGAGTCATTACGAAATTTGTCATATTAGACGAAATCGTCATATCAAATATGCCGCGTCTATGGAAGAAGATAGAGGGTATTAGAGTAAATTTGATGTGAAATTTTCCATTTGACAAGATTATCTAACAACTTACGATGTTACGAGCCCTCTAAATTGTAAAGAAGTTAGTTTTTAGAGTGAAAAACTTTGTTTTCGCATTAAAAATATAAACGACGAAAAATGTTATTCTGTTTGCTTTGCTTTGTATCTATTTCGCGCAAAACCAGTGCACAGGGTATTAAATTTCTGCCACGAAATGTGCATATTATATATATTATATATATATATATATATAATATACATTCTTGGTCAGTCGATATAGCCATCCAGAAAGTATATATTTTTTCCAAAATATTCTGAATTGTTCATTTCAGGCTATATCCTTTGAGAGTATTTGAGAGTATATATAGTATATTCAAGGCTGCAATTCCCTAGCTTCAATGGCGCCAAAAAAATGCGTTCAAACACTTTTTCATTTTGTGAACAGATTATAATTAATATTCATGAGCAACAGAACAAACAGGTATGTATTTGTATTCATTTGAACATATCAAGCAGTTTGTTGCCAGTGTTCAGTACTCGTAAGTAATTCATGTGACAGAAACAACTATGGACTATAACTAACAATAACCTTCAGTGCAGTTAACTGGCGAATTTAACATGGATTTGTCTGCTTGCTAACCTTGGGCTAGCGAATTTGTGCTTTCAAAAAACCAGTTTTTCGCCAGCAAGCAGATCAATATATATTTTCGTCTTGTTTGGCCGTAAAACAACATGACTTAAAATTCACATTTTTGGAAATACATTTGGCATTCAGATAACTGATGTCTTAATGAATGATGAACAATGAATAATGATGAATTAAATAAATCAATATTTTTGCCAAAATAACAATAATAATTAAGACCGGTTTCAACTGTTTAAGCTGTTATTAGACTGTAATTCGTATTGGTTTGCAGTGGTTACAGGCAGAAGGAGGCATTTCCCACCCCATCAAGTGTACATATTCTGGATAAGCACCCAAAGGTAAGTCGAACACTCGACTATGTCCATCTGTTAATTTGTCCGACTGTCTGTAGGAAAGCGCCGATCTTTATTTATAACGTAGATCAGATTTGCTTGAAATAATAAATAATCTTCAACATTTTTATAAAATCGTAAATACACGAGTTTCAAGTTTGGAGCCCCAGAACACCCCAATAAAAATCTGGTTCATAAGGAGTCTGCACTCTAATGGAAATGGATCAGGCTTCAGATATGGCGAACACGAGTTAAACAAGACATTGCACGGTCGCTGCCCAGGTGTTTCTGGCAAGCGGCACTGGGAGCTGCTCGATAACCGAATCCGGGACAGTGGCTGGACGGTCCGGCTCCACCTGCAGGTCACTCGGAAGCCGGATGTTAACGGCAGAAGTTGCAGGATGCGGCTACGCAGCGGCACAAAAGAGGAAATTAAAATATGCAAACACAAAACCGCGCGTTTTGAATTTTGGCGTAATTTTTGGTTACGGCTTTGCATAAGGGAGGCAATAAGAGGAGGCAACAATATTCGCAGCCTTCATAGCTGCCCAGGATCCCAGCCCCCCTCCCCCTGCCCTGGCCATGTATCATCAAAATATGCAAATCTCGGTCATGTGAACCCGCCCCGCCCCATATGTACGGGTTAGCATTGTGCCTCACGCTACGAGATTAGTAGCAGTAAATAACACTGTCAGTCGTTCGTGGGCGCAGTACAAACATAGCGCTGGGTGGGCCGGGATGTGGAGTGGGTGCAGGAGCTGGTCCAAAAGTCATTGCCTCCGGCCACTGGCTGCTGGAATTTATACTTTTGCTCGGGCTCCAGACCCAGCCCCAGTGCCAGCCCCAGCTCCCAGCTCCCAGCTGCCAGCTCCCAGGGCAGCCCCATCTCTAGCTGGTGCGCGTCCATATTCACGTCCAAACGTCAGAGGCAGCTGGAGCTGCAAAGGGCAGCAGATCGCTGCGGTACATGTGGCAAAACGATTTATGCGATGGCAGATAGAAATCGATTGAACTCCAGTCGCCGCATCCGCTGGAGCAGCTAATCCAGCAGCACTGCCCCGACCCAGGCAGGCGGTGAGTGTTTAGATTGAATGTAAACTGCACTTATGACAACGAACAAGTGACCTCCCGATGCCGATAACCGCCCCTCGCTGGACAGCAGCGTCAACGTGTGCGTGTGCGTGTGCGTGTGCGGCCCCACCAGCTGCATTTACTGTTACAATTGTTCCGCCAGCGCACAGTGGGCTTGCGACAGTGGTTAGGAAGCTATTAGTAAATGAAAACTCGTCCGTTTTGCATTTCAAAAACTTCTCCTGAAGATATATTCAGCAATATTAGCAGAGCTTACGTTTATGTGCTTACCTTTATGTCTATATCTATATATAGCGGAGATTAATCTTTCTTTTTTTGTTGCTTCTATATATATTATATTATATTTATTTTATTTGTATAATTTTTACACATTTAAAAAATTATTTTTAAATTTACTTTATTTAGTTTTCTTATGTTTTGGAATTTTCTACAACTTTTCTAAAAAAAACTTTACAGCTAAACTTTATGCCCTTAAAGGTAACATTCTAGAATTTTTGATTTAAGAGGAACTACAAAAGCATTTCACATGCAACTCGCAAATCCCAAGACTCTGCTGCCCACTGTAAGCACCTGCCCTCCATACAGCTGTTTTATGTTTCACCTTTATGCAGCTAAGGTTGAAGAGTTTCTTGCCCTTTTCTGTGCATTCTTCGTTTTTTATTTTATTTGCTTTAGCGCTTTTTTCAGCCCGATGTTCCCACCGCTGCGCCCTTGGGAAGAGTTGTGGCTGCAGTCGTTTCTATTTCACATTATGATTTATGTCGCTAACATATTATTTTTGTTTATTTTATGTAGACGCTCCCCTTCGCTCTATCTGCCTCTGGAAGGGGCCGGGCCGTTAAACGGAATGCGTAGCAAACTATGAAAGTGAAGCATGTTTCTGGCTGGTGCAGCTTCGCCGACGGTGGGTGCCGGCTCAGCCACGTCTCGGCTGCATAGCTCATATTATGTGTCTGGAGAGCGTTTATAGGAATCATGCCAGGTGAGTTTCCGCTTGGCGTATAGATTGTTTCGCAATTGATGCACAAATCGTGTGCGCGTTGTTAATAAATTGCCACGTGCAGCTATTTGCAGGCATGGCAAATTGGCTTTTATGCAGTTGCAAATTCGAGCCAGTGCCAAGCAGAGAAAAGCAGCCAATACGCCGCAAAGTGCGCAAAGGCGGGCTGGGACCTCTTTGGCACCACTGCTTTGGCTGTTGGCTCAAGTGTTAGTCATAAAATTTGATTATGGCCTCGTTCCCCTAGACACTAAGCACGGCGCCAACGGTTGCTCGCTACTTCCCTTCCCTGCCCAAGCACCTAACGACTTGTCGCATAAACAGCTCGCCTTAACGCAACAAGGGGTATGTCAGTCGCAGTCTCAGTCTGAGTCTCAGTCACAGTCTCAGTCTCACTCTCAGTCTCAGTTGCATGTCAATTGTCATTTTCGCATTTGCACATATTTCTACCCTGTTCCACAGAAAATGCATAAAACGACGGGTATATTAAGTTATGTTGATTGGGGTGCTTGAAGTTGGCCCCTTGCGCCACCGTAAATGCTTCCTTATTTGGGATACGTCCGTTGAGTATCTAAGCAAGGAAATGGAGCTGTCTCCTAGTTCGCCACTTTCCTCTTCTTTTTCAAAACTGCAGCTTCTACGGAGGCAACACCTCAACTCGTAGCACGTATTCCTAGCAGAAAGAGGACATCTCAACGTGCCTTTCCCATCCCGTACTGTAACTCCGACCTAGATATTGGACTGTCGCGTTGAGGAACAGGCCAAGAACATTAGTGCTGCTTGTCTGCCTGAGTAGCTGAGTAAGTTCCTCTTCCTCTTCTTCCTGATGTTGTGTCTACGCAGGCAGAGAAGTTCTGCCTGGACTATCATCTATATATATCAATATATGTTGATTGAGCCCAGTTCGCACTTAGTTGGTTTTTCACGATGTTTCTTCTTTCAAAAATCTAGAGTTTTGAAAGAGTTTGAGTTTTAATGTTCCCAACCCGTTCCGTGTGTATTTTTTTTATGTATGTACTTGTAGAGGAATTGGGTACAGAGTATCTCTAATTCTGGCATTCCCGAGTAGAGTACTCGTACATGTTCTACGCAATTTTGTGACGGCCCCTTGGAAACAAAAAGAGGAACTGTAATTTTCGGCGTGTCGTCGATTAAATACCCTCAGGACAACGCAGGACATGTAATTTCTAGGCTCACATTACCATCTGAGAGCTATATGATCTACATACATAATCTAAGTATTTAAAAATTATAAAGTTTTGGTCAAATAACAGCAGAAGAAAAGAGTTCGCCCAAGATCTGTTGTTCGATCGCTTTCGTGGATTCTCCGCTCACGTCAACATTTACTTTTGCGGCAAAGACTCACATTCTTAACGACGATCATGTTGTTAGCCTTACACTTAAGAATTACAGCCAACTCGACTAGATTGTTATGTTGATCAAGACAATATTTACTGTATGCGGTCGGTGAAGGCGCTTTCAATTCGTTGCACATTATGTGTCAAAATTATAATGCTCTCTGCAAGGGTATGAAAATAATAATAAAAACGTGTAAGCGGGAAAAAATAACACGCACCTGTCACAGTCGCGTCTGCGAGGGGAGAGGGTCTGATGAATTCAGCTCATTTTGTCACACCTCAAAATACAATAACAGCCCATATATGACAAAGTCAATGAGCAGGCAAAGTAGAACAAAGCCAAACAAAAGTCAAAGTCGTTGTCGCCGTTGTCACACCCCCCAGCCGACCGCCATTTTTATCCCCATCTATATTGTGCGTGCGTGTCAACCACTTGGTGTGTTTATTTGCCAAAGGCATCGGCCAAGACCGTCAACTGCGGCGCGTAAGTCGTAGACTGTGCGCGACAGCCGAGATAATCGATGTGTGTTACAATTAGGGACTAAAACGTGGGTGCTGGGTGCTCATTTAAGGGCGCGAGTGGCTCAGGCCGGAGGCTTCGCTGACGTACATAATAATGACTGAGCATGGCATAAACAAAAAATGAAAATAAAAATAAAAATAAAAAAACATTCTGTTGCCTCTGAATAGCAGCCGTTGTCAAAAGCTGCCTGAGTGGCCTAATAAAGATCTTTACACACTGATGGACTAAGCCTTGACACCTGCTATTTAGAAGTAGAAAAAGGATAACGGTTGAAAACTGAAAAAATCCTATTGCATGACTCTTTAAACTGGTTTCAAATCAGATTTGCAGCTCCCAGCGCGTAAAGTGCGTGGTATCTGAGTTTAGAGCACTCTCGGCAAACTCACAATTTTCAAATAAGATTGATTCCACACAATTTTACAATCGAACATTTCTAATAACGAATTAAAAACGACAATTTGATAATACTTATGCATGTTAATTGGTATGCTAATTGGTTAAATTGATCAATATTTGCTTTACAATTTTAAGCACCCAAGTGTCATCGTTTCTTGCATTTTCCTGACTAACATTAGCGTGCTAATGACTCTTCGAAGTGACGACGTTTTCGTCGAATTTCGTCAGTCAAAGGAGAGGCTAAGCAGTTCCTTTGTGCCAATAATTTGTAGTTGCATCGGTTGCTGTGGGAACTAATCTGGTTTCCGACTGAGGCCTGCTAAGGGTCTCAGTGTAATGTGTCATTACGCAAGTACCGAGCAGCACCGGTGATTAGCCTGGACCCGAGCTCGGTTGGATTTGGCCACTGCGTCCCCAATATGAATGCCGTAGCTCCAAAGGGAGGCACAAAGACTTGCTGGTGGACAAATCAATTGAGCTTTAGCGGAAGTTTGCTATCTTTATTCAGCAATAGTACAATTTTCTTCTGGTCCTTTAATGAATGGTAGATGCATCCATATCAATAGTTACAGGACGCAACATCAGCTTGATCGTGTATTTGAGGCTGATATTAGGAAAGCCTTCGAATATGGCGAAGTCACATTGATATCAAAGAATCTTTGGAATATTCTCCTGTAATAAACTTTTCTCCAAGTGACGAGCGAAGGTCATGGTAATCATTGTTCGCTTTTAGAGTTTCGGATGACAGAATATAACACCAATTGAAATTTGACCAAGCCGTGATTGTTGCGTATTATTTCTAATTAGAATATCGTCGTCGTCCTTTTGAAAGCTGTTCTGCGGGTTATTAGCACAGCTATCAAAATATCCTGCTTGTTGCCCTTTATGGCTCAGCAGGATGCCTGGAATATCATTGGTTCTGAGAAAGCATTTGAGTTATTGTTGTTTGCTTGAAATGCCGTTGGCATTCAGTACTAACAGTCTTTGATTATTAGTTTTAGCCGCTCGACGGTGGGAAATGTCATAGTTTTACTCTGCCTGTGCATCATTTGCATTTGCAAATCGGCCATGCGCACAATAGGACGGATTAGAAGCGGCCATGGTGGAAATGAGGTTGCCCAGTTTGGCACCCAAACCGTCTTGCGGCGACCCACGTGGAATGGTTTGTGCATGTTGACTTTGCTGCTGCTGCTGCAGCTGCAGTTGTTGATGTAGTTCATGTAGTTGCTGTTGTAACAGCCCAGCATGGCATGGTCCATTTTGGCATTGCCGTTGTTGCTGTTTCGTTTGTTGTCACCAGTTCGCAGCAGCGGCGAAATTGAGGCTGCAATAAGTATGGGCATTTCCGCCGAAAGGTCCACATCGATCAACAAATTTAATTTAAGAAGAATATATTTAAATATTACACAGAGTTTGTTATAAGTAGAAATAATTATTAAATATAAGACCTACTACCGTTTTAAGAGAAATACATATAAAACAATAATATACAAAATTTTATAAGGATGTAAAGAGAAATTTTATAAATAAATTTAAAAAAGTACACAAATTCTTTGTTGTTACTTTTGGGAGGAACTCTGTGGGTAATTTTTTGGAAGCCGGTTCATCAGGAGGTCGTCAAAATTCTATTGCAAAATGTAAACAATTCTGTTGCATACTTCAAGGTATCAATTTTGGGCCGCCGATGTGCAAGATTTTTATACAAATTCCTGCTATAGTACCAGGCGAACAGAATCGTCAGGAGGTCGCCAAAAAATTAAAATTCTATTGCAAAATGTAAAAATTTCGGTTGCATACTCTCAAGGTATTAATTTTAGGCCGCCGATGTGCAAGATTTTTATACAAATTTCTGCTAAAGTACCAGGCGAACAGAATCGTCAGAAGGTCGGCAAAAAATTAAAATGCAAGGACTTGGCTCTTTAGGTTCACCAGGACTATACCCATGGTATGATTACCAAGGATATGACGGTCATCTAGAAACCAATGGTTTGAAGTTTTTGGTCCGGAGGCTTTGCGGATTTGGCTGTTTGAAAGTTTTTTGGCCAATTAATAGTGCTGGCCGTGTTAAAACATTTTAAAAGTCTATATCTCGGCCATATGTAGTCCGATTTCGGAAAGATACACCTCTTTCAAATAGTATGATTCTATAGATTCGATCTCCATTCAATTTTTTTGTTTTTTTTCAAGGCAAGTACGTTTTTCTGGTTTTTTATAACAGTGGTTGAGCGGAGAATTAAAAAACAATAAATATACATACATTTTAAATCATTGGATATATTTTCCAAATTGAACGAGGTCAGAAATTTGTCGTTGTCACGCTTCACAAGTGTACGTGCCTGTATATATGTACATATGTACAAAAGTGTTCAAAAAAAAAACAAATTGGTAGTGCTACCAATTTAAATATTTAAGCTTTTAAATGTTGTCCATTTATTAAAGTTCACGTTTGCTTTCTATGTTAAACTGTATTGTAGATAAAGCTTTTAAGGAGTTGCACCATTTGAACTTGAAATTGTAATTACTATTTTCATTTAAAGTTTGCGATGAACTTCTGCTAAGACTACTTCTACATAAATGCTACCATTAAGTTGTATTCCAAAACAGGCCATTGTTGTTCAGTTGGCTACATACTACATACTTACACTTACATCTATCGAGGACGGCAAGTTTGAAATAGATTTGCTCTCTTATACCATACGCAGAACAAGTTGATAGTTTATTTTTGATAAGATGTACAGTTTCCTTTATATCGATAAATGTCGATATTCAGACATAGTTTTTTGCATTTTTGTATTGGTCAAGAATATTTCACTGTTTTGTTACCTTCCCCGCTCGCCACAAAATTGGAAAAAAAAACACAATAATTTAGCTTCGCAGCTATTTAAAAAAAGAACTTTGTGCTTTTTAATTAAACAACATGTTAATCTACACATAAACTTAGCATGTCCCGAGCTGGATTAAAAATATTTCCATATACAAGTAATTATCATGTTAGTAGACTATTACTTCTTATAAAAATACTGAACATTTTTTTGTATTTAAAGAAATTCCAGCACCAAAATAAATATAAATACTGTACTATATACATTATGGGGTGAATCAAAGCTTAACATTGCGTTTTGTTAAATTATACTGTTTATTTCTCCTCATAAAACACTTGGTTAAGGAAGAGAAAATATTCAATTCATTAAAATTTTTAGGTAGTTTGAATAAGTATATATATATATATATATATATATATATATATATAATAGACATTCATCTGACTGTAATTTAACAAATTGAGATATGGACGGAACTAAATCTCATCGCTCTTGTGTCATTATAATACACTTTGCATATACAAAATGTTGTTCACGTGGCAACTGCTCGTTTTTGTTCAATTTAACTGACGTTAAATGTAAGTGCTTTATATGAAACAATTTCAATATTATATTCTGAGAGCATTTTGGGAAGTTTAGTCCCCATAAGGCACGTTGCATGTTGTGTACCCAAAACTATTGTTGTTTGTCAAGTTGCCCATAAACCATAACGTAAAGCTTCAATGACTTCAAATCGAAAAACCAACCAGAACAGATGCTCCACACATACATACATATATTTCTATACCTACATAGATACATATTTTTGCACTTGCATGCATAGCCACATTTATACTATATGTAGATTCATGCATTTGAGTTTGTATAATATTATATATTTGTAGACATACCTACATACAAACATATATGTATAAATGTTAATGTGCGTAGAAACATAGTTTTGTATATGTTTATAAATGCGATTTTGCATGCGAGTGCAGAAATATGTGTCTACGTCCATAGATATGTATATTGTTTACACATACGTATTCAGACAATGCACACAATATACATTATACTAAACTTACCGATTACACCGATTTCACTTCATCCCTTATGGGCTGAGCTTTAAAAGTAATTTAATTTGTTTTGTTTTGCCTTTTTATATAAAAATGGGGTCTCGAATCCAAGCAAATAGGCTTCATAGTTATGCGCAGACATATTGCATTTTACTTTTGAAAAAATACATGCAATTTATGTCTGTATCAACCCGATTATGTATGTATATATTAATAACTAAATATGTATGTATGCACATACAAATGGAGCAAATGCGATTTGAGTTAAGTTTAATTTTGTATACAAACTAACATAATATATGCACATGTTTGTTCACACAAGTCTGCAGGGATATAGCACACAGACACACACGCAGGTATTGGCACAGCAAGCACTTTCAACCTTGCATCCATTTGCGACCGCTTTTGCTCACAGACATCTATTTAAAATAATTTTTGTTTAAAGCCCGGCTAATTTACTAGCAAAATCAGTTTTCATTTGTTAATAATAACATTAGGTTACATATTTTAAATTTAAAATCTGAAACGGCTTACATTCTCGAGTCGCAAAAGTATTGAACACTTTCAACTTTCAATTGTTTAAAAAAGTATTACTAATGTGATTTAAATAATTATTCACATCATAAAAACATCATCATTACACCCACATTCTGTGCGTAGCTAACTTCAGGTTTTTCAGATCTTTATAAAATTTGGTGTTAACGTTGAGTTTATGGATATCATGTGATTTACTGTTCATCATTTACGAGCTATTATTCAAAAGCATAGCAATTTGATTTGGTATTAAAACACACTTAGATTTGACTTTTTGCGATTCGCGTCGTTTACTTCGTCGTCTTGCCAAGACCGTTGTTGCAAAGACAATATAGGATATAAAAAGTTTATATTGTCGTTATCTGCACTTCTCGTATCCTCTTCTTAGTGCCAGGCTGGCCACCTAGGCATCAGCTGTGAAAAGAAGTGCTGGCCATATGTCGTTTCCACTTAAGTATATAAAGTATAAAAAAAATAATTTCCTTTCATTTCCATTTCTACTTAAGTAAATAATTTAAATTCTAATCATATTAATTTTGCTTTTATAATGTTTTTTTTTTTAAATCACAGTGATTTACATTTAAGTTGAATATACAAATATATAAAATTTTGGGTAGAACTTTTCTGTATAAGCTGAAGTCGATTTGAGCATTTAAAGCGCTTGAACATAATTGAAGCTTATTCTATAAATTCTACACTTAATAAAATTGAATTTTATTTTATGACTCATTATTTTTGGCACGCATACATACACTTAAAGATAAGTATAAAGGTAACGAGTATCACATATATCAAGACCGTCAGCGGGCGCTTTAAATGAGCTCTGTGACACTTTCTGATTTTCGATTGTTCGTTTTTGGCAAAATTTTGGACAATGTCAAGTTGACGCCTCTGCAACATCCAAGAGCCCTAAGACCCTCCCAACAAAAGAAAACACAACATTCGCTACACACGCATTCCACTGTTTATTTGGGGTATTTATTTCCCGTCGTCGTCGCTTTACTTTTATTTTATTTTTTTTACACATTTACCGCCTGCCAAAGACACCCATGCGGCATTTGACGCTGCCATATGGCTTCTCACGATGGATTGGGCCGTGTGCCATGGCGCGGAGTGCGGCAGGGCACATGTCTATTTAAATCGAAGAGAAATAAATTTTGGCGTTCGCGTTTTATGCACAGAGCAAACATAAAATACGCGCATGAAGTGCGTTATTCCCCTCATTTATAAGACGGGTTGGAGAACGGGAACAAAGACATAAAGGAGCCACTGGCTTCATGCTGATGCATTCACATTAGGCACTGTATGGCAGAGCATATTGTTGACAATTGAAATGCGATGTGTGCGCTCGTGTTTGTTTAGCCAGGACAAAGGCGCCACCAATAGGGTTCAAATGAGGCAGACGCTTTTCCTAGAAAATCACTTGCAAAGCTTCACTTGCGAGGAATATGTGCAAAACTAAAAAAAAAAAAACAGAAAACATGAAACTTTAACAGCTTCAACAAACCACATTTTGTCATTATCCCATTATCTTATTTACAAATTTCAAACCAGCTGACTCATTTGAAATTATTAGTAATTCTAGCAAGTAAGAATGTTGCAGTGCCCGAACGAGTATACAAATTTACCCTTTGGCCCCCCTATTACCTAAGTCACTGGCTGCTCAAAGGTAACCTTTGGCATAGAATGTGTGTGTGTGTGTCCGCTTACCCAATGTGCACGTGTGTGCGTGTGTGCACAAAAAAAATCGCATTTCCGATTTGCGATTTGAGATTAGCGTGCGATACAATTTTTTTTTTCGTTTTTTTTTCAATTTCCAGACTTAAGGATTTAGTCGCTTTTGTGGGTTCTCCCTTGATATTGTTATTGTGTCCCTTGCACACATAGACAGGCATCTGTACACACACATTTATTCAATGAAGTTGTGAATTATCGTGTGCGTGTTTTTTGCCTTTGTGTACCCGAGCATAAATATAACATGTTTATATTTAAGTGAATAGGTAACTTTTATTTGTGCACCTTACGCATTTCTCTTTCTTTTATGCACTCGCCGTGATAAATATGATTGCTTCCCCCTGCACCCCTTTGAGCACGCTCCGATTCGTGGCCTCCACCAAATGCATATATTTCTTGTGCCAACCACCTGCCGCCAGAAACGCTTGATTTTCAAATTAAAACTATAAACTTTTGCCGTTGCTGTTGCCACTTCTGGAGGGCAGTGCAAAGGACTGGCCGGTATTTCTGAATAGTTATTCATAGCTATGAATCAATGCTAGGAGAGCAAAGTCCAAGTCCGATGCCAGACCCATTGTGCATGAATTTCTACAACGGCAACGGGGCATTTTATCAGTGCTCGTCGTTGACTTGCATTAGGCTTGGGGCAAGCAGGTGGGTGGGGAACGGCGTCTGGGGTACTTGAAGCGATGAGGTCCCATACTTCTGACGGACCCCAAGTCAAACAGGCGCCAATATTATCGCCTGCAACATTATTCATTATCGTTGCAACTGTCGCGCCCCTCCCCCTCCCCCTCCCCCTTGCCCTTGCCGCCATATTGCAAGTTGGTGACATTGCAACAGATACTTTTCAGCCTGGTCTGAGTGCTGCAGCAACTGCTTCAAGTTATGCAACGCTCCTGGCCCCCCGAAAGCAGTCAATGAAGCTACACAATGGCCGTCCCAGTTCGCCCAGTTCGCCCAGTGCCCAAGCCATCCACCTTTGCCCGCAGCACAGCGCCTGCCTTTGAGCCACATGAAAGGCGGACTCTGGACAAAGTTTTGTGCTGGAAAATAAAAACGTAACAGCCAACAGGAAAAGCAATACCAACGACGTCGACGGTTCCGTCGCCTGCCGGCGCACAAAAACTTCCGTTTCATCTTGTGTGCCAGCAATTGCTGCCGCCTGTTGTAATATTCTGTTAGCAGAAGCTGGCTATCTGGCCTGCACCAAAGTATCAAAATAAAGGCATTGAAGCAGTGGCCCAACATGTCCCAATGACGAAATTTTGACTTTCGGACAATCCGTTCCAGTTGCGTGTGCGAATATCGTCTACCAAAACTGCGCTCACAACGAACACAATCAGCGCAGCAAAATAAATACAATTGTTTTTAAATACGCTACCGTAAGATACTAATTTAAAAAATATGATTTTTTTTTTGTTAGAATTTTTTAACATATTTTATGCTTAAAAATTGACATTTAAAAATTTTATTTTTACCATGATAGTTGAGGTCGTCTGCCAAATTTGTTGACTCTACCTTGATACCCTAGGGAGACAGTTGGTATACATACATCTTAAGAGTATTTCCGACTCTGGTATACACAAGTATACACATATGTTCCAAGCTGGAGTCACTTTTTACAAAATTGTTATAATTATATTCACTTTGTGAGTAGAGTATGCAAATAATGAGCATTTAAGATATTATTGTTGTAATATTGGCACGTTCTGGACAAACTTGTATTACTGTATTTTATAAATAAATGTAATATGTATATAAAGACATCTGAATATTTCAATATGTATTAAAATATCTATATCAATATCTCGTTGCCTACAGTAGAGATGAGCCTAAGAAATATTTAATATTTTGTTTAATAGATTGTGATTTAATTGGGTTTTTTTTGAAGAGGTACCCTACCCAACCCTTATTCGCCGAATTTCTTTATGATTAAATTGGATATTTTTAAGATCGGTAACTGCTCGCGTGCGTGTCCTTTGAGAAGTGCCTTCGTCTCGTTGCCTATTGTTGGCTGTTGTTATTGTAGCTACCATGCAGCTGCAGCATTGTGAGTCCCGTATTCTGCATGTGGACATATCGCCGGAACATGCCCTTGAACTGTGCCCCGTTGCCGATCCTGTGCCCGCTTCTGCATCCATGTCTCAATTTTCTGCTAACGGTTCAAACAGGCAGTTGGCATCAGATTTTTATGGCTCGCACAGTTTGAGCTTTGCATAAATTTTGCATTTATGCAAAGACGCTGGGCCCCCCCTCCAGCCTCAGCCTTCTCGTAATACCTACAAAAACCGAAATGGAGCACAGCTTGTAGCCAAAATAGCAGGCAAAGCAGCTGGCATGCCCACTGCAAAAGTTCAAACTTTTGTGTTGCGTGCGGTTTTTCTATGACATTTCGTAGATTTAGCTCTGGGCCTGTTGAAAGAGTCGGGCAAACAGAAACAGCAACCGCCTCGCCCCGCCCCGCCCACATCTCAAGCATACCCCGCATCTTGCATCCATCTTGTCTTGTCTGCTCTTTGCCTGGCTTTATAAAATTCTTGGTTGGCTGTCGCCCATTTTTAGATGGCGCCGCTTGCCAAACATTTCTGGTTAATGAATATTTCTTGAAAGCCAAACGAAAACTTATATTTTTAATAGTATGTGTAATTACAAAGACGCAAAAGGCTGCAATAGGGACGAGTTTGAGGAACTTGGAACTTTCATTAAATAAAACACTTTGAAACCTGACGAAAAATAATTTAAGTGAGCTGCATGCGACAATAGAGTTAACAGAGCCAAGTGAGATTATTTTCCAAGTGAAAGTAAAAGAGTAAAGTTAAAGAATAAAACGCACTGCTTGCAAAAAGTTCATAAACACCCTCAACTATTCGTTTCAATCATAAAAGTTAAGAGCGGCAGACTTGAAAGGTTTAATATAAGTTGCTATACGCTAATCAAGCTGATTACAAATATTCGATCGCTAATCGGTTTCATATATCCGTATATGTGGGCGCTTATTAAGTTGCATTAATTTGGTATACTCATGAATCGAGAATAATATGATCGTAAGGCGACTTTACGAATCTGTTTGCTTAGAAATGCATAAATAAAATAAGAAGATTTATTTAAAAGTGAAAATTACGAATGACGCTTATTTGTACGGAATATATCAAGTATTTTCATAATTGATTAATTAATTGAAGACGAGGCTTACTTGATTCAGCTATGCAGTTCATTATTTTCTCTCTCTGAACGTCTATCTTCTTCCGAACTAGTGTTGAATAATATACAAAATACACTTATATTAGACACACGACTCGGGCGCCAATGCAAGTCAATCAATAATTATTGGTGTTTACACTATCTAGTACATAATCAATCGTGTTTAGCCAGACTGCAGCGGCTGTGACTGCAGCTTAGGCGGGTTTTCCCGGTGCGAATGGAGCCAACAGTGCACTAATCATTGCGATAGCGGATTGGAAAAGTCAAAGCTAGCCACTTGGAGGTCATTACAGCCACAATGGAATTGAGTGTGCTTCTGAGCGAGGGCTTGAGTTGGCGTCAAGTGCTCAGCTTTGTGGGATTAGTTGATTGTCAGCGATTGAAGCGGCTACAAACAAGCTGGCCAGCATCAGAGCCGTCGATCTGTAGTTAACATGATGTCACATTTGTTGTTGTTGCTGTCGCTGACGTTGCTGCTGGCAGCGCAGCTGGCGGCCCAGCTGGAGGCCCAAGAGGCGAAGAAGGATAGTAAGTTACGCACCCTGATCTGTGGGACACTCAAGAACTGATTTGCCTGTTGGACAATCACTTGCAGGGGTAATCACGCACTTTGGCAACTGCGTTACGGCGGATTACGGCCCCGGACGCTGTGTCTATCGCAACAAATGCAATTTTTACGACGTTAACGTGTTGGATGCGGCAAGCAAACGTCATTGCTATTCCCAGCAGAGACTCGAATTGGTAAGTTGAATTCTGAAAAGTGCGCGGACGGGGGTAACTACAGGGGAAAGGCGGATTGGGGAGGGGCATACTTTAAAACGCCAATAAACTGCCTACAGCAATATCGAAATAAATCAGCAGTTCAAGCACATAATGATGCAAGAAGCGCTCTCTAGTCCGCACTCAGCGGCTCAGCACAGCCCTCAATTCAGAAATAAACACAAAAATACATAAGCGCACTTAACGAATAACTAGGGTGTTGATATTCCCATCTAAATGGAACTAGCCGGCAGTCCCACTGTCCGTATAAATGCATATTGAAGCTAGAAAACATAAATAAATAGAATGTATACTCGATTACTAGATAAAGTGTTAAGTGGCGTTGCCCGTGTTATTCGTTATGCCGCGCAAACTTATATCTCCAATAGTAGAGAGCCAAATTCTTATTGCTGATGAAAATAGGTTACACTCGATTGCAACGTTCTTAGTTGTATTTTTTTACATTGAAAATGTGTAAAAAATATGTGTGCAAAATTATTGAACAAGCAGAAGGACCCAGCTCCGAACCCATAAAGTAAACTATATATTCTAGGTGAGCCTCACTAGCCGAGACTTTAAATTGGGAATGCAGGTTCTCCTAGTGAAATCCTAAAGTCGATGTATAAGTTGGCACGGGAATCAAAGCACCAATCTTCTGCCTGATCAGCCTAGGCTTACGACGTTATAATCTCTTTTTTAGCACTTAAGTAATTTCGAAATTGGTTCACATGCGTTTCCTTCGTTGCAGGTGTGCTGTCCGCAGGAAGAGAATATTTTGCCTGTGCTGGCACCTCGCGTGAACAATAGCACAAGCCAGCTACCCACTCTGAAGGTGTCGCCAACAGCAGCCGGTGCCCAGCTGGCATCGTCCTCAGCTTCAGTTGTTGGCATTCCGACCGCGCCCAGCAGCGCCGATGAACTGCCGAGGCATCCGCACTGCGGCACCTCCTTCGCGTTCAAGGTGTACGGCGGCAGCAACACGGCACTTTTGGAGTTCCCGTGGACGTCGCTGTTGGAGTATTCGGTGCTTGCCGGTGGCCAGAAGCAGCACAGCTGCGGGGCCTCCTTCATCGCCCAGCGATGGCTGCTGACGGCGGCCCACTGCGTTCACGCTGACTTCGTGGGCAGGGGTCGCCAGCTGACCGGCGCCCGGCTGGGCGAATGGAATAAGACGAGCAATCCGGACTGCATTACGCACTGGAACGGCAAGCGGGAATGTGCGCCGCCGTACATCCAGGCCAGCATCGATCGGCAGATCGTTCATCCGTCATTTGACCTGGGCAACTTGACCCATGACATTGCGCTGTTGCGGCTCGCAGAGCCCATCGATTGGCGCCAGTTTCAGCACGTGGAGCCCGTGTGCTTGCCGCCGGCGCGAGGCGCCCGCGCCGATCAGCTGACGGGCAGCGCCGTTGACGTCTCTGGCTGGGGCCTCACCGAGGACAAAAACCAGCCGAGCGCCGTTAAGCGCAAGGCCGTGCTTTACGTTCAGCCGCAGCAGAAATGCGTGGAGACATTCAGCCAGCAGGGCTATGTCCTGAACGACGGCCAACTGTGCGCCTCTGGCGGCATTAACGTCGACTCCTGCTTGGGCGATTCGGGCGGTCCGCTGACCGTCGAGGCCTACACGCCCCAAAGGGATCGCTTCGTCTATTTGGCCGGTATTGTCTCGTACGGCAAGAATCTGTGCGGCAAGACAGATTTTCCCGGCGTTTACACGCGAGTCAGCAGCTACATTGACTGGATTGAGCAGACCATTCGCGACAACAGCGACAGCTCTGGAAATACGCGCTAGGGTCTGCGACTGAACGATCAGCTTTATGACTAATTTACCTAACCAGAACTGACGTCATTGTCGTATTGCCACAATCTCCATCGCTAGCGTCGTGGAATCGGCTTATGTTATTTTATATGTTATTATTTTAGATACTTTCCAAGCCAAACTTGATTAAATGTTTTTCCGTATTAAAACAATATTTATGCGATGTCTGTAAGGGTATTTAATCTTGTTGGCCATTTTCAATGGGTTCAGGGTATGAACAAAAGAAGTATGATACTAAAATAATCGATTGCAAAAAATCAAGATCAAGATCTGATAAGAAAATTGGACATACATACTTGTTTTTAATTGAATACAGTTCTTGTATTTTTACTTAAGTTGAGAAACACCTAATATGTTGGGTGGGTTGGAATTTATAATACCAGCCGATGAGTTTTTCTTGATTTTTTTTATATAAGTTCCAGTTGAACTTTACGTTTGCTTGTGTAAACTTTATTGTTTTTGTATCTATAGGGTATCTCATAGCCGAGTGCTGGGTACTAGAGATCAATAAAATAATGAGAATACGCACAATTAGCTGCAATGCATAAAATCGAGTTGAACAATTTTTCTATGAATCGAAAGACTAACAACCTTTTTGTTATTTTGTACTGCATAAAGTTGGTACATGTGCAAAATGATTAATTTAGGCCTGGAATTACTTGTTTTCTACCAATGGGGGTATTTCCCACCACAGGAAGACCGAGTTCGCGTAGGCGGGCTATTCCCACTGCACTATCTCTCTTGTTCTGATCGACTCTGACTAAATAAAAATTAATTAAAACACCCTGGCCTCTATTTGATATATCTGCAGTCCACCGAACGATAAGCAGCTGATCGTATCAATGTGAGCTCTTCATTACATACGCCTAGTAACTTTAATGAGATATTTTGATGATATTCTGGAGCATAATTGTATTCCGGTATAGAGAAGTACATATTTATCAAGTCTTATATCTCTAGCTTCAAATGCGCTGAAATAAATTGCTGTTATGCGGACAGACAAATGGACAGCAAGACAGAGAGCCAATAAAACTAATACACTCTTTTGTAACTCTACTCACGGTTGTACACAAAGATACTACGACATTATTTACGATCACAAAACAATAACTTGCATTGGGAAACTTGTGTATTTATAGAGGCAGGCATAAATAACTTAGGTTGTTCACCATGCAACTTGCCGGTATTTGATTGCGGTGCAGTTCTCACAATTATACTATGACAATTCTTCATATTCATAATGCGCGGCCTTCGAATTCTCCATTTAAAGATAACATATAAAATACTTTTATTTGTTCGCATGTAACAACATGTCTTAACTTAGCTTCTACGTCGCTTACAGCTCAAATATTATGATATAAATTACAAAAGTTAATAAATATTAAAATCAACTAAACTACTTAGCTAGGTTGCACATAACGGCAATAAACTAGCGCTTACAACTATGGACAAAAAAAAAAAAATGTCGCTTCGCCGGAAATGGGACACTTCCGAGTCCGCCTTTGTTCTCACTTGTTCCGCGCAAAGATGACAGCGCGACGGCAGCGATCGCGATGATCGCGCATTTTGCCGGCCGGACAGGGTCGCTTGACGCGCTGCGAGATGAGCAGCTGGCCGGTCAGCGTTTTGCTGTGCGGACTGTAGAAGATTAGGCGACGCGCCTCCGCAGTTTGGCTGCCCTGCGCCAGCAGCAGCGCCAAAATGCAGCCCACGGCGAGCAGAAAACGTTGCACTTGCATGTCGGCCGGATATTGAACGGGGCTGGTCTTTAACGACTTTGACTTTGGTATTTGAATATCTGTGTAGATCACGACGACACGCGTGGAATTGGCTCGCGGCTGTCTTCGCTCCAGTTTTCGTTTAGAACTGCGCGGAACTCGCAATGTTGTTGCCGTAGTCGTCGACGCGGTGGTGTCGATATTTTCAATATTTAATACGGCGCGGTCAGATAAGATAAGTTCTTTCCACTGCATACGGTCCAGTCACAGATAAGATAAGGCCTAAGCGAATAAGTATTTCGCTGCCCTTTGCCGCGAGTCGCGTTCGTCTCCCTCCCCGAACTGTTACTGCCTTTAGCCAGAAAGTATTTACGAATTCTATTTTGATACTTTGGCAATGCCAGTGAGCGAATCAGCCAGAACATACTCCGTGACGAAAGCGCGCGGAATTCACTCAGCGAATTCCACGACAATGTGTCGCGGCCACAAGTCGTTCACGTCGCGTCGTCATTATCATTACGATGGGTCAGCCCGGTGTCCAATCAATGACGCTACTTCCGGCTACACACATTCTCGCGGGAATCGTCGTATTTCAGATCTGCGCCTGAAATTATACAGCGAAACTCGGCGGAAATAATAGTAAAAGCTTTGCAGAGCTCTACAAAAAAGCCGTTAAACAAAATCCCAGGAAAATTAACGCACTTCAGTATTCATTCAGGTTAAATATAAAACAGACGAAAGTTAAGTCTGAAACTATTCGCTTCACAAAAAACTATAGTTTTTTTTAGGTATACCTAAAACCGTGTTTTCAATACATTGCAAATCTACAAATAAATTGTTATAAAGCTATGTATATAAAGTTATATTTTCGATTCCATTTTAACAACTGCAGGTTAATCTATAATATATCTATCCTTCCTCGACAATTTATTTCGTCGCGAGAGCATAGCGAGTTTAGGTCCCGCGTTTACCCCATTATACCCTAGGAGGTCTAGTTCTATCTGAAATTATATATATATATGTTTATTCTCGAACAACATCCTCGTTCGACGATACAGCAATCATTAGTCAATTACAATGTGCTCTACAACTTATTGCACAAGCCAACATAGAGAGCAATTTTAATCTAGAGACTTAAGACTTCGAATATATACTCGTATATACGAGAGTCAGATAAATTGTAATTGGCAATTCAAAAAAATGCATATATCTCTCAGTTTCAGAGCCAGATTTTTAGAGTCTTCTAAACACACTTACTCCCATTAATTACAAAACTCGAAATTTTACCGAAAATTACAGTTTTAATGCAAAGTTACAGTTTAATGCACTGTGAACAAGTATTGCGCAGTCGGATCCACCCGACTGCAACGATCTCACTTAATTCTTTTGACCTTTTGAACGAGTTCACAAACTACCGATTTTTGTTATTCTTGTAAGGTATGTCTGCAATCTACAGCAGGCACCAAGAGATAAGTTCAGTACGTGTGAATGAACAGGTTTCCAAACGGACCTACTTTTGCATATTTATATTTCTAATTGCTTTTCCTAAATGGTTGCCGGCACGAAAGAGAAGACAGCGACAGCACGTTTCGACATATCGTAGATAGCGATCGCAGTGTATATCAAATAGGAGTTTAATCTGGTATAGCCATATTATATCAAGAGATATATGTTTATTCCTCTGTCCAACAATAAATTTATGTGAATGGGTTTTTGATGTTTTTGTTTTTATTTGTTGCACTTTTAATTATTCCCAATTTGAATGGACCATTTTCATTTATAGCACACATTTTTTGTAATTTAAATTCAAATATTTAAAACTTATATACATACATACAAATATTTTACGTGATTGGAGATGTTTTCTTCTGATTATTGCATATATTTGCACAAAACCATTCCGACCTTCTTTTACCTAGTCGGGCCAGAGTCTGAGTATGCACTTGTCTTATTGTTGCTTATTAGAGATATTTAAACAAGTTTTAAAAGCTGTTTTCTTTTTATTTTTATAGCTCGAGAATTTTGACTTAAGTTAGAAATACTTGGCTAATTCATGAACATTTTACATTTCTCCATAGCACCTTATGATATTATTTTTTATGCTTAATGCTTTTAATAGCTTTGTGTTCATGGGCCCAGCCGCAAAGATGGTGCAAGGGAATGTAATATTTCTTATTAGCCAAAACCAAACCAAAATTAGCTATTATAAATGAGTATATGAAATTCAAACGAAATAGTTTTATAATGCTTGCATAATTCCATAAATGTTTATTACATTATTATTAGCAGAAGATAAAAAAATCAAATAAGAGTTCTCTAGTCGAAAGTTACCGACTAGGAGATACACTGTACCCAGCTCTGAACTAGCGTAGCAAACTTAAGCAACTACTTCAATTCACTAAAACACACGCCTTAAGCTGCGCACTTCCTGACAGCGGCTGTGCTGCCCTCACATTCATAACTATCTTCTGCTTGTTGCTTGATCCTTATAAGTCAGGGCTTTAAAACCGCTAAATATTCTTGGTTCTTGAAGTCGCAATAATCTTTGAGTTATGCTAAAATAAAACTGGGATTTAAAACCGACTTTTATCAATGTTTTTAAGTAAAGTTGATCAAGGGAAAACCTGTGCTCCACAATTAAAATCTTCAGCTCTCGTAGTCTGAACCTCTCTCTCTCTCTCTCTCTTTCTCTGAGTTGGCCGCATTCCTGCAAACGGACAGACGGACGCAAAGTCAGACTGACTTGGCTCGATTCAATCGGCTGTTGATGCTGACCAAAAATATCTAAGGTCAGAGATGTCTCCTTCTGCCTGCAACACATTTCTGCCTCAATATATTTCGTCTCCAACCACTTTCCATGGGTACAGGGTATAGCAATGTGTGAAAGTAATGTAATAAATAGTGCACTAAAAGCGAATAAATACGAAAAATGACGCGTTTTGTTTTGTGTTTCTGAGAGAATTAGAGATTCAGTTGATAGCCACAATGGAAATAGGTCCAGCCTCTATGTCAGCAACTCACGCCATCTGCAAGGGGAAAATGAAAAGTGCATCTGTAAGAAAGGGCACCTCAAACACGAAATGGGCCCTAGAGAAATACACACCTGAACTGTACGAAATGATGCGCCGGCAGTTACCACGATGATCCCTCATGTGGCACTTTTGGCATGGCTTCTCGATGCCGTGCGTTGCCAGTATCTGACCACGGGCAATGCCGGGTGGCGCCAAGAAGATCACACGACGCGATTCACACGGTGCTGGAGCACAGAACACAGCCACGGCGAGCAGACACAGCGCATATAGCAGTAACTGATGGATCCGCTGCAGCATCATGATCACGCTCTCTTTAACTGTGCGCGCGCGTGTGTGTGCGAGTGTGTGTGTGTGTGTGTGTGCGTGTGTATATCAACGATGTCGATTCGTTTCGTGGCAATGCGAAATTGTGTAATCGTGCTTTGAGCTCAGGTCTTTGGATTGTCCTACTAGCAACTGCCTTATACGCTCAACCGCCGTCATTTAACTGATTTTATACGATTTGCGCAAGCGGTTCTTAGGTAAAAAATGGCCTGTGCCTGCCACTCGAGCATTGGCGACGTCTCCAAATTGATAAACTATACAGGCTGCACCAGCGATTCCCACTGCGTAGACATGTGCCCTCCTCCGATTGGCCTGTGCAACACCCTGTATACGCGAATCTTATCTGGGCCGCTTTACTCTGTCACCCACAATCTCAGTAATTGAATGTCTTGCTTTGGCTTGCCCGCCCGCCTTACTTAGCCCAAACGAACCCCTCCACGTTCTATGGGCAGCGCAACAGATATTTAACACGATCAATGGCCGAAGCCCCTTCCTCAATTTTGATATCACAAATTATAATAAATTAGCTTACAATGTGATTAACCCAAATCCATAAATTATACATCGATATACAGAGAATATTCGCACACTACCTATAATAAACGATTATGGACTTGCAAGGGTTCTCTTGTAGGCCACTTAAAATGAGAAATAATACAAATTCTTAAAAATACATTATCAGAATAGCGTTAATATATTTGGGTATTCAGAAATCAGACAAAAAAAAAAAAAAAACATATTTTGGAATAAAACTATCAACAATTTATAAGTATATTTAAAATTTGTTCATAATTTAGTTCTGCGTAATTAGCAAAGAAATATATATTATTGGTTAATATCAATAGCCGTCGATCTAGAATGTAAGTTCTCAAATACAGACCATTCCCTGCATTCTTGAAAAATATAAAACAAAACGTGCTTTTCAACCATAAACAAATATCCTTTGATCGGACTGTGAACACCCGAAGTTATTGAGAAGGTATAGCAGGATTTTTTAATGTTATGGCAAGTCGGAACTAATTACAGTGTATCTCGTAGTCGGCCACTTTGGCCTAGATCACTCTGACTTGTTGTAAATTATTATAAATATTAAGTCACGAAACTGCCATTGAAACGATCAATCAACATAATTATTATTTTCTTTAAAAAATTTGTTGCTCAAGATACCCTGACCAGTGTTGGCATTTAATGGAATATATATACTGTATGAAATACCCTCTAAACAAATTCGTAATATAAATTTAAGGGCAACAATTTAACTTATAGTATTATTAGAGTTTATTTAAATGTACAAGTTATCTATAAAAAACAAAAAAATTATTTTATGAACTAATTTTTAAATTTAAAGCCAGTTGCTTTTAATTTTTATTGTTTTCAAAAGACAAAAAAATTGATAAATTCCAAAAAACCGTTAGTTTACATAAAAAGTGGGCTGCGGTCTTGCTGTTAAACTTTGCGGACTTTTTTAACAATCAGATAGCAACATGAGTCGATCGGCACAAGCCCAAAAAACAAATAATCAGCTGTCTCGTGTCTCATGGCTTTCCCAGAAAGCCCCCAGATACGTCACAAGCCAACTGGTGTGGCGCAAGGTCCCCATTCTTCCGAAAAATGTGACCAAGGCAACAGCAGTGCAATGCGTTCAAATCGATTTGAAAATAGATGGCTGAGTCAGCGCTCGACTCTGCCTTTATCTTGTCTAATTGTGTATCTTGTGGGCATGTATTTTGTATCTGTAACCGTATCTGCATCGGTATCTATGGAGTATTTGCAGTTGCCGTTCGCTCTTCGCGAAAAGTTGTTCTAATTTCACCATTGCAAACATGGCTTGGCTCTGCCGTGACTTGTGACGTATTCGTTATAAATATTCTATTGCCTAAACGTTAATGAGTTCTGGATACGGCGATAAGGTAACGAGCGCCCCAGTCCAAAGGTTCCTACACAATCTGCAAAATAATGCGAATCAATTCATAGCACTTACAGCCAATGCCTCCTCCATTCAGCTTCAGTTTGCCACTTACCCGGCGACAGCGATTGTGATGATCGTGCATGAAGCCACGCCGGCATTCGAGGCGCCGCGATTCGAAGAGCATTCCCTTACCGACGGTATCCGTGGTGGTCTTGTTTTCAGCTTCTGAGCTCTGGGTGCTGTTCAGCGCATTGTAGTATATAACGCGTGCGGCGCTTCTCTCCGGAAGGGACAGCGTCAGCAAACCCGTGAACAGCACGCACAACAAAAGGCCCAAACCGAATCCGGAACGCAGTATCATCTTTGCCGCAACAAGTTATCACTTCGCCGTCTGACCACCGTTTAGCACGCACCCAGAATCTGGATTCGACATGGACGCGGCTACTTGCACGCTTAATCTGAGTGCCCCCGTCTGCGTCCCCGCAACGAGCCCCGTTCGGACAGCAGAGAGAGTTCGAAGAGTCTCCTTCTTATCAGTCTGTTTACAATCAAGACGACTTATTTTCTACTCATTTCGATTAAAGGTCCGCCGTTGGCTCTGATACGGTGCAATTGAACACGCCCATTCTGTTGCATACTATTGGGCGGACGCAAATTAATTTCTAAGTGACACTTGTTACATATAACCAGCTTAAGTTGCCATTAATAGGTAATAGTATTCTTGTTTATAATAAAAAAAATATAAAAAAAGTTAAAAAAAATACTTATGAGTGTTTTCTGGATGGGCAATCACTGAACAGCCTTGGAGACATGGAACGGCTGTGTATCTATATACTTTACTTTAATTCATAACTAATAATATTTCGATGATATCTTAGGAACATCGCCACGCTCTCAATTACTGGGTTCAGTTAGGACCAAAAAAAAAAAAATTTTAATGATTTTTTTTTACCAAAATATTTACGAAAATTGTATTTTAAATAAAGCACACTTATTTGAAATGCAGAATCAATTGAGATGATATATGGCAGCTACGAATTCGAATTTCGAAAGCTTTGCATATTTGTCAATTTTAATCTGTCTACACAAATTTGATTTCGATTATTGATTATATCATTAATTGATAACTCAAATTAACACTTTAACTGACGGGCATACACGACTAATATTCAAATTTTCAAGTTATTTGCAAAATATTATCGATTTCGATATCGGTAATTGTTAGTGTCCCCATGCTCCTAATATTAAGCGAATATAATATACACACTTGTATATTGTGCTCAATCACAATCACAATATATTTTATTCTTTACCACGAATTTATAATGTAGCTGTATTAGACTAAAGCAAAAAAATAAATCTGGTTTTCTCCTCGCAGGCTTTGAAGCCCTGTTCTCAGCAAAACTACTGAACATAATAAACAAACAATCACATTTTATTCAAGCTTGTAAACATAGTTAAATTTACTAAGGTTCTTTGAGACCAACGGATTCTTTAACCAAAGCCTCCAGAAGCTATTGCCACTTGCACAAAAGATTTTGATTATGGAAAGCCATTTGTGGACAAGGACAAGGAGAAGACTCATTTTTGCCATTTTCGACTTTGTGAATTTGATGTCGCTATTGAATTGTTTCGCATCTTGTCTTCGTTGTTTATTCAGGTAGTTTTATATTTGTGTTTTTGCGGTAATTTCATTTGACAACGACAAAGGCGACGCTGCTCAGAGCAGAGGACGGCGACCTTTCTATGCACATATACATATATATAAATACATATGACATATGTATATTTTGGTGTAGATGACGTCATCGCCGTGTGGCGCACGGCTTGGCTCGGAACACACAACTGCCGGGATCGCCGGAGATCAGCTCTGCGAAAGAGAGAACTGCTTGTCAAGTTGGCCGTACATCAGGTGATAATTGTTGGGGGCTCACCTTCTCCTTGGCACATCCACGCCACATCCTTGCCGCAGGCGCGATCAGTGCGTCGGCAGCGCGACTGTCTGGCCAACTGTCCCTGGCCCTGGCCCTGGCCCTGACCTTGGGCGTCCGTCTCTTCGTCCGAGGAGGACAGCAACGCCTCCCGGCTGCGCAGCTGCTGCGGGTGTCGCCTGTGAGCCGTGACCAGCACGACGCTATGTGCGGGGCTTCGCTCGGGCGGCGCCAGCACGTTCTCGCTGGAGGAATGCCTCGGCCGACGGCGGCGCTGCCGCACCCGGCTAATACTCTCGTCCTTGATGACCAGCGTGCCAGCTTTGCTGCTGCGCAGAAAGTATCGCGCCCCGTGCTCCACCGCCTGCTCCTGGACGTACTCCGGCGAGGAGTGGCGGCCCCGCGACATGCTCAGCCGCTCCAGTATCGAGCGCTGGCCGTGGCTGTGCGAGCGGCGATAACGCCGCTTCTCCCGCGGTCCGGACGACGACGAGTTCGCCGTCGTCGTCAGCGTCGACGTCGATGGCGGCGTCGGATAAACCGACTCGTGTGCCCCCGGCCGTGTCGGCTCCAGCACCTCGAAGCGCACGCCGCGCAGCGAGCTCGAGCGCCGCGAGCTGTCCGCTCCGTGTGGCTGCCAATCGGGCAGCTCGTGCGTGCTGAACTCAATGCAGCTGCCCGCCAGCTGCTGTCGCGTGGGCGACGTCGTGGCGCCGACGTCGCTGGACGTCGCCTCGCCAATGCGCAGGCCGTCGAACGCGCCGGGCAGCCGCGCCTGCTGCAGGCTGCGCTCGAGATTGGCCGTCGCCGCACGCTGCCGCCTGCCGTCCGCGTTCCGGGCGGGCCGATACGTCCGCTCGCCGCAGCCGTCCGCATCGAGCAGCAGCGCGCCCGTGTGATCGTACAGCAGTATCCGGGGCAGGGCAATGTGGCTGCAGCTGCGCGAGGTGCTCAGCTCCCAGTTCCAGTGGTCGGGCTTGCGCAGCTTGAGGCTCAGCAAATTGGCCAGCGGATCGTAGCGCTGCTGATCTGCATCGGAGTTGCCTTCCGAGTGTTGCTGCTGTTGCTGTTGCTGCTGTTTCTGCTGTTGCTGCGGTTGCTGTTGCTGCTTTGACATTGCTCTTGGCTGACTCAGCGCTGGCGGCTGCTGCTCGTGAGTGTTGGCCGTGTTGCCGCTGCTTCCACCTGTTTGCCGTCTGTCGAACGTCGAATGGCGACGCCAATGGCTCGCTTTTCGGGTCACCCTGCGTCCTGGCCAGCTGCCAATTAATTGTTTATCTCAGCTATGCTGCCCGTACGGAAAATCGCTGTGTGTATGTATTTACTAATGCTTTGTGTGTATACAAGAAAAGCTGTTTGTTTGCTACACACGCGTTGTTTTTGTTTTTGTTTTTTGTTGTTTTCTTTTTGTTTTTTTTTTTTGTTTTTTTTGGTTTTTTTTGTTGCTTTTGGGCCCTTTTCGTGCTTGTAGTCTGGGCGTTTATTTTTACTGGACTTTGCCTGCCGCGCCCGCTTTTAGTTCCCGTGACATTAAAGTGCGCCACTGTGCCACATTTACCAACAACAACAACAACAACAACCACAACAACAACACAATGACAACATTAAAGCCAAAATTGTATGCGCCTTCCTCAATCGCTTCGAATCAATTTGTGCAGAAATATTTTTAGCATTGCGTTTCGGCTGCCACCCTCTCGCTCTTACGCACACTCACGCCCCTGCACTCTTGTGCTCTCGTGCTGTCCCGCTCACTGTGTTGCCGACTCATTCGTTTCTGTGCGCCCGATCAGCTGCTCGCCGTTTGCTATGCGCGTCCGCCCGCCAACGAGCGCCGTCCCCAACTGTTTGGCGCTGTGCTCGAGATCGGGAGCCAGAGAATCGTACGGAGCAGCGACGCCGCGTCCGCCGCCATGTCCACCTTGTCCGCTCGGTGGGCGGGGCGACATGTGGGGGATCTAAACTTGATGTGGCGGCGACTTTGCTTATTTCACGCTCTCACAGTGCCGAAAGCAGCTGTTTGCAACGAACATCTTTGAACAAGTAGTTCGCAGAGCGAATGGGGTATATTGGCTCGGTGCTCCCGGCCGACGCTGTTGTTGTTTTATACTTTCGATATATACTCGTGCTGGCTTTAGCTTTGCAGTCCACCTCTTAATACTGAACGCTTATTTCTTATTTATTTTTGGGCTTCTGAGAACTGTTAACAGCGTATTGCACAGTCTGTGGCACCCGACTGCGTCGCGCTTGCTTCGATTATTTTTAATTTTTTATTATCTTATCCCACACACGAAATGAGAAAATGTTTTTCACCGTTCACAATTTGAGCAAGAATGTTTTGGTTTTCTGCAATGTTTGTTTGTTGGCACACGATTATTTCGATGCTATCTAGATATGCTAGATATAGAAAGATATGGTGCTAGAATTTCTAAAGTAAAGTCTGCAGAGTAGACATTGACAGTTTCTGATTACTCAATTTTTGTGCGTTCATCAAGCGGATTACTGATAATTATTAGATTATAATTAGTTTTAAAGCCTCAGCAGAACTTATTCTGATTACACAAAAAATGTATATTTAATAAGTTACAGTTTGACAACTGGTTAAGCTGTTTTTACACTGTGCGCAGAGTATTGTGCGGTCGTTGGCATCCAACAGCGACGTTTGTGCTTCTTACCACGTAAACGAGCCAGAACATATTCAAGTGTACATTTGAACAGGCTTGCTGTGTGTGTTCACACCTCACAGAGATGGGACGAACCACAAGTTGGATACACATACTTAACACGAATCGTCGAATGCCAAGCACGACACGCACGACACGCACGACCTTATCAAAAATACGCAGACAAATGGTTACCTAATAATATTACAAACTTGAAAGTTGATAATTGATAATTGTCGGGCGATGTTTAACAAAAACTACCAGGGCCAATCTCCTATATTTCATTAAATTTAATCTTTTAGTTTGATCTTTGAGTCCTAGGCGGTTATTTTAATATAGTTACCGGCTTGTGCAAGGAACCTAGCTTTTTAAATCGTTGCGTATGTTGTCCAAATTAAACCTGGTCCACGCTCCATAACTGTACTTGCTTAAATTGATATACAAATTGGCAGAGCTGAAATCATAAGAGTTCGTATGGTGCAAGCAAAAACAACATTTAAACTCAAAACAGGTATTGCATATTGAATTGATATACCTTTGTATGTTGAGGTCTCACATTTGCTTAGCCTGGCCACGTTAACAAGCGAGAATGCGCTTGTCCATGATGAAATACATTGTGCCCAGGTCAGAATCGCTGTAACATCATGCTTCAACACATCTTAAATACATGTGTGTGTACAACAACACAACGAATTCAAGCTGTGCACGCTCTGGTCCACACCAATGTTTATTAAAGTATTATTAATAATCAATGGCTACTCAATCTGTTAGTATATCTACATGTATATTATCACTCACAGCTTCTATTTGTATTGTCTTCAATTTATTAATTGCAAATATGCTTTAAGTTTATATTCACAAAGGAAACAAATGGTTTTGCGTCTTAGTCTCTTACATTTATAATTAATTAATTAATTAATTAATTGCATTAGTATCTCTGTGGAATATTTTTTCAAAAATTTGTTAATCTGATTCTTGTTACAGCCAAAATGTATTTAATTTTTGAAGCATACTTAGTTTATGTTAACAAGACATTTAAACAGGCCTCGTTAAAAGTGTAACCCAATATTTGTGTCAGGAAGTTGTAGAAAAGAGAATAAATTGGTGCAGAGCTTATTCTTTAAAATTACTCAAAACAAGTATATTTAATGGTGTTTTTTTTTTCTTTTTTTTTTTTTGTAAGAAAATATGCAGCTTTGGCTATGTTTACACGTGGCTTGTGACTTCCCAATACATCGCTCATGTTTCCACGTGAAACATGCTTATGAACAAAAGCGTGCTGCAAACGACTTAGTGCACTGTATTTTCTGCCTGAATGGAACGTGAAAACATGTCCTGTGCACGGACGTGTACAGTGAACTTCTCGTTGATGCTGTCTTTTTGACTGTGCGCTGGGGCATGCCACATGCGTGTTGCAAAGAAGGAGCCAGATGAACGATGATAAAATTTGCAATAGCACAGAATAGGCACGGCTTAATAGGAAAACGCATTAAACATACAGATGCAAATATAGATACTTCTCACGTCTTCAGTAGGTACATGTATATATATATATATATATATATATATATATGTAGGCCGTTTGTGTGTACATTCCATATGGTTGTGACTATTTTGATTGCTCTCATAGTAAACCATAAAGAACATTGAATATTATATCTAAAAAACATGTAACTTAAGTTTTTTGTTTCTACGCGTTTTTTATTAACCGACCCAATTTTATAATATGCCTAAGCTTTAAATTAAAAGTACAAATATTTAATTATATTTTGAATAAACCTAAACCATAATAAACAAATAAACAAAATAACATTTCGGGATTAGGTCAAGTACAATAATACAATTTAATTGATTGTTTATTTATATCAAAAAACAATATGCTATATACATATATATTTCATATATAGTGAAATAGTTATTTGTTATTTTCGACAAAAGCTGTCTTACGTATTTTGATGAATCTTTTACCACTTTGAATACAATGCCGACGGCATTATCAGTGGACGCCTAAAAGTAGACCGTGCCTTCGATGTGGTTTGGCCATCAGCCGACGAGCGCAGGTCAATGGGTTATCGGGCCTCGGCGAGAGTGCTCGGTAGTGCGGCTAAGTGCTGGCCGCTAACCAGCGGCCAGCTTGCTAAACGGGTGACCAGGAAGACTCGAATCAGTCTTTTGCACCGTGCACACTGAAGCGATGCAGAATCAAGTGAACATTTTGGGTCTGGCCGTGCTGCTCGCCTGCTGCGGCGCCTTGCTGGAAGCGGCGCCACATTCGCTCGACATACCGCCCAATCCTGTCCAATACAGGCGCTACCTTCGTCGCCGTCCAGATCCCAAGAATCCCGAGCTGGAGATATACGAAGTGCGCCATGTCTATCACTTGCGTCGCACCACGCCGCGACCGAAGGTGGTCCGACAGCTGACCGACTACGATATGGAACTGCGTATATTATGCGACTTTGAGCCGACGCTGCCGCAGTGTAAGTAAAGTAGGATTGCATCTAGGGCGCTTGATCAATTGGCTGGTGTCGCTTAATTTGCATTGCAGGCAGCAGATTCAGCACGACGCCAAGTCGCAAATCGGGCAGCAGCAGCTCCACGACAACAGCAGCAGCAACAACAACAACTACAGAAGCCACATCTACTGTTGGCACCACCAGCACTCTTCCCATGACCACAACTGATTTGCCCTTCCTGCCCGAGTTGCCGATCCCCATGACCGAGGCAACAACCGAGCCCGAGGAGGAGACCGATTATGACATCGACGATACCGAGGAGGGCGACGACGAAAACGACGAGAATGTTGCCGGCGACACAATTGCTGAGAAGGAACCAGAGGCAGAAGACTACACGAATCTTGGCGGTAGCATCGGCGGAAACGATTTAACCAAATAAACGTTCCCCCATCGTTGCCGCAAGGGGATCCTCATTACCAGTCGCCCGGCACTTGGGCGCTTTAGCAATACTCAATAAATGGCAATGTATGTACGCCGATTGAACGACTTTTTTGCATTGTTTATGGCTAACAAGCTTAAATTCGACTGATTTCCTGCTTGAACTCGATCTCAAATAAGCTAAAACTTGCGCAGTTTCCTGCTTGACATCGATCTCTAATTAGCTCAAATTCCCCGTAAATAGGAATGGGAATATAAAACGTTTATTTTTTTTTTCTATATTCTATATTATATACATATAGGCAATGTGTACGTTTAGCTATTTAAACAAAATTTGGATTTTATGGAATATAAATCCGTAAAAGAAATTGCAAAGATCTTACCGAAAATATGGTGTCATGTGCTTCTACTTTTTATTATACCCTGTACCCATTGAATGTCAGTAAAAAGGATATTATGATATTTGGAGGCAGTTCCGATCGATCTCAGGGACAAAAGAATATAAAGAGTCGGCATGTTTGGAGAGCTTACAAATATTGATTGGTCGATTTATATTGGACTGACCCTTTTTTTTAATCACACATGCATCTGGTTACATTACCTTAAAAGCGAGGTCAAAAATTCAAGATTTGTAAATTGCGATTTTTCTTAATTTGATTATAATCTACAGTAAACAAAAAACGCAATTGAGTGAGGCTCAGAGCAATTTACGTATTAACACGGAAAATAAGTACGGCATTGGTGTATCCACAGACCCATGTACATACATATGTATGTATATGTATATGTATATGTATATATGCACACATATATTATACGCACGTTGGATGCTCTTAATAGGTCTGTAGCATCGCCTTATCAGACATCGTTCATCGCACTAGAAACAATAGTCTCAGCAGGGGCAGGGAACACACTACTAAATGTGTCTATGCATATTTTGAGGCTTGAGACTCGCGAAAAACGCACAGCTTGAAATCAACAGGCAATTGGCAAGCGCTTGTCATTGTGGGTATTCTAGTTGTTGTTGTTGTTGGAGCCGTAATTGAATTTGTACTTATAAATCAAGAAAAGCGAGCAAGCGACGACGTCGTTTTCAGCGTTGACTCAACTTGGTGTCAGTCGATAAATTGAATTAAGCGGAAAGGCGAAGGCATCAAATCAACAAACAAACAAACAAAAAAAATGCGACAATTTTACACAAATACCGCGGCTGTGTTGTTATACGATCGCCGATGCTGTTATTGTTATTGTTATTATTATTATTGTTGTTGTTGTTGTTGTTGTTGCTGTAGCTATTGATGTTGCCCAGGGAGCACATAAAATGCTTGGCCAGTCCTCGCCCGCAGCCAGTCAAGTGAAGTAAACGTTCAGGTTCAGTTTGGAAGCCTTTCATTTTACGGGCGCCAAAGGAACTCACCGACCAGCGCAACAACTGGAATATACAGTCAAATACATAGCACATACATACATACATAATACGCGTACATCAGCATGCGGCAGATACATAGACTTTTGGTGCTGGCTGTGCTACTGCTGGGAGTCTCCTGCAGCCAGGCGGGTCTGCTCGACTGCGAGGAGAAAGTGCCCGCCGTGTTTACGGAGATGGGCGACAAAATTTCGGAGATAACGGGCAGCAGCAGCAGCTCGGAGCATGAAGTGCGCGATTTCCTTAAAAATGTTGGATGCCAGATAAAGAACAGTGCCAGAAAGCTGGGCGAAAAGGCCAAGGATCTGGGCACCGAAATAAAGGAGGGTGCCAAGAAGCTGGGCGAGCGCGCAAAGGACCTGGGCTCCGATATTAGGGATCGCTTCGATGATTTTCGCGACAAGCTGGCCAAAGATTCCGGCGAGGACATAAGCAAGGAACGCGGCTTCCTTGCCAACGTCGAGATCGTCAATCCAGACATACTCAAGGGGGAGCATCAGTGCGGACACGGGCACATTCTGGATGCTTTGGGCAACTGCAGCAAGTTGAGAAAGTAGAGCAGCTCGCAATAAAATTTTAACTTTTTTTTTCTGTTTATTATTAAATTATTCATTAATTTAATAACTTTTTTTTTTCTATGTAAATAAAACAAGCTAAAAAGTAACGTGAACTATTTTGAAACTATAATTGAAATTATGTTGCTCAATCAAAGGAGAAACAAGTTTTCGGGCTGAGGCTGGTAGAGAATGTGAATATATGAGTTTGAATTTAAATCTCAATATATACATATGTATTTGTGTACATTGAGAGAACAAAAAAGGCAACACGTTCGATTCCAATTCGAACAGTATTGTAAGCAATTTCAGAAACACCTTTATGTCATAATATTTAACAGACATTTATGTACATTTATTTTTGCACACATAAATTACAAAGGAAATATTTTAAAATTGGGAGCTGCGAGCAAATACACATACAGTCTTGAAAATATATGGAAGCATAACAATAAAAAAAAGTCAAACGTGACCTTTCGCATTCTACAGCGCACGCATTTTCAATTATTTATGCCATTTCATTTTCATTATACCAATACAAATTTGACAGTTGAACTTCGTTTTTGCCACTGCGCAGCGCAGTGTTCAAATAGTGTGTTCTGACTTTACAAAGGGAATTTAAAAGCCTTTAGGCTAACGCAGCGAGTAGCTCAAGTTGACTTTCAGACCACACAATTCACGCTTACTATAGTTAAGCGTTGGCATTAATAAAGGAAATCTAAATAATATATATACCGTATCGTACTCCGAATATCAGAATGCTGAAGAATATTTTTCCCAAATATATCAAGAATATTATGCGATATTTTTCTGCTTTCTCAGTATAAAGTATATACAATGATACTTTAGGTGTTCCAGACACCCACTGGAGAAGTACATATGTCTGACCCAATTTCCAACCGCCAGTTTGAAATTTACATGGCCATTTAATTACTATTTGGGGCCGAATTAGAATGCGTGCATTGGACCCGCGACCGGGCCGAGTGCCATTTCTTGATCTTTAAAATATTCGTTGGGCAGCATCTCAGTCGCCAGACAACTTTCTCAAAGAGCTCGGCAGCCACAGCGCTCTCTCACACAATCCGGAGCTCAAAGCCGAGCTTAGTTGAGTGGCTGCCAAGGTGGCTGCTGTGGTGCCAGCCGCAAACAAGTTTCAGTCAGGTTGTTACACTCAGCTGCTGCACACGCCAGCTCTTTCAAAGACAGGGACCAACCAAAATCCGAGGTGAGGCCAAAGGCAATAAGCAAATAATTTGAGCTACAAAGGAACTTAAGAGCCAGATCTGATGATGACTCACACGTGGCTGTCCCTGCTGCTGCTGCTGGCACTGTCGCTGTGCATTGGCCAGCGGCAGGCAGCGCCCATTATCTGCGGGCCGGAGGAGCGGGCGGATGTGGAGTCGAGCGAGGCGGGCGGGTCGACGCCCAAGCCCAGCGAGGTGAATCAGTTTCTGCACAACGTGCAGTGCACCTTGGAGAAAGCTAAGCCCTGGATCGAAGACTTGGAAACGGAGGCGAAACGCCTGGAGGAGACCGCTAAGCGCGTCGGCTTGAGCATTGTACATCGATTCGGCAGCCTGATGGAATCGCTACTCGGCACGGCTGCCAACAGAGCGCCCAGTGCAGTTGGCAAAACCACAACTGCCACGCCCAGTCCACACACCGACTCCAACTCTGCGGCGGACACAACTGTCGAGCCCGAGCAGGTGACGCGTTCCACAACGTCGCCAATTGACGGCCTCGCCCCGAATGAGGCGGACAACGAGATTGCCAATGTGGAGCCGCTCAAGTAACCGGGCCAGCGAATTAAATATACAAAAAGCAAAAACAAAACAAAACATATTTATTTACCTAGCTCTTAGAATACTGCTGATGACATGTACTTGTAGTCTTAGATGTTATGGAGCGTAAGCCACACGTAATATTAAATAATTGCGATTGAAGATATTTTCATTGGTCAAAACAGAAAGGTTGGAGCGGTGTAACCGACTGCACAATACGCTCTTCACAATGTAATAACAGCTTAAGACAGTGGAAAACGGTTTGATTTATTACTGTACTGTATTATTGTAATTGTAATTTGATTTTTGTACGATAAAATTGTATAAATAATGCAAATAGTTTAACTGCAATAAAGCGGACAAATCGTGGCCAACAAATATGCGAACAAACAATTCAATTTTGACAAAGTTATGGGAGCTTGAAATATGGCGTGTCGAAATTGTTGTCAATTTCAATCTGTCTGCAAACATTTGGTGCATCTAGCTTTAAAACTGAGGGAAATATATTTATATAGTTAGCTATTCGCGAGTTGCCACACCCCAGTGGGCGTTCAACACTTTATTTGACGCTGGTTTGCACGATTTTATATTCCAAGTTGCAAGTCTTCAATTAAAGGCAAAATATCAAAACAACCACAAGCGGATTAATGTGGTTGGGCTTGGATATTATCGATTTGTTTTTCAGCTCCCGACTTGGGCACTCTTATTAGTATTTAGCTAATTTAAATTTTCCCGAATCGGAGGTATACAAAATTATATGTTACTAATATATAAGTAGAACAACAAAACATTTACCCCCACCGAATGGCACCGCTTACGGCTAAATGTATGCAAGCCCGCAATTACGAAGTCCGGCCCATTGTCATTACACACGAACCGTAAAGCGAGAGGTGCGGGAGGCAAGAGCAAGAGTTCTCAATCAGTTAAATAGTGAACTTTATATGTTCTATATGTGAATGTGTACAATAATCAGCATCGGTACATCACAGTACGTATTTCGTGATGTTCGGTAACGGACTACAAATTTGCAGAATAAGCGATGCAAAAATGAAGAAAAGTTGAAGGGAAAGAAAAATCCGTTGGCGTAAAAATACAAACCTGAATTGCGCTGCCAACAGCCCACTTTGTCGGCCGAGAGTGCGATGTATGTATGCCTATTTATATATACATACATATGCGCCCTCGACTTACCTGGCCACCTCACACCTGTTGCTGGCCTAGCTACTAATATATGCGTAAGCGCTATAATATGCCGATTGTGTGGACACATTGACCAATGGTCACCTAAATATGCATTTGGTGTTTCCTGTTTTTATTTTTGTTGTGCACGCATAAGCATAAATTTGTACATATGTACATCGAACGGACCCCTTCCTGTGTATGTGAATGAAAAACCGAGAGAGGTCGCCTATCTTCGGGGTGCCGAAGATTAAATACCCTTACAGACGTTTGGAGGATGTGTGCTTAACTGTGCTTGCCCTCAAATCTTGAACTCAATTGACGATTGGTATTATATAGGGCTATATTATAAAGTGGGGTGATGTTGATCAGATTTCGCTTTTATATTAGGAAAACGTTTTTTATTTTTCGACCGATTGTTTCTATAGTGCCGATAATAAAAATAAATAAAAGACATTTTTTAACTCGTACATAGATATAAATAATATATACCTTATGTGGTCTTCTATGCGTTACACATTTTGTGACAAAATTAAATTAGTCTACTGCAAGAGTATACAAATAATAATTATACATATGTGCACCTAAATTGTACATGTCTACGTGCATATACCTCTGTCGGGTACTAACAAGAGCTCTTGGGAGTTTAAAGTCCTTAATTAAAATTATTACAAACATACATATATGTATGTATATGCATTTACATTTGGTATTTCACCGATTAAGAGCTGTAACAATATTTTCCATATATCCAAAAGTGCACTCACTATCTAGACAATTAAAGTCTATTTTGCTCACATTTAAACATTTTGTATATATATCTCTATCATATACTATGCATTTAATTAGTTGTTTTTTATTTTGGCTGGTGTGAAAACAATGCTACCAAGCAGGTGGAAATAATTGATTGTCTTTGGTTGTTGGCATTTTGCTTGTTGAAATATTAATATGCACACATGAATAAACTGTATAGAAATAAAGCAGCCAGATCTTGGAGCCAGAGACACCCAAAGTTGTATGTGACTTTTTAAAAGAAAATATTATTTTTTGAAATTATAAATTTGTTGTTGGCAGAACTCATGCCAGAGCCGATAGCTAATCTATTGTGGCAATATTCGAGGGCAATTGGAGAAGGCCGATGATAACACTCTCTAAATAAATGAATTCATAGATTTGGTATTTTTAGCTATTACTGTCAACGAGATAGACGCGTTCATACAGATAGGCATCGGCTCTTGATGCTGATCAAGAACATATGCACTTATTATATCTAACTTAGTGATCTAAGCTTATGATAACCATAAAGCGACGATTATTTCGTTTTAAATATATTTGTACGTATATGTATATATTTTATTTGGTCGACTGGATGCAATGGATTACTTGCTTATGAACTTGATCGCTTTACATTCGATATTTATAAATTGTATACTCTGTTCATAAAGTAAAAAGGGTATATTGGGTTATCTGTTGTCGTGTACTGCTCATTGCGCTGAAGCAATTTCCTACGACTTGAAGTCCTAAGATAATTTAGCAGACCATCAAACCCGAAGGCAAAGGCAAAACCGGTTCGTATGGCAACTGTTGTTGCTTTTCTGTGCTTTGAGAGAGTTTTTGTATTTGAAATGAGAATTCAACTCAAGCAGACAAATGAGCTTTTCTGCTTCTTCTAAGTCTACTTCAGTGAAAGCCTTACACTGTGATGTTCAATTTCTGTTAAGCCCATCGATTATTTTCTCGTATGTAAAAGTAAAGTGAGAATTTTTTAAATTTATTTTTATGAGGCTATTTATTTTTATATTCTGTGATAATAGCTAAAAAAAAAAACAGCTTTTGTGTAATAGGCAGAAGGAAGTATCGCCAATCCCATAAAGTGTAGAGTATATATGTACTTGGCAGGATCAATAATCGAGTCGAGGTGGCCATGTTTTGTCTGCATAACTAGCCCTTTTTCTACACCGATAAATATAATTTTGTACCTCAGTTTTTTAAGTACGGACTCCATAAGAGCTAGAGACTTTGAGGTTGAATCCCCTAATATGTAAAAAAAATTCTTTTTATACATACTTAGGTGTAGCCTCTGGCTAGAGCACTTTTATTTGTATATTTGTTAATTGGGAGTCGGCTGCGGCATTGTTGTCAATTACTTCAAATCCAAGCGAATAATTTTTTTCCAAAAAAAAAAAAAAAACAAAAAGAATACATATAAAATGGACCCCATGTTACATGCAAAGTAAACAAATTTATTTTTTGCAAATGTCATAAGCTGTCGGGTCTACTAATTAGTTAATGCCGACTAAAGACGCGATGGGGAGCGGGGTCAAAGCAGAGTTGCTTGCCGAAGCGCTGAGAATCCGGTCTGGCGCATTGATCTGAGCTTCGGAGATGGCAGCGTTGAGCGAGCGTACGGAAAGTTGCCCCGCTCAGTCGCATTGCCAAGCTCGAAGTGAATAGGCGAAGCACACAGGCCTCAATATGAAAACCACATTATTTTGCTGCTTGCTGGGTCTGGTGCTGTTAAGTGGTCAGGCCCGAGCCGTTGACTGCGACGAGGTCAAGAATCCAGACGACAACGATTTCAAGAACTTCTTTAAGAGCTGGGGCTGCAAGGTGGAGCAGGGCGCCAAGGGAGTCGCTGATGCGGCCAAGCCCTATGCCGAAAAGATCGGCGAAGGCGCCAAGGACTTTGGAAGCTCCGTTGCCCAGAAATATGACGAGCTCAAGCATCGCCTGACCGATGATGCCTCCACCCCCAAGTCCCTCCAAGCTGTGCCCTACGATGCGCCCACAGAGCGCGTGCCTTTGGCCCCCATAGCTCCTTCTCTGCCAGCAGACATTGTGGGCAGCGCTCAACCCGTTGGTGAGTATAAAAATTAAGATTCTTATTCACCTAATTGTAAATGATTTCTTTTTTAGCTGGATAATTTCAATTCCACGCAAATCACACCGTTGTGGGACTATTGTGTAATTTGATAAAAATTTTTTTTGCGTGCTTATCATGTTATTTATATATATTTTTGTTGCTCAATAAATCGAAGTAATTTGAATGTGTGCGTTTGTGTTTTTTTTTTTTTTATTTTGAAATGCTTTGTTTCTGATCGAAAGTAGGCAGAATAGTATACGAATACGTCAACGAAGTTAATCAAGATTTAGGTAAACAATCTTGGATTGTAATCGAATTAAAAATGTGCTAATTTGATGCAATTTATAAATTATGTGTTACCTTGCGGGCCAATACGCAATAGCTCGGTTCGTTTATTAGATTTGCGTGATTTCATTAAGGCAAGTTCATCTGTTTTATAATCGTCGTTCGTTTCGCTGATCACTTCGCTCCGCTTTTATATAGTATTAATTTAGATTACTGCAAAGCGATTTCACATTTGCGTTCTCAATGTCTCCGCATCACTCAGGGGCGGGGGATCACCATGTGAATTAGACAGTAGCTTATTTATACTTATTCATACATCTATATATGTATGAGAATAATAATCAGATTCTCTACTTAATGTAAGTACTCATGTATGGAACATACATTTGTATGAGTGGCTCTGTGGCATTTAAATTAATATCACAATAAAAATACTTGACAATTCATTTTAATCGGTTAGAGCCATAAGTAAATATTTCAATTAATTAAATCAATCTGAAATTATGTAGTGTATGCTACTATGCATAATACTTAAATTTATGTTGTTCGTTAAATTGAAAGTAAATGCTTAAATATAAGTCAGAGGGGGCACGGTGGCTGAGCTTGCGGCGTGTGTTTGTCTCTGTGAGTGAAGAAGGATGTTCGGCTAGGTGCTTGGTTCAGGGTATCGCCAGCACTAGAGTTCTCCCTTGCTTTCTGACTTATTTAGCAACTAGCCGGTACTCCAGCCAACTTTTTTTTTCCTTAAAATTTATGTTTTTCACATTTACCGGTGCACTTCGGCCAAAAAAAAACTAAATCTAGGTTTACTAGGTTTACAAAATAAACAACAAATTAAAAAACTAAATAAAAGGTGCGTTGCGAATTAAATAAACTTTTATATAAATCTTTAAAAAAAAATAATTAAAATTTCTTTTTAGCTTTTCCAGACATGCTTAAAAGGCCGGAACTAAAAACCGACTTTTATTGATTTAAGGAAAACGGGCGGCACTAGGAAGATATTTAAAAAATGTAGTTTCGCCTGTGGAAGGCTACTCGCAACAGCACTCCACCCCTCCAGATCGGTATAGATGGACCTCCCCGTTTCACCTTTCCCCGCATACGTTGCTGTTATCAAAAGTCTAAGGCCAAACAAGTTCCCAACCGTTGACATTGTGTGCAATTGCCCCCGAAAAGAGGGGCAGCGCCCTCCCGGCGATGCCTGCCTATTTTGTGGCAGTACTTTTTACCAAGACGAGCGTATAATATTTCCCAGCCAAATAGAATGCTTGAGTCTTGACGATGATCCACAAGCCTGGCAAGCCGGAGGAATTTCCGGAGTCGTATTGATCAGTCTTGTATCTTCCCCTTGTTGGCAGATGGACTTGGCTACCTCGACTTGGCTATTGATGCTGACCAAGCACAAACCATTATACCCCATTTTCAATGAGTTCAGGGTATAACAACTTTTCCGCCCTGTCACATTTTGGGCGATTCAAATTATGACAAACTTTGATACACACTAGATGTTAACAAAGTGTACTATTTGATTGTTCCATCACACGACAAACAAAAAGCATTGTGCAAACTGCCTTTAATTGCTATAATTATTTCACGTACAATTGCTTGTACGTGTATGTGTGTACATATTGAACAATTTGAGTCGATTAAAACTAGCTGAAGGCTGATACTCTCAAACGCTACAGGGACGGACACAATAACAACGGCAAATGAATTGCCAAAAACAATTTATGTCATTAACAACTTTATTCCGAATTATAAACAACTTGTGTCGATTAAAACTAATCGAAGGCTGACACTATCAAATGCTAGAGGGACGCAAATAATAACAAAACCAAATTAATTCCCACGGAAAAAAATATTAAACAGTACCATAGTCGGAAGTACCCGACTCAGGAATACCCTGTAACGAGCCAATCATCCCTCTATATGAAGTTGTCAAAATTAAAATATGGCTTCTAGTTTGGTGTACAAACCAAAGAGCAAGGCGATATCTTTAAATTTTTTTTTCAATTTTATGGGGAACGGAGAAAAAGAAATATTCTTGATCTGTGTATTCAATACGTCAACTTACATACAAATATTGAAGTCATTAGCTCTCTAAATTTCCGAAATATACTAAACAAAACAAAAACCCAAGATACTTTATGGGTTGGGAAATGCCTCCGTCTGCCTGTTACAAACATTTGCATAAAACCAATATACCTGTTTAAAAAAATTTTCAATGGGTTCGGGGTATGCAAATCATTGCAATTAACAACTTTAATTTGATGTATAACAAACCAGTTCCAACAACAAATTTATACGTTCTTCATGAGAAGTGGAGAGCACTTCAAAAACCGGATTTTTCGATCACAAAAACATATATTTGAAGCCAGTAATGACGGTTGGGCTAAGAAATACCCTATATACCGGACTATTTGTAACTATAAAGTGAATGCATTGACAATAGACAAAGACATGTGGGCTTCGGAGTTTAATCATACTATAAAAATAAAAAATAATTTATATATATGTATATATATAGGTATAACTTTCTTACCTGTATTCTTGTTTCCCACTCCAAAGTGCTGTAACACACATTCGTACTTACTTCTATGCACACATATGTACATCCAATGCAAAGGCAAAAACTTTCACTAGGCGACAATTGTTGATTATTTTAGTCATCGTCAGCCGATTTGCTAGGCTCCCTTCAAGAACGAAATTAGCTGAAAGAAAGTCTTACGTGGTAAGATCTACTCGGTTCGTCGACTCGAACAAGAATCTTTGCATTTTTGCACTTTTGGCTTTGTAAACTTCAATGTGACAAAATAAAATAGCAAATAAGTTTGAACGAGGAATACTCGTTTATAGTGCAACAACAACTATTTTCGATTATTGTTACCTCTAACTAGTAAACTTTAAACAGTAATTCTGGGAAAAAACCGTAACACAATGTCTTAAAATCAAGTCTCTCGGCTTAATAGCTGCTAAGAAAATTGCATTTATATGGACAGACGGTCGGACTGCAAGGCGGACATTGCACAAAGCCAATATACTGTAAATGAGTAGGAAAACCCAATCGAATTCCTTCGCGATTTCGGTAAATTGAAGCTAATTTTCACGCTCGGAAAGACATTAAACATTTTTGAATATCTTATCATTATCTGTTGTATACCCTTCAAGAGTGTATTATAAATTTGTCGAGGAGAAGGAGATCTCTCCGAAGCCATAAACTACACTGAGTTTCTCTTTAAATATTTTGCAAGAGGGTATAATAATTAATATAAATATAATAGTTATGGCTAAAATGCTTTGACGCGTGGAGCCAAAAAAAAGTCCAAGACGCTAAATGTAAATCTCCTTCAACCGGAAATAAATTATTTATAGGGGATAAACTTGTAACAGTTCTGTGTGCTAAAGTGGACATTATTTGAGCTTAGCCTGCTGAAAATCACTGTGGACTATTCTTAAATATAGCAAATGTTGTTGTCCCCTGACTTCAGCTGAAAGGATGTCAACAGTTGTAGGGCATTCAGAGTCCTACTGCAGCTTAAAGTTTGCAGTCTGTTTGCAGTGTGAGCTGCGGGTTGAGCCGCTGTCCGTGCAACTTTGCAGACCTTGCAAGGACTGCGGACAGCGGACAGCGTACAGCGGATAAAGTCGGCGAGCTGACGGCCTGTGACAATGCTATTGCTCTGCAGAAGAACAGAAGACGGCCAGAGGAAAGGGGCAAGGGGCAAGGGGGCGGGCTGCTTGTACGCACAGTTGGCCAGCCGCAGGCGTTGTTGAAGCCGGAGCAACAGTCGCAGCCTGGCACTCATTACCGGCGCAAAAGTTTTTGGCCAACGTACTTTCGAGACAGGCATCTCTTGGGCATCGAATTATGACACTTTTAGTGGTTTTTGCTAACTATGCGAGTTGCCGCTTGCCATTTGGGACTGCCACTGAGGCTGTCTTTGTTACTTTGCTTTTAAAATTTTGTTTGTAACTTTACTTCGATTTCAGCCAACAGCCAACAGCCACCACCCATGTGGCATGGTGTGTACATGGTACATCCAAAAGTATATTTATTTCTCAACACACATTGAAACAGATATAATCAGTGGCCGCAGCGCGTCTCTGTGTGCATGTTTGCTTGCTGCTGATATTTTAGTTTTTGCCAACTTATTTTGGAAAACCATTTTTATATTTCCATATAGCTTTTCGAAGACAGTTGCTGTTGGCCTCGTCGTTCGCACTTCTGCAGTCAGAGCTCTCACGCGAAAGCTACTTTGTATACTCTGTTCAAAAAGTGGTAAAAGTAGACTGGTTTGTCCGACTTTTCGTATGAGTTGAATTTCTTATTTTATTTTGATTATACTTATGTACTCTCCCACAATGAAATCGCCAAAAACCCATATTTTCTAATCAGCATTTAGACGTTGCCTTGGTGCTGTTATCTGACCATAAATCCAACATGTTTTTAGCTGCCTTTTTTTACAGTGAACAGAGCACTGCGCATTCGATTGCATCCGCCTGCAACGTTCGTACTTGCTTATTTAAAATTTGATCAATAAATTGTGGCAGAAAACTTTTTAATTTGACGCATAATAGTCGGCAATGGCGACATTTTCGAATGGGAGGACAGCAGCCGGCAATTCCCTTCAAAAACAATTTATTCGCTACGAGAAAATAAATAAGTCCAGCAACAAACAGGTGAAACACATACATAGTTTCCTATAGGTAATATAGATAAATTCCTTGGTGGACGGGTTGTCTAAGTGAACCAGTCCTTAAGGCAACCGAACATCGAGGGTCTGGATTTGAATCCCCAGGCATTTCATTTCATTTAATTTCATTTCTTTCGAGCCTATTACAGCGTCTACAACTAGGCACCGTATGGTAGAAACTCTTGGCCGAGCTCAGCCCTTCAGGCTTTTCAGTTTATTCTTGTTTTCCACGGCTAAACTGTTGGCGAACTGTTTGTCCGCTTCCGCTTTATATTCCCTCAGATTGTAGTGAGTGGCCTGAAACAACGAGGAGGTGGAAAGTGACCAATAGAGCGAAAAAGAAGCAAATCTATGAATTATAATTACGTTGAGGGCCTCCTTAAACTCGGTCTGAGTGAGACGCTGTATGCCGCGGAAGTTTCGACCGAGAATACGGCCAAACTCATAGCGGGAAATGCTGTAGCTCTCCGTAGTCGTTGTGGGCTGATTACTGCTGCTTTCCTCGCCACTGAAGGACTGCGAATAAGGCAAAAGAAAACCGGTAAGAAAAGCATTAAGTGAAACGTAAGAGATGGATTTCGAAAAGCTAATTAATTGTGAAATAGAAAAATGTGCAAGAAAAATAAAAGATTTACTTATATAAATATTAAAATATATAAATTTCTACATTCCAAGAATAGCATTCAGGGATCAAGTATATTTTACTTTTTGGCTAACAAAATTGAAAATAATTGATGAGGTATTAAAAAGTGAAGGTGTCATGAATTCAAAAGAGACATCTGTATTACCAGTTTCTCCGTTGTTGGCCTTGGTTGACTTGTTGGTTTCACTGGCGCCGGATCACTAAATTGCTCATTCACCGTATTGTAAATATCATTTAGTGTGTTCCGAGTGTCCGTGTATTGCTGGAAGACAATTAATGATGATGATTAATGAGAATTAATGATCTATATGTATCTACAAGTACTTACATCGACAACGAGATTTTTAGTTATCAGCATTTTCTGCAAAAAGTCCCAAAAGATGCCGCGTTTGCTGCGCGTGTGCACCACATTGGAGGCATCCGCCAATCGATCCCCTTGACCATGAGCCGTGGCTAGTCCCAGCATCAGCAGCCAATTGCCTAGCAGCAGAAGCGCCAATAATTGATGCGATTGAATATTCCGCATTCTGTACAGATGAGAGATGATTGCAAAAACATATGTTTATTTTACAGGCCTATTTATGAAATTGTCGGGTTTTTAATAAACATAAACATTTACGCTAATATAAGCTGCAAGTACATATGACAGACATATGACCACGGCCAGAATGAGCCGCAGCCTTGGCAAGCGGAACTCTTAAGTCGCCCGACTTTAAGCTGGGCATGGATGCTGCAGGAGCTATGGCAATCACACGAGCAGCACGAGGGCGGCCCTGTGTGTGCACCTGGTATTGCACCGATTGCACAGATAAAGTTGCGGGCCATAATCTCTCTAAGTGTGGTCGTTTTTGTCGGGGAGAAAGCACAGATGGAGCCGACAGCCAGACATCGTGTGACGGCAGCCAACCGGCTTGACCTAATGATAACCGTGGAAGATGCGATGCAGCCGTCGGTGCTTTGGCAGCGCGGCCAATGCGACAGCGTCCTCGTCTGGAACGAGGGGGGGCTGGGGCAGGGGGGTTCTCGCTCGCTACGCTATGCATAGCTGCACGGCTGTCCTGCAGGCAAATTCCGAGTGCTGAACTCTTGATGGCACTTGCAGCCGTTAATCTAACTCAACAAACAAGTGAGAAGAAAATCGTGTTATGTTAGACGTTAGACGGACGGAAATTGCACGAAACCAATATGTTCGTTTTGAATTGTGAACAATTAAAATAACGTGTTAAAAACTAACATCCAAAAGTAAGAGTGTTCTAGTTGGGAGTGCCCAACTAAAAGATACCCTGCATTCAGATATACTTGGAAGTTATTCAATAAAGAATTTTCCATTTGTTTGCAAGTAAGCCTGAAATCAGCACGCAACTGTGTACAGGGTATTGAGCAGCCGGACACACCCGACCACAGCACTCTTTCTTGCTTCAATTGCGCTACTGCTTGTGCTCTCTTAACTTTAGACTGCGCCATTATTTATAAATAAAATAAAGGCCGAACAAAAATGGCCCAAAATGTTTTGGTCAAAACAACAGCTGTACAGTGGTCTACATGCATATGTGACCGTGACCGTCTGAACGACTGACAGTTGCCATTTGGGCGATTCTCAAACTGCAAATGTGTCACGTGAATGGCATCGATTTGTTGCCGGTAGATTAATTACCTAAATATATGGATATCCATCAAATAAATTGAATCACATTTGTTGCATTGGCGCCGACTCATCAGATGATCTATGTTTTTAATTTTGCCCACGTTAACCCATTATTTGTAGCGATTTGCTCTCAATAAATATTGGTAAATGCTTTCATCGCAATCATCATTGTGTGTAGGTGTGTTTATTCAGCTATGCGTTGCATGCACAATGCACAATTTCGAATCAAAGCTCTTAAAATCATCACAAAACATACATAGATGTATGTGTGCACACGCACACATGTGTCTATGGCTAGACGCAAAAGGTGGAAGACCGAAGTCTACAGATCTAAGGCCATCTTGCAACGTACCGCGAATGATATGCATATGCTGCATACACACACACACACACACACCTACCTACATGCATCTGTATGTGTACATAAGGGTATGTAAAGTGTTAGGCATACCAACAGTTTGGGCCGATAAAGCATGGCCAAAAAACATATAGGGAACAGAATGTTCCCGTTGGCGTTGCCTTCGTCGTTGCTGGCAATCCTTTAGACAATCGTTTATACTTTAATGCTACTCAAGTGTTCAACTGTTTGCCAGACTACAACAACAAGAACAACAACGAGGCATCGAAACTAATACACCGAAGCCAAAAGCAAACCAGACAAACGAAAAAACTACTTCAAGTGAAAACTTTTCCTTTTTGGCCAAGCAAAAACTGAACGAAACCAAACGAAACGAGATGAAACGAAACGAAACGAAACGAAAAAGAGAAGAAGCCCTCAGAAGGCAATGTCATAAAACTGCACATGTATAGCACATCTGGAATATGTGCATATACATATTGGCAACAGTAGCATAAGGCAATCAGTCTATAAACATTTAGCTCTGGGCTCTGTGGTGGCATCGACTTTCCAATTTGCATTCGCAAATGACTCCGATGATTATTTGGCTGGCAAAACGGATCGGAATATATTTAGGAGAAATCAATCCTTGCAAATTAATAGCCGCTTGGAGGCCAAGTGATTTCTAGAGCTCTCGATTCCACGATTCACGACCCGGTTGACAAAGCGCAGGTGTTGCGGCTCTCACGACAATGTCACGATTGTTGACAGCCACAGCCACAGCCACAAACACGAGTCCAAAGCCCAAGCTCCCGTCTCTTAGCCAGCAGCCACGTTTCGTCAGCCACCTTTGTCCCTCCCAGTCCTTCTCAGCCTGCATTGGCAACTCTGTCGATTTCATTGTCTGTTGTCATTATCAGCGTCTTTGTCATTTAGGTAGTTGTTGCAAGCGCAGCCGCTGTGCAACTTGAGTATTTTAATTATACCCTAATGGCGCATAACAGCCACTCTGTCTCCCTGCCTCCCCACTCCCAATCCCCCTCCCCATCCCCCTCCCCCCTTGCTTCCCCTCGCTGCAACTTCTTGCAGGCTGGGCCAGCGACGAGCTTCTCATTACGCCCTAAATAACTTCATTGGTATTAAAATCCCTCTGCCGCTGCCCGGTCCCTGCAACTATTTTTCGAATAGCTATCTGGCTGTCCATCGCTCCTTCTCGCCGTCTTCAGGTAAATTTGCACAGTTGGGCGAACCCTTTCTCGGAACTGCCTCCTGTGACTGCCCAGCAGAAGCGTCTTTTAAAGGGAATATTGGCCAGTTCGCCGTCTATTATATTGCACATATAACTGACTTAACTTTTGACCATGCCAATAATTTATTGTATTAATTGAACTCCATAAAAAATTGTAATATATACTAACCAAAGTCGTTCTTTTATTTTTAACATGTTTGTGAAATTTTTTTGTCAAGGCTGAGATAAGCGATTTTGGCTGAGAGAGGGTATCTAAGCTTATTTAACACATCTTCGATAGTTTTGCTTTTGCCGCTTACTTTTGTTACCAGTTTTTCGGCAATTTTCGTTGCACTTTTATGCACGCTTTGATTATTTTATTGCCATCCCCCGCAACAGTCAGCGCCGAGCATTGAAACAAACTTCATTTTGAAATTAAAACTTTTTGGCCAAGCCGGCAATGGAAAGCGACCAGGGCAATCGCATTCTTGATTTTGTTTTCCAACTGGCTCATCAACTTGCCAGCAAAACTTTGTAATTATATCAATGAGTCGCTGCTGCTGGTCAGACAACCGTCGCGTCGTCCGCCGCCGGAGCTTCTCTAGGGGCTGTGTTATTTCCATTTGATCCTCCTCCATTTTATCGGGGCAATAGTCAAAAATCAATCAGTTTTCGTGCGCTGGCAAAAAACGTTTGCATGGCATTTCAATTAAATTTGATTTAATTTGATTGTGGCCAAGACAACGAGCGCTCTCAAGCGAGCTTAGACCTGTGATGTTTGTCTTCCAGCCACAATGAAAGTGTCCTTGGACACTCACATCGCTGTCCGGTCTGTCCATGGCTTTATTTATATCTGCAGCAGTAGAAATAAACTGCACTTTTAGTTCGTGTTATTAATTTAATCCCCACACATAATACACATACACTTAACATACATATCTACAAATGCTGGAGACTTGACATTTGGTATTTATATGCTTGTATATGAAACGAGAGTTTAACATTCTTCAACTGATCAATAACTTTCCCATTTATTTATATAGTTTTACCATATAATTTTTGATGAAGCTGCCGACTTTTGGTTTCTTATTGATTGCCATTTAAGTTTCAAATTCCGAATAAATTCAAAATTTGTACTGTCATCATTTGCTTAGCCTAGACCAATTAATGTTGCCATATGTGATTTTTGCCATTCCACATAACGCTCTCTGGGACAAGTTGGGCTTGAATAATAGCCTTGGCTAAGATACTCGCTTTAATTAAATTGGAAACACATACATTTAAATGTGCTTCTCGGCCATATTGGCTCGTAAAACTGGCGCTCCCTCCACCTTTGAGGCAATAAAATGTATTTTTATTTAAATTAAAAGATGACCGTCAGAGCGTGGAGGTCAAGGACGGGCCCGATCATAAAACAAAACTACTTCTGCCCATCGAGCGGTTGCATATTAAATGCAAATAATGCTTTACGACGATGGCTGAAAGGTGACCTAAACTGGCTGCCAGGGATTCTGGGAATAGGCGAACCCTCCCTCCACACATTTATTATACCCGTTCATGAGGTTTAAAGGGAATATATATTGGTTTTGTGCACTGTCCTTCTGTCTTCTGTCTACTCGTTATATCTGGGTCAGCTAGTGTTTAGATTTGTGAGCTACGCCCACGGGGGGAGTGGCAATTCGATTTAATCTATATATCTCCCTCAGTCTTAAAGGTAGATACATCAAATTTTGCAGAAAGATTCCTTTAAAGAAGGCACACAAATTTTTGGATACGCCCACTGAGGGCGTGGCAATCGATGAAATCTTTATATTTCATACATCTATATATCCCACAGTTTAAGAACTACTTCTTCAAATTTGGCAAACAGTTTTCTGATGACCAAATCACAAAAATATAAAAATATTAATTAAAAACGTTTTCGACAGCGGTAAGCTCTTATTATACAGTGAACGGGTATTGCGTAGTCGGTTACACCCGACCGCAGCGCTCTCGCTTGTTTTACATATGAGTGAGTGTCTCGTTGAATATGTATGTGGGAGTATTTTGGCTTTGGCCTGGCGCGCAGGCACCAGCAACAAAAACAACACGAAATTCCATTAAGCGAATGGATTGCTATTCATAACTGTCGTCCCGGCTGGTGCCAGTGCGGCCGTGTATGTTAACAACAACAAGCGGCGCCAGGGCTGCGAACAGTTCTGAATTGGGGAAGATTTTTAGCGAGCCGAAATCAAACTAATTACCCGCCTGTGAATAAACATAATTCAGCTGCCGAACTACTTTCTTCGATGTGTATACATAAAAATAAAAAATAAAAAATAATCGGTAATCGAACTACGGACACATAACCATCACGTAGCGCCGCAACAACGGACCACACCTCGAAGGAGTTCCATCAGCGATTACAGCCCCCCACACACAGACCGACATTAACGGCCTTTCCATATGTCTGCATGCGGAATCGTGCTTGCGAGCGTGTTTGTCCCTTTATTAGTGTTTGCTTTACGCAACGCGTTTGGGTGACCAGTTTTTTGTGATATATCATTTATTTTGAAAACAGGGCGCGTTCACCATTTGTAAGCTCAACCGGAAAATTACTTTTCTCGATGAGTAGCGTTCAAGTTTACGTCGCAACCCCTTGCTTTGCTTTTGTGTTTGAATTATGTTAGTGGCTCTAATAGCCGGCTGGCAGACAGTAATATTAAATAGTCGCATGTGAGAGTGCACTTGTCGAGAGTACCCGACTACGAGATGCTCTGTGCCCAGCTTAGGCTGATACTTATACCGGGTTAAAAGGTCGATATTGAGAAAAGGTTCAAAGCGTGTTCTGCGCTTGGTATACACAAATATATATATTTAAAAGTTGAAGTCCTTAACTCGTATAGTTTCCGAGATTGTAGCGTTCATACGTTTATGCCAGCTCAAGAATATTCTTTATACTTTATGGGTCGCAGATCCTTCTGTCTGTTAAATACCTTTTTAGCTTTTTTATGGGGACAGGGTATCGAAAGTAAACAGCGCAAGCAACATTAGAAGGTGGACAAACAAACACAGGAAGAACTAGCTGGGATTGTTTTGTGTACCCTTCTTCGAGCACTGCAATTAGCGGGTTGCTTGGTTCTGCTATTCAATTTGCACTCGCAATGCAATTGCTGCGCAGCTGTTGTCCGCCTCGCATTCAATTTAATTGTTAATATTTACAATATTTCATGTTGCCGGGCAAGTGTGCTCTGGCATCGGCATCGGCATCGGCCGATTACGTGATTGGCGTGGCCTGGCTGTAACTCATACTGAGGACGCGTCGCGTCGCGTGGCAGAGCCTCGCACTGGAGAGCATTCGGGGCGGCCGTGTCCGGCACGTCCTGCTTGCCGGCTACGTGCCAACTGTCAACGGCGTCTGAGGAGCCGAACAGTCTGCGAGAAACCTTGAGAGCCGGCCAGGAGCAAAGGCAACTCAATAAATAATAAAGTAACAGTGCTCAGGGCAGCAGTGCCCAGCCAGGAGGTACCCTGTACTCAACTACGAGCTGCCCAAACATACATTCGAGCTTTCTTCTATGCAGCCATGCACAAAAACACACACACAAGCGTCGCTGCGCAGGCCACGAACTGTAGCTAGCGGCGGTGCAGCCTTTTTCCATTTTCCTCAGCTCTCGCTATGGAAAATTCATTTTAAGTAACTTCTGTGTTTATCGTCCGAACTTTATAAAATTTTTAAAGCTGAATATGGCATGCAAATGTGTGTAAATACTCAAGCGCAAGGCTGTACCTCTTTAATTGCGTTTATATATACCCTGTAGCCACTAAACATGGCTAAGCAAGGGTATTACAGTTTTGTGTAATTGTTTCTAACCTGCAGAAGAAATAACCTCCTAACCCATAAGGTATATTCCTGATCAGGACGCCTAACTGAGTTGATTATTATAAATATATTTTCTCCAAGACCATAATGTAGAAGAAGCTTATTATTTTTTTCGACATCCGCCCCGTTTCTTGAATATTGATAAATATTTAATTTAAGACATGATTTTTTTTTAGCATATCTCGAATAGTTTATATCTCTTATATAGGGACAGAGATGCCTCCTTCTTCCTGTTACATAAATTCGCACAAAACCAATATACCCATTTTATACCATTTAAACGTGTTTAGGGTATAATAAATTTCCCATAGTGGGAGTTGGGGAAAATACAAGCTAAGTTAAGTGTGCAGCTTGCAGAGTGTGTTTGTGTGTGTAAATATGTGATTTTAAGCATGCATGAATGCAAGTGAGGTCGAAAATATGCTACGGCAGCTGGCAGCTGGATACAGGGTATCTCCTAGTGCACTGTAACTTGCAATTATTTCGTGGGAGGTAACCGAAAAGTAAAATATTCCCAATCCGTGTGGGTTATAGGAAGACATATGCACGTAACAAATGTGATGGCTATGGCTCTTATATTATATTATTATTAGCTCTTATACCCTTAGAGATAGCTCGAAAAACCGTTGCTTATGAAAACGGATGGAGCTATCGGAAAAACGAATTAAAAATCAATAAGCAAATTTCCAAACAAAATTGAAGTGGTCTATATATTACCTATATTCCAAGTTTCACACCTTTAGCTTTTTTTCTCCGACATCAACACTTTCACACAGACTTGGATACAAAGCGATTATACCCAAATTGTTGTGGGTACAGGGTATTATAATCAAATAATTAACTCAACATTTTAAGAAACAATTTCCAAGTATTTAAACATATTCAAGCATTCATATATATTTAATCATTTATGTACGTACATAATATATACCAATAAGCACATGAAGCCAAAATGTTTGTTTTCACTCCAAGCGAACACCTTAACGCAACATTATAAATTCATAAAAGGCAAGGCAAATATCAAAGACACACACTTGGCCTTGACTTTTATAGTGCCAAAAGCCATAACAAAATAACATCATGAGAATTCGACGCGACAATGGACTGAACAGCAATAAGTATGCCGAGGTCAGTGAGTATTTATTTATTTTATTTTTGCACCCTACACCGATTGGAAATGTGTATAAAAGGGTGTAATGGTTTTGAGCAGCTGTTTCTGCCGCACAGAGGAAAGACTCCAGAGACCATAAGTACGTCGATTTGCCACGCCTCCAGTGGGCGGTAGCAGTCGATTAAAGCTGCGTATAAGTTCACCTGCGTGTATGTATTGAAGTAAATGTAAATGTTTTCTACGACAGCACACGGCTGGGTACGGGGTATCTTCTAGTCGCGCAATCTCGACCAATGCATTCCTACTTGTTTAAACTTTGTCGCAACAGCAATTTTGGTGAATCGAATTGCGGCAACAAACAGCGGAAACTATTACCGAATTGAGCAAACCGAAACTTTTTGGCCAATTTGCGGTTTTGTTTGATTAACTCTTTTACGCTTTGCAATTGCAATTGATTGTAATATAACTTATTGCTATTTCGGTCCGTTCAATGGCAGAAAAGAAATAAATAAATATGCTACTTAAAATCGGAAAGTTTAAATAGACTTTGTCAGCTGGTAATTGATATTCAACAGTCGCCTTCCATTTGCAACTTTTTAATATTTAATTTCTTACGCTCAGCTGCGTCACATGCTCAACATTTGAACTACAATTAAATAATAATAGTTTTAGTCAGCTGAAAAATAAACTGCTTGCATTTTCTAGGTCTCCCTTTGATATTCATGCCAGAAATTGTTTGCCTAATTACAACAAAACATTTTCCAACAGCTACCTAACATGTAAAATAATTGCAAAATTAAATAAAAAATATATAAATAAGAATGCATGAACAATTTTCAAAATTTTTAGGATATGTGAGTTTTCGCCCCCAGCATATTTGGTACATTTATTTGTAGTTTGATTTGTCGGGCTCATTTGGGTGCGGGTAAACCGTGATAACCGAAAGCTCCCACGTTTCTAGAGCTAGAGTTAGTACATTTGTCAGTATATTACGGATGAACTCCTATATTGGATCAAAATATTTTTGTATTTTTTTTTTAATATAGATTAAATTAAAGAGCCACGTCCCCAGTGGGCGTGTGCAAAAATCATATCCTTTACCTGACCCGAATTTACATACACGAGAATTATTCCAAGTTCAAACGAACAGACTGACGGACGGACTGACGTTCATTGCACAAAGCCAATATACACTTTTCACTTATAAAAATCGTCATTTCCTGAAACTTATGATTAAAACTGCCTGCTTTGAGGTTATTCGCCCGTTCACATCCTGGTTACATCCGACTGCAACATTTCGACTTGTTTCGGGTTTTTCGCTGATATCTCCGAAGAAGCTGCAGTGCCCCGCAGCGAAGGCCAGCACGTCAATTAAAGTTAAGTGGGTCAGTGTTGTTAACACGCCGCTGCGCATGCACCGACGCCGAAATTAAAATCGACGTTGAAGTAAACAAACTGCGCAACCGCCCTCAGACTTTAAAATGTGATATGTGGAGGTTAAAATCTCGTCAAGGCTTGATAAACATCCAGGTACTCAAGGGTGCTTTATTATGAAATTATTTTTTGGTTGAATTTAAATACCCTGTGCCCATTGCATATAATTGCAAACGGGTGGGGGCTACAGATCATTTGTAATAAACCTAATCTGTAAAAGTATTTTTATTGCAAACTTGAGGAATCCAGCTCTCATAGCCTTTGAAATCGACGGGGTTTTACAGAGGAGAGGTGGACAGACCGGCTTTAGGGGATCAGAGTTTGTCTCCTTCCTTTTTTTTTTTTTAATTTTGTAACAAAATTCACTCACTTTTCTTGGCGCACTTATCAATTAATTCAAAAAATTAAACAATAAAAAAAAAGAAATAAAAAAATACAGCAACTAAAGACGAATTCGAAATTTTGCCGAACACTGAGCTTACAAATATTGTGGATTACTTGATTTTGACGCACGCGCAAGAGAACTAAACGGCAACGACAACCAAATTGTATTAGCTCTATGCAGTCAAAAATAAAAATTAAAAACCCAAACCGACCACGTCGTCCGAACCGGTCTGAACACAGTGGTACCATATTCACGAGTGCACTGAACAGGTGTACAATTTTCAAGCTTCGCATTTAAATCTGCTATTAATAGTTTGTAAATTCCAAATACGCTAGTGCTTTAGGCATTGCTTACCAAATAAAAAATAAAGATTTAAATGGCTATCAATAAAATTTCAACTGTTATTTTGATCATATTCAAATTTCAAGTGGTTGGAATTTCTCTATTTATTAATCTACTGTGATCACTGTGCGGAGTCGGTAGCGAGCAGCAACAGCGACGACAACGGCGCATTTTTAGGCTACACAAAGTGCAGCAGCAGCAGCAGCAGCAGCAGTTGACCAAGCAGCAGCGGCAGCAGCAGCAGTTGACCAAGCAGCAGCGGCAACAGCGACTGCGCAGCCACACAATGTTGCACCGCGTCGTCTAACGTTCCACTTGTTTGCTGTAAAGTAAACACTGTAAACGGCGCCAGCTGCAAATGCTGCCTCTGCACGGTTACGAGAGCTGGTTTTCGTTTTCATACCCTGTACTCACTTGAAGGGGTCTTCTGGCTAGGGGCAAATGTATGTAGCTGGCAGAAGAAATCATCTCCGGGCTCAGTACATAATATACATATATATATATATATATATATGTATATACATATATATATATATATATATATATATATACGCTGACGTTATATAGCCATGCATGCCTATTTTCTATTAGTATGAGATTGAGATTGAGTCTTTAAAGTTGGAAATTTCATTCTTGTATACAATACTCACATAACAACAACAACATTACCTTTTTATTTCATTTGCCTCCCCCTTTCCACAAAAAAAAAGTGTTTTATATTATTTAATCAGGAATGCATTTCGCTTAGTATAGGAACGAGCGAAGAAGAAGCAGAGCAACTAAGTAAAGTGCAAAGTTTGCTGCGTGTTTTTGTGTGTGTAAATGGGTGTTTTTCTGTTCCTGTGTAAAGAAGAATGGGTAAATGGATGTTACGGCAGCTCGGTGCTGGGAACAGAGTATCCGCTAGTCGGGTACTCTCGATAAAAGTACTATTATTGGTTTATTTTTTGCCTTTCATAATACCAGCCGTCGTAATAAAATGAAATACGTGTGAAGTAAAGGTTCATGTTCATTCGTACATATGTATGTATGTACGCACATACGTAAATGTTATGTATGAAAAAATTGGCCTTGTTAGCTTAAAGTTCGCATCTGAGAGAAGTAAAATACTGCTCATTTGAGTCTTTTAATTATGGCAGAGTAAAGGTCGCAAAAGGCATTTGAGCTTCAGTCTAACCAGTCATTTTCTGCAACAAAATACCAGCCGTTGGTTGACAGGGGCCAAAATATAAATAATTTTACATATTTTGTCGTCTGCAGCACCTAATTACACAAAGTACAACTTTTAATTAAGCCCAAGCAAACAAATTACATCAGTTTGTCAACCCTGTTCCACTAATTATTGTGTGCTAAGTTGTTGTCTAAATTCAAAATGTGTAAGAAATGTCTTCATTGCAGTTGGCCAGATTTAGAACAGAGGCTTAAACATGGCATTACAATTTTAAATGTGCATTTGAAGGTAATAGGGGAAGTTAGAAAAAAAAATCGAAAATTATTAACTTAATTTTTTCCGCTATTTTCCATTTTCTATTTTTTGTATAATGTTAGAAGTAGTTAGATACCCGGAACCCTTCTTTATGTGCACACATAAAGCAAAAATGTATTTACATATGTATGTATGTATGTTTGTATGTATGTATGTGCGCACATGCATTCAAAAATTGTTTGCGTTTGCTGCCAATTGGCTGGCCAAATTTGTCAAATTTTCATTTCATTTCATTTCGTTTTGTTCCTGGTTTTTATTAATAACATTTTTCGTTGGTTGTTAGTAATAACATATTTGGTATTTTTTGTCGATAAAAAAGCGTGCATTTATTCATTTTTTTTAAATTTGCTTTTTCAAAATTAGAATGTTGAAATTTGTTTTTATTCGATTGCTGGTATCAATATTAGTGTTTTATTTGCACTGTGTCTGTGGCATGAATATATATATATATACATATCTTTTCGTTACTTGTCTTTTTAGGATAGTATATATAGTTTATTTTACAAATTCAAACATACATACAGTTTACTCTAATGGTGGCCCTCAGAACCAGGCACCACCAGCTGCATAGGTCCCGAACAAGGACAAAGGGCACTGAAGTGGAGGATGCTTTCTTTCCCGTTACTTGCAAGACAAAAAAGAATGGACATATTCCAGCATTAGACATTGGTGGAGGGCTAAAAGCACCCTGTGGTAGTTTGCTGTATGCAATAAGTCGGCCCATTATAAAACGGCGCTAATCCCAAGTAAGCCACCAACTTTTGTGCCTATCTCACAGCTTTTCACCAGGTGCATAGTGACAGTTTGGCCGAAAGTGCCGTCAGTCGAGGTCGGGCAGGTTGTTGTGAGGGCTTATGCAGAGCTGCCTAGATATGAATGTCGACGAGGCCTTCACAAATGGATCAGTTTAGCAAATGAAATTTGCGCCTAATTAGAGACGCAAAACAGGCACGAGTGCTAACAAAATAATAACATAAGAAATAAAATAAAATAACAGAATAATTTATGTATTTTAGGTGGCAAGAATTTCTTGCTTAGATAACACCTGAAATTAAAAACATGTAGAAACAGATATGCAGATCCTGTCGGTGCACTAATGTTTCAAATGAAAGCAGTTACTAGAAATGTTAAAGCTGTCCGAATCTGATAAGATAAAAGCTATTGTGAACAAAAATACAGACTTGCATTAACTGAATTTTTGGTAAATTGCAAATGCTTTAAATTTAAAAAATGCATCCGATAACAGTTTTTGGTTAAACTTTATATTTGTGCATGGTACACAATAATTTAGAGCTTAGTTTTAAAATTTGCAAATCGACTAGACACAAAAAACGGCGCTTAATCATAAAGTTATTATTTCATGCCACAAAATGTGGTCAATTCCCCACAGTGCGCTGGCTAAAGTGCACAGCTTGCAGCGTTTGTGTTTGTGTGTGTGTGTAAGTGTGTGTGTGTGTGTGTGTGTGTCTGTATCCCATTCCCATTGAGAATGGGTAAGCAATGGTACAATTGTTTTGTGCAAATGTATGTAACGGGCAGAAGGAAGCATCTCCGACCCCACAAAGTAAATACAATATTGTATATATTCGATTTAGCCATGCCCGTTTGTGGTTTTGTCCCTCTGAACGCAGCGATCTCGGTGACTCCATGAGCTAGCATATACATTTAGAATTCATATTATTTTATATCCTATATAATACGCAGAACAAGTTTATAATTATATTTTCGATATGTCGCCCAATTTTTGAATAAATAAAATGATAATTCTCGATTCCAACGCTTATTTTGTTTCGTTTATTTCGTAGATTAGACAAAAAGATTAAGAGCTGGAGACTCAAATACTTGAATATAAGTTCAAATATTGTCTACACAGATCCACAATATTTGATTTTTTGCATACCACTTTCCAGTCGCCTCTTAAATTTAAAAAACTTCGATTTTAAGCCATAGTTCTATTAGTATATCTCAAAAAATTATAAGGTTTCGAGCCAGAAAAATTGGTTTAGCATGTTCTCTTAGTCGAGAATTCCCGCAAAGGTATTTAGTCCTCGCTACCTCGAAAACAGCTTTTATTTGTTGTGATGTTTACCTCCAATTTAATGAAATGCACAAAATAAGAGAACCTATGCGTATTTCTGCTGTTTTATTTATATTAACCAAGACTTGTAGATCCAAATTAAAACCAACCAAAATACATAATTTTGCCCAATTATGTTGGCGCTACTGTAAGTTAATGTTTCAGCTTCCACAAAAGGCATACAAAACCCGAAAAGAGAATTCAGCTGTCAACTGTTTGACAAGCTTTAGCCATTAACTTATCAATACAACTTCCAATACTTCCAACGACCACCTGTTGCTTTACCTGCTCCACGTTCTCTTTCTCTTTCTCTTGCTCGCCGAGGAAATTCACCACAGCAGTCGCAACAAATTTCACCTTCAACACAAAGTTTGGGTTCGTGCGGCTGGCAAGCTTTGCAGTACCCTCCAGCCAGTCGTGTGGGATGCATCGTTGGATTTGGTCAGTCGCCCGAATCTCTCCCATATGAACTTCTCTCTCCTGACTTTGTTCCCATGAAACCGGTTTAATTTGCATAGCGATAGCGTCAAGGGTCGCCACTCACGGACGCACCCTCCACACATACGCGTGCCTAGAGATAACAATAAAATATATTTTTAGTGCCTAGTAAAAATCCACGGTGAACATCACTTTTGTTACGCTTCGCTTTGCTTTGCGTGCAGCCGAAGACTTCATAAAAGAATCGCCAAAAAAAAAAATATATATATATATATATCCATATGTATATACATATATATAATAATAATAATAAATAGGCGTAGGAAGAAAACTATGAAACTGATATCGACGACGGGCGCTAGACAAATTTAATTTCACGCTTTGTAAGTTTTTCCCGTTAGACCGTAAAAAATAACATGTAGGAACGCTGCAGTCGGGTGTAACCAACAGCACAATACTCGTTCATAGTGTAGGAACAACTTTAAAACGATCTTAATGATGAGCACTTTTTGTAATATGTCGGAGGGGCCATCAGTAGTCTATCTTCTGTATTTGATAATCCATTTTTAAATGGTTTTTTTTTATACCTTGAACCCATTGAAACTGGGTAAGGGCTAACTCGACTGTAGATTCTCCTGTATTACACGCAGAACAAGTTAATCATATTAATTAATATCATATCTTTCATTAATAGCATATCTCGAATATTATATGGGTTTTAGCCACCAAAATTCGTTAAGTATGTTCTCTTATAGCATACACAGTTCGATACGATTTCAGTTTTTGGCGATCCCCCCCACTCGCCCCAAAATTGAATAAATGTAAGAGGTCCCGCCCCTCGCTCTGATTTGTGCATGCATTTGCATGCTCTTTTTAAGCCATAAAGACTGGACGGTCAACTTGCAAGTTATTCAAGAATTTATTTTCAAAAGTGGGGGCTTAGCACAGCTTTAGTTTTGTGTGTGTGTGTGTGTGTGTGTGTGTGTGTGTATGATTTTGTGTATGTATGAATTCAAGGGTGTTGGAAATGTATGTAACAACAGCTCGCAGCTGGGGACAGGGTGTCTCCTATTCGTGAACGCCCGACTAAAGCACTTTTAATTACACTCTTACACTCAAGTCTTTGGCCAAATAATAAATACATATATCTACTATATTTTGACCAAGGGATCGGAGATGTCTCCCGCATGTCGCACACAGTCTCACAACGTGAGCATACCCTTTTAATGAGATAGGGTATGTATGTATAAAACGCACACATACATATCTCCGTAGGCACACACATTGCCATCAAGCTACGCATAAACAATGAAATTTGTTGCTCGCTTTTATGGTTTTCTTCCCTCAACAGCAACAAGGCAGCTGAAGCATCAACATTAACATCAACATCAACAAACTCGGCTGCTTCTGAGTCCTTTTAGCCAATTTTAGTGTCTTACAATATTTCGCATTGTCTCCGTTTTTGTGCTTATCCGTTTCCGTCGCTCTCTCCCAGTCTGTCCCACTCTCTCTCTCTCTCTCTCTCTCTCTCAAGCTTGGGTTGTTGCACCATTTGTTGTCCTGGCCGCTGCTTGTTGTAGCCTGGTTAAAACATCTTAGCGCTGGCTAAAGGATATCAACTGCCTACATGGAAACGCATTTGAACGGAGTACGGGCACATTGGACACGGCGCACAGGACACACACATGCCACAAAAACGTCGAGCTTTGCTTCTGGTCTCGCTGCTCGGCCAACAGGACCAGGACCAGTAGCAGCAGGAGCTGTTACAGTTACAGTGGCAGTGGCAGTGGCAGTGGCAGTGGCAGATTTCTCGCCGTAGTCGCACCAGGCGTAATCTGCTGCGTTTAGTTTATTGCCGGCCATTTTTTAAAACAAAAGCGCTGCCAGTGAGAGAAGAGTTTACGATGCGCTTTGCTTAAAAGTTATTAACTAAATTGTATACGCTTGAAATTGAATGCTTCTCTTAGTTCTTTGTTTAGACGGAAACTTAATCGCTTCAAGTAGAGAGCGCTCGGCAATCGTCGCGGCTGGCGGAAGGACGGCCAGCAGAGGTGCGAGTGTGGATAAGCCATGTCCTGGGGCTGGCGAACGACCAATGGCCATGGGCACGATAATAAAGCAAAAGTTGCAACACAATATTTCAGTGTCATTAAAATGCCAGAGGACATTGGGGTGCATGGGCGGGGCATCAGCGCCCAACGAGCCCCATGCATATAAATTGTGTGCAGCGACAGCAGTAAGAAAATGCCAGAGGTAAAGCGAAAAAGTCTCCTTCAAGTCTAGCGCGAATATGCAACGTAAGATACCGAACTGTGGAAAGCAGCACAGAGAGCAATACATATGCAGTTCTCACACACATTTTTCTCTCTTTTTGGATTTCACGCCTCTGGTGTTTTTTATCACGCGATTTTGCCGGATTCTACTCGAAAGACTTGAATATTTTTTCTGAATTGAACGTGATATTTGTTTAAATTATGATTTTGGCATTTGTAACAAAAGTACAATGAAAATAATACTTTTATAGCCTGTAGCTATTAAAAATGGACAAACAGGGGTATGATGGTTTTGTGCAAGTGTATGTAACAGACAGATAGTGTCTAAATTCTTGATCAGCATCAAATTCCAAATCGATCTCAGAGCATATAAATGACTTGAAATTTAGTATAGAGGCTCTGAGCTTGGTACAGGGTATCTCCTAGTCGGACACTTCCTACTAGACCACTTTTGTTTTAATTTCAAACAATTATAATAAAGCCAAAGAGAGACACTCAACTAGTCATTAAACGGTTTGTTATTCCAGTTTCAGTTTAATGTTAATTATTTTTGGCATTGTTATATAAACACCAATTTTGATACTCGTTCACCAATTAACAAGAGTGCTCTAGTCGAGGGGACTCGACTAGGAGATACCCTGAACCCTGTGCACATATAAAAAGCAAATGTTATTAATTTTATCTTTTGTTTTTCCTCTAGATTGGTGCTGCATTCAAAATATATATATTTTGAAAAACAACATTTTTGCTCCTTTTTTGGTTTGAGAAAAAATCATCATGCCATCTAAAAACTGATACTGAGATGGTTTTTTAACAAGTCAAGTTCTTAGATCTCAAAATTTCAAAAAGATCTCCTTGTCGAGTTCCCTTGCCAAGAACATTCTTATCTTATATTTTATATTTTTTTTTGTACATATTTTATTTAATTGATTTAAAAGTGCTCGTTGCCAATTGTTCAATTGATTTCGTTCAATTTTAATCTCCGGATTTTTAACATAAAAAAGTTCTCAAGTAGTTTAACTGCCCCTCCTTCCAACTTTTAGTTTAAAGCTGTGGATATTTTCGGCTCAGTCTATTATTACGTTTGTCAATTTTGAAGACTCGTGCTCTAAACTTTTCTGGCGACATTTTTTAATCTTTACGAGTACAAGAATATATGAAAACTCTGCTGTATTTATATTTAATAGCGGCTTACGTTTTTCAACTGTATATTTTGACCGAGATTTATAGTATTTCTAGGACTAAACGCGGTTGAATTCGGCTATCCCTTTTATTTTTAAAACGTTCTCAAATAATTTGCGATCTAGGCTAAGATAGGCTCTACTAAAATAGGCTTCACCGATGTCGTGGCCCAAGACGATACCGAAGTGTTTATCATGGTCTGCACCTAAAAGTGCTTTTGTTGTTGTTCCTGCTATTATTGATGCTGCTAATGGGCTAGTCGGAGAATGCAGAACCGGCGGCTTAGATTTTTTACTTTCATTTATATATACAATCATTTTTTTTTCGACTGTCTTGCTGACTTTTGTTGCTTGGGCGCTCTATTGGCGGATGTGCGCTCTTAGTGAAAATTGCATTTTCAAAATGAGTGCAGGACGCAGGACACTGGTCACAGGACGCCGTCCATGGGACGTGGCAACGCGTTAATATTTCATTTTTCATGCTCACTTGCACTTACACCCACATTGTGGGCAGGGGTGTTTGGGCGCGGCGTGGACTGGGGGGTGGAGTGGGGGGTTGGGGTGTGGAGTGTGCGCTGGGCAGAATCGAGGGCGGACCACACGGCGTGTAATCAAAAGAAACGTTGCCTTTGGCCGCACGTCGCACATCGTCCTGCAGCCAGGACGCCTTTGCGAGCGGCGGCACAGGAGGGCGTTGCAAAGCCAACGACGACTACGGCGCCGGCACCTGCTGCGAGTTATTTACAGCCAGTGGAGGGCTTTTTGCGCACAAGCCCATGGCAGGAGCCAGAAGCCCGTCCTTGTACAGCTATTACACATCGCCGGAAGCATTTGAATGTGTTTATGTGTAAGCGTCTATCGCCCAGGCAGCAACCAGCAACTAAAATATTTCCGTTATTAAGCTAAAGAAACACTTAACTTTGCCAGGATCACCTCCAGAAAGACGGCTACCAACTGCACCGAATATGTGGCGCCGAAAGACCGCAGCTAGATTGGAGTGTGGGATCCTTATTACTCACAGCTGCCTTAAGCAAACGTTAATTTTTTTTTTTTTTGTAAATTTGATGCTGATGCTTTGTCCACAAAGGTGGTGGTGCTGTGTGTGTGTGTGTGTGTGTGTGTGTGTGTGCCCGTGTCATTTTCGCATTCACCTTGCCACTTTGGCGGAAGGTTACCACAGAAATGAAATTAGGTAAGGGAGCTCAGAAAACGAGATGCCCAATTTTCTTCGCTGCAGTCGCTGTCGACATTTTGTTTGACAGGCTTGCCTTCGGAAATTGCTGATTCCACAGCTAAGACAATTAAAATAGTATTGGCTGCGTATTAATATAAATTAATGCTATTCTTGTATACAACAATTCAATGAAAATCGCGTAACAACGTTTTTAATGAGCCCGCTGCATAAGCGAGTCGATCTCATAGTTAATAATAATAAAGTTTTATTTTTACGGATTTCAAATTTATTTTATATATTTTTCTATTTTGTTAAATTTGCTTTTAACTTATCTTGTCATTTCCTTAAAATGAATTAATATCGATTATAGACAAGATTTGTTTTGCATATCTCGAAGATTATAAGAACTAGAACTAGAAGAATTTGATCAAGAGTATTTAAATTTTCGGGCGTATGTGATTTTATGTTTGTATGAATGCTCAACTCGCAGCTGGGAACAGGGTATCTGTCCTAGCGGACACACTCGACTTATTTTATATTTGTTTTTTTATTATATGTCTAGTTTATTTTATGAACTAATTTCTTAGTACTGTAACGTGCTCTAATAAATACTATAAGGTTTCTTATTTGTGTATAATGAGTTCAGATGATCAAACAAATGAAAATTGAATAAATTATTGCACGATTCAAATCGCCGGTGTTTAATTTCAGCTTTCTAGCCCTTAGTCTGGCCTGTGCGCGTGATCACCAAACAGTCAGGACAACATCTTTTATGTATATATTTTATATATTTTATATTTGAGCTCGCCGTATTTGTTTAAGTCTCGGCTTACCAACGCCCGAGAAACCCACTTTCCGAAGCTCTAAATTTATGGCTTCAAAATATTTGCAGTTAATTTAGCAGATATCGAACGTTCTTGCCCCAACGTGGCAATTACAAAAGGTTGTCGAAATGAAAACAAAACTATCACACCCCACCCACATACACACACACACACACACACACACACGTAGAATGCCGGAGAGTCATTGACATGCAACAAAGTTCTGCCCATGCTGGCCCCATTTCTTGTTGTCGCTGTGAGCCATGGCGTATACGCAACGTGCAAGCGGCTGCAGTTTATAGTTAATCGTAAAACAAAATGAAAAACGAAAACAATAAACTGAAATTCAATTTTCGCATTGTAAAACATAATTTTCTACAACTTTACGTCAGCTCGGCCCTTTGCATTGGGCACGCCCCTGCTAAAAGGTAGTTAATATTTGTAGTCTGATTGTTCTCGTTCTTGTTCTTGTTCTTGTTCTTGTTGCTGCTTTTGTTGCGCTGTTACATTCCACTCGAGTTGCGAGTTGTTTTTGCTTTCTGCTTCCTGTTTTGAAATTTATGGCGCCGCGTCGCCAGCGCCGCCGTCGACTTCGCATGAGTTATGCGCGTTTCATTTCTACTGGACCTGACACCCGCCTGGGTCCTGGCCCGGGTCCGGGTCCGGGTCCTGGGCCGGGTCCTGGCCCGGGTCCGGGTCCGAGTCCGTGCCCGGGTCTGGGTCCCACATTAAGTGTTAAATAATTTTATATACATGTGTAGCTATAGCTGTATGTGGCGGGCAGACAGCCCCCTTTCACCACTTGACATTGCCGCTATTTAATTATGAACGGTGATTTTTACAAGCACAGAGGCCAGAGTTCAGCACAGTAAATGCCATGCACTGCCATACTCTGTTCACCAGGTGAAAAGAATATGGAAAACTAACTTGAAACTTGAAAGTGTGAAGAGTTTTTGAAGAAGAGATCAATCTTCGGCCTCCAGAAGTCGTAAGACTCGATATTCAACTGCTTTGAGGTTATTATTATGAAGATAAAGATAACAAATTACAAAAATCGATATTTTACAATTACAGTTTTCAATGTCACTGCTGTTTTAGGTTGTTATTACAGTGTATACGAGTATTTCGCAGTCGGTTACACCCGACTGCAAAGTTCCTGCTTGCTTTTTTATTGGTTTTTTCATTGTTACGTTTGTATAAAAGGTGTTTCGAATGCAAGCGACGACCACTCGAGGGTGAGAACAGGGTATTTTCTAGTCCTTCTTACTACACTGCAGACGGTATTCTAATTTTGTATGCGAACAATCGATTGAAGTATTTATTTTGAAATGAAAATCAACTTTGGTTGTTCCCCAAACAAATGAACAAAATTCAGTGCTATCGAACTACTTTATATATATTATGATTATTTCAAGTATATGATATAGTTATATAATAGGTGATATTTCGGTCGAAAATCAAATTATTGGGTGAAAATTATATACCATTTGTCTGCCATGGTATTTCATCATACTAACTGTTCTTTCTGCATTTTTATTCAACTATTTTCAACTAATCACGCAGCACAAACAACACCGACGGCAATTGGCCAAAATACTATTTGCAGTTTTAAATATGCGCTGGTCTCGTGGAATGTTCTATATGTGCCTAGCCTCTAAATACATAGTGAATTGCATACGCATGGAGGTACCATCATCTGCATTAATGGCCAAAAACAACGCGCGGAATTCGCAGAATTCAATTTTCGGGATATTCGGTAATCTGCTATTACCTAGGCAAACGCATAAAATTATAAATTAAAATATGTTTCGACATGCTTAAAAATGACAGCCGAGTTCTTACTTCATATAAGATATGTATGTGTGCATCTAAATATGCGTTAATTGGAGCAACCAGACTAGGAACTAGTTCCGCATTATCTTTCTATCGTCGCCGGCGATTTCATCTCAGCTGACAGCGATGCCGTTCCCGACTGCGCCTTCGCCAGCTGCGCGTCCACAAATCCGTGGCCGTCTCCTCACTGAAGTGCCTGCCTTCGATGCGATTCCGATTGCGATCCCGCGACCTCTCCCAAACCCAATTCCACAGGCTATTCGATCGCTGGCGCTGCACGTACGGATGGCTGGAGCTGGTGTCGAAATAGAAGCTGCCTTGCGAGCGTCGCTGCGAGTGGATGCCGAAGCGGGCCCGTCGATTGCCGTCGCAGCGGCCAGCGGCATATTCTCGGTAGCTGTCGCAGTGGGAGCCAATGAAGGGGTATTGCGGGTCCATCGACTGCCGGAAGAAAATGGCCGCCGCCGAGTGGCTGCAGGCAATGGGATCTGCGGTGGAAGCGTGCTCAAGATTAGTGTCCTGGTGTGTCAACGGCTGTCTACGGAACTTACTCGTGTTCTGCATGTCGCGCAGATTCATGAACATCAGGCAGTTGCGTTGCGGAGCCCGTCCGCCGTTGGGGTAGAAATCGGCGTGGCCACACTTCAGACTGGTGCCCAACGTGCCGCCCGAGGTGTGCAGCACCTGGACGAACTTCGCATCCGTTGGATCCAGTCGATACTTTGGGTCAACGGCCGCCGGCAGCGTGAACAGCGGCCCCGCCGGATCGAGACCAATGATTTGCTCCACCTGGCCATTCAGCACGGCTCCCGCATACCCTGCGGCATGCGCGCCCAGACTGTAGCCCGCCAGGGTGACGTTGTGGCGATTGAAGTGACGCGGCCGCATCTCCTCCAGGGCAATGATGATCCCGGCCACCGTCAGACCAACATCGAATATGGACATCGAGGCGCTTTTGTAGTCGTTCTGCGACAGGTTGCCCCAATCGACCACGCACACGTTGTAGCCATCATCGAAGAGCGTCCAAGCTGCCGAAAAAGAAGAACAGAAATTATTCAAAATGAATAAAAATCAATTTAAAAAAAATAAAAAATAATGAAATATGTGTTCATTTAGACGGAAATTGTTAAGCAATACTCAAGACAATATTAATAATCGAAAATAAACTGTAAAATACTCATGGAAATTGAAACTTCTTTTTCCCCTTCTAGTGGGTATATGTATATTGGTATTTTTTTTTTTTAAGATATCTGGTGATATCAGGGAGTTTAAATTAATTTAATAAAGTTGCAGCTTGCATTGATACATTTTTCTCTCAATTTTACACAGAAAAGGAACTTTGTAAACTTCGTGGTTCGTCATCTAGTTAGGCAGTTCTGCCTAGTCTTAGGATTTACAGTTAATTCGACCTACTCAATAACAGTTCCTGCACCCAGTCCTTGCTGCCCTGATCGTTCCAGCCATGCAGGAACAGCGCCAGCTTCTTTGACGCATCCAATCGCCGGAATCCGCTCAGATCGCCCAGCTGCAAATTGAAGTGAACCTCATCGCCCAGATCCATGTCGGAGCTATGTGGCCAATATGGGTAATCAGGCTTGTGTCTCGCTTCGAATGGGGCAGTACTTACATGGTGCGGCACTCGAACACGATTCCATAGTTTAGGTGGGCGCGTTCTAGGCTATTGCGCAGCATCGTCTCCTGCATATACCGAAAGCTCTTCTGCAGGATATTCCATTTGTGCAAATGGGCCGCGGCGCCACAGACGCTGCCCAACAGCAGCAGGCAGGTCCAGGCCCAGGTCCACGCCCAGGCGAGTTCATGGCAAGTTCGAATTTTTAGTTGTCGCTGCCGTTGTTGCGGGCAGCTGTGACGCCAATTTTCGTGACGGGGCATGCAAACACTTTGCCAAACCAAAATAAGTAAATAATAACAAACAAAAAAACAATAAAAAAAATTTTAAAAAAAATAAATAAAAACCGAAATAATTTCTAAAACGTTAGAATGGCAAATTTATGCATCAACGCTCGGCAACGAATTCGTGGAATTATGTGGAAGGGCGAAACCGGCAAACTGTCGCAATTTAACATGAGAAAGATAGCGTACTAGAGATCACGAAACGAGATTCGGACTCAGCAGATTGGACCGCTTGGCTTGCCCCCTGACATGCTACTGACGCCATCGCCGCTCGTAACTAACGTCCAAGCGTTGCCGCTGCCTCCATTCGGCTCCACGTTTAGGGCCGCTAATGACCCTCCCGACAGCAGAGGCTGCCACCAAATGAGCTTCACGGCTTCGCGAGCTCTTATTCTTGGAGCTAACTCGCTCCGTGTTTGCACAAGTGAAAGTAAAGCTTGTAACGGCTTCGTGGTTTATTTTCCCATACCCTGCAACCATTAACAAGTGTTAAAAAGCGGACATATCGGTTTTGGGCAAATGTTTGTAACGGCAAGCACACATATATACTATATAAATATGTATAAATATAAATATTTATATCCTACTTTATACATATATACTATACTGTATATAATAATATACTATACTATCATAATTGATATCCATACATTGATATTATACACAGATCAGGAAAATTTTACTTTCGGTTGGGTAGCGTTAAAATTAAAAATGCCCATTCTTGCGCCTTAGTTAATACACATAATTGCGAGGTCCATTAACTCCCAGAAAATGTATTAAAAACGGATAATAAACCCTGTTTGTTTTTATGCACGTGTCTAGGAATGTTTCTTGGAATGCAAAGCTTTGTGCAGAGTATCTGCTAGTCGGACACTCCCGACTGGAGCACTCTTACTTGTTGTTTCTGTGCCAGTGTTTGACTCTTTCCGCGTCTCTATATTTATCGCCGTTGTTCTGACTTGCGCCACTCGACTGATCTTGACATAGAAGCGGAGCTGCGTTGGCACTGGGAAAGGTAGACGATCTAATACCTGTTTGGATTTTACAAGACAATCAATAGTCGTTAGTATACAACAGTCAGCTGGGCAAATACAACAAAACAACTCATCGTAAACATAATCATCAAATCGATGGCTTCAAAAAACAATGGAGCTGCATTTATGGTACTCTGCATACTACGTAGGCTATAAAAAGGTTTCGAATTTCAAATTGAGAATTGAAACCCGAGCCAAAGAATTTTTTTGTCTTTTCCAATTTCGTAGAGGACGGTTTTCCATTTAAATAATTTTTCCTAATTTTCTTTAAAAAAAATTATACAATTCAGGATTGTCTTTAATCTTATCAAATTTTGGAATGTTTTTCTCTTAAGCGTATTTTTGTGTACATATTTTGTATTGTATTTTTATTCAGTCAACATTTTCTTTGGAGAATAGAAGACCCGTGACATAACCAAAATATTATGGATGTCATAATAACCAAGTTAACTTTACACACATTTCGTATACCCTTAAAAAGGTATTATACATTTTTTATAAAATCATTTTTAAGAACAATCTCACTAAATACGAGTTTTTGTATGCGTTAAATGCACGAGCAAAATTAAATAAATATCGGACAACTATATACCTTAGCTTCGATTGAAATTATAGAAAGAGAATTGTGTGTAAAAATACCGTTAGGTATTGAAGCATGCGGTTCATCTTCTATATGGCCGCAAGAGTATTTCAATTTCGATACTTTTTTTTCTTGCTATTCAATAAAATGATCAAACATATAAAATTTTGATGGATTCAGCAAACGTTGCCACGTTGTAAATTCCATCAATTTCCGTTCATTGAAAGTTGAAAGTGTCTCTTTTATGGGTCGGTCACGAGCATATTTTACATAAGAGCGGCAGCAAACGGACATAAAGGTATTAAGACTCCAATTTTAGAGCCCAACATAAAAACGTAACTCTCTGGAAAAATGTGTCTCTCTGATTGTTGAGCTTTCTAGCTAAATAGGCAACAAAAGCGTGGACTAAATACGACTAAAAACATGCCAAGTTGACGAGCCAGCAAAGCGATTCAAAATTCTAATCAAGGACAAATTGCTTTCCCTTCCTTCTTCCTTATTTTAAATAATTTATATTTATTTTACACAACTCCGAAAGAAAGAGAGCAAAGCGTGAACCAGAAACACTTTTATTACAGAGTACAAGATTAGGAATTTATCTTTGATAATTTTATGTAAAAATATTAAAATGTATATATTATATGTAGGCCATCTGTCAAAAACGTTTTTCTACAAATATTTTTTGTATTGCCTGTTCTACACAATGTATTTTGTACTTCTTTAAGGTTCTTGTCAATATTCAACAAACATAACAGTTAGTTATATGGAGCCCACAAGACAACAAAAATATCTAGATACATTTCTCATGAAGTTCGAACAACTATATATAAGAGTAAAATTTCATAATTATCGGACTACTATATCATAAGCTCGAAGTTAAGTATCTGCCTTATGGCTGCTAGAGTATTTTATGGTCGGTACTCGAAAAACAGCGTTTCTTTCTTACTATTCGAAAGAAATAAAAAATTATCGTGCAAATAAATTTTTGGTGGCACGTTGTAAATTCCAATCTCAATTCACTGAAAAGTTAAAGCGTCTCTTCAAATGGTCAGTCACGAGCATTTCTTAGATAAGAGCGGCAGCAAACAGATCTGGCGATGTTAAGACTCTGATTTTAGAGCAAACTATAAAATTGTAACTCTCTGGAATAATCTGTCTCGCAGCTCGGCGCCTCTCTGATGGCTAAGCTTTCTAGCTAAATATGAGCATGTTAGGATAGGCAACGAAAGCGATGACAAAACACAACTCATGCTTAAGATGACACGCCAACAAGCCGATTCAAAATTCCAACCAAACACAAATATTTCCCCGTCTTCCTTTACCACATTAAACATTTTATAGCTCCGGTGTAAATCATAGAAAGAAATAGAGCATGGGAACTAAGAAAACACTTGTATTTCATACAAATCTGTACTTGAAGGTATGTATATATCTTAGAATTCAATGAATATTTTCTTTCTATATTATATAGTACCGGTGTGGTGTAACCGACACCAGAGGCTAATAACAATTTGGAGCTACAAAAAAAACAGGCTCTTTATGATACATTTAAGATTTAAATTTGGAGACAAGCGGCGAAAGCCTATATCTTTATTATGAATTTAGTTATGAACGAAATATTTCCAAAGCAGTTAAGAATAACAAATACATGTACTATAGGCATTTTAGACGGTCATCGCAGAATCAGGCTTTTTATTAATTTATTTTATTTCTAAACTTTAAATTTGAGTTAAACAAAAACCCTTTTTTTTAAATATGTTACCAGCTTTTATTGAATTCAAAAACAATTAGTTACTTAATTTGCATGTTCTTAGCGACAATTTCACCCTCCCTCTTTTGGATAGCAATCCAGGGTGTTTTCTTTCTAAATTTCTTTTGATACAATGGAGTCTCTTGATACTGCTGTAAAGAACTATCTCTCGAACAGAACACGAATTTGTTCTATAAGTTTCAACAATTTCGTCGTAGTAAGCTGTCAAAGTTCGGACGATTGGAGAAGCCAAGAATAGTCAACCCTCAATAGGATTAGGCTCCCGGTGGTCTGAATTTTCGCAAAAATATATTCCCACGCGCGCGTCATTTTCTGTGTATTATCATTAAATTAAAGTACGGTGTAATTATTAATGCACAATAAGCTTTGGCTGCTCAGTCTTGAGCGCTATTTTAACCAGTCTCACGCCCGGCCCATCGAAAACGATGGCCGCCTTTTTGCCCATTAGGCAGAATGATAATAATAATGAGTAATTGCAAGAACAACAACAACAACAACAACAATACAAAAACAACAACAGCTGCCCCGAATAGCTTTACATATGTGCGGGAAGCATGTGTGTGTGTGTGTGCACCGCATGCGGATCTCAGTTGTGTTCGCCATTCTGTGTGTGTGTGTGTGTGTGTGTGTGTGTGTGTGTGTGTGTGTGTGTGTTGGTGCGTTTGGGGACCCATTCAACGCAACTTCCACAATTTTCGTATTGTTTACTTAATTAATTCTGCAGAAAGATTTTCATTTACGAGTATGCTACAAGTGTGAGTGCGTGTGTGTGCGTGTGTGCGTGTGTGCGTGTGCTTGCCTATGTATTAGTGTGCGCAATCGTATAAGTGAGTTTGATGGTTTTGTTGCGGTGCATGCAGCTGTTTTGTGGTTATTAAAGCAAGCCGCACACACACACGAACACACACACACTCACACACACACATTGCTGTACATACACACATAGATCAAGTCGCGTAATGAGTTATATATATAACATTGAATGAACGCCACCGCACAATGCAATGCCACATTACAATGTTGGCAATGTTAGCTATTTTTTTTTTTTTTTTTGGCCCAAGGCCTGTTTAGAAAGGGCCTTAAATAAGTGTTTATAAATTCAAATTCATTACAAATGCTTACAAACTCAAAGATTACCATTAAACCATTTTCAACTGTTTCAAGTTCTTGTTTAACTTTGAAAGAGTATTGCCTAATCGGTTACAGCCGACTACAACAATCTTAATTGCTTATAGTCGTGGCAGAAATATGAAGGCGTCTGCAATGGTTTCAAGCCCACTTTGACAAACATTTTGTCATCGAATTTTCGGAAATATATCCATCGACCTGACCCGAAAACATTTCAGAGAGCCTCCGAATTCCACACACCGCCTGAAGTATGCAACAAGTTTTTCTTTGGCAACAACAAATCACAGCGAGAAGAGAGCAGAAATAAATTATGGGCTACGGCCGCTTTTGTAATTAACAATGACAACAAGATTGTTAGTTAGAACACGTTTAGGCATCAAACCGGTTTATGCACAGCATTTGTTGACTGCCCAAATCGCTTTCGCTTTGGTCTAAAAAGAAGACAAAATTCAGCATAGCAGAGAAGACTGAAATAAAATTATGGCACAATAACAAACTTAACATTCATCAAGACTATGTACGGAACTTAACTACCCAATTACTCCGTCCTCAAAGAAAACAAGTGTTCGTCGCTGTTGAGCCACGTTCGTCTGTCGGCTGTCTGCCTTGTCAATCTGTCTGTGTGTGTCCGAAAGCAACTTTTCCGGTAAACTTAATGAATGTTTTTGCTTTACATATATATATTCAGGGCAAATAGCATTTAGATTCTAAAAATCTAGCTCTCCCGTAGTTTAAATGTTGGAGGCAAAAAAATGGGTTTATTAACTTAATTAAATTTACCTAGATAATTTAAAATGCCGATGGTCTTAAAAACAATGTCTTTATATTGGTTTCTTAGATAATACTTTGTAACAAAAAAAAAGAAGGATTTTTTGCGAAAAGATGCAGCTTAAATTTTTGTTGTAGTTGGGCCCTCAAATTATGAAAACCTTTTTTTCTATTTTCTAAGGCAGCATTTTTATACTCGTTCACGAAGTGAAAAAAGAATATATTCGAATATATTATAAATATATGTATATATATATATATATATATATATACATTTTTTTTTCTTTATATATATTTTTTTTCGTTTTGTTGTATTTACAATCTATCTAATTTGATATTAAGTAAATTGTGTGTATGTCTGTCCATATGAACACAAATTTTTCGCGGCTAAGTATTAATGATAAGAATTTGATACTTCGGATACTTACTCGTTTCGGTCAGATTACGTGGGCGTGGCGTGGCAAAGCGACAAAAATCTATATATCCATATCCACAATTTGAATGACCTCCTTTTAGCCACGCCCACTTGGGATCGGGTAAGCCGCGAAAATCGATATCTGCCACAGTCATGGAGCTACAGGCACAATATTTGGCAGGTAACCTACATCAGGGACGTGGTCGGTTCCAAGGATATAAGCTTTTGCCCTCTGGCCATAATGGCTGCTGGGCAACGGCGCTTGTTCTCCGACGCGTTTTATAGGACATCAGACCTGAGTCTTTTCGGGGCTGAGGTATTGTTGCGTCTAATGTCGTCCCTGCTCGCATTTTATTTGAGTGCGGTCGACGCTGCTTTGGCAGCAGCCCTTTGTGTGGACAGCTTCTGAGGTGCTGTGGGCGCCGTCGATGTGGGAGGGGCTGCTTACCTGCGGGAGGCTGTCCTTGCACATGGCTTAGTCTAAGAGACTAAAGAGTTAGCTAATTAAAATTGATCAAGCATTTATTGCAAATTAGCTTACAGCAAATATACAAATATACCTCGACTACGAACATGACCACCATTAAATTTTCCAAAAAACAAAAAAAAACAAAAATAAAAAAAATAGAGACATTCACAAAAATATGCGTTTCTTAGCGCAGAGTCTTGAGAACAGATAAAAGCCATTTTCGGCGCACCCACTTCATTTATTCTGCCTTCTTGGGGTTAATAAGGAGCATTTGATGACTGAGCGCTCAAATGGGCAGCGTGATGGAGTTAAGTATTCGTTCTGTTGCAATGGCGGCTGTCGGTGCTCTGAGTTTAATTTGTTCAGCTGCCTTTGGGTGCAGACTGCCATTCCAAGTTGGAGGCGTTTCAGGAGGGCGTGGCAGTGGCACAGGCGGAGACAGAGGCAGAGTCAGAGGCAGAGGCCGCACTGTAGTTGTGGAAGTGACAAGCTGACTTTCGCTCGATGGCAGTGAGTTGTTAGGGAATCTATTTTACCGCTCAATTGATTTTGCTATTTATTTGCGCGCATTATGCGAACTCGCACACACACACACACACACACAGACAGACAGACAGACAGACACAGAAAGGCGCACACGGCGTATCTAGGTGAATGGGAGATGGGGCAAGCACACGTGTCCCGAGCCAAGAACGAGGATTTGCCCGTGGCGGTCGCATTTTCAATTCTATTTACTCCCAATAATCATCATCAATGTCAGTTGCGCTTGCACTAAAATAAAATAACAACAGCAGCAGCGGCAGCGGCAGCGGCAGCGGCAACAATAACTACAACAGCTACAACGAAAACCATAAGTACATCACAAAAGGAACAACGTCAACAGGATCATTGGCGGTATTGACAGCAGCAGAAGCAGCAGCAGCAGCAGCAACAGCAACAGCAACAGCAGCAACAACAACAACAACAAAGGCAGCTGTGAGTTGTTTTGTTGTCTCAGTTGCCCAGACACTCGAGCGAGACACATGCGCTGGCAAGATGAGGAGGCAGCAACGCATAGAGAGTTGATGTTTATATCGATTGCTGGCAATTTCGAGAATTACAACAGTCGCACACACACACACACACACGCACACGCACACACAGAGTCGGGTGGCACTCACACAAACAACGGGGACACACTTGAGACATGTCAGCGACGTGCGCATGTTGTTGTCGCCGTCCGTGCCACCAGCTACTGTGCCACACTTTGGCCGTGTTGCCATGTCGCTGGCGTTTGCTGGATTTCTGCCAAGGCCTAGCCGGCTGGGGTCAGGCTGGGGGCGGGGTCACAGTCGCATTCGCATTCGCATTCGCCATCACCATTCAATACAAATTTCGCAGCAACAACGCAAATCACATGACATATGTACAGGCGCTCAAATTGTCCAACTTGAAGCCAATATCGTTCAGATGTTCATAAAAGTCCGTACAACATAATCGAAATATTAGCACATTTTTTAAAGCGGTCCAATTATTCAGTTTTAGCAAAAATTAATCAAATAAATACTACTTTTGTTTTATCAGCAAAATTCATATATTTATATATAAATATAAATATTTTAGTTGAAGCAGACAATATAAATACTATATTTTATTTATTAATATAAATACTATATTTTTATTATTTTTACTAAAGTCAATATCAATATTATTTTTTATTTTTTGTATTGTATATTGGTTAGAGCTAAAGTTGTACGGGCTAAGTTAAAGTTTCGTTTAACTGACTTAACTTATTTTCAAAAAATAAAAAAATTTTGAAAATCCACCTTAAGATCGCAAAACGCAGAAACTGATTATAGTATCTATTCGATTTCTAAAAAACTCCAGATCTCATTTTGAGAAATCTAAAGAAAATGTCACATTTTTTCGATTATAGTTTTTATAACTATCAATTAATTTGCTTAAGCTTAAATTCATAATAGAGATATTTGTACATATTCAACTATTATTAATATGAATTTTATGCACATAAAATATATAACAAATAGAAGATTTTTACTTCAGCTGTATTTCGGTTGGTGTCATATAAGTTATCTATTTTCTTATACATACATATATATATATATATTACAAGTTATCTTTTGCTAACTCACGTATGCCATATATTGGCTCCTGTTAAATGACGAAAACGAATGCAACATTATTTGTCGCATGTGCGCGTGCTGTGGCCCGTGTGACTCGTGTGTCTCTCGATTGGCTTCGCCGGATACTTAACTTTGCGCCGGAGTCTCCCCTTAGCAAACAATCCATGGCTCACCCTTTACTTAGCCGGGACAAAAAACTAAAACAACATATTACGCTCAATCGAATTTGGCATACCCTGTAGCCATTGCCAATGGGTAAAGAGGTTGTAATGGGCTTGACTGCAACAAGCATTTGTATTAAAGAGACATAATTGTATACACATTCAGATGTCATATTTAGTCACTAAAATTTGAAAAGGATCGGTTCACAAACACCAAACTTATTCAGGAAGGAGCACATCCGCTCCGAGCTTTTATATTTGTTTACGTGTGCATAGACATATGTTCGAATGGAGCTGTATACAGAGTATTCTCTTGTCGGGCACTCTCGACTTAAACACTGTTGTTACACCCATGCAGAGGGTATTATAATATTGTCAAATGTGTAACGCATAAAAGGACACGTATCCGACACTATAGAGTATATATATTGTTGACCGTATCCGTCTTGCTTCTAAATTTTTAAGTTATCCTCATAAAACTAAATAAATCCTAAAATATCTCCAACAGCAAACCACTTAACATATTTATATATAAGATATCCTTCTAAAAAAAAAAAAAAAGGATTTTTGTGTGCAAACAACGTCAACTAGAAATAAGTATAAATATTCCATTTGTTCGCAAGGGTATCAAATCTTCGGCACCATGAAGATAACTGCGCTTCCTCGTCCTTATATTACGTTGTTTCCTTGTTTTGCGCTGACGCAAGAAAGTGTTGCATATTTTTGGCTGGCATTTGTTTTTATGTGCACATTCGCATTTGCCCCCGCTGGATTGAACTCGGTTCTTTTGCGCACTGTGCCACTTAAAAGAGAAGTACTTGGCCAAAACAGTGTGCAATAATTGAGGAAAATTGGCAAAAAAAAAAACAAAAAAACACAAAAAAAATGTCATCGCTTACATCATAAAAAAATTTTGGGCTGAGAGCGCTTAGCGACAAATCCGCTTGTCATGGTCAAAATAAATAGAAAAGCGAATACAAATAAAAAGTTAACAACAACGAGCGGCAACAGCGATCAGAACGGCAGCATCTTACGCGCTAAGCTCGCATGTGTGTAAAATGCCAAACCCAGCAAACACCACACAAAGCACAAAGCACACACACACTTCACACACACACACACACACGACACTCATAACATGCTTTAAAATAGATTATAATGCACTGTGGGGCGAAAGGGGCTCTTGATGTAACAATAAGTAATCAGTTTAAGGTCAGGTGATGTTTTGGGATCTAGCCAATTGGCTTATGTTTGTAGCATTTTTGAGTGGAATAAGAACAGAAATAGTTCAGCATTTTGCTCTGTCATTTGACGTCACATTGCAAATAAGTTGAAGGCTAATAAATGTGGATTACCAGCTTAAAACTTAAATTAATAAAATTAACTACCCTGGATCCCTAATCAATTACTCTACGAAGCACACAAAGTTGTAGTCTGTCAAATATTTCAAGCTTAATCCGAAGATGAAGTTTCCTTTCAAAAACTGTCTTTGACAGAAGTGTCAACTTGGCGAACAGGGCTTAAACCACTTTCAATCTGAAAAGCCACAAAACATTGAATGAAAATAAAATGTCAACAGAGGCTTTTTAAATTTAAAACAAGCTGTGCTTAGTTGATGTATTTCTTCTTCTTATCATTATTATTATTATTATTTTATTATTATTATTATTATTATTATTTTTATTAATATTAGCTATCAGTTATATTTATATATTCTATTCTCTAGACTGGGATTCGAACCCCTTAATGTCCGGGCATTTTGTCAACTCATTTACCGAGGACTTTTAAATGTTTTCCAGAAAAATGGTAATTATTACCCATAGTGCAGCAGAATAAAGCTAACCTCTGCCACGCCTCCCGACAGACTACTAGCCAACACACACGCACATCCTGTACACCATTACTTAAGCTGCGAAATAAATTCACGGGTGTTCCAAGTCGCTAACACCCAAACAGAAATTTGCAGCTTTCTATCGCATAAATAAAGTTTAAAATAAAGTGAGCAAGGAGTTGTAGAGGCAGCAGCAACAACAGAACATGCCACAGAGTTCACACGCAAAGGCGTTTGTGCCGCGCCCCAAAAACAAACGTCATTTAAAAGTTATTTCAACGTTAGTTGGTGTTTATGTAAAAGTAGCTGTCGGGCACAAAAATTTTATACGCTCTGCCCTCGCTAGTGTTTAAGCAAACTTCGCACTTTCACACACATGCACACACACACACACACAGACACACACACACGCCCGGGCACGCACACAGAAATGAACTAAACGCTACGTGCTGATTACTGCAAACGCAAGGATTTTTCCACACAGGATTTTCGGCGAGAAACAGCAACAACAACCGCCAACACTGAAAAAGGCGACACACCAGAATTTACTACAGGATATCATTTGTTAGTTTTGCTTCTGTTTGCCAAGCATTTTGCGCGATCCACACACAGGAATACAGAAAGACCACTTAACAAAATATTTAGCAGGTATTAACATTTTAATGCCCGATGTCAAGCGGAATGACAAACTTCAGGCGGACACGTCCGTCCATGTGTCGACCCGCGTTCATTTTAAATTCATAAAATATAATTTAGATTTAATCCGAAATATTTGCTTTATGACTTATGTATATTAAACTTAACATAACTCTCATGCAGTCCTCGACAGAGGAGCTGTTTAAGAGCTCTGGCATGGAGGTAACTGAACAACAAAGATCCGGGTTCGAATCCCGGGCTAGTGCGTGGATGTAGTACTTATTTGTCTTAGTCCTAGCAGCCAGTGTTTTTTTTCAAATAGTTAAGTTGATAGCTTATAACTTTATTCCATACTTTAAACAATCAGAATGAATTCTCTTAAAGATAGCAATTTAAATAAAATATTTTAACTGAATTTATTTTTTTTAATTGTTAAATAAGTGTTATTATTGAGCTGACATAATTATCTCAAAGGAGCAAGCCAATTTTACTCTAACAGTTTCGTGCCTGTCGTGTTTCGGCTAAAAATCAAGTCATACAAAAAATTGTAGCAGCAGCCATTAAAAATATATATCTTAAAAGGAATTTGTCGGCAAACACTTTGCGCTAAGTAAAATTTTATTATTTTATTTTTTTGATTATGTCATATTGTTTATTACACTGTGAACGAGTATTGCGCTCTCGGTTACACGCGACTGCAATGATTTGACGTATTTATTATTGTTACTAAAAGAAAAATGGCTGCAATGCAAAAATGATTCTTTTACAATTTCGGGAATAAATGTTAATCCAGTAGAACCAAGAAATTAGCTTAATCTTAAATTTATTAAAGTTCAAAATAAAACTTATAGTTATATAAAGTGAAGGCGTTAAAATGAAAAATATGTATCTGCTTTAGAATATTTGCAGAACAATAACTTTCCTAGCATCCCTGATGTCATATATATACTATACCACAATCTTACTGAGTTTATGCATAAAAGTAATACAAATTAATTCTTGCCGGGATTCTCTTCAGCTCAAGTGTGTTTTTCGCAGGTACATAACAATGTTTTTATACTTATTTTGTTTTATACGCCCAAATACCTATATATTTTGCGCCCGTTCTATATATATTCCAAAGCAGATCGATTTACTTTAAAGGAAATGTCGAATTTACCGAGACTACTTCGCGTAATCAGTTGAGAAAGAACGTACGTATTTTCAGTTGCCGAAAAGCCAACAATTAACTGGCATTTAGCGCACAGATTTTGCCAAGCGATACAATCAGGGGGGAAATCAGGGGCCTGATAGGGCCGGGCCATCGACTACGACATGCAATGCGGAGGCGACGATACCAACCAGCCAGGACAACCCCTCTGGTGTTGCTGGGCTATCCCAGTTGATTGCCTGCCGACATTTTGGCCCGACGCAATTGACGGGCATTTTAAAAGGGACAGTTCTGAATTCGGCAGTCTGGCAATCGTCGTTCAAGTGATTGATTGATTGACTGAATGATTTATTGGCTATTTAGTTTGCTAGCAGTAAATTAGCTGCATAAACCAAATCTATATACTGTGTAAGTGTGTGCCAAAGTGCTTGTGTGTGTGTGTGTGTGTGTGTGTGTGTCTTTCGGCACTTAACAACTTTTGCCATAGGTAAAGTTTTACGCTAGGCCAACCCCAAACAAGCAATTGTATCTCATTAAGCATTGACTGTGCAGTAACGTCAAAGTTCCGGCAGGTAGCGAGTTGCGAGGGCAGCTACGACAATTGTCCTGAATATGCCATATTATAGGCAATCCTTTCAGTTGCCTCGCATATATTTTATACAACAATTTTTCAACTTTAATTTGGTTAGATAAGTTGTAGAGGTTGTTTGCTGTAAAATTCCTTGCTGAGTTTTCGACATAATCAGCGTGCATTTGTTAAAACAATCATGTTTGCTTTATTTTATTTTATTTTGTTGTTTTTTTTTTTTTAGTTTTTTTTTTAGTTTTCTGTTAAAGACAACAACTACAACTTTTATGATGATGCCGGAATAAAATAAACGATAGCTGCGAAATCAACCAAAAAGTTGGAGCTGCCTTTGCCGTTTCCGGTTTTTGCTGTTGTTGTTACCGTTTCTTCATCAGCAGGCAGCCAGCCAGAACAAAAACTAAGTTAACTTTGCACAAACAACAACAACAATAATGATAAACACACTTACAACAGCAACAAAAACAACAACAATTGACCCTAGTATTTCGCAATGACTGTCTTTGTTTTGTAATTCGCACCTATCGATGTTAAACTTTTTTGCACAATTCCCCCAGTCTAGGGCCGTACAACGAGAACTCCAACAACAGCTCAACAACTCGGGAACTTCAAATCGAAAACGAAAACGAAAACGAAAACCGAAAATAGTGCCATAAAAGTTTTTTAATGAAAAAATGCGAATGTGCGATCCCCGGCCGTTGATTGTAATGATACGTATAGTAGAATCTTTCATTTCACTAATAAAGCAACCAATGCGTGGCATCTACGCCGGAGACTAGATGTGGCACCCGCCCAGGGACGGGGTCGGGGACGGGGACGGGGGCACAAAGCAACGTCAAGGTAAACAACGAGCACACTGACAGATAAGAAATTGTGCAGAGCATTTAAAAGAGGCAAGACAGGGACGGAACAGGAATGGGAACGGGCACGGGCACGGGCACGGGAACGCGGCTGGCTGCTGTTCTGTCAGTGGCAAGCGCTGTGACGAACAAACACACGACGCGTCGTTCGAGCCAAGCGTAACGTGCAACACTCATACGTCATGTTTTACGGGGCCTCAGTCGGCAACACGCACAATGTAATGGCATTTTTATGTTGCATCACGTAGCGGTCATAAGTCATGTTTAGAGCACTGACTGCTGCTGGTATTGCTATTTCTGTCTCTGTCCGCGTACCCTCTCGGCCCCAGCTAATGTCCAACGTCTCCGCATCGCCCTAAGCGTTTCGAACTCAAATGAACTGTAGCTAAATTGCCAGCCTCCATGTGGCCCCCTCGGTTCACAGCTCCGTCCATCAGTCTGCCGCTCCCACTGACGCCCCCGCTGTCGCCTCCGCTCCGCGCAGCTGTCCAGTTGTCAGTCAGCGCGCATAGCTTAACCGGATATTACAAGGTGTTGTCCAAACATTGACTTTACATGAGCTTAAAGCAAAATTGAGTAACTTACTGATAAGCGGCCTGCGAATTGTCCGCCATTGTTGGATGGAAGCCGTCGAGCGAGGCGTGCACCTACCATCCGCAAGACATTTCAAATGCTAGCTGACTTTGAATCATCTTCATTTTCACACAAAGTTCCTATTGACTTTGGGATGTTTTTGCGAATTTATCAGCTCTGTTTCAATAATAAGAAAAACGCGAAATAGCTGTTATCAGCGGCGTGCCAAAGATAAAATAGCATTCCAGGCAATTTTAAAAATACAAAATAAAAAAAGGTACCTAAGGTTTTAGCAAAAAAACAACAACAAAAAACATATATTGGCGGCTGTTAGTGTAAGAGGGCGAAGCCCTTTCCCTAAACAGTTGTATGCCAAAATACAATATTTGTTAGGCTGTTTTTTCGTTTTTTGGACTTGTAATTCGCAAAAAGTTCAAGCTTCGAAAGAGTGGCAAGGCGTACGCAAACCAAAGGTCGATAGCAAAGTCTGCTGATGATAGAACCGGAAGGTTCTTGAAATAGCTATACAGACAATCTGCTCACTTTTTGGTGCTTTATACTTTGTTGTTATTGTTGGCTTAATAAACCAATAACCTGACCTAGAGCCAGCCAAACTCACTCTTAAATAATAAAATTTCAGTTAGGAAATTGATTAAATTAAATTACTTGTAAATAGAAACCTGAGATTTAAAACTAAGAATCGGTTTCTATCTTCAACGGTTTTAATTGAAAGGTTCGCTTTGATATTCGCTAGTGCTAAAACGATTTTAGGAATTAGGAACTTTGGTAAATTCACTGTATAAATACAGACAAAGCCCATCTGTCTGTATTTATACAGCAATATTGATTTGACTGTCAAAAACACAGGCGTGGCACCGCCCATTTCGGCCCCTCTTCCAACAATAACGCACAGACTACGAAAACAATTACAAAGATATGGGCTATATGTAGCTTAGGATAAATTTTGACTATGCTGAAAATTTAATAAAAATTGAATGAAAAACACTGAATTTATTTCATGAAGATGGAGCTGCGATTTTGCTGCGTAGGGGGCGAATGTACGTGTATATGTATTTGTACGTATTGTATATCTTACTTTTTTTTATCGGCTGCCAATTGGATGTTGGTAATCAATTGAGCTAAACTTGTTGCATGCCAAATTTCAAGTCTGACAAACCGAAATTGGTAGATGGATTCTGCTATTGTTGCTAACAAAGAATGCATTTTACTCATTTTACAGGGTAATTACATTTAAAAAAAAAACAAAAATCCTTCGAAATTCATTTAAGTTAAAATCCTTGCACTCGACTGGAAATCTATAGCCGAGTGTATTCCCGGCCACCTTTAAGGCTATTTGAGACTCGCTGCCCGTTTTGTTTTTGTTTTTTTTGTTTTGTTTGCTAGTTATGTACGTTTTGTTGGCACATGCAAGATAATAGCCCGGCACAACTCAAGAATCAGTTACAGCCGCATCACGCCTGCTCCACTTTTGCGCCGCCCACTTCGCCTGTCGAGTTTTGATTTATTTGCCCGGCATGCAGACAAAGGCCGCGGCCGTAAGGGCCTGCGAATCATTATTGAGTTGGGCGGCAAACTTGCAGCTTGCCTCCTAAGCGCCATTTCAGTGCAGACTTGGCCGAGTGGGCGTGGCACTGTGGCGTGGGCATAAACTACACGCGCAGACAATTGCTGCGAACGGCGAGCGATAAATAATTTCCATGTTGTTGTTGCCGCTGATGTTGGCCGATGTTGTTATTGCTGTTGCTCTTGTTTCGCCTTCATAATTCGAAAAACATGGCCTCGGCCCGATCAAACGTCATACTAAGCCTTTTTGCGTATGGCAGCACCCATTCGGTGCTCCCCACTCGGTCTTTGACGCTGCCGTCGCTGCCTGGTTTTTATGATTTGCGCAGAATATTTAGACGCGCCTCTCCACTCTTTGGTCAATTGGAGAAAAGTTGCCGCCTCCCCTTTCAGCCGGACCAACGTGCCCCATTCTCTTGGCCCACCATTGTTATTGCCGTAGTAGTCTTTGCTTTGTGGGTGTGTTCGGTGCTTTTGTTTAGTTTGGGTTTATCTTTTTCTTCTTATTTTTGTTTTTATTTTTGTTTGGCTTGTCTGCCTCAACTGAAACAACATTTTTGATCAAAAGCGTTGCCTGATTAATGAATTGATAAATTCCGAGCTGTGCTCACATGCTGTCCGTCGCATTGAAGCAGTCATCGCATTTGCTAATTAACATTCGTCCTCGCCAGGATTCGCGGCTGGTGCTTGACATTTTCATTATAAGTCGAATGATTTGTGCCCGGCGATAAGCGTGCTTTGTTCTGACTTGTGGCCTTTGCCCAATATTGGATGAATATTAAGGTTGTTTTTAATTAATTAGTGGAACAGGAAGCGGACCAGTCACCAGCCAGTTCAGTCGACAGTCAGTTCAGGCAGCTCCGGCAGGGTCAGCAAGCGGCCAAAATTGTATGCGCCACAAACGGCTGCAGCTATTACAAGAACAGCAAACGGCAAACAACTAAGGGCAAAAAAAAAAAAAAAAACACTCAAAGACACTATCGCAGCGTTCGTTTAAATGTTCGTACAACTCCCATGCAACTTCTCCTAATCAAGTGGGCCCCGAGGAGTCGTAAACATGGCCAGCGAAGCAGCGGACTCCAGATGTAATAATGTGCACGTAGTCGGCAGCCACACAGAGAGAGGGAGAGGAAGAGGAAGAGAAAGAGACAGAGAGAGAGAGAGAGAGAGACACACACACTCACGTTTATTCAAATAACAACGCTCACACATGCTTCTATATGCACTGTCACCCATTTTTGAGTCCAACTAAACTTTAGCGTAGCATAATTTTTCCACACTGTCTGCCTTGCTATGACACATGTGTGTGTGTGTGTGCGTGTGTAAAATCTAACACCTCCGCACAGTACACGTAAAATATTAAAAGCTGTTTTCTACCAAAGCGCGCCGAGAGGTCGGCAGCTTTTTATAGCCTGCATCCACAACAAATACAACTAGGTGATAAGATCATAATGAGGCTTTGCCGATCCCATTGCGGATTTATATTCTATATATATATATATATATATATATATATTTATATATATATATCAGGGCTGTATTTCGTACGTCTTGAATCGATTATCCTGGCAAGTATTTTAAGAAACATTAAATTTAAAATATTAGTTACAGATCAAGTAAACTTTAAATAATTATTTAATTAATTAATTATAATTGAAACCTTCTTCCACTTGAATTCAAATTTATAAAGATTTTCAGCACTCGATTATTTATGCATTTGACTTTCGTGGAACACAATTGCCCAATTTGGTCAATACATCTTAAGAAAAAACACAAGAATTTATTTTTGTTGCATATGGCAACTCGATCCGACTCCGACTATATAACCTGTGGCAAAGAAACAGTTCATGTTTTCAAAAACGGGCAAAATTAATTCGTTTCTGCAAAATTAATTTGATTTAACTTCTTCTGCCGACCTTCTTCTTCTTATACTTAACAGGGTCTGAAATGTCTCCTTTAATCTTTTAAATTCATAAATTAAATGAACTTGTTATACTATTTAAATTTTTAAAATATTCAGCTCTAAAAGTCTTTTAAGCGAGAATCACATGCCTTTCTATATACCTACTTGTATAAAAACATATAACTAGCTTAAGTTGAAATATAATAGGTAATAATATTCTTGTTTATAATAAATACGTTAAAAAATAAATAAAGAAGAAATATGCCTATATATGCCTACTTATATACATGTCTTATCAACATAACTTTCCACAATTAAATCCACATTTCTTTTAATATTTCTTTTAATTGGTACAGGGTATAACAAGTATGAGAGCTCTCGTCGCAAGTGCCCGCTCATGAGGTATCATATTTTCCTGCTACACACACACACACACACACACAGACACAGACATCCACAAAATTACGCCACAAGCTGCGCAGCGACTGCACTGCTTATCCCTTAGCCCCCTCGCCATTCACCGTCGGGAGGGAATTCCACAACTTTGGTGTTTGTAGTCGGATTGTAATTAAATTTTGATTGATTGAATATGGTACCCACATGTGTAGCTACCAAAGCGGAGGTATCCAATAAATAAAATTCTCTTGATCTGTATCTTGCGCGTATTTGAAATGTGCTTAAGTAACGTAGGCTTCAATCGATATTTATCGATTTTAGGAACACACGATAGCTGGACATAAGCTTGAACTGCGTATGGAATACTGGATACTCAAAAAACAAAAAACAAGCCAGAACGGTGCAGTCGGGTGTAACCGACTGCGCAATACTCAATTATAATTATTATTTTTTTTTTCAAAATATCGATTTAGACTTTATCGGAAGCGGACATACACGAGCATGTATTCCAAGCTTCAATACCAACACTCTCTTTTCACTTTGTGAACGAGTATAAAAACTAACTTTAAGCCTCTTGCACTTATAGTCTTTATAAACTACAAAGACAATCTGACTGCTAAATACATTTGCATATATGTCGCATATACACTTGTTTATCCAGTTTCAATAGGCACAGGATAGTCAACGAGAGGACAATCGGAGACACCTTTCAGTCTCGCAGTAATAGTCCAGCCCGGTGCAAGTTTGAGGCTGTTTAATTCCGGAGCTAAACAAGTAGGAGCCACGTTTCGTTCGCAGTGCGACATATTTGCTTATTGCCCATCGCATATGGCACATATGCATTACATTTACGACTGCGAGCGGATTCATAGTTTGCCCATTGACCGTTCGGAATCGGTGTCGGGGCTCAAAATATGCTCGTTTTGTCGACAGGCTTAGTCTAAATGACATTGGTTCTCTGCACGTGTCCTGGCCATCAAATGTTTATCACTGGCCAGTATCCGTTTCGGGTGTCCGTTTTTTGCACTTTTGCTGTTGTTTTTGTAATTTTTTGGTATTTTTTTTTTTTGTTTTCTCGTCCGTTCAGGTGCTGACAAAGCAAGCAGCTAGCTACCTTGGTGAGTCATTTGCAGCAATGTGTCGGCAATTGCGAAAGTATCTGTATACTGTGTCCATCGCTCAATGGCCATTCGGGACGAATGTAATTGTTATGAACTCCATGGGATTGGACAACATCATCAACGTGCGTGCGGCGACTGACAAAAATGTCGACGACAATCCGTTGACGGGGGCCTCAACGCAACGGCTACGATAATTGTCGGCGGGCTGTTTGGGTGAAGGGGGGCGTGCCAACTTAAACCGATAAACAATGCTCATGTGCCACGTCAAAATCGGCTGCTGCGCAATTAACAAGTTGGCAACGCAAGTTCGCACACACCAACACACACACACACACACACACATGCACGCACGCACGCACGCACAGAGCGCTCATCTGGGGCGTGGCATTTTGCACGGCAACTGGTTATTTTCAGGCTGACTAATTGCAGGCGTACAAAATGAGTGACAACAGCAACAACAGCAACAACAGCAACAACAACAACAACAATGGCAACTGCAATGTCGACTGCCGCCGTCATTCTGGTCAACACAGCAATCCGGCAGCGCCAACCCAGAAGCACAAGTGGCTGCTGGCTTCCAAAGTCTCTGGCTCAACGCTGAAATAAGAATGATGTTGCTGCTGTTGCTACTGCTGTTGATGTTGCTGTTGCTGTTGCTGCTGCTGCTGCTGGATGGTGGTGTTGGTGTTGGTGCTGCCAGTGATACGCCAGCAGCAACATTGTCCAAACGCAAGCCGCTCTTTGAACCGAGGACTGTATCAACGGCAACGGCAACGGCAACGGCAACGGCGCCCAGTTATGTTCGGGTTTAGCTCATATTCGGACGGACGCATTTCCGGGCCAACATTGCGTATGCGTGATGCTGTCCCAGACTCTAAAATATACTTTGTATGCGTCAGTGTTATGGTTTTGTGGTTGAATATTGCAATTTCGCAAATGATAAAGTGATCCAGAGGGCGGCGCAGACAGTGCGAGTGAACGGGCGTGTTCCAGCCTCGTGGGTGTCAGCAACGGCAACAACAACAACAACTGTTCAAGTGGTCCCAGCGTGACCGCTGCACAAAAGATGAATGAAACATTGGACTATGTTGCTGCTGCTGTTGCTGCTCCTGCTGCTGCTCCCGTTAGGTGCCTTTTCGGCTCGGGCAATGGCAGAAATGGCAACAGCAGCACTATCACAACCAGTGGCGTAGGCAGGTTTGTTTTTGGGGGGAGGGTTTCACACTAAATATTTTTGAAAAGAGTATTTGAAAGACTCCCGCTTTGTCCATGACCTTTTCTATGGCCTGTTACATACGCTAACAATTTGCTTGACTAAACTGAAAAGGCGGAGCTATGTAAGTAAATGGCTTGTAATTGGGAATTTACTTGATGAGACTTTGTGCAATTGTGCTATAGTATTATGTGTACCAAACTTTGAGTCTCTGTCTCTCACAATTTACTAGACAAGATTAAAAAAAAAACTTCGATATCTGCAAAAAACGGACGGAAGTCGATAATTTAAAAAAAAAAAAATAAAAAAAATTCGATCTGGCTCTTATAGTCTCTGAAAAACACGTTTTTATGTGGATACAAAAAAAAAAACAGGCGGACGTGGCAGAAAACCCTTTTACCCTTTTTTGTAAACATTATCAATGAATATACCCCGCTATAAATCGTATATTGGTTTATGCAATGAGTGTCTTTCTGCACGTCCGTTTTACTCTCTCTCTCTCGCTGTTTTATTTGGATGGAATACCCCCCCTGGCTACGCCACTGATCACAGTTATCGCCCATAAAACAATCAACGGCAGGATGACGCAAAGGCCGGAAGTAATCCAGAAATGAAGTCACAGCCAGGGAAATGGAACAGGTTCGCAGGGGCGAGAGTGAATTCACACTGCATGAACCTGGCAACACATTCGTATTGTTGGCCAGCTGACATCAGCACACCCTGTAATGCGGTCCAACTGGAAGCTGCGCTCACAAAGCCAAGTACTTTGTACTCTGGAGAATCGCACATTATTGCTGATTGTGCAGTTCAGTTTATTTGGGGATTACTCAGAATGCAAACAGATATAGTACTCGTAGTCGTACAGAGACGTAACGTATTTGGGGGATTGGGATCGCGATCGTCTACAACTTGTATTTGATGGCGCGCAGAATGGGGTATTTTTCGTTGCCGGTGCAGCCGCCGCGGAAGTCGTCAAAGCTGAGGTCAACGAGAGCCACGCCTCCCAGCCCCTTGCTCTTGACGTAGGCGGCCTTGATGGCGGCCGTGTCGGGATCCTCGTAGCCCACCCAGAGCCCATTCTCACCGCTGTCGTCCGCCGAGCGGTAGGCGTAGCTGCCAAAGCGTTTGGTGGGATCGCCCACCTTGCGGAGCGGTCCGTCGGCGCCCTTCAGGTGCTGATTGGCCTGGTTGGGCAGCTTGGCGCACACCTCGGGCCAGCTGTAGAAGCCGGCGACCTGGGTCTGAACGCCAGCTGGGCCGACATTATCGGCATCGGTAACTGGCGGCAGGCCGGTCAAACCGGAGTCCTTGGTCAGCTTCCAGACGCGTCCGTAGGTGGCGATGCCCACGTTGATCTTGGTGGCGGGCGCATGATTGTTTAGCCAGTACTGCACCTGGAAGTTGATGTTCGACTCCGGATAGCGATCGTTCAGCTCGTAGATGGGCGCCGGAAAGTCGGCCACCTCCGGATTGCGCACGGGCGTCTGAAAATCGTAGGCATGCAAATTCACATAGTCCAGATTGTTGATCAGAGCGGGCACATCATAGAACACTGCAGAGAAATCAAATATTTGTGACTAGATTTCTTCGACCAAGAATAGGTGGCACCTACGCGATGAGTTGACATTGGGCAGGACGCTGAGCCCGAGCAGATAGCCATCGGGACGGAAGGCGTTCTTCAATTCGCGCACCAGCGCGGTGAACTCGTCCTTGTGCTCCTCGGCCTTCTCGTCGACAATGTGATCGCCGGTGAAGATCTTCTTGAAGCCCTTCCAGAACGAGCCAATGCCGCTGTGCACCTTCTTGGGCTTGTTCTTGGGGAACTGCCAGGCCAGGTCGAGACCATCGAAGCCATAGGTCTTGACCAGCGAGTGGGCGCTATTGATGAACGGAATGCGGGCATTGCTGCTCTCCAACAGCGTCAGATACTTGGAGCTCTCCGCGTCGGCGACATCCTTGTCGCCACCGACGCTGAGCAGAACTTTGAGTGCCGGATATTTCTTCTTCAGTCCGGTCACGGAGCGAAACAGGCTGCTGCCCAAATCCAGATCGAGTTTCTCATTGGTGCTGACCAGCTTGTTGCTGCTGGGATTGATGCCCGCATAGCCGTAGATCAGGTGGGTGCAGAACTGCATCGCCGGCTCCAAGTCGTTCAGCGTCAGCTTGGAGAGCCCTGTGCGAAGCGAGACGGACAGAGAGAGCATGGATGAGAAAGAGAGCTAGGGACGGGTATGCTAATTGGAACGGTGCCCAACCCAAATCACATTGCCTTGGACGATATCCAATTAACAAAAGTTGGCTCAAATGCGACAATGACTCATCGTCGACATTGTGTCATACGATTTACATTTCAATTAGCGAACACGGCGATAACAATCGCCAACTGGTGTGGGCCGTTCTCAATTAACACAATTTCCCTGGAAGCCGATCTTGTGACCCCTTCGCCAGTAAATTATCTTGTCATTAAACTAAGCACAGTTAACTGTCGGCTTGAGTGCGGCGCACTCTTACGACGAACTATTAATTGAACGGGGCTGAGTGGAGCGCTAATTGGAAAGTATTGCTCGTGAACAAGTATTTCCAGTGTAGCTCTAATTGGAAAGTATTGCTCGTGAGCTCTATTTTAGGTAGACGCTGCAAGCACTTGATAACCTTTTCAACTGCCTACTAAAAATATCGAAACTCATTGGACTTGCCATTAAGAGCAAATAAAAACGCTCAAGTCGGGTGTGCCTGACTAGCGGATACTCTGCATATAGTAAATATTATGTTTTTTCTGCTGTTCCGTAATCTACGAAATATATTTAACCAAAATTACAATTATTAAATTTTCAAACACCCAATATAAAGCACTTATGGATTTTTATAAGCTGACAAGTATTCAAAATATTTACTTATGTATGTATGTATGTGTGAATATGTAATGCAAAATATGCCATTGAAGTCTACTTTTGAAATGTCTAAATAACTATCCAAATAATTCAGTCGACCCATTGGCTTTTACTTTATTTTATTTAACTGGACCTACGACAGTATTTGATATAAATGATGATATTGCCGCTTTCTCTTACCTTCCCTGATAAAGCTGGAGCCGTCGTAGTAGCAGAGCAGATGCGTGGAGCCCGCAGCAGCGTTGCTCTGACCAATGGCCAGAACGCCAAGGAGCATTGGCAGCAGGGGGAGGAGCTTCATCTTCAGCTGTAAGCCGAGAAAAACGAACAGAAAACGGGGCATGTGAGTAAATGGCAATTACCGTAATGGACAGAGCCAGACTTCCAGCAAGGCCCAGTTAAACGTTGGATGCGTGCTATGACTCAAAAAGGTGCTAACACAGTGCGAAAACAATATCATGATGGCTAATTGTAACGTGGAAAATCGAATAACAAAATGTGATTAGCTACGCAAGCTTTTTTTAATTGTGTACACTTCAAAAAAACAAGATCAACTCTTAAAAAAAACACAAGCAAAAAGGATGCAGTCGGGTGCAACCGGCCAAGAAATGATCTTCTTGATTACGGCAAACCAAGTTCCAATTTTCAAGACACTAGTTTTAAAAGCGCCGAAAAAGCGTATTTTATTCGAACGGACAGACGGCTAGATAGACAGCACTGCGCGCTACCAATATCCTCTTTTGCACTTTTTAAATAGAGTATAACCAAAAAAAATAAAAATAAAAAATGATATGAATATATATGTACATATATTCCAAATAGATTTGAGTCTTATATTCAAATCGCTTCACTTCGCAATGGGTGTGCTCACATTAAATGTTAAACTGAAACTGTGCGCAGCTCGAAACGAGGCAAATTTAAAGTGAACTCGGCGAGAATACTATGGAGGTGAAACTGGACTGAAACTCAACTAAGGTTAAGACGACAAAGCAACACTCAGACAGACAGAGAGAGACAGAGAGAAAGAGAGAGAGAGAGAGAGAGAGAGAGCGAGAGAGACGACAGCGGCGATAAGGCCGCACGAAAGCTTCGCGAACGCAATGAGAATGAAACGCGACTTGAAAATGAAATCGAAAAGTGGGCGATAAAAATCAACAAAACAGATCGGCGAAGCTTTAAGCGAGCTTCGAACAAAACCCTGTCATCTGTACGTCAGTACAGTAAGTACTTATGTAAGCGAACACATATGTACATATACATATATATGTATATGTATGTCTGTTTACCCACAGCCACTTTAAGTGTCATATAAGGTGCGTATAAGTCTGTGGAGCCAAGGTTATATTTATTGCATGATATCATTTGATAATGGATGAATAAAATAATCAATGCACGGCTTATATTCAAACGCAAGTAAATAAGTTTAAATCATTGTATGTGCACTCATATGTAGTACATACGTGTCAGATGAGTATGAATTTTAAACCTAAAAACAAAATAAACAATTTTACTAGCAGGTAATTCCCGGTCTACAGCAAAGTTGTTTGTGTAATGTAACAAAAAACAAAAGTAAACAAAATTAGCAAGTGTTCCGCATAAGCCGAAAATAGTGGCGCCTTAGCCAAGTCTTCAGGGCTTAAATATAGCTTGCAAACGTGTTAATGCCAAAACACACGACTGAGCCCAATAAATTGCGGTTTTCTTTTTTAATTTAATTTTGAGAAGGGTGGGAATGTCTCCCAAAAGTATATACAAACACATATGTATGTATGTGATCTGTGCGTGCTTTACTGGTTAATACGTACCAAAGTTGATATCGCTGGCTATTATAGTTTTCGATATATATTGGTTAAAAATCGATAATTATCGATTGGAGAAAATTAAGGACTCTTCTGCGCATGGCATATGAGAATGTTTATTCCCAATTTCAAGTCATAAGCTTAAATAGTTTCCGACACAGACTAGGCTTAATAAATTCAGCTCGTCGTCCAAATTAAATATATATTCTATAAGCCTTTTGGGCCGCGGGAAACTTTCTATGGCCTGTTAAAAACGCGAAGTTATGGAAGTAAGAGACTTGAAACTGGGATATGTTTTGTTATGTGAATTTTTGCAATCGTGCTATATTATAATGTGTATCAAACTTAATGTCTCTATCTCTCACAATTTACTCGATAAGTAAATTGGCAGTAAAAAACGTCGATATCTGCAAAAAACGGCTAATAGTCGATAGTTAAAAAAAAAATTCGATTTGTGTACGGTTAACAGGAACTTATCAGGACAAATTTTAGTCTTTGGCTCTTTTATGTGGATACAAAAAAAACAGACGGAAGTGGCAGAAAACCATTTTAACCTTTTTTTGAGCCATTATCAATGGATATACCCCGCTACAAATCGTATATTGGTTTCTTTTATTCCTCAATGGGTTTCTGCAATGACTGTCTTTCTGCACGTCCGTTTTACTCTCTCTCTTCCTCTCCCTGCATGAATGCAAGGCTGGCAAATCATGAAAGTTTATCTCCAGCCCGGGGAATGCAGAAGCGACTGTGGTTCAGTGCACTGTGGGGGAATGTAGTCCGTTGTCCTGGCAAAAAAAAAAAAAATCTTTTGTAATGGTGCTTAAAATAAATAACTTGTGGTGCTAATACATTAAAAAAAAAATGCTTTAAAGCTTAAATAAGAAGAGTCTACTGACATTTTTTTTATTTTATTTTATATTAAATTTATATATATTAAATATATATATTATTTTTTAGAATATTTAAAGAGCTAAGTTTTAAGTTCAAAACTTCTCTCAAAAACAGTTTTCTTTGAACTAAGATCAAATTTAGTTCATCGTACAGACAAGCAAATTTCCACATATGCGCACCTTTTTTGCAGTGTATTATTATTGTAAAATATGTTTAAATATCCCACCGTGCAGTGTTAAAGTGCACAACTTGCGGTGTGTTTTTACATACATACATGCATATGTGTGGTTTCCTGTATGTACGTGTGTATGTAAATAATTAAGCACGATTTTATACCGCGGCGTTTTGAAGCTGGTACCTGGTATTTTGTAATCAGGATTCACGACTAGAGCAATATGCATTGTTTTACAAACACAAATTTTTGTTCACGTATTACTCAAAATGTTGAGCTCCAAGTTATGGGCTCCTCACTTTTCTGGAAGCTATGTATATAATAAAGTGATATCGTTGATTGGTTGTAGTGAATAGTAAGCATCGGTACCAAGTTTTATGTTAAGCATGGAATGAAATTTTTATGCTATACTGAGGGGCAAAAGTTTGTAAGTATAATAAGCAAGCGTATCATCCGGATCAAGATATATGTATGAAAATAACTTTAATGGGATTGAAAGGCCCTTTTGTTATACCCTGCATTCATTGAAAATGTATAAGCAAGGGAGTATTGATTTGTTTAATTGTATGAATTAGGTACAATTTTTGGCATATCTGGGAGACAATACGATCTAGAGTCAAAAAACGAACGTATTATTCCTGTATATATGAAAAGTTATATGTATATTGTACCAGTTCGCAGATAGGTACAGGATATCTTCTAGTCGAGCACTTCCAACTCTGACTTGCTTTTTTTTTAAATGCCTAATTGTTTTGATAAAGTTATAACACAACCGGCAAGGGTAAACAAATAAATTCGAAATAAACGCATAGCAAACCACTTGCCTAATTTAATGTATGTATGTGAACTTTTTGTATGCGCATGCATATAAATACATATATAACTACGCACATACATGTACGTATATAATAGTTTGGCACTGTGTTATTGGTGTGATTATTTCCACGAATTCGCAGAAGAGCACAAATCGAACTGAAGATTTCGTGGCTCTGTTGATTTATGAAAAAAATAGATTCGGGCAAATAAAAAAATAAAAATACGTTTATTAAGTTTATTGTCGTGCGCTGTTCAAATGTTAGCTCAGCGAATTTAGTGCTTTTTGCCCCACACTTCTCTGTTTCGCTTCTTGTTGTATCAAATATTTACACTACGGAAAGCGAAGTCGCGCCAGCATTTGATGAAATTGTAGCGCGACCTTATCAATTTATGTCAGCAAAAGGTCGTCAAGAGCCTTTGTTTCTACAGTTCGTTCACATATTTAGTTTTAATTTGCTGTGGCTTTCGTTGACAACGTGACTAATCTACAGATTGGACCTGGGCTGCAGCTCTGACTGAAGCTGCTTACATGTACAGTGAGCGACAAAAGTCTACATACGACCCCCATGTTTGCTAACTGACGAGCCCAAGCATAATCCGAAAAAGTAATGGTTTAGTAATAAATCTTTTTTTATTAGGAAACAAAAAACAAAAATCTCTCTTCAATATAAACTTTACAAATTTTGGTCGAAAAACGAAAAAAATATTTATCGACATTTGCTGTCTGGAAAAATAACTTAATTCGTACCTAAAAATATAGTCAAAACATTTCGACATCATAACTTTTTTTGGATTATGCTTTTTAACTCATCAGATCGCAAAACTGTGGGTCGTATGTATTCTTTTATGGCTCACTGTATATTTGTATGTAAGACACAAGCTGGTCAGCCGGGGAGCGGTCAGACGTTCAGACAGACAGTCACTTAATGGGATTTTAAATCGCTTTTTGTTGTGTTTTGACTTAAAACTTTTGTGTTCGTTTTGCTTGGTGTTTTTATTGTGAAATACATGGGATCATCGGGGATTTAAATGGTTTGTTTTTCTCATATTTTAGAGGGTGATTTTTTTTTTTCAGGGTGTGTTATAATGTGGAAAGAGTATTTTAATTGAATGTATCCACATACACACATTTGTACAATCATATGCAAGAACCGATAAATAAGGACGATGGATTGGGTTACAACCAATCCTAGTTGGGTTTCTTGTTGAAACTTGATATCTGATACAGTTAATACGTACTATATATGGGTGGAGGGTTACCTGACTAATTACATACTAGATGCAGACATGACCATCTCCAATTTTGGGTCGTAACTAAGTAGAAGTGTTGAAGACAAAGTGCTGTAAGTAGTAAAAGTGTACGGAACCAAGTGAAGAGAAATGCTGAGAAGTGCAACATAGATGGATCGCTTAGATGTGGTTTACGCACCCAGACTCCGGTACCATAATTCATTAGGAAAATTGGCAAGCATTTTTCAGGTGAAAATTATTTCAAAAGAAAGGTGTGCCATTTTTATACCCTGTATCCGCTATAAATGGGTAAGCAAGGGTATAATGTTTTTTGGTTTTGTCCATCTGTCTGTCCGTCTCTATGAAGGTAGCAATCTTGAAAACTATAATAGCTTGAGACTGGAAATTTGAAACATATGTTCTTCTATACCACACGCAGAACAAGTTTTATTTATTTTTTCGATATCGCGCACCTTTTGCTTAACATCAATAAGTATCGGTTTCAAGACAAGGTTTTTTTTTGGCATGAATTAAATATTTTTAAAACTAGAGCCATAAATTTTGTTACGTATGTTCTCGCATAGCATACACCGATCAAAAATAGTTCACTTTTTCGTTTCGCCGTTTCCTCCAATAGTAAATTTTACATATTGCGGAGCTGAGTGAAAAAATTGCTGGCTACCTGGGCTTGTGGGTGTGTTGTCTATGTGTGCACGTGTGATTAAAGCAGGACACTGTGCACTATGGTGAGTTTGACCACTTTTTGTGGCATAAATTAATACAATCAGTTTTCAACTTGATATGAAAACCCTGATCATGAATAAATATACTTGATGAGGCCGCAGATGCGTCCTTCTGCCTATTACATAAACATAGTTGTGCAACAATTTTACCCAATTTCAATGGGTACAGGGTATAAGAAACAGACACACACACACATATAAGAAATACACATACGCCCCCACAACTGTCAACGACAAGTCAAATGACTGACAGTCACGCCTGCCACGCCCACGTCCGCCTCTCCTCGCTGCCATGTTGGTGGGATTGGCCACGCTGAAGGCGTTATGTGGTAAGCCTGTCATGCGGTGGGTTCATCAAATCTGTGTAAGTGAAAATCTCTGCCCGAGTTCAAAGGCAAGAACGGGCTGGCGGTGGGGTGTCGGTGGGGTCGGCGTGGCTACGGTGCCTCGCATAATATTAATAAAGCAGAAATTGACAGATTCAGAATGACAAATTTGTCGTCAAGCCTGATAAATGATATGAAATCTCAAGAAAAATATTGTTGCTGGCGCAAGGACAAAAGAGAACGAAGCCTGTGGCAAAGAAAAAAAAAAAAGGTAAATATTGATAGCATCTGCGGCGAGCAGTTAAAAAACGAGCCAAAATGAAATAAAAATACATTGGCAGGACCGAGGCCCCGACGCTGTCATCTTGAACACTTGAACGGCGTGTAATGCAAAGCAATTTGCTATGGATGTATGTTTGTATGTATGTATGTAGGTGTGCTCCGCCAATCCGCCGCAGATTACCAGATGGCTAGACAGCTTACTAAACGGTCTCCGGGCCAATGTTGGCAGCCCTGGCCCAGGCCCAGGTCGCTGCACGTGCCCGGGCTGCATTTTTGCATGTCAACCCGTTGCCCGATCCCAGCTATGCGACGCTGGCGCACTTTTTTGAACGTCGGCCAAGAAATATGAAGATTTTGCAAATAGTGTTGGCCGGCCAATGGGAATGGGGTCAGAAACTTCGCGCCGAACTGGAACTTTGTTCTGGTCGAACGGGATGCGAAACTGTTCAAAATTTTGCGAATGCGGTTTTGACAATGAGATATTATACAAATATGTTGTATTGGATTGTATCTGGTTAATATAAATAATTTCAAAATTTATTTAATATTTAATATGAAACCCTTCAAGCATTCATTAGAATAAAACTGTTACTATAACTAATTTTTAAAACTAATTTTGTTAAATATTTATGGCTTTTATTTAACAAGTTACTATTTTTGAAACAGATTTGGAAACCTACATTAACGTTTCTCAAATTCATTTATCTATTTTTATTTTTATTTCGCTTAAATATATGTATATATTTTTAAAATAATTTTCTGCTTCAACTAGGTAAAGATTAAATGCCTGCGATACGTTTTTAGGTTTCAGAGCTATTTTGGCCTACTTAACAGTCTGATACTTGTGGATTTCTTTTAAAGCCCGCTTTGTTCATTAAAGATAGATAAAGAAAGATAACGAACACACTCCAATGTAGTTACCATATTTTATTCTGTAAGATCAGCCGGCGCCCATCTGTTCCTCGGGTAGCATCGTTTTGCACAACTGCAATGCCCACTAAGTGCAATTTCAAGTGTTGGCTGCCTGACATCAATCTGTCCAAACAGACACACACACACACACACACACACACACACACACACACACGCACACAGGCACCCAGCTGAAGCATTTGATAAAAACAGCGAGAGAGATAAAGAGACTGTTCGAGGGGCAGATAGTAAAAACGGAGACGCAGACGGAGACGGAGACGAAGGGGGAGAGGGAGGCTGGGCGAACTGGAAGGTCGTCGTGGCCGCTGCGGCTGCATTGTTTGTCAGCCTAATGTCAGAGCGGGTGCCACCGGCCTCAAAAACACAAGTACAATAAGATGAAGATGAAAGACACCTGAGTGGGCGAAAAGGCTGTGGGCCCATCAAGTGTGAGCTGTTGCAACTCTCTGTAGCAGCCCCGGCCAGAATGCTGCCTCGTCATTTTGGCAACGCTCGACTGTGGCGTTTTTCAAGTGATTCTCATCCATGCGGCTGCATTGCGGATTTGCCTGTGGGCTGTGAACTTAAAATTCAATTTGTTTGGCTGTGATTTAGTGTAATTTAAGCGCACTACTGGCAAAGATATATGGCCACTTCAGGCGGCCAGCAACCTGACAAAATGAAGGTGACTCTCTCGCTCTCTCTCTCGCTCTCTCTTGGTCTTTAGCTGTCTTCCTCTGGCTGGCTAGCAGCACTAGATGCGTGTGTGTGACAGTTCATTAGTATGCCAGCGCCAAATGGCATTGGCAAAGTGATTCTAAGTGCAGCTCCCTGATTGAGATTTTTAACTTTGGCTCCAGCAGCTTCAGACTCCACTGCCAGCTGATCCAAGTGGAGCCGTTTGTCAACGGCTGACATGAATAAGTCATAGCCAGCCAACTACCAACTACCAACAACCAGCTACCATCTCAGCCATCTCAGCCATCTCATCTAACCCTACCCGAGTTAGTCTATTTCTCTTACCGCAGTCAATGACATGTGCAATATTTGTCTTTCTCAAAAATGGCAGCCAATACACAGAGTTGTCAACTCATGCGCTCGACTGCCTACCAAGACTAATGATGCCTGTGACTTCTACTAGTCCATACTTTACCGATTCCACTCTGCTGTCTGCTCTGCTCTGCTCTGCTCTGCTTGGCTGTACTTCTACGAACTGACGACATCCTGGGCTCGTGCTTTGTCAGCAGCTAAGTGCAAGTTAAAGCAAAAGTAATGGCGCATTTGCCATAAACAAGAAGAAGAACAAAATTTGAACATAGCGCCATATCTGTTGGGATTCGAGCCCGGCGCTCGCTGCGACAGTGCTAAAAGTAATGGTCATTGCTTAACTTTTTCGACTCAAATCAATTTTTATTTAAAAGACATTTTACATTTATGGGCGAGTTTTCAAATTGCATTTCCAACTGAAACGTTGAATTGGTATTTAATTCGCAATATTTATTTTGCATTACACTTGTGCAAATATGAAACAATCGTAGGAAAATGTAATTATAACCAAGGCTGCTAACCGGGTTTCAATCGAACCGGTTCGCAACCGAATCCTCCATTATTTTTAAATTTCGAACCGGACCCAAACGTGTTTGAAAAAATACAGCCGAACCGAGCCATATTTTTTTTTTATATAGTTTGGTTCATAGTTTGTATTTTTATTTGAGAAATATTTTGTTTAATTCGATTTTTACTTTTTCAATTTTTTTTTTTATTTTATTTACCTATTTATTTATTACATACATTTTGATAAAATCGCCAGTATATTGAACATACATAGGTTCGAACCAAAACCTGGGTTCATGAATGTGAAAAACCAGGTTCACGAATTGAACCCAAAGGCAAAATATTGGTTCGAACCATGAACCGAACCAACGACACCTTTCTTTGGGTTTGCAGGCCTGATTATAACTATGATTAAATCTGCATACTCCGTAAGCAATGTAAAAGAGAGTATATTGGGTTTTGAAACTGTGGATTTATAATCGTGTGTCAGATAAAGTGCTGAGATTTTTTGGCTCCATTTTTACTTTACTTTACGAGCATGGCAGACTGCAGCATGAGATCTTTTAGGAGTTGTTGCGCATTTATTGTCCTAAAAAAAAAAAAACTCAAATTTGTGTGTATTTACAAAGTTCTCTTGCCCGATTACCTCGGCCCCAGTTGCCCTTTGTCTAGTGCATGCGGCTGCAACCGAAAGCTGCCAAATTGGGAAATCGGAATGGAAGTGCGGCAAATTGTAATGGAATTAAAAGTGGCCTCCAGTTGGCCAATTGGTAACTAGTAGCAAATTTGCGTTCAACCGTAATGACAGCTCCAATACAGCTGTGTTTTGGGGTGCGCGTGTCGAAGGCAGCTGCAAATATCACTGGAAAACACAAGCAATTGGTTCGGGAATCGAACTTCAAATGCCAATGTACAAGAAACAAAACAATGCAACTGCACAACCGTAACAACAACTGCAAGAATAGCTAGTAAGAGTGCTCTAGACGATGGTGCAGGACTGGGAATATTCTGTACCCAACAAACACTTGAAATCAAATATATAAACACGTGTATCTATACGTACATTTGACACAAGCATATGTATATATATATGCAACACACACGCCGCAATTAGCACACTTCGGGCAGCGGTTTTGCTGCTTTTCCCTTATCGCACTGTATTGAAAACGAGAACGAGACAAGTTATCTGGCCTTTCAGAGAAATTGAAGATTGAGCTATATACATATGTATTTTTTTTTACAATTTATATTATTATTATTATTATTATTATTCGATGTTAATAAAATTATGCTCATATATTAGGATCATTTTTACACTTTTGATTGCCGATTTTGGTCCGGACATTCTAAAAAACAAACGAGTAAGAGAAAAACTAAATCCTTGAATAACTTATAAAGTAAGCATATGATTTTAAGTGCAGGGTATAAAAAGGACCAATTCATAACTTTATCCCGATGGCTTTAAAACTACGAGTTTGCATAGAAACAGACAGTCAGACAGACGGATTAATACTAATCAAAAAACTATATATGTATGTACTTTCTATGGACGTCTTTATCTCGGTTCCTGACAAAATTCCAATTTTTCTGGCAATAAAATAAGTATAAAATAATATGTTTCTTACTTGGATGCCACAGGTGTTGACCGCTGATCTTCTGATTTTCAGGCGGAAACTCAAGCCGGGCTTCGACATCGAGTCAGGAGTGCGCAAAGTTTTGTGTTTATATTTTTTTTTTCAACCAGCTGTTTTGCGTGTGGTCAAAAATGGACGCGCATGTGATTGGACGATAAAATAAATGTTCAGGCAAACAGGAACTGACTTTGGCTCGAAGCGCTTCCGCATCAGTCAATGCGCTGATTGGCCAGCTGGCTGTGTGAATGGCCGACTAGCTGACAGCAGCACAGCCAAAAACTTTAGTTATATAAATGATGTTGGTGTTGCAAAATAAACGCGGTCTAAGCTCGCTCATGAATTATGGCAACTGAAATGAGAAACAAGAAACGAGAAAAACTTTTTGCTTAGATTGCTGAGAAGTTGGATAATATTGCTACGCATAGATAAGCACCGATGTCAAAAGTTTTGATTGAAATTAATAATTTCCAATTGCTGTTTCAAGCGACTCTGTGTCTCTGTTTGTCTCCTCCGCCAGCCTTAACTGCAGTCTTAATTCGCCGCTCCCTCTAACCGAAAAGTTGTCAATTTGTGCAAGCTGTTTTTCCCATGCTTGTATCCTGCCAGCCTGGCTGTCTGTCTGCCTGTTAGACGACCCCAGATCGATTCCCCCTCGACAGTCTCACACTCTCTCTAACTAAAGTCTAAATATCCTGGCAAGCCTGAATGACTGCCGGTTTGTTGTTGTTGTTGTTGTTGTTGTTGTTGGCAAAAAAGTTTTTTGCAGCCACTCTTATCAACACAAGCGTGGCCAGAGAGCTATGGCCAAGACAGACAAACCCGATCCGGATATTGAGTCAGCAGCAGGGCGACTCCTTCTACTGCTTTGACCCCGTCCCGATGCTGTTACTGCCGATGTTGTTATTGTTATCCTTGCTGTTGTTGTTTATCGTGACATATTTGCGGATCCCAGCAGCACAGCACAGCACAAATGCGGAAGTATCCTCTGCTTTGGCTTCTTTCCTGTTGCTGTCGTTGTTGGCTTCAGTTGCATCCCTTTTTTGTGTACACCTCCATCTTCATCTCTACTGCCATCGCCATTTCCATTCGACTGCCAACTCATCTGGTGATGCAGCTCGGCTGGCAGTGCTGCTTAGAGCACCGCGCACGAATATTTCCAATCAAAATCAAATAGCGTGAAACCAGAAATTCGCAACAACTCAATGCAGCAGTCATAGTCTTATTTTGCTGCCGTTGCCTCAGTTGTTGGCTCGGTTGTTGCCACTTTGCGTTTGCCCTTCCACCAATAGCTCCAACGTATTCTATAGCCTTTCCAGCTCCCACTTCAATTCCAATCCTTAGGACCCATCATGCCAACGGCCGTTGCAACTTGAAAAGTTTAAAGTGCCCTACAACAAGCAGAGCAAACAACACTGAGGCCAGAGTCTTGGCACTCCAAAATGCTGCACTGCACAAATTTGCCTACACTGCTCCATGTGGCCGTTGAATTTGACTATATTAAAGGTCAATAGCCAGTTATAAAGCGATAAACAAACATCTCTTGCCATACTACATCTCCTCTCTCTGTCTCTCTCTCTCTCTCTCTCTCTTTCGTTGTCATTTGCTTTGAAAACCAGGCCTACTGTGACACCTGTTGTAATAACTTAACCTTTAGTAACTTATCTTATATCAAGAGCAAGGTGAGTAACGATTAAAAACTCATCTCCATTTTACAATATATACATATATGTATATGTATGTATTACAAAATATGCAGTTCTCGGTAGATAAGTTCTCTAAGGCACTTAGGCGGCTGAACAACAAGGATACGAGTTCGACTTCCCAGCAAGTATGGAGGCAGTCTTAGCCGAAGACCGTTGTGCCCAGTGCCATTTAAAAAGTATCCTTTATAGTTTCTAATTTTATACTCTACTCAAAATACGAATAAGAGCAACAATAAATTTTACATAACATATATATTATGTTATATATATATCCAACAACAAACTAATGTATTGAATTTGTTTTCACTTATAAGATACATACAAATAAAATAAACATGCCGAGTGCGCATGTTGGGTATGCCCTACTGGCAGACACCCCTTACAACGCGCCGAGCTTCAACAAGCATTTGGTCTTCATCTTATGCACACAAAGACAAGAACTCACACACACACACACGCACAAGCTGTCCACAATGTGAAATTTGCCCACTTTTTGTGGCTTCAATTAACAACTTAGAAATAGAGTGAAGTTTTTTGGCTTTTGTTGATTGGCTTGTCCCTAAATTGTTGGGAGTAATTTTTAGCATAATGGGCGTGGCAACGCCTATTTTCGCTACTTCACTTATATCCACATAACAATTACAAAAATGTTTGTTCGATATTTGGCAGGCATGAATTTTAACTTTACCAAAAAAATTTGTAACAATTTAAAAATACATTATGTTTTTACAAACTTACAAATATATATTTAGGATTCTGAAATATTCATAATCTGCGTATCCTTCACGAGCACATAATAAACTACATTTGATGGCTCTAGTTCCTATAGTCTCCGAGATATGCCAAGCAAAGTCTTAAAATCGGAAACGGAGCAAGATATTAAAAAAAAAGATAAACTTGTACTGCGTAAGGTATAGGATAATCTATAGTCGTTTAGTTTAGGTTTCTAGCTTTTGTAGTTTCCGAGATCGCTGCGTTCATACAGACGGACGGACGGACGGACGGGCAGACGGATATGGCTAAATCGACTCAGTTCGTCGTCCTGATCAAGAATATATACACTTTATGGGGTCGGAGATGTCTCCTTCTGCCTGTTACATACATTTGCACAAAACCATTATACCCTTTTTACCCATTTTCAATGGGTTCAGGGTATGAAAAGGGAAATTTCGAATACCACGATTGGACAGCAGAGCAGACAATTCCAGTCTCCATTGGTAAACAGCATCCGAATAGCACTGAAACAAATTTAACAGCTTTCGTCAGATTGCTATACAAAGTCAAAGTAGCCGGCAAGCGGCCTGTTACAGAACATAATGCCTATAATTATAATTAGCTTTAATGTGTTGCTCCGTTATAAGCAGCGCAGCCTAATAACTGTTGCCAAAATGTCAGGCACAGCCCGTCTTCATCATTATTGTTATGATTTCTGAATTTTCCGAGGACATCATATTCATTTTGCGCATTCAAATCACTTTAACATAATTTGCCAATAAAAATTCATTGATTTATATTTTGATTGGTTTATGGCCCCTGTCGCTGGGGCTAGAAAAATGGGGTAGGCGGGGCTGAAGTTGAACGGTAACTGTAACTGCCTGTCGCTATCTCGACAGCCGTCTCCATTGCTATCTCCTTGCAGATGGAGAGCGTGAGTGCCATGTTTGTGTATTACATTTATTATTAGCAAGGCGGAATGTCCTTTTAACAACTTTGACGGCGCTATTGATATGCGCAAGACGATGGCCGAAAACGTGCAGATTAAGCAATTCCCTTTTCCTTACACTCTTCCCGTTGCTGCAAACAACAGCTGACAAAAACAAGTAAGATGTCTCTAGTTGGGAGTTACCGACTAGGAGATACCCTGAACCCAGCGGCGAATTCTTGAAAAACTTCTAAACTAAGAGTATGATCGTTATGAAATTTTCAGTGCTTAATAAGAGTATCCATGTTCGCAGTCTGTAGTATTTGATTTGCGTTTTTTTTTTTTTATATAAATCCAAAATATTCAAATTCTGCGTAATACTTACGAGCACATATTAAACCAAATTTGATGGCTCTAGCTCTTATAGTCCCCGAGATATGCCAACTCTTAAAATCGATTTTTATCGATAATAATCAAACGGAGCAAGATATCGAATAAAAATGATAAACTTGTACTGCCTATGGATTGGGAGAATCTATAGTCGTTTATTTTAGGTTTTTAGCTTTTGTAGATACCGAGATCGCTGCGTTCATACAGGCGGACAGACGGACGGACATGGCTAAATCGACTCAGCTCGTCGTCCTGATCAAGAGTATATTGACTTGATGGGGTCGAAGATGCCTCCTTCTGCCTGTTACATACATTTGCACAAAACCATTTTACCCTTTTTACCCATATTCAATGGGTTCAGGGTATAATAAGTGATAGGACTCCAGCCAAAAAATATTAAATTATTGTGAACATCAGCCGAAGTCAAGTCCGGATTCCTGTTTGGCGTGGAGGTACGTGTCCGTGTAGATATAATTATGCATATGTATATTTCGATTTGCATTTGTTCACTTGCCTTTAACAATTTCTTTTCATCTATACTATCTAGACAGATAGCATACATATATTCCGGAAATTATGGTATCTAATTGAAAGAGATATCTCGAGCCCCCATAAATTATATATATGTATTCTTGATCAGGTGACGAATTGAGTCGATAAAGCTTTGTCCGTAACATGGTTGAAAACGCAAATTAAAAAATGTCAAAAGTTCGCCTTTCACATAAAAAAACTAAGGGTTTGGTTCGAACCTACGTTCGTCACATTAAAATTTAAAATATAATCAATTAAAATATAATACAATATACAAATATATTTCTTATTTGTAGCAAAAGATTTCATTGCCTTTTGTTTCATACTTCCTCACATAGTGAATAGAGTATATTTGGGTACATTGGTATATATAAAAATATTAGATCACAGTTTTAATTAAAACCGTTTCCGAATGTTTTTAGCTATTATTACATTGTACTTTTTAGGTCTTGTATTTTTCGAGATGTGCTGCCTGCTGCTGTTGCCTGTTAATTAAAATTTTAAAGCCGTTGTAGGACAGCTTTACGGCGTGCGTCGACATATGTAAAAGCGGGCAAACTTTTTGTGATTCACCCACAAAGACCACCAAAAATATAATTTACAAGTGCACACAAATAATAAAATGAAACAACAACAAACTTGAATAGTTTTCCATATAGACAATATTTTGACGGAAAAGTTTCCGTTTGTTTCTTGACAACTTTGTTGACAGTTGGCGGCATTTCGGGTGACTATGATATTGCAGCGTCTCCACAGCTCATTTTGCCGCACCTTGTGCTCGCTTTGGTAACTGTTTGCCCACGTCTATCGTGTACATATTTTTCGTCAAGTTTGCCAACTAACAAACGCAACAACAACAACACGTCTTGTACAACGGCAGCGTCGAGTAAATTAATTTAAGCGCCACATGCAAAGCTCGCACGCTAAGAACGGCCCCACACACTCATATCATTTTCGAAGTTGCCCTTGAACGGCTAGCACCGCACCACAGCACACTGTACCCGCGTGCCACTCAACGACCAAGCCGAGCGGCAAAGAGTTGGCCGACACTCCTCAAGCCCGGCACTGTCTTGGCCCGAAAGCGAACTTCATCTCACTTGACGCCAGCTGCGATTTCGTTGACTGTGCCACGGCGCGAGGCGACACCGCGGAAAGGCGCCGCTGGCGTCTGTTGGAGACAGTGCCGCGCACACACACCGAACGCAATCTGAGCCAAAGTTTTTAGCGTATATTTGCTTAGAGCATCGCCTGAAACAAATCATATGCAGCGCACATACGCATTTCATTAGGTTTCTTGCTATTTTTGTCATTGTTGTAGCTGTGCTCTAAATGGGAAAAGTTTGGGTTAATTTGCGCTTAGAATTCTTCCGCTTCGTTCTCAAATCGATACACGACAAGAACGTTGCAGTCGGGTGTGGCCAACGGCGCCATACGCGTTAACACTGTAATAACAGCTTAAAACAGTCCAAAACAATCTTTATGATTATTTAAAACTTACTCCAGTTCTCGGTAGATAAGTTGCTTAAGGGCTTAAATATTCAGGCAACTGAACAACCAGACTCCGGGTTCGAATCCCAGCCTACTTTTTGGATGTAGTGTTTACTTTAGCCGAAGGCCTAGTAGCCATTGTTTTTAAAAACAAGTAAAAGTATTGCAGTCGGGTGTAACCGACACCTACACAGTCTAATTACAATTAAAATATGTACGCAAGCATTAAAAAAAAAATTTATAAAAAAGGAAAGAAAAAAATTTTTTCCGGCATCTCTGGGTGGCTTCGAACCTATGACTTGACGTTAGTCAAAAATGCTTACGCAGTGGCACCTACCAGTTAATTTTTTGTAACCAAATTCAACATAAAGCACCGCACAAAACCAATATACTCTGTTCGCTGCGTGAACGAGTAGAAAAAGTGTAATTTGCAGAAAAAGTTTAAGTGTAAATAACCGATCTACAACTGAAACTACAATGGCAATAACAAGGCAATCAACACACTTTCACAGCTGTATGGGTATACACCGTTATATGTACATATAAATATATGTATGTATGTACCTATATACATATGTATATATGTGTGTATACTTGTTACTTGCACAGGACAATCGCATTTGGAAACCGAAGCGAAAATTGCTTCAAATGAGTAGCCAAGGAGCAAATGCGTGTGTGTGTGTGTGTGTGTGTGTGTACGGCTAAAGCCCCATCGTGAAAGGTCAGTTGCGTAACAGAGCTGTCAACTTACACATGGCTAAAAGATACATAGAGATACCCTGTACATAATGTATAATTGTGTGTAGCATTTTTAGAGCGCAAATATGCCACATAAATGTTAGTGACATAAGACGAGGCGAAATATTTTTAAATGCGAAATGTTTGTTGAACTTTGCGGAAAAGGGGCAAGGTATGCGGAAATGGAAAATTCTCGAATATGTACACTTAAAAAAATATATATATATTGTACATACCTAATTTGGTGTCGCTTTAGATATAGCTTTTATAATCTCCCAGATATTGTCAAAAATCCATAGCTAGGTCCAGTGTGTATAAAGCCATACAAAATCAGTCGATTTTATACAAAAAATGCATTTTTAATCGCCAATACTTCCATTACATGGTTTTGTTAATTTCGCAGTATGAGCATAAAAAACATGACATTAAAAATGTAAACAATTTATCGCTGTCATCTCATTGCACTATGGGGAATTTGACCACTATGTGGCATGAATTAATATATTCAAGATCCAGCAATGTTATTGGTTATAGTCGATTGGTTTTTGTGCCTGAAATTTTAAAGAATTTTTTAAAAATTATTATTGGGTACGAACGACAAATATAAAATTCAATCAAAAATGTTCAGCAGAGGCATTTTTTTATTTAAATTGTAAATTACCAAAAATTCAAACCATTTAAGTCCGTTATTTGTGTCGCAACAGCAATGTATAACGGCTGTTATCTTAACAATTTTGGATACTGTTGAAATATCTGGTACGAAATATTGCTGATGTAATTATAATTTATGAACATACATAATTACAATTATAATTTATATGCACTTTTGTAAAATACCCTTTTGTCAGAAAACGGTCCCAATTCCCCATTGTGCATTGTTGCCCAACGCAGCAATAAGTTGTGGCCAAAACGTTGCTCTTGTTGCGCAACAGCTAAAACAATGTCCAATTTCTTTTTATACTCGTTTACAAAGTGAAAAAATAAATTTCTTTTGGGCCACGACGGTCTTGCTGTCTATCCGTCCGTCCGTCCGTATGTATCAAAGATTATATATGCCATACTCAGATGAAGTTTATTTCAAATTATCGATAGCCAGAGGGGGTATCCTAAGAGTGAAATATTTCTGCCTCTTGCAAATAATTGCACAAAACCATTATACCCTTTATTTCCCGTTTTTAACGGGTACAGGGTATAATTTGCTAAAAAGGCCAAATCCAAAAACTTTGCAACACAAGCAGCCAACCCAAATCTCATTTTCTAAGCTACAGACTAAAAGTCGTTCAAGATGCATTTACCGCACATTTGGCACTTGGGTTAATATGCTGCCGCTGTCTGCTTAGCTTACAATTTTTGTTGCAAGCGTCCTCGGGCTATTTATTGTTGTTGCCGCACGGCAGGAGACGGAGTATAATGCAGGCCTTTGTAAGCACAGCACAGAAAAACAAAGAAATTGTAACATCAGGAAAAGAAGGAGAAATGAAAAAAAAAATCAAATAAATATACATTCATGTGGAGAATATTTCATGCAACCAGGCGCCAGCAATAGCGACGTCGTCGGCACCACCTACACAAACAAAACAAGTAAGAACAGTGCGGTCGGGTGTAGCCGACTGTGCAATACTTGTTCACAATATAGTAACAGCTTAAAACAGTCGAAAACAGTCTTAATTAATTATTGTCATTTAAAAAAAAAATAGATTTTTCTCATTTTTGTCATTTGCGATTTAGATAGCTTGCACAAACCCAATATACTCTTTTCACGTCGTGAACGAGTATACAACTACATACATGTGTATGTATGTGTAGGACATCATTGCTCTGCTGCAAAGTAAAAGTTTTGCCTCAGGCTGCTTCAAATGTTTTATAGGTGATAGAATAATATTTCGCAAACGTGATGAGAATTTATCGTTGCTATCGAAACTGCATAAAACGGACTAAAAATCAACACAACTTCTTAGACAGCACCTGGTAAATAAAGATGGTAGACGTATCCAATAGAGTTGCTGAAATAAAGTTTCCAGAAGACGAATGTCGCTTGCAAAGGAAAAAAAACACTATAACTCTTTGTTACGTATTCTTCATTTTGATGCGCTATTAAGGTCTATTATTTTAGACTAAAGGAGAAGTGACAGAGCACGAGTATACATGTATGTATATATACGTACATAAGTGTGACCGATACAAACAGTATTCGCACTTGACTGGAGAGCAGAAGCAAAAGAAGAATACGAGAAAATAGAGAAGAATTTATTTAAGGGATCGTTACACAAGGAAGAGAAATTACGCTTGGATATAAAAATTGCATTAAGAGCAACCAAAATGTAGTTGGAATGTTTTAATATTTCCATTGTTGATAACACTGGGATGTGGAATGTAATAAAATCTGTTAAATTAATAGAAGCATATGTTAGTTTTGTTGACGTTACCTGCGTGGAATTCAAGTTGAAATATGTTAACTACAATTTCAATGCAGACCAGTTGGAATTTCTGTTTTGGCGAGAGTCCAAAGAGAAATTGTCATTGGCAAAATTTGTGTTGTCTTTTTTCTCTCTTTTGCTCTTTTTACAGCTATGATGTTTTCATGGCTGTTTAGCAGTTCAAAACAATACGAGCATGTAAAAAACTGAAGGCTCACATTCATAATAGTTAAATTAAAATATTATTAATCCATGCACAAAATTCCAACAAATTGCGTTGAATAAAATAGAAGCCCATTTTTAAACTTTACTAACAGAGATTACTGTTAATAAGATGTGCAGCAAATTGCAAGCACTCGGCATATTTTAAGCCAGCCTCGTACTTAAAATCATGCGAGCAAATCCGGGATTTTGAACTAATAAAATCACTCCTATTCGATTTAGGATTATTAAGCAGGTAATATAAATAATTATTTATTTTATTTTTTATACAAAAAAGTCATTCACATTCAATAGCCGTGTAACAAATGAATAATCTACGCGTATTTTTCATATGTGAAAAAATGTATTTAATTTTTAAAGATTTATCAACTAAACTCCGATATTGAGAGTGTCACCACTCACCTAACATATAGCAACATCTTATCAGAATCGGCCCATTGTTTCAAATAGCTCATGTAACAAAAAAAAAAAAGCGCATCGTTATGCTTGCAATACACGACATTGCACTATGGGGAATTGCGCCCGCTTTTTCGGCAAAAATGTTATTTTTTAAAAGTGCTTAAAATAAACTAGTTTTGTGTCATCAAATGCTTTCGACCACTATAACATATAGCTTCCATGGGAACGAACGAACGAAAATGGGTTTTCGTTTGAAAACTTTTCTGTTATTTTACTCTGTACCAATTTATGTAACAGACAGATGGAGGCATCTTCAACGCATAAACGTAGTATATTTAGCCAATATTTAACCAGCCAAAATACATACATATATAATTGACTAATGTTGCAATTGAAATCATTGAAAAGCGATTACCTTTAATTTATTTGAGTCACACTTGACCACTTTAAATAGTGGCAAAATTGTGCCATTGTCGTCAGCTGCCGACACATTGAAGAATTTAACAAACCGTGAGAAAAGAACACTTAACAGTGTGTGGACTGTGGACTTTGGACTCTTGACTGTGGACTGTGGACTGTCCGTGTTTTTTTGCACAATTTCTTTATTCCTCTCTCTCTCTCTCGTTTGGCTTCTCTCCGTCTTTCAGCTGCCATTCGTATTGCTGTTGGTGTCTGCGCCTGGCACTGTCTGTGATTGTATTGCTGTTTAAGTGAAGTGCGGGTTTTGTGATGCGCAAGCAAAGGTCGCTGGCAGGTCAACGGGACAGGGCGACAGTGCGACAGTGCACTCGGTACTCACACGAGCTTGGACAAGCAATTCAAATAAAGCAGAAGGCGGACCAGTCCTGGCTGCAATGAACCATTACAAATTGAATCGCTGATCCTTTTGGGATGGTCGCAGTCAAAGACATCGGGACAGCTCTGACACTTGTGGACACACGCACACTCACTCACTCGCACACACACACACACACACACATACATATGAGCAGAGATTTGCAGTTATGATTGTAAGTAGATGTTGACTTTTTGTTATTTGTTCGCTTGTTAAGTTTAAATGATGTAAATGGCTTAGAAACTGCCCGGCAACCAATCGTTTTCACCAGCAACAACAAAATTGGACGCAAATAAAATTGCTATTGACACAGTTTGTCAAAGCTGTATCAAACTTAATGCCAGCATCCCTTTGGCTTTAGGTCTCTGTCCCTATTCCAGCCCCGCGCCCCGCTCCCCCTTCCCCCTTCCGGCTGCTGCTTGTTGTTTGCCCATCGAAATAAGCTTGATAGAGTTGTTATAGCTGCTGCCATTTGTGCTCATCGCTGTTGATTTGTTTTCTCTCGTGTTGCTCTTGCTTTTGTTGTTGTTATTATTCGTGCTGTTGTTGTTGATGTTGATGATGTCATGCTATGAGCCATGGGTCAACTGACCTAAACCCTCGGAGGTGGACTGGATTGGGCCACAAGAAATGAGCAGCCAAACTGACAGACGGCCAAACAGAACCGAACCGAACAGAACAGAACTCAGGCAAGTCAAGTGTATTAAATGTTGGCCAAAACTCTAGCACACATTCGATGAATCTGTGCGGCAACACCCGAAAACCCGACACCCTGTGTGGCCCCCTTTGGAGTGCTGACAATGACGAAGTGTTGACAAATGTGTTAAGGGATTTGCGGTTGGTTGACTTTCATTTTCGTCAATGATTTTTGAGTGTATTGCTTTTGATTTACTTTGCAGTTATTTGACTTTTTCGCCCAATGTTCAACTTTAATGATGTCGATCGCCCATCCTCTATGCCCCAGGCGCCCCATAGGTTTCTTTAACCTTCGAATTTCAAGGGCGATTTTGTAAAAAATATACGCCTTACTAATAGACAGTTGCACTTCTGATACAACTAACTTACTGTTCTTAAAACTGTACATACAAGGTAGTATGGTATTCTATCACAATAGAGTATAGAATATATATACTTTATGGGGTCGGAGATGCTTCCTTCTGCCTGTTACATACATTTGCACAAAACCATTATACCCTTTTTACCCATTTTCAATGGGTTTAGGTTATTGTAATAAATAAAAAAAAATCTTTATTGAAAATACATTTGTCAAAATTTGTCATCAGTGCCAAATTTGGCATAGCTCTAAAACAGTGGAGTCGATCTCTAAAAGGGCTTCATAAAAAATCTGTATGCAAAATTAGGCAACTTTAGCATTAAAACGGAGGGAAATCTAGATTTTTTGCGAACATTGCACAAACCCAATATACTCTTTTCTATTCGTAAACCAGTATAAAAATAGGTTTAATTTAATTAATTCAATTTAATTTAATTTAATTTCGATAGTTGTTTGATTGACAAGCGCTGCAGCGCCTTTAAAGACTCGCATGCCAGCTGTTGCTTTTCCACAAATTTATTTAATGCTAAACAAAAGGCGAATTAACTGTCAAAGCAGCTAAACCAAAGAAGCAACCCACGCGGCAGTGAACAGGGCACAGAACGAGCCACTAAATTGCCAGCATTGAAATGCATATAATGCATGGGCCAACATAATTTTAATGAGTTCGCTCTTAATCCGTTTGCAAGATGCTGTCAATGAGCTCGCGGTGGCATTTTTCCCTGTGTATCCTGCATGGTTCTTAGCTCGTTGTCCACGTTGCAATCCCATTGCTGAGTGTCCCGGTACTCTCTGTGATTTTGTATACCCTGTATTCATTAAAAATGCCTAAAGGGTCTGCATAAAAAGGGTTGTATAAGACACACAATAAATGTTCAAGTTATGTCATTTGCTTTCGTTCTTTCGTCCTTACAATGACAATCACTTAGTTCGGCTTGGTAAGTTTGCTATTTAGTGAACGAAATAACGTTGCAGTCGGGTGTAACACACTACGCAATACTTGTTCACAGTGTAATAAAGAAAACTAAAAACAGCCGAAAATTATCCTAATTATTATTGTCACAGTTTTTGGAAAATATATTTTCGTGTAATTTGTGGCAGGCTGGCCTTATCTTAACAGGACTTCATTAAGCTCTAAAACTGATGGAGATAAATGTTTTCGCCACGTGATACAAATCTTAACACTTTACCTAAAGCAGGTGTAGAGCAGTATATATTCGAAGTTTTCAGTATCTACGGACGGACATTGCACAAAACCAATATACTCTTTTCGCACTGTCAACTAGTATAAAATGGCCCGGTACAGGACTAATGTTTTTCAAGGATATCCACGAGGCAAGGCTCTTGTACTTCAATGTGCCGCCCAGTGTAAAAATCCATAAAAACTAAATTTTATTGTCAATTAAAGCAAATAACAATGGCGCAAGACACGAGGAGAAGTAAAACTTGAGTTTTAAAATAACCAATTTTAAAGCTTTGTGGAAGTTTACAACGGTTTTTATTTTTATTTAACAGTTTCACAGCCGGACGGCTCAGCTAAGAACAATTTTTGTTAGTACAATCGTACAATGCTTTAAGCTATCGCGGAAATATGTTATGTACTTTAACACTTGATGTCCTTCGTCGCCGACGACGGAGGGCTATTTTGAATAGCAGCTGAACAAATTAAGTTGTTTTACTTTGTTTTTTGGATAATGTTGAAACCAAAAAGATAAAATAATTGTAAATCAAATAATTATTGATGCTGACTAAGAATATATAAACTTTATAAAGAGTTTATAAACTAAAAAAAAAAACAATTGATCTCAACCGTAAATTGTAAATTTTCAATAATTTTTTATTTTTTATCAACATTTCACTTTAAATTTGAAAATTTGAATATATGTTATAAAATCGGCTATTTATTATACTCGTTGGTGCAAATATTATAAGGGTTTTGTTTTATTTAGGCTTACAGCACTGGTAATTTACCAAAAATGGTAATATTTCGTAGGTCTTTGTAAATTTTCGTGCAAGTGTTTATTAAATTAGTGAAATATTACACCAAAATGGAAACAGGGTATTACCGAGTCGGACATTCTTAAGTAGAGCAAATTTACTTATTTCATAATGCGACGCTGTCGGCCGCTGCCACTGCCGCTGTCGCTGCAACACGCCGTCAGTCTGTCATCGTTTTACGCTTAACATTTCCCCAGTGTGTGTTTGTGTGTGTGCTCGCCTGTGTGTGTGCGCGCATGTTTTCTTTCTATCTGTTCTGCTACAATTTCCCTTATGCCTTTAGCATTTTACGCTGCCAGTTTATTTTTGCCAGTTGCTGTTTGTTATAATTTTCCGCTCTTTGCAGCATTTTAATTTGATTCCATAAACGTTCTTTTACATCTCAGGCCTTTATTTTCACATTTTTACCCTTGCCGACAGTATTATGAATTTCTCATGCGACATATGTAAGATATAGGCATTATCCTGCCCATGACGGCTTAAAGTCGACTATTTAACCGCACTTAAAACTTTTGAAGCGACAGCTTGAAAAGTACGGAAATTTAAATGTGCTTGGCGAGTATGATACATGAAATGTATATGTACGTATATGTATTTATATGTATGTATATGCATATATAAAACAGTTTTCCCTGACTGATAGGTGACATGTGACCAACACACAGGCTAAGTGACACGAGCTAGAAAGCTAAAATTAATAGAGAGTAGTTTTCTTTTTGGGCAAAACTGAGCACTAAGGCGACATTTTTGATAATTCGACCCTAAAGTGGGGTAGAGTTTGTATCGGAAACTTTCAACTACACGGCTGTCATATTTGTGTGCTTTGGCAACCTGACTTCGGAGGCTCAGGTGTCTGAATCAACAAGGGAGTGCAAAACGGTTGTGTAAGCCACAATGTAACGGGCAGAAGGAAGGGTCCCCGAACCTGTAAAGAATATTTATTCTTGGTCAGGAGAACTAGCCATGTCCGTTCAGTATGAGAACGTAGCGATCTCACAATCTATTAGGGCTAGAAACTTGTTAAATCAAAAATATATCCCATACATAGATCAAATTTATCTTTCTTTCTATAGCTCCCTCCATTGTGTTAATATCGATAAATATCGATTTGACTAATTTCTCGTTTATCATGCCCAGATATAGATCAGATAGATAGAGAGATATAGAAAAAATACATATATATAATAAATAACTTTCAAATTGAACAGGCTTGTGCTTTGGCAATCAAATTTAGCTGTCATATTTACGCCTAAAATTTTTATTAAGATCGAACACAAAAATAAAGTTTTCAAGTGCGACGGAGGGAAGAAGAAGCACGGCAACTAATATTATATGAGTATACATATGTTTCAAAGTAGGAGTGTGTGTTATGGCGGGATAGACAAAATCTCCTGGTCGGACCCTCTCGAAGTTAAGTTGGAAGGCGAGAAAAGTTTTCATCAGCTGTTCTTGCTGACTTGCCCAAAGACGCCTTCGAGATATCTTTGGCTAAGGCCTCCGAATGCCGCAGCTACCGAACCAAAATCAATGGCTTAAGTTCAAATTAATGCAGTGAAATGCCAATTAATCAGCAAATGTGCCTAACTAGGGGCCCGCCGAGGTTTGAGGCCTGCTGGCCTGCAAATGCATAAGCGGCCTGGAATTTTGGGCACTCCTGCTGCCGCCGCCAAGACACGCAGCTCGCAATCAAAGCGCATTTGGTCGGCAATGCTGGGAATTTTCCAGAAAATCCAAACACTGTTCGGCTGCTTGCGGTTATCCAAATCAAAATTAGAACCGGCATCGAAATCAAAGCGCGCTAAACAACAAACGAATACTTTGGGCGGAATCATAAAAAAAGATCGTTGCATACCTTGGTGGGCAGCTGCCGCAGAATATGTAAAATATTTTCAATTAATTTGACGGGCGAGCTTCATTTCAATTTCTAGAATTAGAATATTTTCAATTTACAGCGATGGCAGCCAGTAGGGTAGCTCACTTTTATGTTGATTGCCCATTTACGTCCCCAACATCTTCCACTTCAACGGACTCCCACGCGGCACACCAATATTTCCGACCTGTAGCCAGCCCTTTTTATACCCTTGCAGGCGGCATTATGAATTTGTCACAGTTTATGCATTTAAATTCCGTTTGCTTTTCGACTAGACTGGAACTTTTCCACCAATCTAATATACAATATATAATATATCAAATAGCTACGAACAATTGGCTGTAACTGACATTTTTGTATAAAAACAAGTTTAGAAATATGCAAAAATGTACTATAGAATGTCTGCAAGGGTACTTAGCATTCGGCAACCAGATGATAATTGTTATTTCTTGTTTGGATTTCATTTAATTTGGCTGCGTTGTTTGTGCAACACTTGAACGAGACGGGTACAGTGCTGGTGAACGAACACGGAGCACAACCAGGAGCCAAGTAGGAAACTAATATAATTTTTCTAGCTTTTTGGTTTTTGTTTATTCATTAGTTTGATTTTATATCTCGACGCTTGGACTTGCCTGCTATGGAACGTATTTGTTTGGCCTAGCAGCGCTTACAACCAAGCTGAACTTGTTAAATATTTTTTCAAACATTCGCGCATACATAATTATTTTATTCAATTCGTATTATTATTTATTAGGATGTTGACACCATATGGCGCATAAAATTGTTTCCGATATAAATGGGCAATTATCTAATTTGTAAGCCCGTCCACACTCACCTGCCGAACACGCCAAAACGGGGCAACACAAAAGGGCCTGGCTGGCGTCTTATCAGCACAGCGGATAAGGCCAGCATAATGCCCAGCAGGCAAGGTTTGTGAGTGGTAGAGATAGTCGCAAGCAAATAGAAATTTACAAGCCCTCACATACATACATATAGACAACACTTTGAAATGTACGTCAATATTCGTACAATGGGCGGCATAAATTCGCATCGTTGTTATTCGGTAAAGCGTGGAATACGGTCACAAGGACTCTGACATCATTGACATTCATTGGATTTGGCGGCTATTCGCACCTGATGCCAAAATTGCCACCCAAAAGTGTTTTAATGTTATTCAAAATGCTGCAAGTCTAGCGCACTCATAACCGTAAAATTATTGCTGTTATGATAGCGTTTAGAATAGGAATTGAAATGATACTGAATTTCGAATTGGGAACGGTGGCTTCGAGCTGTGCTTCACCTTCAAGCATAACTCATTATGCGCTGCAGGTTTATGGTCCTCAATCCGATTCTCTCGATTATTGCATGTAGCCAAAGGGGTCCCACAACACACCAATGGGGAAAAAGTGTAAATTCAGAAATATAACGCTGTGAGAAATTCATAAATTACAAGCTTTTGAATGTGAAGGCTACGCCCCTCGATATGCATTAAAAGGGGTATAATGGCTTTGTGAAAATTGTTGGCAACAGGCAGAAAAAAATACTTTTTCTTGCCCATCATTAAGGGTCGACTTGGCAATCAGGTATGATAGTCAAGAACAAATTGTTATTTTTTTTTTAATTTTATTAATTAAACGATACGAATTTTATATCACAGGTAAATCATTTTAGAGCTGCGTTTTTTTTCGAGAGTTCTCTTTCGTGTTTGTTCGCCCTTACTGCTTGCATGAAAATGCATTTTTGTCTGTCCGGTCGAGCATTCTCCCCAATATCTTACACTTGCTTGCCTGCATATACACATGTAGCACATGTTTAACTGTAGTATATCCGATAAAAAATGTAACGCCAGTTGGTTAGCACATGGAGCGGCAGGAGGAGGAGGAGGCGGAGGAGGAGGAGGAGGAGGAGGAGGACACAATGTTGCAATGGTAACGACCCGACGGCTAGTCCGACTGTCTGCTTCGACTTTTCACTCCGCGCAGGAGGGCATCTGGACAATCAGGACGAATAGTGACAGCTTTTCCAGGTGTCCAATGTCCGAGTCAAATGTGCAACGTGAGATGTCCAATGTCATAGTGGAATGTGCATGGGTCAAGGCACTTCAGCTCGTTCCATAAACATTACTGTGACAGGTTGTTCTCCTACCCATATTTTATTTCAGCTCAGCAAATTTTGTATGCACTGCTATGGGAAATATGCAGGGTCCTCGCGCACTTTTTATTAATGATTGCATTGAGATACTTGAAGTTGAGATGGCAAGGTGGTTTTTTTTTTTATTTTTGTTATTCTTCCATCTGTTTTGCAGAATAGAGACCTGGCGCCACCAGGAGACACTTATAGTATCCGACAGATATGAAGGATATTTTACTTTAGCCTTTAGCTTATCTTCTGAAATTTATAGAAGAGAGTTATATTCTTGCGCTGTGGTAAACATCCATTTAAATGTTATGTTGAATTACTAAATATTTAATTAGTATGGGACGTTTCCAATTCTTTAAAAATATTGATACGCTAAGCAAAGTGTTTCTTAATAAAATATATAAATATATAATTTATTACTTAATGCCCTGTACCCATTAAAAAAGGTACAACAAGTCAGAATGCTTTAGTCGAAGGGGACCGATTAGGAGATTCCCTGAACCCAATTAATTGGCTTCTGTGTTTCCAACTAATTATTGAACTTTTTCAAATCAATATAAATTAAACATACATATATATACATATATATTATATACCTCTATGTAATCAAATGTTCATGTCAACCAAATTTGGTGTCTGTAGCTTTAGTTGATAACGATTCTCAAAGATTTTAGGAAGCTAACTGGGATATCGATCATTTAAAATAATTTTCTGAAGCACCGTCTCAGTGCTTACTTTCGTCAGTAAATGGACGAGCTTTGGTCCAAATTTTGGCTCTACCATCTTACAGTGTGTTAAAATAATTGTAAATAGTAAATTCCCATTCATCGAATAAAAACAATAAAACACACAATCTTATAAAAACACTGTAAATTTGATAGTTGCCCAATATAAAAAAAAAAAATGGTTGCCAGAAATCGTTCATTAAATTATGCTTTACACTTGTGATTTGAAAACGTGATATAATTTTCTGTCATCCCAGTTCAAGTCATTTACTTTAACTTGAAATACAACTACAGCCATGGCAAATACAATTGACGCCTATTTATATGGTTAGGTGAGTGTGTCTGTGTTTATAAATGCGTATACTTTACTTATTCCCAATTGTGTCTGGCGGACATTGGGGTTGGCTGACCTTTGTCTTTGGCGTGCTGTCCGAGAGCCAGGTGCTACTCCCGAGCTTTAATGACGTAGCAATCTGTCGCTGGTAGCTCATGAAATTAGGCTCGAATGTCCGGTCGGGGACGGGCGCCACGCCCTCGCCATACTATTGGCATCAACCTACGGTCATTGGACCACTGAGCCGACGGTAGGCGCATAATACCTGGTGATTTGTTATGTTTTTTTTTTTTTTTTTTTTGTTTTTTTTGCCTTTTTCCCTGGAGCTTGCTTGGCGGGGTATGCTGCTAAAGCATTCACCTGAAAATTTCTCAATGCCCTGCGTACGGGCCGGGGCCAACCGGAAGGCTGGCTGGTTGCCTGCCAAATTTGCATACTATTTGTGGTGACTTTCATTTAAGATTGTCTTCAACTTCACAGCCATTTGCGCCTTGCTGCGTCCGAGATTTTGGTCGCATAATTTGCACGTCCTTTTAGGACTTTCCCTTACTTTTGCTGATATGATAATTTGCTTGCTTATTGGAATCTGCTGTTTCACGTGCTTGACGCGACGGATTAAAGACAATGGTTTAACGAGCTTTTATTTTACCCAATTTTTTCAAATCTGGTCAACAAATTTACAAGACAAATTCCATTGATTGTGCTTGTTTCTTACTCTTAATTTTGTATACTTATATATTTATATTATCACAAAATAATACGCATAGAAGGAGAGGTCCCCGACCCTATAGGGATTACATATATATTCTTGGTCAATATCAACAGCCGATTCGCTATAGTTCCGTCATGCCTGTCTGTCCGTCTATCCGTCTGTCTGTTAATAAAAAGGAACAATCGGGTATACAATGAAATTTTGTATGAAAACTGTTTTGTCTTTAAAGATATTGGCAATTAAGATGTTACATAGAAAAAATATGTTTTGCGCAATGTCCGTCTTTCTGTCCGACTGTCCGACTGTCCGTTCTTTTCGCCGCTATTAAAGCTAGAAATCTGAAAATAATATCTCCAGTTTTAGAACTAGAGAACTATACCAAATTGCAGACAGATGACTGATGCGATCGATTCGCACACTGTGAACGAGTATTGCGAAGTCGGTTACACCCGGCTGCAACGATCTTAGTTGTTTTTGCCCGTATTTGTGGCCTCACTTTATATTTATATTTATTTACACTTGTGCCTGCGTATGTATGTGTGTGAGTATGAGTATGTGCCTATAATTAATGTCGCTGTTGTTGCTAACTGTTTTCCCTGCGCCGGCCGCTCTATCTGCGGCTGGCCGTTGCTTTTGGCTTCAACTAAGTTCGAATTACTTGCACATTTGCCGCCTTAGCGCGCTCTTTCGACATCCGCAATAACAACAACGGCAACAACGGCGAAAAATAAGTACACGCTTGTTCCAAGCGGGAGGAACCGACTGCGCAACACTCTATTCGCAGTGTCATAAAACGCATAAATCAATCGAAAACGGTCTTTTAAATTATTATAACACCTGTAAGACTGTTACTTTAGAAGGGCGGGCTGGGCGTGGTCGTAATTTTAAGAACTATTTTTAGATGCGGTCATTAGTAGTTTATCTGTCAAATTTTGTAACTCTAGCTCTAAAATTGTTTAATACATATATTTTATATTATTCCTATATATCCAATAAATTTTAACACTATCTGCCGGAGGTTTACACGTATAAATTCCAAGTTTTAGGAGTCTATCTTCGATATCGTCAAAAAAATAAAATATTGCCTTCAGACGAACAAACGGAGTTCTTGCACAAAGCCAACACGCTCTATTTCACTTTGTGAACAGAGCATAGGAAACACAAACATTATTACACATCATTTAATTCAATGCGTAGCAAGGGGCGCCGCATTTAAAAACAGGGCCAGCTTGTTGTTTGCTTTGTTTTAGATTTTATTTCACTTGTTGTTCGCATCAGCGGCCTCAGCGGCTGCAACATTGGGCAGAAACCTCCCTGCCAGCTTTAAGGCAGCAGCTAACAAGTGCGAATTTCGCAGTAGGCTGTAACCGACTGCACAATGGTCTGATTACAGTTTATTAGCAGCTTAAAATAATCGATAAGTATCCAGTTGATTGTTATAACAGCAGACTGTTAGTTTTAAGGAAATATAGATTTTTGCGATTTATTGACAATTGAAGTGGGCGTGGCCGTGATTTGTGTTGTGCGATGCATCAAAACTCTAGATGCCAAATTTGATTAATTTGGTTAGCTCTTTCATTTTGGCAAAATTAGATTTTTTCGATTTGCCACGCCTCTAGTGGGCGTTCCAAGCTTAGATTTAAAATTTGTTGTTACACGCCAGACGAGCAGGCGGACGGACAGTGTTCATAAGTAATATACTCCTTTTACTTTGTGAACAGAGTATAAAAAACGCTAAGGTGACGCGGCGATCACACTTAAAATTTGTACACAACAAAAATAAAGAGGCCGTACGGCAGGCACGAACCGAGCTTGAAAACAGTAATTATTTTAGGCGATTCTTTATGCTAAATAGCAATGCCCGACATACTATAGGCAAACACACACACACACAAATGTTCACACACGCCTTGTCTGTAACACGGACCCGCAGAGAAGCCGAAATTGAAACGACAACACATTGAGTTGAGCCGTAAGAGGATTATGGGTGGTTTCCACTGCGGTGGGTCGTTGTGGTGCTGAGCCCGCCTGTCAGGTGTGAAGTGGCAACGGCCTAGCATTGAATAATTACATTTTAATAGAGTGTCCGCTGAAGTGTTTTTAAAACATTTTTCAGCAAAGTCGCCCACATAAAACAACATCGTGGCAATAAAAAAAATAAAGAAAGACTGGGGCAGAAACAAAGAAAGAACGAAGGCAACTTTTTGGCTCCGGTGAGACATTAAAGCTTTTAGCAACACTGGCCACTTAAGCAGTACCCAACTTATTTATTTTTCAGCCTCATGACCTGAATGTTTTTTAGTTTTTTATATATCATTGCAATAATCAGTACTTGTCATAATGTGTCTGTTAGCTTTAACAAGATATTATTAATTTTTAGATGCCAAAGATCACAATGTTCAGATATCAATATGCGTAATATATGGGTTTCAACCATATCATTAGCTCCTTCTTTTAATAAATTCATAGTACTTGGCTAGCACAATTTTGAAGCCATCGAAAAATTAAAATTCATCTGACTACCGAACTGAATTTAAATAAATAAATAAATTTCAACAGTAGGTCTGCTCCATAAAGTATACTATGTATTTTTGTAGAATTGATTTGAATATGAATCTTACATCATGAATATGTGACTTGCCTGCCATTATCTCTTGCAAGTCAACATAATGAATAAATAAGATAAAAACAAATCCCAGAAAAATCGAGAATTTTTTATTTATCAAGTTACCAGATAATGGTTCAAAGTGCCAAGAACATGTTTATTTGCCACTGTCATTGAACGTGTTAAGTACGAAGAAATTTTCAATTAAAGAAAATTGCTTCCAAACTTTTTGACGAATATTTTTTTTTTGTTATCAAAGACAAGCAAAAATTAGAGCTAAGAAAGGTCAGAAAAATAGCACAATATCAACATTGGCTCTTACGGCATGTGAAAAACCCAATCAGTAAGACAATAAATCTGAAAATTATTTTACTAATTCAGTTCAATTCAGTAGCAGAAATGATGATGATGGTTTTTTCCTATTATTCAACAACTAAAACAATAAATGGCATCACTATAGTGTATGCATATGTTTACATACAAAGGTAAACAGTTGGCGTATTGGTGAGGCACTATTAATTAAAGAGCTTATCAAATTGTAGCCATGGAAACCATGGCGGCATTTGGAAGCTGCTTCAGTAGCAATCGAATTTCCATAAGGCAATGTCAATATTGCAGTAATTTATTGAGCCCCACGGGAAAACTGGACTACTGCCAATTTAGATAACGCGTTAATGCAATTCGGGTCTAAATTCATGACAGCAGGGGATTGGAACGCAGAAAACACATAATGGGGCAATAGGACTTGACAATACATTTTCGCAACTGGAACAGTAGCACGGTATCTACGAACTCTAACGGATCACCATCGGCGGTTAACTTTCGACTCGGATCACGTTATTTGAACTCAGATTTAATTCCAATTGTTTAATAACTTACCTAAAATAACTTCTGTATTTCTAACCGATATTGATAAGACTTTTTGCAATATTTTTTAATTGATAAGTTGTATTTAAATCGTTTGGTGGCTTAAAAATTGGAGGGTGGATATAATTTGTTATCGATTTTGAGAAAACGATATAAATACGAATTTATGGAATTTAAAACTTGTATCGTAAGCCATTTTCAATGGGCTCAGGGCATAGAAATATTTCACATTTAAAACATTTTTTTATTATTATAGAACAATTGCAAAAGGATTTAATTTAATTCGTAATCGGCAAACACTATTTTAAAACACGTTTAGTGAAAAGAAAACCTCTTCAAGTCTGTACACGCAACACGGGCCAAATGTGAATAATTGTACGCATTTTATCGTGTACTTTGGTTTTAATTTGAAATCGTCATGTCATTAATCGACATGCTACGCAGTCAATTGTAAAATTCCAAATGATAGCCCAAGAGAAATGTTGTATTTTTTTTGCGTGGAACATAGCACTTTAGAATAAACATTAAGGGAGAGGGAGAAGTAAAGCCAATACTAACTAGTGCAATGATTTGAACTGCATTTTTAAAATTCGTTTCAAGCCAAAGAGAGCATAAACTTTTTTAAGTGGTTTTAAATTAATTCCTTGCTGCTATTGAATCCATTCCTGGTATTAAATGTAAACAATATTTGAATTAAATTGAATTGAAGTCCAAAAATAGCATAACATTAAGCAACAAGAAGTTAAATTAAAGCATCGATTTTTTACAATTTTTAAAAATATATTTGATTTATCCATTCAGGGCACTGAAACTTCACGAAAACTGTCGAACGGAGCGAAAACCGATGCAGATTAATAAACTAAATTCTCCCCCAAAAACAAGAGCATTCACAGGAGATGATTTTGCACCAGCTCTGTCCCTTTTCGCAGTCATAAATATTTTTAATTTCTGGACCAAGGCGGCTGAACTTTATTTCGTCACTTTGGATTGCCAACTGTCATTAATTGAACGGTAAAAAAATAAAAAGAAAAAGGTAAGTCAAACCTTTGTTTCTAATTAGTTTCCCATAGCTGTACATTTATTTGCATGTCATATTTTATCCAAGAAAATTTATTCATGAATGCATTGCCCAACTTAAAGGGTGGCAGAAATGTGGTGTGGTCGTTCCGGAAGGTGTTCAGCTTGCGGCGTGTTTGTGTGTGTTAGTGTGAGTGTTTGTGTATATATTAAGAGGGCAATTCAAATGCATGTGTCGGCAGCTCGGAGCTGCAAACAGAGTATATGATAGTCGCGCACTCTCGACTAAAGCATTTTTACTTGTGTCATTTAATCCTTCGTTGACTCGTCCGGGCTTTATGCGAGTCTGATTGGCTATTTTTATTGGCCATAAAGCAGCTGGCCGAAAAGAGTTAATGTAACTAGCCGGGCCGTACATAAAGTTGTGTTATGTTTATCGCCTAGAAAAGACTTTTGTTAAAGCCGCCTGCCAAAGCGCGCAGGATGTGCGGCATATACGAGTATAATAATAAATTTCATCAAGTCACCAAGTTTCGCAATATGCCACACGTGCGTCATTAATCTTCAGTTTTGAGCTAAATTTGATGAATTAGTGGCCAATGCATTGGCCGAGCGCACAATAACCAACAAAACAAACAGACAGACATACGGATGGATGGACGGACGTATAGATGGACAGCCGGAGGCATTAAGTTTGCTGAAGGCTGCTGTGCCAGAAGCTGAAAAACTTGGCAGCTACCGACGGCGGTGCTATGGCAGGATATCAATAAAGCTAAGGCAGACAGGCTAAAAGCCACTAACACTGCCATACTTACTTATACATACAGAGGGCTGGCTTACCGTGCATGTCTTACGTTTGATTTGGGTTTAGATGTGCGAGCCATCAGGTTGAGGGGACGCCCGAAAGAAGTTTAACTAAAATAATAAAAGTCAAACAATGTACAATCAGCTTTGCCCTTAACGACATTCGCACATACGCTTTTCTCTATTTATGTAAGCCTCCGTGTGCGACGCCAAAGTTTCATCTGGCCGTGGAGCATACTAAGACAAATCGTGGAGCCGTTTACGTGTTGGGTTTAATTGATTAGTAATAAGTAAACTGACTTTGCAATTTCGTACTTTATTCTATACCACATTTGGAATTTATTTAAATTACAGATTCTACATCGTTTGATAATTACTTTAAATTGTCATATAATTCAATAAACTTATTGTTATGGCTATCATAGAAAATTATAATTTATTACGTAGGCTTGACAGACTTTTTATAATAAAATATGTAAAGGCATTAACGAAACATCTCTAGCCCCATAATATACATACAATAACTGTTCGTCATTGGCAACAACAACTGGGCTGATATACCCAAACCCCTCTGTCTGCCCGTTTGTAAACTAATCTTAAACTAATCAACATGAATCTGGCCATGAATCCGTATATTTGCAAAAGCCAGTAAAATGCGTCTGTGAAATTCATCAACTAGTTATGTTATATGCCAGAAATTCTCAGAGAATCCAAATCTGTTAAGATATCAACTGTTAAACTAAGCTGCTGTCAACAAATTTACAGGCGTACTTTACACTTAAAATAAAAAGCCGTTGACTTAATTTTATATTTGTGCCTCAATATATTTTAAGATTTTAAGAGCTTAGTTTTCACAATTGAACATGCATTAAGCATAATATATTAAGTAGATACTTTCGCTCAACGAACTGCAACTACAGAACTTTAGCAACATTTATAATAATATATAATATACTTTTTGTGGCGATGCCACTTTTTAAAAAGTCCTTAAAGGTCAGAGTATAGCAAGAAAGAACAGGTATGTTCGGGCTGTCGAAGATTAAATAATCTTGCAGAAACAAAACTTACCTCTATACTGAACTGTAAAGAAAATTTAAGCTGTTGGTGGTTTGTTTCTAAATATTTCTGATGACCTGAAATAGAAGAAATATACTTCATAGGGTGAGAGATGTCTCCTTCAATGCGTTTCATCTTTTCTATCAAAATTACAAAAAAAAGTAAAAATTATTGTTTCTTAAAAATAAATCAATTAAGGTTAACAATACCAACAAAAATTATAGTTAATATATCCATTTTTGAGAAAATATAGCTTTAATAGAACGCTTTCAGCTCGATAGCGGTAAATAGGACTAACTTGTTTGCTTTGTGGTTCAACATGATTTAAATGTTCGTTTTGCATCTAAATTTCTCTTAGTGATTCTCATAATTTTGCTTGGTCTCGTTTAACTCTTTTCGCCTATTCATACCCTATTCTCATTAAAATGGGTAAAGGAGTATTATGTTTTGGTTAAAATGTATGTAATGGGCACAAGGATGCAACTCCCACGCCATTAAGTATATAAATGAATTTAATTAATTAATTGATCAAGATACAGGGTTTAGTTAATATCACCATGTTCAATGAGGCAGTCAATTCGTCCGTCTCAGAGTTTTTCAGAGCTTGAAATTACAAATTTGTAATGTATACATATACAATACGCAGAACAAGTTTTTTTTTTATTCTAAGTAGAGCTCTCGGTTATTCCAAAATGGATAATTCAATTTTAGATTGCGTTTTCAGAGCATGTCCCGAATATTATAAAAGTTAAAAACACAATTTAAAATGTTGGTAATTATAAGTTACATGAATATCAAGAATATTTTAATTTATTTATTTTTTCGCCATAGGTAATAAAATATTTTGCTGTGGAGATGGCTACAGGGTAACTCCGAGTCGGGCATTTTCGACTAGAGGACTCTTAGTTGTTTTTAATTAATTTTTATGCAAGTAATTAAAAATGCCAGCGGCTCGCATTGTCGTGGCTAGTTTTTGTTTTGGTTCGTTCTGTTGTGCAGTGGAAATAGCATACAGTGAAAAAGCATGCAGTGAAAAATTAATTACGTGCCCTCGTTGCAAATGCAAAATGCTTACAGTTTTATACTTTGCTTAAGAAATGAAACAGAGTATATTGGTGTTGCACAATGTCTGTCTTGCTAGTCGTCTGTCTGTCTGTCCGTCTGTACAAACACGGCTCTTTCTGCGCTATTAAGGCTGGGGATTAAACGAATACAATTTGTTGGCCACGTCAACTAGTTAGTAAGTTTAACAAATCGAGATTGCTGGTCTCCTCTATAAGTCGACCACAGATCCAGTAAGACGGCTACACTCTAAACAGAGAATTGCGCAGTCGGTTGATCCGTTCAACGTTCTAAGTTTTTATAGCTAACAATGGAAATACCCTGCATATTGTCAACAAACCCATAATATTATAATATTTATAAAGGGATTCTCAAAATGCACGCATGCAAAAGTAAGCTCGTATATTAATACACACATTTTCACATACAACCTCATCCGTATACTGTACAATTAATACAATCCCAGTCAAAATTTGTTGGTTGTAATTAGCGCCATCTTCAGTCGACAACAAAAACAAAAACAAAACCAAAATTTGTTTGTGGTTCGCTAAAGCCGTCAAAAACAGCCGAGCCTCTGGCCGTGTTTTCGCATGCATATGCATAAACAAGGGCGTGTTTCTGGTCTTTTATTTGATCTTTATTCATTTGTTTTCCAGATCAAACATTCTACAAACAGATACCCTGTACCCATCTCCGAGCTGTCGTAGCATTAATTTGAACTTTCTTGCAATAAGCTTAAACACAAACACATTTTATGTCCTTTAGGATATGTATTTGTAAAGTCTGTCTGTCTGTCCATATGATTTAGTATGGTCTCGTCAAGCATACGCAGATTAATAATATTTAATTTTTTAAATATCTCCACCGCCTAAAAATAAAAAAATAAAAAACAATTTATAAGGCGCATTTATTTGGATGATCCTTTTCTTACAGATCAAACCATGAACTTAGATATTTTAAACGAATTTTTCCTAATGTGTTTGTGTGCGTAAATATTTAAGATTCTGTGTATGTATAAATCTCGAATATATATTATGACAGCTTGTAGCTGGGTATAGGGTATGTCTGGGCCGCACACTGCCAACTAGTTCACTCTTACTTGTTGTCAATTGTGGTTGTGGCAATTGCAAACAATTAATTTATGAACCAAGTAAATAGGTAAGCTGCTGAGTAAGACATGATCTTATTTCCAGCAGCTTTAAATATAATTTCTGTAATTAAATCTACGAATATTTTTTTATCAGATTATCATTCGCCTAATTGTCAATAATAAAGCGCAAGTTGTAAGAACTGAAGCTCTTGCATTTAGTAAACAAGACAACAACAAAAAGGAAAATAATTTGTACACGCAAACATTATGACATCAATTGTTGCACATATATACCTACATACAGATGGATGAATTTACATATATGTACATATATACAAACAGAAACGGAGCGGGTGTATGTCCGCCGTATTCGGGCCTCTGCCAAACTAAAAAGCAATTACCAAAGAGTTTGTAAGCAATAATTACAAGACAAATTTTGGAAGTTATGCAATTTCAAATGAAAGGTCGTCTCCTGCTAACAATGAATAGCCATAACAAAACAACTGATATCAAATGTGCAAACGAACCAAAATACATATGTATATACATACATATACGTATGTATGTGCATATGTATCTTCACATATGGATTAGTTATCACATCGGTAAGGCTAAACTGCCTCCGATTGTATCTGTCCATGCGCTGTTCAAATGGGATTGAAACAAGTAAGAATACTCTAGTCGAGGGGACTCGACTAGGGGATATTCGGTTTAACTGATCAGAGATTATTTGAGTGAGAAAGGATATTCAAATGTGAACCAAATTTAGTGTCTTTTAGCATATTTTGGAGATATTACTATAAACTAAAATTACTATATTTCTTACGTAAGTTCTCCTATATCATAAAATATATAAATATACCCAGAACCCATTTAAAATGGGTAAAAAGGGTATATTAGCTTTGTGCAAATGTATGTAACAGCCATAAGGAGGCATAAAGTATACATTTTCTTGGTCAGGACGACTAGCTGAGTCGATTTAGCCATGTCCGTCTGTATGAACCGGAAACTTCAAAAGCTAGATATCTAAACTTTTGATTTGCCAACTGAGCTCTCATAATATAGAAGATACACAAGGTGTGTTCAGCATCTATATTTATTTTTTTTTTGGTATTATTGAAGAAAAGCTAAACTTATTCTGGATGGAATATTCAGCCTTGATTAAGAATATGCACATTTGCTCAAAACCATTCTAGCAATGCTCGCCCCTTTTTAAATAGGAGCAGGGTATAGAAAGGCTACCATTAACATTGCCTGTTAACATTTCATTTTGCTGGCAAGCCTTTTTGGGCGTCATGGCAAACATTTTAATTATGAGCCCGGTTTGTGCCGCACTCCCGTTGTTGGCTATGGTAAAAAACAAAAAAACAAAAACAAAAAAAAAAAAGAAACCAAATTAAGAAAGTCATATGTACGTAGAGGGCTGCAGGTGCGGGTGCAAATGCCGGGCTGAATGCTGTGCGAAGACGTGCGGCGATCGCCGGCGCTTAATGAAAAACAAAACGGACATGTGGCCGCGCATTTTGCGGTTGCCTGGTGGCGACGACGATGATGTGGATGGAGGCGACTAAGCAAAAGAAACGGCGGTTGGAGTCCTAGTCATGCTGGTCGCATTGTTTGCAGCGCAAATGTTAACAAATGCACATGTTTGGTACATACATATATATGTGTGTGTGTGTGCGGGTGCGGGTGTGGGTGTGTCTGTGTGTGTGGTGCCTGTGTGTGAGCGCGCTCAAATGACTTTTGTGCGGTTTAAGCCCAAACCTAACAGCACAGCTGCCAGCCAACGTCGTGTTTCTGTGTGTGTGTGTGTGTGTGTGTGTATGTATCTTGTGCCCCTCGTTTGCAGAAGCATTTTTCAATTTTATGGTTTCCAGATGAAGTGCGTTCGACCGTAAGTAAATGCCACGCCAACGTCCCCGATCCAGAAACGTGGCAACCGCGTCAGCTGCAGCAGTCATTGTATAGCTTTTTGCAGCAGCCAAAACAAAGAATAAAAAAAGTCAGCTGCGCCCTCGACCATTTGTTGTTGTTGATGTTGTTGTTGTTGTTGTTTTTTTTTATGCCATACGCATAAAGTTAAATTTTTTTCTTAGCCGTTTGTTTTTGTGGCTTTTGTGGAATTGACTCTCTCCGAGCCGATCTGGACACGACCGTCTGACCCTCGGCTGCTTAGCCATTGATTATTTTACTCTCTGACCGTTAAGAGCTGCATATGGACTACATGACGGCTCTGCACCTGTTCACAAAGCACGGATCCATGAGCACGGCGAATGGACTGCCTAGCTAACCAACTTGCCAACAAATTTGTTTTGGTCGAGACCGTAAAACCGTCAATGGGTTTTTGTTCTTACACTGCATTTCACTTGAACAGTGGCCTCTACAAATTAAATTTCACTGCCCTATATCTTTCAAATAAATTAAAACAACAGATATTCTGTAGTTCTGTTTTTTTAAATTAAGAAAATAATAATGAATTTTCACATAAATCAAAATTAGAAAATATCATTTGTTTTCATTTGATCAACAGATATAGAGAACACATATTCAATGTGTAGGGTGTGCTATTCATGTGAAACGCACTGTATATACAATATTATATGAACATAGTACCAGCCTTGATTAAAAACTTTTGTTGGCTATCTTGCAGCGTTTGCAGTTGCCTTAATTAAGACCGATTTTAATGTTGGAGATGGCCAAAAAAATTGTAGATTGCTATCGGCGAGTATTTTCCAAGTCAAATGTGTGTCTTTAAATTTGAGGTAGGTATTTGCACTTATTTATCGCCAGTGAAACATGTTAACTTACCCATTTTACGTTAAGATTGTTCGAAAACAAGTTGAAAGTCCACCAGAATTGGTTTTCCTGAATCTATTAAAATTGGGTGGAAAAAAAGTAAATTGGTTTTGTCCAAATGCGTGCCAAATAAGTACCTGTTTCCGGTCACCGTGGCTTTCCTTGATTCGGGATGAGCTGCTGCCGACATTTTTGAGTGTATTGGATTTTTGCAATGTCTGCCTGCTCGTATGAATTACATTTTTTTGGAATATATACTCGTGGATACTTGCGTCAGATAAAGATACGTCCACTGAGGTCGTGTGAAATCGAATTAACGAACATATCTCCCTCAGTTGTAAAGCTCGATACATCAAATATTTTCAGACACATTACTGGTGAACTCCTCGAAGGAACGCACAAGAATTTTTTATCAAATCTATATTTCTTGGGGGAATGAGTTTGCTAATCTCCTCTAATAATGAATTTAAAAAAAATCGATATCTTTCCAAAGTAACAATAATAATCAATACCGATTTCGACTGTTTAAAGCTGCCACGAAGACAAAAACGAGTATTGCGAAGTCGGTTACACCCGCCTGAACGTTCTGACTTGTTTTAAAATACGGTTTTAAATTGGGAAATTTGTATTTCAAATTTGACAACTACAACTCGGTTGTGATTGCATAAAATAAATATAATAACATGATCTTTATGTTAATAAGTTGGCAAGGTATTATACAAAAACTTGCCTCGAGTCAGCCGCCTTGCTTTGTTGTTTAACAAATGCTACGAATTGTCTGCTGGCTACAACAACAAGAATACCAAACATCATCCAGCAGCGGTCCACACTTTGTTGCTGCTTCAATTGTTGTTGGCGAAAACCAGCGAAGGGCGCCACACACATTTAAAGTCAATGACCAAAATGGCAAAACTGGCAACAAAAAAAATAGAAAAAGCAAATTTGCACTAAAATTTTCCAACAAACGGAAAAGCGGGCATCAGGCTCGGGCAACGCGACCGGCTCCTGACGCCGCCTGCTGCCACACGTTGACATTTCACGGCTGCTCAGTCGGCGTCTGCGTCTGCGTCGGCATCGCAACCGTTTGGCTGTCAGCTTGCCTTCCGTTATTTGTTGCAATTTAAGTGACTTGGAATTGCAATTTATTGTTGCCTGTCGGAAGCACAAGGTTGGCCAAACTCATCCCCTAAACACTTTCCCCAAAAAAAAAAGCACAAAAACCAGTAAGCGCTCGGGGTGAAAGTGCTCGACTGGAAGATACCTTGCAACAAACTCGACAACAGACTATCATAATAAGTAATATACATATATAGATAAACATATATATTTATATACACAAAAACACTTATACACGTGAAAACCAAAACGGCTTCTGTATTTATTGTCCGAATGTCTTCAATTTGTAAGGCATAAATTATATTAAATTGTGTGTATTTTGAATTATTTAAAAATTAAAAGTAAAATATATTCCTGATTTTTTTAGGCAGCAATAGATTTTAAAACTAAACTTCGTGTTAAAAGACGGTGATTAGCTTATGAGACTTCTTTCTGAGTTTAAAGACTTTCGATCAGACGTCATCCTGACTAAGAATACATATGTATACTTTTTGTGTTCCCAGATACTACTTTTGGCACAACAAAAATATACCCTTTTTAGCACGTCTAATGCATGCAGGGAATAATAAGAATAACAACTGGCTTTTCTAACTGCTGCTCTTTGTTTAGCCCGCGCACCCACAAAATATATGAATTTAGTGTAATGTAATTTTTATTGCATTTTCATGAGTGGAATGCGTAGTGCGGCATTAAATCTACATACATCTCATTGTTTAGACGCATGTGTCGTTTTTTTTATTTTTTTTTTGTTGCAACAAACTTTTTCTTGTGGGTAGACAATTTTAAATTAACACCACTGTAATTTAAAGAAATCCCATATATCTATAAAAAAAACTGTTTGTCCTGATTAACAAACACAAAGCAAAGATGAAAAGGCTAACATTTGTGGGACGAAAGTGAGCGTTAAGACGAGTCGACATACAAGGGCTGGGGGAAAAGAGAACAATGCTCCCATGGAAAGCATTTAACTACCTAGTTATTCTTTATGTGTGCTTAGCTGTCTGAGTGTGGCCAAACAAGCGAAAGATCGGCGGTTCAAATCCCACGGCAATTTATTATTGATTATTAAACAAAAAACTGCAAAACAATTATCGAGTAAATACCCCTGCAGACATATAGACAATATGCGCTAAATATCAAAAGTAGGCGGCTCCAAAAACTTTTTTTAAATCCCGATTGTTGCTGTATAAATTTATATAGATTATATAGCACTTTGATGTTGGTTATATGTTTCTCACTTGTCAAGATCATAGGTACGCTCACAATTGCCAAGTTTAGTTATGATTTCTTTGAAATAAAACTAGTAAGAGTTCTCTAGTCGGGAGTAGTGTAGGTGCATTTTATTCATAATTTCTTGATTTGTTTGCGATCCCTGTCTTTTGGTGTTTGACATTGTGGTCGTACTTATGTGTGTACAGATATCTGCATTGCCTGCCCATCTTATCCCGACCCATTTTCGATGGGGTGTTGTGAATGTTTTTTATATTTGTCAAACCAATTGAAAAGTTGGCGGAACTTTCTGTTGATTTAACACAGGCATGCCAAACAACAGAGGCACAAAGCAAACCCGAGCTATCATTGGGCCTCTCTTTTGTTCGCTTGATTCGGTTGGACTCCCCCGAGGCGCTTGGTAAAAAACTTTAACGTCACAAAAAGAAGGTCCGAGTTTGGAGTTTGTAGCTTGGAGCTTATAGCTTGTTGCCTGACCGGTACACATAAATAAAGAATTATATGGTAAATGGCTACTAACAACGAACCGAAAACACACACAAAAAGTTGAAAAATTATTTGAAAAGAAGAAGTGAAACAATAAACAGCATTGACAGTCTGAAAGCGGAGGAGGGCACGGGTCAACACCCAACGTTCCAGTGGCAGCAATAGCCGGAGCCCAATCCAATAGAGAGTACCAAGTGACCACACAGTGATTTACGCTCATGAAATTGAGCTGTGGCGCAAATTATTTATGAACAAAGCCAACACAAAGGGAAAACAATGTAGAACATTTTCATTCGGTCTGCCGACTATTAAATACCCTTGCAGATATGTAGCAGATTTGATAACAAATATTTTTGCCTCCTTAGCAAACAAAAATAGTTGGTTGCGAGGATTTTGCTTATATTTAAAGTGTAAAAACTGATTATCAATATGTCAGACATATATAAAGTGAAGCTTATAGTTGTTAAAAATTACAAAAACTCAATATTCGTCCAAAATTAAAAGTTATCTATTTGGCAGACTTCAACACATGCATATAATGAAGATAGATGCAGACAGACATCGGGATACATGGACAAGGCTATACGAATCAACAATATATAAAATATATACATGGCATTTGTTACACATTTCGGGACATATTTATAATGCCACTTATTTAGGGTATATAGCAAACGCCATGGACGACAAAGAGGCGCAAACGAGCGTTGTACAAGTAGTGCAGTTGTTGTACGTACCAAGTACTACAACTTGTAGTCTACAGTCGCAGTTGTAGCCAGAATTAGAATCCGTGTCATAGTCGGAGTTGAAATGGAAGCTGGTTCTGGGTCCCTTCTGTGGACAGCTTAGTGGCCGCCGCATTGCTGTGTCGCCTTCGTACAAACTTTTTGCAATATAATTTATAAGCGGCAAACGAGCATGAGATATATAAAAATTTTTTTAAAAAGAAGCAGACCGACCAACTTTCAAGTATAAATTCATTGTCAGTGCTTCGTGTTCTTTGCCTAATACATTTTGACTCTGTCAAAAAGTTCACGGCGGGCAGTGCGACTGCCACAAACTTATTAACTATCCACCACCTTAAGTATCTTAGTTGTGGGAGAAGACTTGCACAGCCCACTGTGAATAAATATAGCACATTTTAAAGAAGATTATTTTTTTTTTTTTTTGTAAATTCTTCTGCTTTGAGGGCAGATGTCAATTGAAAATAAAATTTTTCACCTAACGTAATCGTTTGGTATTTATTTACTGGATCCAATAAAAACACCTGTCTTTGGGTTGCCAGACATTAAATACCCTTGCAAGCAAACATCAGAAGTGCATTATTTTTTAACATTTTACCTATAGAAAATAATTAAGAAAGGGAATAATTTTGTTGTGCATATTGATGTAATAGAAAAAAGAATACCTTCCTTACTCTCTTCTACTTGTACAGAGAATCTCCTAGTCGGGCACAACTGTGATTACAATAAAGAAATTATTTGTTCGTACAAACACTTTTATCTGGCACTTTTTGTAACTATCGCGAGCCGCGAATAGAATCCGGTGAACAGTTTATGCAGATGCTCCGGCTATTGTTTTAAAAATTGTCTATTCAAATGAGGAAACTAATATCCCATCATATTTACCAATGGAGGCGTTTCTCTTGCGGTTGCTGTTTTATTGTTGTGCAGTTGCCATTGTCGTGGCATTGTATTCCAATTAATTGAATATCATTTAAAGCGAATATTTTAATTACATCAATTAAAACCTGTTTTTAAACGCTTTTGTATAATTCAGTTAAGTTTGCACTTGTAGCTGTAAAATCATGTTCTAGTGTTATATTTCACCACTAAGTGTAAGTGCGTGAGAATCGATACTACGTAGGTTAAATTATTTCCAATTTAAGACAAAAAAAAAAAAAAAAATTATTACGTATCAAATGTGTGACATTTGTTAAGGCCATGCAGAATTCATCAAATTCATGTTATAATTTGATATTTTGCAACATCTGAATATATTTGTATTAATTAATAATTGTTTGGCATTTCTAGACGAATTTTTGAATCGTTTTTATAAAACTGAATATAATAACAATTTCATGCGAAAAACGATTCACTGAAATTCGCTTCATTAAAGCAAAAAGCAAATGTTTGTTAAAAAAGAAAATAAAAAAAATAATAACTAAACCGGCTGTTCAATAAATATATTCATAAGTTTATTGGTTTTTCGAGCTCATTGCATTTAAGTTTAAAAAATATTTTAATTACAATATAAATACGTTTATTCACATACCATACATAATATACAGGTAAATACAAGTGCAATTTAATTCTACATAGAGCCTATTTAGGAATCTTGTGTGCTCAACTATTGAAACGGATTCCAACGCTTTGGCTATGTCTGCCTGTAGGGTCGGATAAACATGCGAACATATCGCAGCGAGCCTGTAGGACCGGGTACAAAGGTTTTCCACAGAATACCCTTAAAATAGCCAATCTCCTGGCCATACTTGGACTGGAAGGTGCCGAACAGATTGCTACAAAATAAATACATAAGTTTTATTATTAATATGAATATTGCCAAAAAGCGTGCTCTAGTTGCAAGTGCCCGACTAACATACACCCTATACCTGTAACGAGCATACATTCGAACTTACTTTCAACGTTTATTTTCCGATCTTTTTGAAACTGTCCACACTTAAATAGACCATCAGCATGTGTGTATAAGACTGAAGCTCTTTAATTGCATTTTTTTCAAACTTTGGCACAAATGGGCGAATATTTCCATAAAGATAAATATTGTTGATCTGTGTTGATCAACACGACAAGAAACGCACATAACGTTGCGCTAGCTTATAGTCTCCGTGATATGCTACAAAAAAAGGGCATGGGCCACACCCAATAAACTCTTTTCACTTCGTACACCAGTATAAATAATGATAAACTTATTCTACGCCTGGTTTAGAAGAGCATATTATTTGTAAAATTGCAAGTCTCTAGCTGTTATAGTTTCCGGATTCGGTGCGTACAAATTCAATTTTGTATGCTGCCAAGTCTGCTATATTTAAAGGGTATTTCATTTTTGGCAATCCAGTTTATTTCTCATCCAAGTCAATAATGTTTTCGTTCAACTAAGTTTACTGCCAATTGTTATAATAGAAGCTCGTATTTTTAGTCATTTTTGCGTTCCGGTTCTGTGGTCAGAGCAGTTGAGTCATTTCGGACGGACTTGGATAGTTGATGCAAACTGTGTATTCTTTGATACACGATATATTAGCATATAATCGAATAACGAATGAAACAAAAATTGAGTAGTTTACCTCTCGAAGCATTCGCGTCCATACCACCAGGCGCCCGCGTGAGTGCGAGCACAGTTCTGGCCATTGTCGTCGTTATCCTGGTCGAAGGTGGTGAACTTCTTGCCGGCATGATAGCGCAGAGAGTCGCCGGCGTCGCCTTTGTAGGCGCCCAGCACGTAGAACAAATACTTTTCCGCCTCGCTGCCAATGCTGAACTGATTGTAGAGCGCGAAACGCTCCTCTTTCGTCTTACTGCGCATTATGATTAGCAGCTCGTGATCGCCGCTGTGGGTCAAGCGATGCAGCTTATCCAGCCCGATAAAGAACTCCGAGTTCAGCGCCCCAAATCCGGTCTTGTAAGCATGCCAATCCCGATTGAAGTCCTCGCTGCCATCGAAGCGATAGGCAATCACCAGCCAGCCACCATCGCGCACTTTCTGATCGCAGGTCACGTAGAAGGGCTCCTCATCGGGCGCAATCCGGATGCGCACCTGGCCGTGTTTTTGATCGAGGCAATTGCGTGGAGTGTCATCCGTCTCGCTGGCCTTAACCATGACATTGGGCACGAAAGGCTGAGCTGCAAGACTGAAGGATAAGGGAGAAATGTGATGCAAACTTCAAATATTCCTAAAAAAAAACAAATTACCCTGCAATTTTTTGGAGTTTTTCGTATTTTCTTTGTGGGTAATAATTATACAAATCATAAGCATTAATTTCACATAACACAAATATAGTATATCAAGGAAAAGAAGTGCATCAAATCTTGATACCAAATCTGGATCATAGAATTCCCTGGCACATTAAGTAACCTTATATAACCTTTCAATACTCATTGAATTGCTTCCAATCATCTGTAAACTATTGAAATATTCAGCAATAACTTACATGCGAGATTCCAGTTGTACGGCGGGCGCTTGGCTTTTGTACTCATCGATAATCTGCTGCAACTCGTCGAGATCCGATCGCAGGGAACGCAGCTCGTCGGTCATGTGCTGGATACTAAATAAATTGAACTGTGCTTTTAGCACAGTATGAAACTTAATTGACAGTGTCCTTAAATAGAACTTACCGCGCCTTCACACCGCCCAGTGCGGCCACTGGACAGCCGCCGGTGCTCTGTAAAAAGGCGTTGGAGACTTTAAGTTTGCTAATCGGACAACATATTGAATTGTACTTACGTTATCCACGCGAAACGGCTCCAGTGAATTTTTGATAATATGTGGTATTGGCTGATCGGGCAGCGGCGTTGTAGTTGTACTGAGACAGGCCAGTGCGGTGACGAGAGCCTCCAGTGCCATGCTGGCAGATGCTGGCAGATGCTGGCAGGGCAGCAGCGGATAGCGATCTGAGCTTACGACTCGGCTTTCAGCACTTGTCCAAGATAAATTCAGCTGTGCTCGCTGGCAGCTCAGATAGGCGAATGCGACGCCGTCGACCCTCAGCCAGTTGACTAGTCGTAGACGGGCTCATTACGCGAATCCAACTATAGAACTGTAGAACTAGTCGCCAGCTCGCCAGTCGAGCGCTTATTCTATGGAATACTTGTTTTTTTTTTTTAGAATACTTGTGCATTTGAATAAAAAAAATAAATAAAAAAAAAAGCTGAATTGCAATCGAATTGACGACCTTTGGCGCGGGCACTGATGAAAACAACAAGTTAACCGATCGAGCCCAAGCTCAGTATAGCTGTGCATCTGGTCAGGAGCGTAATGTCGCAAATGCTGCAGCTGGACGCGCTGGTCACAATGCTGGCCTGCCTAACTACGACGCACAGCGACTTGGGCGATCCGATGTTATCTCTGGCCAACACGGTGAGTGCAGCACATGCTGTGTGTACATACTTAGAAGGACAGCTGGCTAAATTCAGTGCAAGATTTGAAATGCAACCAAGTGATAAACAGTTCTGTAATAATCTCCACATTGCATGACTAGACTAGACTGTCACAGATGACTAGATTTTCAGACCTATAAAATGCAGCGAACTAAAAATAGATAGACGGATCTATTTTATTATTAGTGTTCGTTTTTAGTATTAGTATTTTCTTTTCACGTGAATTTCCGGACAAAGCGTTGCCAGCTATCTAGCATGATTTTCATGGTATTTTATTAGCCTGTCATTCATAGTATTTTCTATTTAACTGAGACGTTTAGGGCTTGATTTTCATAGTATTTTCCTTTCACTTAATTTTCCGGACAAAGCTTTGCCAGCTACCCATTCTGATATTATATATATATATATATATATATATATATATATCAACTGACATGTTTAGGGCTTCACTTGCATTTCCGCACAAAGCTTTGCCAGCGGCCTAGCCTGATATTTACAGTATTTTCGTTTCAACTGAGATGTTTAGGGCTTGATTTTCATTGTATTTTCTTTTCAACTGAGACGTTTAGGGTTTCACTTGATTTTCCGGACAAAGCTTTGCCAGCTATCTAGCATGATATTCACAGAATTTCCTTTTCAACTGCTCAGCCTGATATAATATATATATATATATATAAATATCTCAGCTGGAGGCACTTAGGACTTCACTTGAATTTCCACACAAAGCTTTGCCAGCTGCGCAGCCTGATAATCACAGTATGTTTACACTCTGCACAGACAACGGACAGCTGTCCCCTTTCGGCGCTCAGCGATCTTACCACGCGCATTCAGACGCTGTCTAAGGATATAGCCAAGGCCAAGGAGCAAATAGGCAGCTTGCAGGAGCAGGTGGTCGATCTGCGGCGTTCGGGTGCACCGCGAACTGTCGCAACGGCTTCGGTGCCCAGAAGCTTTGGCACGCGCATGTAGGTTACACAGTTGAATACTTGAATACACAGTTGAGTCAACTCTAACACTTGGTCGCAGTCTTGATCTGGATCCACAGGGTAGCGTAGATGCGACCGAGCCGGCGGCCTCGATTGTGGCAACAACTGGCGGACTGGGAGCGCCGGCCAGCGAGCCGAGCACGCCGCACAACTGCGTGAAACAGCAGCACGGCGTAGTGCGTATCCGACCGCGGGCCAATATGGAAGCGTTCTTTGTGTTTTGCGATCAGAAGACACGCGGCGGCGGCTGGACTTTGGTGGCGAATCGCTTTGATGGCAGCGAGGACTTTAATCGCAAATGGACGGACTATAAGATCGGCTTTGGACCGCTAACGGCGGAGTTCTTTCTGGGGCTGGAGAAGCTGTATCAAATCACCAGCAGTGAGGATAACGAGCTGCTCGTGCAACTGGAGAACCGGAAACAGGAGCTGCGCTACGCTCTCTATGATCATTTCAGCATTGGCAGCGAATCGGAGCAATATCGCCTCAATGTATTGGGCAAGTATCAGGGCGATGCCTCCGATGCACTGCGCCAGCACACGGGCAAAAAGTTCAGTACCCACGATAAGGACAACGACGAGAGCGAAACCAATTGCGCAATTTCACAGTCGGCGGCCTTTTGGTACGGCAGCGCCTGTACTCTGAGGTGAGTCCAACTTCTTAGGAGACGGCGAATTCCAGTCTCATCTATATATATCTATATCTTAATACTCAATTCGAAGCAATCCATTCGGGCTGTATCAGCGCCTGCTGGAGCGCGATGTGGATGGCTATAAAGGCATTCTGTGGCGCGGCTTTCTCGATGGCCCCAAGGGCTCCCTTAAACTGGTGCGCATTTTCGTTCGTCCGCGCACCAGCAGCAGCTAAGAACCCCCAACTTCATCATATGTGTACAATACGATATAGTAATAAATACGTTTATTGGTGTGCGTAATAATAATAGAAGACAACCACAAATATAAGGATAAATAAATCAACATAAAGTCAAGTAAGTGTGCTCTAGTCGAAAGTGTCCGACTGGTCGATACCCTGTACTCAGCACTGAGCTGCTGTAACATGCATTTGAACGCCCTCCCGCACTCACACAGTTGGGGAAAATAATTAATTTTCTGAATTGAATGTTTTATTACATTTTGGTTGGTAATATAGTGAAATATTCTTGTTCTGTATGTAGAATATACTCAAATAGTCATATATGTATACCGACATATGCTTCAAAAACCGAAACTAAGACCTGAGGTTTATCAACTTTAGGAAAACGCGGCGAGCGATCGATAATTATCGATTAATTTTATATTTAATTAAAATTAAATATAATAATAAGGAATATATATTAAAAATTGTAAGTCTCCAGATCATGTTATCTCGGGTAAAAACGCGTTCTTAAAGACAGACTCGTCTATTGATGCTGACCAGACATAAATCATGGGGTCATGAAGAGAAGCCTCATTCTACATCTTACATATATTTGCTCGAAACCATTATGCCCTTTTCTATAAATATTCAATGAGTACAGTGTATATAAAACAACCCTTTAAGAGCCATTTTATTAGCAAATGCACCTATCTTTGTTTATTTTAACATTTAAATATTATAGTACTGCTGCTTATTACAGCTTTTGCAATAAATATTCTGGATATGTTTTTCGTTTTTTTTTTTTTTTTAATTCTGAGGATAACTAGACAGAAAACTTGCTAAAAAATATGCATGCACATAATATTTTCAACAAAATATGCAGTTTTCTTAAAACGATTCTGTGAATTAAAAGGAAATAACTGTCAAGCTCTTTTAATATTTTAAATCAATGACTTTCACAGGCCGATAGACCAAACGACAAGCATATCTTCATCTGTTTGATTGTCAATGCCGATCAAGAATGTAATCATTAATCAACTCAACAATTTTAAACTTAAGCTAAATAACTTTTGAAATGACTAGTTTCCATTCTAGACCGCATTTAAATTGTCTGCTCCCTCGGTGGTTGATGTCGTTGTGGGTTCGGTCGTTGTGGTTGTGGGATCTTCATAGCCCTTGACCACCAAGGCATCGCCAAACACAGGTTTGAACAAAAGAACGAAGCGGGAGTACCGACGTGCAGAACCCTAGGCACAAAGAAACAAAGAGCATTCAAAAGATGTAATGAAGATATTCTTACAATAGAATTAGAAATATAAGAATCCACTTAACATAGAACATACGTATAAGCATTTAACATAAGACATACATCATATAGCACATTACTTTTAAAATATAACAGTGGGGGACATGGTCTTTTCTCACAAAAAAAACAATAAATTTGATTTTTCAAGTATATATACACATATATACACATTTAAAGTCGAGTCTTCTCTTACTTATAACAAGTAAGAATTTGTTATACTTGTTAACGAAGTAAAAAGAGTATATTGAATTTCTGAAATGTCTTTCCGTCTTGCTGTCCATCCGTCTGCTCGTATGATTGAAGCTCGAGACTTGAAATTGGAAATGTATGTCATTTATCTTAAATTCAGAATTCTAATATCAAATGTCCCCGGAAGAAGCTCAAAGCTTTTTGTATATATTAAATAAAATTGTTAGCCTGAAAACTTTCACCGAGTCGCGACATAAACCATTCATTAAAATATACTAATTTAACTAAAGTGGTTTACTATATAGACTATATAAAACAGAAGAAGTAACCGATACAGCCTTTATTTAGTAAATTTTTAGTATTCTTATGCGAACTTTTTATTGTCGCTAGTAAAATTCCATAGTTGCAGCCTGTCGTACAGAGCTTTAACCATGCTGTGTTTTTGTGAAGCGAATAAAAGCACCATCAAAAGCTATCATGCAAGCTTTCAAGGCTTGAAAGCCCATCGGAAAGCAAAACTGATTGCAATATGAAACAGCTGCAGCCTTAGATTTGTAAAATGTAGAGACGCCAAGGCACGAAAAAAAATTTTTTTTTAAATAACTTTATTACCCTGTAGGTTGGTTTATTTTTATTTTCGCATAACTTGCGTAAGCTATTTCAAATATCTTTGGAGTGCCGAAGATTATATAGACTTATGGAAGATGTGCGCTATATAACTGTGTTGAGCTGTGTTTTCATAATGTTTTGAAAAATGTATCTTGTCTATCCAAAAAGGTGTTCAGGCAAAAATTAATTTTTTACGATATATTGGTCTGATGCGGCAGACTCCGACATGCTGTCGACATACATATATACTTACTCGGATATATAGAATATAGAATATATATTCTTTCTCACATTGGGGATACCCTGTACCCTATAGTTATGTGCAAACGTAAATGATTTTCAAACATAAATATGACACAGAAAACCAATTTAAATTTGGCAATTTAAAATTGCACAAAACTTTTAAATTCGCGAACGCGCGACAGTTGCCTTAAAACTGGGACACAGGTTTGCATATAAAAACAGATAGACGAACGGATCGATATGGCTCAATCGACTCGGCAGTGGATACTGATTATGAATATATATACTTTAAATAATCAGAGAGGTCGTCTTGTTGAGGTAAACATTGCAAGAGAAAATAATTAAATACGGTTTAAGAAATTTTTTTTATTTTTTTTTTTTAATAGAACGTAAATTCTGGCAACCACTTTTTTCACGGTTTGAGGACTCTTTATATCGTACTCTTAGTGCAATAAAAAACTGCATCATTGTGAAATTGTTTTTCCGGTAAGATTAGTTACTGATTGGCCAATCGGCTTAAATTGTTTATAGAAAATTTGATGTTTCTTGAAAATGACTTACCATAATTAAGCGGGAAAAAGCTTGAGAGACTTGAGTGATCGTACGGAAAGATTTGGTGAATAGCTCGTCGGGCAGCTCGAATGAAACCGCGTTGCGATCCAGCTCCGGTGCGTCGCTTAGATCTTTACCCCCGGCTCGTGCCCGGCGCCTGCTCTGTTTGTCGCAGCGGACAGAAAAAATGGACGAAATGAAAAAGAAAGAGTGGATTTTGAGTAAGCTGGCTTATCAAAGAGTGATAAATAAGTAACATGGCCAAGGCCACAAAACCACCACATAAACAAATTGCAGAAATTCATTGAAAATTCGGTTTTTGGTTTTGGTTTCTTTTGTTTTAATATTTGTGAATACATATGTGGAAATTTCATTCGTTTTATTTATCGATATTAAGTCGTACGTAACATATAACGCCAATATTTACAAAGATACATGAACTACAAATTGTAGCATAAAATTTAACTTATTTATTGCCCTGGCGACAAACAAATTGAAAGCGTTTAACAGAAATTTAATCTAAAGTCTTAACTACAGCAACGAAAAAAAAAAATAATAATTATACAAAATTCCAATGTCAATGAGAGATTGCGAGCATCAGAGGAAACCACTAGACAGTTTACTCCTCTAGAGTGTGTGTGATGTACATAAATTATAAGACCATAATGCAGAACGGACAAACGAATGTCTGGGCCAGGCCATCCAATGCGCCTGCCAGACAGCTAGCCAGTTAGCCAGTTAGCCAGATTGGCAGTCGGTGTTAATAGCCTGCCTCGTCGGAGTCTGGCGCAGGTGTTGTGGCGCCGGCAATGCCATTCACACCGCCTGACGACCCCTGCAATATTGGTCCCGAAAAGCTCAAAAACTTGGACACCACATTGCCCAGGCCGGCATTGGCATTCCCATTGCCCGATGAGGAGCCACTGAAAGCGGTTATTGTGGTCAAAACGCCGGTCGTCAAATCATTGGCAATGTTGCCAATCGAGCGTATCTTCGGCGAAACGACGGCTGTGATCAGAGTCTGAAAGTCCTTTATGGGCACCGGTGCCTTAATGTCCCACTGCTTATTCTTCTCAATATTGGACCGATCCAGCTGCTCAATCACACGGGTCTTAGTATCTAAAAAGTTGTCGATCTTCTGCAATTAGTCGTGATTGGAGCAAATATTAATCAAAGAACGCATCGCATCGGATTAAACTACTTACTCCAAAGACAAATCCGAGCACGGCATTTTTCGCCTCAAATGTGGCATCGGGCAGTTTTCTTTTGTTGCGTTCATTGCCAGCGCCTAACACCTCCTAGAATAGAATAGCGAAAAGAGAACACAAAAGAGATTGGCATGGTGACATTGGAATCGCGTGAGCGGCCAAATTGCAGTTCATGTTTCGGCATGCTGCCTTAATTGCTCTTTATTCTTGGCCAGGTCACCAGGGCAAAAATTAAATCATATAAATGTATCAAGGCTGCCAACCGGCTTAGAACCAAAGCGGTGCGAGTTCGTAATTTTTTCTATAAACCAAATCGCGAACCGAACCAGTCACACAAAAAAAAAAAAAAAAAAAAAAAAAACACATACCAAAGCCCTACCCAAGTCATTTATTTTTATAAAAAAAAAAGGAAAGTATGAAAGTATTTTTTGGGACATTCTCTTATAATATTATTTTCACGGAGTATCCCAAGGCATAAATAACTTTCGAACCAAACAACTCTAGGCAATATCCTCTTTCATTTAATAACTTAAGACAAAAGGATATATTTTATCATAAATTTTAAATTTTTTTTTTTCATTTGGATAAGAGTGAAGTGAATCAAGGTTCAAGCCAAAAGCTGGGTTCAAGGACGTGTAAAGCCAGACTCTCTTTGTATTTATATATATCACATATATAACACGTATATATATCAGACATATGTATATATATCATGGGTGCAAGCCCAATGAAAATTATCTTTGGTTCTGTTGACTGTTCGAATCAATAATATATGTACATGGTTGGCCATATCATAAACATTTAAACAAATGGTGTTAGAAAAACCACTTGAAGCTCATACTGCGAGGCTGGTTCGACTTGACCCAATTACCAAGCCCTAGTCGAAATAAATTAATTTGCATATGCATAAAAACAGATATATATAACAAATTAAATATATATATATATATATATATATATAGACACATACACACACTATCTATTCTAATACCTGACCGTATGGGATACCTTAATAACGAGCGGAGAATTCGGCATTCAAGATACTTGAGCTTGTCCATGCTTAAAATTCACAACGTCATTGCCAACAAAAACAAAACACTCGATATGTATGCATTTCTCGAATGTACAAAGCTCCACTGGCGACTCAACTTCACTCATTTTGAAACAAACGCATGCGCAAAAGCCAAGACATTTGAATTTTGTTGCTGTGCGGTTGGCTTAATGTGCATTTGGATGTGGCAGCATACTGGTAATTAAACGAACTGTTTGCGATGTTGGCTTTTAACTATTCAAGCCACGAGAGACCAGTAAACATCAGTTAGCCCATTATTACGTAGCATACTATATATTTTAAACAGATTTAGCATAGGCGCACATGCATATCCATAGCCATGTACATGTAAATTCAGACATTTCTCTTAATTAAAGATATATATATTATATATAAGCTAAATATAACTTAGTTAAAATAGCTACGAGTACGAAAATATAAGCACTTGACTGTTATTGATTTATGGGACTGTTAAGTGCACTCGATAACTGACTAAAGCAGCACTACAACCATAAATAAAACCGTTTTATGTCTTTTGGTTGCCTTAACCCAACCACTTTTTGACAAGCACATCAAACTTTAAAGCCGATTTAAATCAACTTTTATTTAAATTTGAAAAGTTCTCTGCAATCAGCTAGAAAATTTGATCATGCCTTTAGTAGATGGTATTTAACTTTGTATATGTAGGTTACCAATCAAGTTTTATACAAATAACTGGCAGACTTTTTGTAAATAAAAATATTTCTATAAGCTTCACAGTTTCTACTATTAATGGTAAGCAAGCCCTTAAGGGATAATATCAATAAATAAGTATGAGAGTGACAAAGTTTACATCGTGACAGTGACAAAATCCCTAGCGCCTATTTGGAAGATTTCGAAATGTGAACGTTGGCCACACTATATTTGTCGTATCAAGGTCACACTTTTGAAGCACTGGCTGGATTGGTAAGTGGATAATGCTTTAGTGTGATAAAACAGATCGGATGGAGTCAATACTCTCGACAAATGGCGGAAAATAGTACCAGCAGCAAAGTCAGTCGACCACAAAATTAGCAAGCTGAGCAGCTGCAGCTTACACAACAAGAACAACAACAACAACAACAACAGCAACAACAACAGCAGCAGCAACATCAACAGCAACAGCAACAACAAAAGGGGTTGGCTGGCCAACAACTGCAACAGCAGCAACAGCTGCTGGCGGGCCAAGGAGCTAACAACAAGTTTGCACCTCTCACAACACAATGAGCTCGTTGCCAGTCCCTGTTCATGAGCTGGCTGCGGTTTGCTTCCTCGTTGCTGTTTGGCATTCGCTGGTTAGTGGTTACTGTGTTTGCTGGTTGTTGGCTACTTTACCTCGGCATTAATGGGATTCAGCTCGGCGGGCTCGCTGTTCTCCTGCAGTCCCAGCGCTGGCTCCGCTGGCGCCGATATCGTCAGTTGTGTCATCACCAGCAGCAGCAGCGCCGTTATGCATCCCGATGTGAACCGCATTGCGTTGGTCTCCTTATTGTTATTGTCCTGCTGTCACCTCAGATCTGTGCGGGGCGGCAAATGTGAATAAAAAACAAGACAAATTGTAGAGGTCAGTTTTGGTAATTCCAGGCGTCACACACGGCGCATGCGCAATGTCGCATGCGACCTTCGGCAGTGGGGCTCTCCAACACACACACACACACATATAATTATATATATATTTAGCGTATATATACATATATATATATATATATATATATATATATATATACACTAGGAACTATATAGGCACGCACCAACTGAATTGTTGTAAATAAGCCAGCCACAAATTGTATGCGAAAAACAACAGCAACACACAACAGCCAACAGCCAACAGACAACAGCTAACAAAACAGTCAAAACAGTGCACAACAACTACAACGGCCAAAGAAGCAAAACTTTTAGAGCAGCTGCCGCAGATATGCGATACTAGCACGTTCACTAACTTTAAGCAAATGACTGCAGACGAAAGTTACTTCAATGATTTAGCAGTGGCCAAAAAATCGGTTACACAGCCAAAGCGCAGTCGTCGAGCTTTTGCAGTCGACGTCGGCGTCCGCATAGACCTCGTTTGGCCAACAACCAAAAATACAAACAACAAAATATACACACACACACACACACACACACTTACACACCCATACATGCAAAATGTGCATGCATGTATTGCACGATTGTCCGTATGAATATACGTGTAAATGGAAGACTGACAAAACCGAATTGAATTTTATTACGCGCGCGCGCTCTCGCATAGGCGTCAATGGCTTGGCGACGGCAACAACAGCAACGGCGATATCAGTATGCAAGGTGGCGTCAGCGTAGACGTTGACGCAGGCGCAAACGCAGACGTTGAAGTTGCCGTTAACGTTAACGTTAACGCTGACGCTGCCGTTGACGCTGACGTCGCTTTGGCTGAAGCTGTGAACACGTTTTGAGCGCAAATTTCAACAAAACTACTCAATAAAGTGCAAAAGTTGGAACGGCCCCAGCAACAACAGCAACAACAAGGCTTGAAGCCCTCTTAAACGTGTTGCAGTTGTTATTGTCCGTTGCTGGCGCTATTGTCATGCTCTTTTAATTTGTACTTTTTGGTTTTTAATTAAAACTCAAGTGTGTTTTGTAAACATAAATTACGAATGCGCCATTCTTTTGGTCAGCAATTTTAATGATATTTTCGGATTACACTACATAAACTTATTTTAATTTGAACATGGCATTCTCGGTGCGAACCAAAGCCTCGCTTTAAGGTTCGGTTCGTAAACCGCATGGCTCACATTATTTTAAATTTAAAAGGAAAAATATTTTATTTATAATTTTGGACATTTTTTTTTTTTGTTAATTAAGAGGAAGAATATCTTCTAAAGAATTCTCGGTTTGGCAGCTTCTGAAGTCAGGCAATATACATTTTTGGAGCTGATATTCTAATTCTAATTCTACTGACATAAAAAAAGTTATTATACATTAAAAATATATTTAAACATGTTGTATATTATATATATACAAGAATTTTGATTATAAAAATGTAAATATGCGAACCGGGGTCGATCCTGATCGGTTCAAAATCGTAACACTTCTTCTGACGCGGGCCAGTATATATCCGAAATTTAAAGTCTGTAGTTTAAATGGTGTCGAAAAAAATGCATTTATGCAAACAGACAGACATTGCACTAAGCCAATATACTCCTTTTACTTTTTAAGCGAGTACAAAAACAAGAGTAAACGCTTATCTTCGAGGTACCGACGATTATATACCCTAGCAATCATTGAGCTTATGCGTAAAATATCAACAAAATACTATATAATATATATAATATATATTTCATATGTGTGCAGGGGTATTTCATCTTCGGCCAATTAGTTAGCTTAAGATTCAAATATATTTTGAATTGTTTATTTAAATCACTACACTTTTATAAATTATCTAGTAAATATTTGATTACCCGATACAGAAATTTACTTCACAGTGTTCCGACTCTATCCTTTACCACCTTTGAGATATGCTCATAAAACATTATATTTAAAAAAAAAATGGTATCTCTAGCTTCTTGTCTCTACAATCGCCGCCATTTTTAATGGGTACAGAGTATAAATAGTCAAGTTTTATATGGAGCCAGGTGAACTGAGCAGAAAGCAGGTCAATATATTTGAAAAGTATAATAACTTGGCTGCAAATAATGCTTGCAAAACACGAGAGAATATTTAATCTATTCGATGATCTCTGGCCTGGCCACCATGTAAACATGCAATATACAACAAAGTTCAGTAAATTAAGTGGCTTTTTATTGGCATTCAAATTAGCAAGCAATTGGCCGACAAATCACTGCCAATTCTTTTGAAATAATTTATTAAATTAATAATACTATAGCTCAGCATTGAATTAAATCTATCAAAAATCAAACCCAATAAGAGTGTTCCCAATAAGACCATAACTTGGTACGAACCTGTTTTGTTGGATCTAGTTACAATCATCTCCTAGATATGCAAAAAAGATGCGTTAAAAGGCTAGCTTTTTGCTTTTGTTTCATGAATCGTTCATAAAAATCGGTGAAAATATACGCAACTTATCAGGATATACAAGAACTTCCTTTCATAAAATAAAAAAAAAAAACCATTTAAGCCAAAAAACAAAATTTTAAAATAGAAAATAAAAAATTAATTTGGGGGACCAAGTGCATAAAAATATGTAATTTCAATTTGTGGCATAATATAATTCCCGTATCGAAATTTTGATGGATAATTTAAAAAGCCATGGCTGGTTACTGATTGAACACAGTAAAATTGCTGAGCGAAATATATATATGTATTATGTGCATATATTTATAATCATACTATTTTACCTATGTGTATTTTCTTGTATTATTTTCTATGCACGGCTCAGTATAGGCCTAAACCAGTTATGTTTATGTGCACAGACCGATATTGCTCGAAACCAAAATACTCCTTCTTCTGTTGGGAGTTGAGTATAAGAGTATTTTGGCATCCATTGCAGTGACATACGCGAAACAACCGAAAAAAAAAAACTGTAAATACTAAAGCGGAAGACTACGTCGTTTGTAGGTCGCAAGGTCAAACCAGTTGGGACAGCAGCCAGCTGAGCTCTCTACAAATGCCCACAGCTTAATGTCGATGTCAAAGAATCTGTGCAGCAGCTGCAATGTCCTAAAACTTGACTGGGTTCGGCGAGGCTGGTTGCCTTTTACTTTTGACCTGCTTCACTGTGGCTTAATTAACTTTCAGTTTTTGCTACCTCAACGACACTTTTAAGGCCATCAATATTTAAGGCATATTTAATTCAATCGGATGCGCTTAAGCTCTTAAGGCCGCAAACAGGATGCCTACATTGAAGCTGACCAAACTAGTTTCTGTTCTTGACATTCAGTTTTTGCCAATGTTTATTTTTAAATAAATAAATCAGGTGGTTTAAAAAAAAATTAAATATTCCTGATCTGTGTACACTGTACGTTAACTAACATACAAAATATGTTGTTGCTAGCTCTTATAGTCCTTGAGATATGCTAAAAAAAAAAGAAACTATACTTATCAATTTTGGGAAAACAAGACGTTAATTTGAATTTAAAATAAACTTGATTTGCGACCATGTCGAATTTACTTCGTTATTTATACTAACCATGCACTTTTTTTTTATTCAATTATACCCTTTTTTCGACCAATTTTTAATGTGAATAGAATATGTGAATATTTATATATATATATATAAATGACAACTAGCTATTATTCCTATGGCATCTAAGAGATAGTGGTCAAAAAAACTTAAAGCTGAAAGATTAGCTGGCATAGAAACAGGCAAGAGCTTATATAGCTTATGGCGTCGAAGATGCTTCCTTCTGTCGATTGCACAAAAGTATTATACAATTTTTTGGCCATTTTCGATGGCTACAGGGTATAAAAATGAATGCCCTGGCTAAAAAAAATATAGTTATGTGTGTTTGCAGCAACATTGCACATTGACTATGAAAATTCAATTACTGTCACTCGGGCGCCTCAATTATGTGGAGCCCATAATAACCTGCAACGCCACTTAGTTGCATTGGCCAATCTCCTGTTGTTTGGCGTTGTTGTTTCGTGTTTGGGCCTGGGTCTCTGGCTAGCTCAAGTGGCTCGCGAGCTTAACGGCTGCGGCTGCGGCTGCGGCTGCGTCGGGGACTGCGACTGCGGCTGACATGCAAATGGGCTCTGGCACGGGGCTCCACAACGCAACGAGACACTCGCAATGTATTTTTATGAAGCCGTTTTAACTAATCTGCTCACTTGTCATACAAGCTCGTAGTTGACATGGCCAAGACTCCAACGCCGCTCAATTTTTTTAATTGCTGCAACGGCGCGACGTCGTTTTCACGCTCGCCTTGCCAACACTCCCCTCCAACCAGTTGGTCATCCACATAAAAGCATAATTGCGACGCGGCTGATAAGCGCGTCCTTGCGCACATTGTTGGCCTGGTTTTAATATATCGCTATGCGTGCGGCAAAAACTTAATTGTGCAAATGTCAATTGGCCGACGGGTCACTCGCGCCACACACAACATCACATCTGTTGGCTGTTGCATAAATACATGCACATAAAAGTGTATTCTATGGGCCCACAAACTGTGAATACCCAGCCATGTTGACAGCCATCAGCTAGTCACATTTGGAGGAACCCACCCAGTTAGACATATGCAGGGGCGCATTAAATGTAAAGTAGCTGCGACTTGTTCTCCAGACGTTCGTTTGTCAGTTGTTGTTGTTGCTGTTGCTGTTGCTGTTGTTGTTACAACTTTAATTTAACATTGCCTAATGTGCAGTCTTCGTTGGGGCTGTTGTTTTGGGTTTATGGTTTGGTGGGCTGCTGGCGTTCAAAATGATTGTCATTATGCCTTATTCACTTGTTTATTAAAGTCACATGCTCTCAAGTTCTTTAATGTATTGCGATATGCGAAATACTCGTACTTTGGCCGGATCGGGCCTGCCAGCGTAAATATGGATAATGACTATCCAAAAGCAGGTCCATTAACTAACGATTGGCCCATAGCGACCACTAAATCTATGCATTTACCAGCATGACCGACCAAGATCTGAGCTGGCTTTTACAGTCACTTTCAAAGCTCAAGCCGCAAAGTCTTTAACGTCTGTACATCTATTGATGACAATCTATCCAACAAGTTTAGGGCAAACATTGGTACAAAATCCAGGTGCATAAAAACCTGCAGCTGACTTTTCCTTGACTGCTGTTTATCTATTTATGCAATGATATTAATTTTGTTTTGCCTCTGAAAAATAGGACTACGCCATTTTGGAGCTCTCTTCTAGAAGTTATCCTGCAAACACACAACGAACACACAATTAAATACAGACACATTTATTTATAAATAGGACTGGTCAAGGCGAGAGTACGTGACAACGAGATACCCTGTACCCTATCACTAAATGAACACATTGAAAATATACAAGCACAAATGTGGCAAGTGAAAAATTACTTTTATCGCAGGCTTATATAAAAACTGCAATATTCCTGCTTCTTTTTAAGCGTTTATTGGAGATTATAAAAGCTTTCAAATTAAATTGTCTCGCAAGCAATATAAAGAACTAGAATATTTTCACTATCTTCCACATTCAGCACAAAATGGAAAAACTAAATAAAGCTTTAAGACGCCTACTCCTGTGCTCTGGCTACCCTCCTTTCAATCCTTTCAGTTGCCAGTGTTGGGGTCACCACAGTTGGCGTACTTTAATGGCTTCGTCTTTGGCTAAGTGTATTCGGCCAGCCCGGCACAATAGGCCTATGTGTGGTTAGCTCATTGGCAGCGGTGGCATCGAAGCAAATCGTCACTTTGGTTTGGGTCTCGATAACAATTCTTTGGTTGGCTAACGTTTGGGCCAAGAGAATATTCACATTGTCGGGGTGCGGCTTCAATGCAAGCACGTAAACAAATCTAAAGTGTTCTTGCTGGTACACAGCTGCTGAGTAGGCGTAGTGCTGTCTTAGGCTGGGATTTTGGTCCTTATTAAAATCGCGCTATTCCTAAAACTGGTTGTTGGAGTCAGAGTTATGAAACTTTGACGTCGAGGGCTTCTGACAGAGTCTATTACAGCTAAGAAATAATACAATAGGTATAGTCAATTTAGGCATCTCAAGTACTCTCGACTCGAGTACTTTTGAATGCTAGTAAAATTGTGGCTTTGTTTCGAGTTACCTATTAAGATTTTTTATAGAATTTTTTTTTGTTTTTTTTTTTTTGAAGCAATCTCAGCTTTGCTGTCAGAAAACAACCTTCAAAAAGTTATCGCTTCGTTATTTAAACAGAATTATCCAAACAAGGCTAGCACGCCCCGATTAACAACAGCTTGTGCCCCGTGGCGAATAACGTATGTACATATAAATACACATTTTAAAAGCTATCTTGCTGACTGGCTGTAATTATTGAACTTTAAGCAAGTTAAATACGCAAGACCGGACTAAGCAGCATTGAAAATTGTAAGCTAGCCACATCTAGTTGAAATTAATCTTTGAATTAAACAAAATGCAACTCTTAATAATCTATAATAAACGAATAAGAGTGTTCTAATCGGGAGTGCTCGACTAGATAGATACCCTGTAAACATCTCAGAGGCGAACATCGTTCTATACACAATTCGATTTTTACTATTTGATATTTCTACAACTTTCAGAGTTTGAATATGGCATCCAAATCTGTTTTCAAGCCACAGTACAAGACTTGGCCAATAAAAAAGCGTCTCTTGGAAAGAACAGAGGAAGGCATCAAGTAAGTAAAAATATTATTGGTCTCTGTATACTGCTAATAAGTGAACTGGCATACCCAGTGTGATGTCTCTAGCTAGTATGCTTTTTGAGATATATAAAAAAAAATAAACCGGGCCATAAAACCGATATTTAATAGATTTCAAGATAATAATTGACAATTTGAAAAAAAAAAATTATCTTCGTATCATATAAAGACAGACGGTCAGATGGACAGACAGGTGGACATGGCTAAATCAAGTCCACTATTGAGTCTGGCCAAGAATAATTCTGCTTTGTGGGGTCATACATACAGTTAAACAAAACCATTATACCCTTTTTTTTACACTTTGTATTTGTAATGGGTACAGGTTATAAAAATTCTGTGCTATGTCTGTGCTCTGGTTAATGTTGGCACGCCTATTTTAATTAAATTCGAAAAGGTGATTGGGATCAAGTATATTAAAAAAATTTGCCGTGGTCTCAAAACCAACTTTAATTACAAATGGTAAAAAAAAGTTTTTCATACGATAATAGCTTCTTAGCTGAGAGTCTAGTTTGCATAGAAACTGACAGACGGACTTTCGACTTGGCTCGTCGAAGTGATCAAGAGTTTACATGTCTTACGGATTTTGCGATGTCTCCTTCAATATATTAATATATATTCAATATATATATATATACACATATGTACATATGCACACATACATATATATTACCGTCTTGTTCTTAAAAAATATTTATGTTTAATACTCTGTTCACATAGTTTAGTCACAGCTTTCTTAAGCATGCCTCGGAGACTCTAAACTGTGAAGAGACCAAATTTTGTACGCTTTTATTTATACATATTTTACTATAGCATGCACAGATCAAAAAAATTTAACCATTGTATACCTTTCAATTCTGTTCTATTATACTGTTTGAGTTGGCTAGATCGGATCATTATGTCATATAGCTGTCGATCGAAAAATTCGTTTTTTTTTAAATTTTTATATCGTCAAATCGGAATGCTATAGCGTATAGCTATATATTAACATCTGCTAAATTGAAGCTCCAGCCTTCGGTGAAAATTGTATTTCATTTAATTTGTTGTTTATTTTGAATTAAGAACTATCTTCAACTTTTTGAGGTGCGAATTTTTCTGATGAGCTAGCAAAAAAAAGACTTGATTCAGGCTTATCGGCTAATTTTTTGGGCAAATGGTTCAGTTCATGAGTTTAGAGGTATCAAATAATGTGAAAATCAATAACGACTAAGCACGGACTTTGACGATCAAATATTAAAACATACAAATATATATATATAAAAAAAAAAAAAATTACGCTAAATATTTCATAATAAATCCATACCAACTAGATTTACATAATGCAAAAGCAAAACAAACGCAATTAACAACATACGAATTTATATACGTATCTAAAGCCAAAAGCTAAAAATCATTGTTTTATTTCCAATTTGATAAGTTTGCAGTTATCCAAACATTGATTTGCATAATCAATTTAGGGCCATATGAAAAAAATTGAAAGAAAAAAATAAAAACATTTATTACGAAAATAAAGCTATGAAATGTGTTAAAACGGTCAATAAACTTATTGACCGACTTATGCAGACGCACACACACGCACATGCTCGCACACACACACACACACACAGCCAAGCCAACTAATATAAACGAACAAGCTGATATACCTGTATAGGAACGCCCCCTCGCTAGTTTGCCTTCAACGCGGGCAGCTTGTGCTCCACTTTCATGGCATTTACTTTCGCTTTTTATATACGTGTATGTATGCCTGCCTGTCTGCCAGTGTGTGTGTGTGTGTGTGCACGTGTGTGCGTGAGTACTCATCGCCTTAAAATGATGCTTTGTTTCTGTTCAAATTGTGTCGACGGCTTTTTCTGCTGTGGCTGCTGCTGGTCTGTGGTTTATCTTGATTTAAGCCATCGCAATCGAGCCCAGTCGACCCGACCAGCGAGCCAAACGCACAGTTTCGCAACGACCTTGAGATTGTTACCGGTTTCTTTAGGCCAACCAAAACGTCTTTGTGTTACACTGATCATATTTATGTATATGTGCCTGTATTTCTGACTGTGTGTGCGTGTGTTTACGCGCGCAAGCTGTGACTATCTTTGCCAACTTTGCCTTTTAATCGTGCTCATCTTCACCTCTTTAATATTAACTTATAGTTTGCTCTAATATAGTCTGATCACGACATTCGTATTTGAGATCATAAATGCTTTTAAAATGAATATACATATGTTTATATATATAATTCTGTATATATTCAATTTCAATTTATATATTATTTTCAAGGGTTAAACATATCATCATCCAAAGACAATTTTTTCGCTGCTATTTTGGCCAAATACTTTAGACCTTTAGTTTTATATTTATTTTTTTGCTTCGTCCACTGGGGTGTGAAAAGTCCAATAAATATATATTTTGATGATAAGTTCCTTTATAGAGATCTATGCCACAGGGAGACAAATCGGAAATGGTTTTTTTTTTGAGTTTTAAAATGAAAATCTTATTTAAATAATTTTTAAATTTTCCCAAAAAAAAAAATATATATATATCATAAAACAGTTTACCGCCCTTTTGGTAACCGTAGGAGTGGATTATCTACAATCAGAAAACACGATCGACTATTTTTACCCAAATATATTTAATTTAACAGGTATATTTATGGGCTACGGTCTACTTTAAAAATCGAGATAAAAATATTTTGGCCATGACCGGCAATTTGGCGAAAGTCTGAGCCCTCCACATTTGTTGAGCTAGAGACACCAACAGGTAGGTAGATTACTAAAAATCTCTACTTAAGATTTGGCTTAACTTTTTAGCCATCCCCACAAAAATACATATTTCCTAAAGCCACAGTTTTAAATCCACAACCTTGAGTTTACAGTTTGTAAGGCACCAATCCTATTATCTATTACATAGTTAACGGAACACTGTGCAGTCAGTTGCATCCGACTGCAAAGCTTTTACGTGTTGTACCCGCAACTCTTTAAAATGCCTAAATGAAGATAAAATAAAATTGTGCAAATGTATTTAACAAGCTGAAGAAAGCATATCCGACCTCATAAATTATACTTATACTGTGCTCGTCATATACTTAATTAGTTGTTTTGCCGAAATTAATTAATTTATTATTGTTTATATTGTTGATAGTTGCACCAGACTTGTATATTAGCATGTGTATGTGTACATTTATACTATGTACTGATACATGGATATTGAAAAATGAAAATCGAATTTCTTTTAAAAATATTTTTAAAAAATGCATCCAATTTGAATTATATTTCTGATTTATTATTGAAAATTTCAAAACTAAAACTTTATATTTAATCTGTTTGTGGTCTTAAAAATGTATTGATTCTTAAGATACTTTCACAGAATTGCGCATTTAATCATAAGTACATATCGTGGCAGTGTTTAGATTCACATTTAATCAACATCTGCTGAGCGTAAATGAAAGTCATCAGCCTGTTTATATGTATTCGTTGGCTTTTTCCAAGTGGGTCTCGATTTCGGTGTTTCAACAGATGTATGAGTTATTAATAAAAGTATGTTAATCAGAGACGTAAGCCGCATACACTTTTATATACACTTTGTATTTACAATTTATATTATAGGTTTGTATTAAAATGGCTATAAGCATTTTTTTTAATATTTTTTTTTAAACTTTTTTATTGGGTGTTGCAACACGATGAAAGCGTCATTAGTGTTGTTGTTGCTGCGCTTGCTAATAATGCCAACTTAATTAAGGCTGACCCATTCCCTAAGCTCTGTAAGTTGGCAAGTTCGTTGACTGAGTCTTTTGTTTTGGCACACGGACACACGGCCAACACTTTGACTTTCATCTGATTTTAGTTTTTCACAAAAGTATATTAATGTGCGTATAAGTATGCAGATAACTTACCATATATAGCAGCTTATTAAATTTAATTTTAAAAAAAACCAACAACGAACAATTGTGAAAACTAATGAATATCTTAACTGGCTACCACTTAAATTCTTGCACTCAAATTGTACTAAGAATTTGGATGGCAAAGCGAAATTATAACGTTCGTTAGCACTTGCAAAAATAAAAATAAAAATAAAAATATAAAAAAAACCCAAGGCAGTCCGGAATGTCACTTGGTCTTGTGAAAGATTCACGCGTAACTGAAACAGCTTCATACGCAATGCGCAAGGCACAAAAAATCGAAAAGAAATATGTGTAAGACACAAAGTGAAAAAGAAAATGCATGTTTATAAAGTACTCCCCGCACCACCCCCCACACCCCGCTGCCTTCCCATACGACATGTAACTTTCAATGTACAAAAAGCACAAAATACGCGCTTCGTTGACCAAAGCAGTTGATATAGAGAGCGACAAGTGGCTGTGCAAATGCGAATGCCGATGGGGAACGAATGCACAATATATAAACGAGCCGTAAAGTACGTAAGAAATCGAACTTCGGTATGGTCGGCCAAGATTTTTGGATATTTTTTGAATGGTGGAAAGTACTCGGTCCAAGTAGCAATCATTTGTATACCCTGTAGAAGACAAGGGTTTTGTGCAAATGTATGTGACAGGCAGACCGAAGCATCTCCGACCCCATAAAGTATATATCGGTCTCAGAGATTATTTGTTTCAAATATTTTGTTTAAAATAGTAGATACCTCTTCTCGTTTCCCCGAAATCGATATCTAAAAATATTTCAGTTTTAAGATATTAGCTGTCTTCCACCCAAATATAACAAATTTCGCGCTGAAGAGGTTCAGTTAAAGGCAATACAAATTTTTTTAAATACTACGTTCAAAAGCATTTTACGACCGACTCGAAGCTGGGTACAGGGTATCGTCCAGTCGAGCACTCCCGACTAGAGCGCTACTGCTTTGTTTGTATTTGTAGTCTGCTTCAGAGCTTGAGTCCGGCTTGATGGTAAATTATTTCCGTAAATTTCAACTACACCTCACAACCTGTAGTTCCTGACCTAACCTAATGCGCAGTTGTGAGTCTGAACATGCTTAAACATAAACAAAGGTCATAACTTATTTAATTAACATCACGTTTTGCGATTTTGGTCTCTTACTTTATCTCCTAATGCTGGTTCTGGGGAATTAATTACTATAATTTAACTGAAATTTCATTCAACTGAAGGAATTTTGAACTTAACTACAGGGTTCAACCAGGTTTTATGATCTTCGGCATAAAATTCTCGTTTATTTTTATACACTTGCAGAGACAATTATTATTTATTCGCGATATGAGCTCATAAAGTATACATATATATATTCGTGATGAAGACTGCTCGTCTTTGCTGCAGGTAAGATATACAAGTATGTATGTCGGATTTGGACAGATTGGATAGCTACATATAATAGCAGGCAAAGGAAGTATTGTTTGAAAATTGAGGTGGAAGTTTTTTTTTTATTGACGATTGTGAGTGTATGTGTGAGTATATAAGCAAAATTTTAACAAAATCAATCTACTATATCAATTAGATATTTTATAAAAAAAAAATCTTTGCTATGGCTTGTTATATCAATTAGATTTTTTATAAAAAAAAAAACCTTGTTATGGCTCAGTATAGAAATATGTTTATTGCCAAATCTGCTTCGGCACCCCGAAGATAATTGCGCTTTCTTGTTTTCATAGTTATTGCTTCCCTCAGTGAATTTCACTTGAGCGTAACAGACTTTTTTCCCCAACAGTAATGATATAGAAAACAGCTTAGATATGCCCAAGCGGGCGTCTTGCATCATCCACTGCCCATTGAATTGGCCAAATGTCCAACTTAAACTCGTCACGGTTTACGCACACCCCAGACCCGGGTAAGACGGCGCCAGGCCGGACGGGCCTAAAAATGCAGTGTCACACCTGCCCCAAAGAGTGCTTTACGCTTTCTTAACCGTTCAAGTGAGTTTACGTATTGCCTAAATTTTTGGCAACATCGCTGGTTTATTTTCTTAAAAATAATCACAAAAAACAAAAAAAAAATATATATCAACAACAACAAAAGTTATCAGTGCGTAAAATAAAGTTGCGGCTTCCGAGCAGTTTGGCTAAATGTCCGTCCACGATCTGCTTATGGCCGCCTTCATGTGATGACCGCTGCTGCTCGAGAATAGTCCCGTCGAGGCGCTTGAAGCACCGCCGGAGGCGCCCAGCGACGCATTTAACAGCAGGCCCAGAGCGTTGCTTACCAAGTGCGCCGTAATTTGCTTAACAAATCCGGCGGAATCGAAGCCCGTGCCGTGCGCCTCTTTTGGCTTTAGGCGCGGCTTCTCGCCGCTGCCATGACGCTCCTCCGGCTCTTCGGATGGCCGGAACTTTGACTCAAGAAAACCGCTGAGAAAGTTTTTGGTAAAAACGAATGGCTGTGGTGGTCCTTCATCCTCCGGATCCTGCAAATAGAATAAAAACATTGTTACAGCTTATGCGAGTCCGGTTAGCAGGTGAAACGAGGAAGGTTAGTAGCACAGTTAGAAATGAGAGCAGAGTAAGCTAAATAAATAAAATAAATAAATAAAGCATAAATACTGCGCTCAGTGCGGCCAACACGGTGCCCACAAAATTGCCCAAAAACTGTCCGTTGTTGATCTGCAACAGAAAACAACAAGATTGTGTTTATTTAACATTACGAAATTCGTGGATTGGAAGTCTCAGACCTACCGCTCCGCCGCCGCCGGACAGGCCGTCAAACGCCGTACCCACATAGTTGCCCAATACAACACCAAAGTTCTTATTGCCCGATAGCAGGCCGGACAGCAGCGACGTGGCTGTACTAATCAACGCCTCAATATCCAGACCGCCCGGCTAAATGGTGTAGATACAAAAAAAAAATAATAAAAAAAAAAATAATAAAAAAATACATGTACTGGCGTCGGTTTCACGGCTATAGTTCAAAGCTTACGCCAAAGAGCGTTGAAATAACACCCGTAAGTGCGCCAATCAGGGCGCCCACGTCCGAGCCGCCCTCGCCCTGCGTTAGACAACATTAATTGGTAATATTCGGCAGGCTGTCGCTCTGGATTGTACTCACGCCACTCAAGCTTCCAATAATGCCAACGAGGCCGCCGCCACCGCCGGCGCCGCCATTGTCGCTGCCACCAGGGCCGTCATCGTCGCCGCCGAGCTCCGAAGAACTGTCAACAGACTCCTGCTTGGCGTTGTTTTTCGGCTTCGACATGGCTGTAACATTTTGCGACTTTAAACGCGCATTAATCAGCAATTATTTGGAAGGAAACAAATGAGCTGAGAAAGAAAACTTATGATCACCGCGTGGCAGCCAAAATATTAGCTTCGGACAAATGCGCGAGTTCGAGTCCCAGCCGAGGAATCTTTTATTCTGGCAATTGTCTCTGTAGGTCCCGGCTTAGATCCAGGCCGCGATAATCAAATATTTTTGTGTGTTTTTCACTTATTATACAGAATATTTTCAAGTCGAGCACTGATTTATGTTTTACTACTGTCTTTTGCTTATATAGAATGGATCTGGCCCGAAATCAGTTCGTTCAAAGCGCAACTGCTTTTTGTAATCTGCAAAAAGTGTCCTTCAAACTGCTATTTTGGGAAAATTTCATTTTTCATTCACATACACACACATGAAATCACACATATAAACATACACATATAGACTGATAATGGATTTTTGATTATCTTTTTACTTTTTATCCGATCTTTATGAAATTTTCCGCAAAGAATACCATATTTGCAATTGTTTTTCTATATTGTAAAAATCAATCAACTAGAAAATTTGGAAATTTGGCACCATGTTTCAGTTATTAATTGATGCATTTAAAAAGACACATCTCCGACCACATAAAGTATATACTCCTGGTCAGGGCGACGAGTTTAAATGAGCACAAATTCATCAGTTTTTGGTTAATATAACATAAACATCTTGATGAAATCACAAGTTTTTGTACAACAAATGTTTTTTTTTTTTTTTGTCTACTTTTCCTATCCAAAACTTGGCAATTGTTAGCGGCACAATGCTCTGAAACTAAAGCAATCAGCTAACAACATCGGACAATTCAGCTCAAATAGGAAACAAGCGATTAAAAGTTATGTTTTTGTATAAAAACGCAGTTGTGTTTAGAAATACAACATACTTCTGCTTAACGTGTTCAAGAGTTATTTAATCGTCAGCGCCCTGAAGATAATTTTTTTCTCTTGTTTTTAGTTGTTTATTCTCTGTTAGCCGAAATAAAAAAGTTTACTTTTCGGCAGTGTTCAATGTTCGGCGTTGTTCAAGCTAGAGATTTTAAACTAAAAAACTTGAAATAAATTCTCGCATGTTCTCTCCTCATTTAAACTGGGTTTTTTTTTTTAATTTTGCGGAAATGGGCGAGGTATTATTATATGATATAGGATAATATTTCAATTGCATTTATGCTTTGACCCTGCATCATGAAACAGGAAAATTAACTCAATATTATATCATGTCCTATCTATATATCTAAAGTCTTTTTATAGTGTTTTAAAAAACTAAAGATGTTAGTCACACTTTACAACGTAGGATAATTCAAGCCAGTTTGGGATACTCACATTATTATCTAGCTCATCGAATTCGTTTTTCGGCTGAGTTTCCCTACTGCTTTCATCGTTTTTCTCAAACTGTTGATCCACCAGATTTTCTCGAAAATCATCCTGCGTATTCAATTGATTGATTAGTTCACAGAAAACTCAATCAGTCGCGGAAGTTGTTCGCTCACCTCTGACAATATTGATTTGACCGCATGCAGTTCCGGTTGACGTTTTTGATTCACTGGAGGCTGCTTTTCGTTGGCCGCCCGCTTGTGCAACACCTTTTGGCTGGCCCTAGCCAGCGGCCCGCCGGCTGTGGCATGTTTAATGAGATGCTTCAGCGCTCTCTCAATTTTCGCGTCCAGCTCGGTCTTCATCTGCGGCACCTGCTGCAGAATTTGTTGCCGCAGCTGGCCCACCCGCTCGCCCACCTGAGCCTCGCCGCCGGATTGCTCGGGGCGCCGTTCCTGCTGCTCCCGCTGCTGCATCTGCTGATCCTTCAGCACAATATGCAGCTCCTGCCGGAACTCCTGCTCGTTCTTGTCGTTGCTCAGCAAGTCCATGGCGCTGCTTAAAATATTGATAGCGTGCTGATCGCGCTCCATTTGCTGCTCGATCGCATCCACCTTGGGCAGTATGTTCGCGCTCTGCTCTGTCGCCGTCTGCTGCAGCAGCTCCTTGATTTCCTGCACCAGATGCTGCTCCATCTGCTCCTCCGCCCGTCGAGCACCATTGAGCAGTCCCAATCCGATTAGGGCGCGCAGCTCCTGCGCTGGCAGCGTGCGCTCCAGCCTGCGATAGGCGCCCGTGGCACGCAGATACTGAGCCTGCAGCTGCGACCCGTTGGGCCGGGCGTCGGTGCTGCGGCAGGAGCTGGCGCAGATCAGCAGCGCCAGCAGCAGCGCCTGGGGCCGGCTTGTATTGTTCATGTCGTGCGTTACACTAAAACGACGGCCAGGAGCGACGTGCACTTTATATAGCCATCAATTGTGGCTACCAATTTAATGACATATCATTCATTTGAATCCAATCCATTGGACGTTACACAGCTCCGTTCAACGTTTTTTTCCGCTTAGTCGCACGTGGGCGTATTTCTGCCGCCTGCCACACCCCGCCCGCCCTCGCTTTGATGCACTGTTGCTTCATTGGGTAATCTTTTAAAGCTATATATCTTATATACCTGGTAAATCAGTGATCCGTGTCTTTATTTGCTTGCCAGTCCACGATACGCTAATTTCCTCAAGTGTAATAATATTACCATGTTTATACATTTTATGATTTTTACAGGTATTTTAAGTCAATCAGTTCTTGATTGCTTTGGATCAAACAGGTGCATTTGGTTTTTTCGAATTTGTGGAACGCTGTAAAGCTTTATTTTATGTACCCTGTGCGACCCTGTGAGAAGAAAATGTCATTAACAAAATTCTGAGCCATTTTATGCTGTCATTAAATTCTTAATGCTAACTCATTAGCCGCTCAATTCGGCTTAAAGGGTTGAGTGCTTGAATTTGGTTCGGGGAAAATAAAGTCAACTAGCGGCTTAAATAAAGGAAATACAAATGGGAGCACAAGTGTCACATTTATATATTTCTATACTCTCATCAAAGCGATAGCGAGTATATTGGTTGTATGAACAGAATCATTGCAGCTAGAGACTGAAAACGTGGCATATACATTTGTTGGCCACGCCGACGGATAAACCACGAAAATCTATTGCTCCCACAGTTTTAAATGACCAAAGCATCACAACATGTAAAAATAAATAATTGCACAATATTCAATTTAAATTTCACTGATTTGAGGCCAGAACTAGAGTATTGGACCGCCTGTTGCTCCCCACTGCAGCGATCTTACCTGGTGCTAATCACCTTTATTCAGGTGAAGCTGCCACTGGTCATTATAATCATCCAGTGCGATTACATTTGACCCGCTGTTGACCTGTAGGCACGAAGGAATGGAAGCTATTAAAAGCAGCTAATAACTCCGCCTCTTTAGACTGTCAAAAAGCCGAACAAACGGTCAAGCGATGCTTTTTAAGCGTACAAATTCCAGATAGTTCGAACTTCGAATGTTGGGTCAAATCGATGAGACATATGCTGTAGTAATCATTTTTAAATGTATATGGATGTGGTTTTGTATGTGAAAATATCAGCTCGGCATCAAATTTGGGCCTTAAATGTCTAAAAACATCAAAGACGATCATTAACCAACTCAAAGAGGTTTTGCACATAAGTACGAAAGCAAAACCAAGTGAGAGTGCTCTAGTCGGGAGTGCCCGAATGAGATATACCCAGTTCTGTCACACTAGGAAATGCATTCCAGCACAGCTTTAAAATGCTTTAACTTTAATTTGGAGGGAAACCAGGGGAGGGATCTCCACGTTTGGTAGAGAAGGGATCAGTATTTAAACCCAGCAGCAGCCAAGTACTTACACTGCTTATAAATAGTTAAATCAATTGTCTCCATAATTTGTTTTATCAAAATATTCAAACAAAAAATGTTATTTTCAATAATGCAAATATTTTTAATGCAGATATTTTTAATGGAAATTTAGAAGACAAATCATGACCAAATTGCCATCATTAGACATTTTAAATCTGTCAATAAAACTATGAACACTTTATCTGACGCGGGTATACACGAGTTTATATTCCAAGTATAAACCGTTTTTGTTCATAATTTTAAAAAAGAAATATAAAATATTCTGTTGTTTGTATAACTTGAAACTCGTTTTGTCGCTCAAAACTGAGTATAGGGTATCTTCTAGTTGGGTACTATCAACGAAATCCCTATTACGTTTCACAAAAAAACATCTGTGTACATAAGTAAATACCCATGATCACTGTGTGGCTGGCAATTTGTTCACAACGGCAATGTCAAGTGCTAATGCCGTTGCTGATTGCCATTACCATGACTTGGCGTCGCTATTTCCGCTTCCGCCTCAGCCAGCGGAATGCCCAATAGCACTGGCTTACACGCTGCGATTTTATACCCTTGATGGCGGGGGGGATGATTATAATTTTGTCTCCGACACAAGCAGATTTAACGCAGCGACAATGCTCTTTCTCTCTTCAGTCCCACACTATGTACATAAGTAAGGTAATTACGTAAAATATAATTGATCTGTGTTAACTATGTAATATACATAGATACCTAATTGTCTCCAGAATATGCTGCAAATCTTAGTATTCACTAATTTTTCAAGAAGCGATGCAACCCTTATTAGATACCTTATAATTCTATAAATTCTTGGAGTAACATTTATTTGCATAAGATCATTTATTACCCATTTTTAATGTGTGCAGGGTATATCAGTTAAGTAGGTTGCAGTCAGCTGTAACCGATTGTGCAATACTCTGACTATAGTAAAACATTTGTTTAAAGCCGTCGAACATGGTCTTCTAAATTATTGCAACGTCAAAGCAGTAGCCTTTAAATATTAACTACACGAAATGTTGACTTTTACAATTTGTGGGTGTAGCCGAAATTTGTCGGCTGCCAAATTTGTTAATGCTAGTTCTAAAGCTTGAGACGCTCCAATGAGTCTGGAGTCTCGAACTTCAATAACGCCGAAATATTACCGAAGAGAAGGACAGCAAGACGGACTTTGCGCAAAAATCATATACACTTTTGTACTTTGTGAACCGATTATTAAAACACACATAAGTAAAAAATTACAGGAACAAATTGTGTGAGGGTATTTATTAATTCAGCTAACAATTTGTGCAGACAATTAGGATTTGTTTAAGAGATGGCAAGGCGAGCTCCAAAGCGACATTCGCATGGATAAATCAGTTCATCAAAATCAATTTACAAAGCCAACATAAAAGCTACTCAGGGTTTTTTCGGTTTATGTATGTATGTATGTGTGTATGTATTGTGTGTCTTAACACATGTTTTGTGCAAGAAATAATAACCTTGCCAACTCGTTCGACTTTGTTTACGTTAGCCGCGGAGACTTGCCAACGCACTAAGGCTAACACGCCGCCATGCAGTTGGACGCAAAACTGCTCTAGTCTCCGACTAGTTGCCCGACTAGGAGATATCCTGTATCCTGTACAGTTTGTATGCAGCTACGAGCTGCCTTAATAAACATTTGAGCTTATTTCTATACTTGTGTTTAAGAAAGATTTTTGAAATATGTGAAAGATTTTGAATTGTGTTTTGAACTTTTTGGTGTCTTCTCTAGCTTTTCTAATCTTAGAAATATCCTCCATCACATAGACAGTAAACCAATATTTTTCGATGCAAGAAAAACCAAATCTGAAGCTAACAACTCTTTCAGACACTGAAATCGTGAGTTCATTAAGACGAACATGAATAGATCAAGTCGGCTGTTCACATACATACATACATTTGCACACAACGATTATATCCTTATTTAACAATTTAATGGGGTACAGGTTTTTGAAAATGAACAAATGATTACAAATTGTACATGCGAGACATAAACAGGACACGCTTTGTTTTACAAATTTAAACAAAAATATCACTTTCAATTTGAGTTTGCTTTGTTCCTTCCCTTTCCCTGCACTTCACTAGGCATGTAACGATTTACGCGCTTGTTCCTAAAATGATAATGATACTTTTGGTCCAATCATCGACAGCCATGCCCACAGCTACCAAAAGCGCCACTGTCACTCTTCTCCTCACTTAACCCAAATTAGGATTTGCGCTTACTCATTTGAGCATTCATTTGCAGAAATTGAATTCAATTTTTTTCTTAAAAAATGATTTCAATCAAAGTCAGACAGTCGAAACTCCAGCCAGCTGCTGGCAGATTTCGCAAGTCACTTAGCTATTCTCGGGCAGTCTAATTAGTTGTCGCGCGCCGCTGACCCTTGGCGCACAGCAAAGGCACCGAAAGGTCACCGGGGCGCTGCCATACAAATTTGCATGACTTTTGGGATCGTGGACGCAATGGGCCAATAAAGGTTTTTGAACATTTTTTGCTATGCGGCGACTAAAAAGACAAGCACAATCTGCCAACCTGATCAATAACACGTAATGCCCAATGCAGAAACACCGAAAATGCTGGAAATAATCAAGAGCCGCAAAGCTCAAAGCCGAAACTGATAAATCATCGTTTTTGGCCTTTTCTTTAACACTTTTTCACGTCGTCAGCCAACCAAGATTCGATTGTAAGTTGCTCATATACTTAAGTGCTTTGGACTCTTGGACCGCGTCTAAAACTGGTACGTGGACTTGTGTGCTAATCACCCAAATGACAGCGCAGCCCCAGATGGAGGCTAGCGGCCAAGTTGTTAATATGTTGGCTTGATTTAAATCCATTTTAATTTTTTTGCCAGCTTTTTTTACCCTAACATAAGTTTTGAGTTTACAATAAATTCGAGTGATTTTCAAAAGAGCTTAACTGGGAGATTTACTCTATTCAGGGCTTCACGTAGATATCTTTTCGTCAAACATTCTTGACTTATTTGTGGACGAAGCAACAGTTATAAAAATTAAAAAACTGTACAATTTGTATAAGAAACTATATGATTTCTTTGTTTAATACTAGTAATAGTATTTATTACACAATATTTCTGGTGGCATTATTCGTGAGCACAATATAACTTAGCACAATAAGTAAGAGTGCTCCAGTCTAGAGAACTCGACTAGTATATACCCTTCTCAGTTACAATTGTGACAAGGTAAACAAATTATTTTGGTAAACAATACATTTATTGTATTAAGAAATTAAAGTACTCCACGCCAGGACTCGGTAACTAATCTATCCCGTGATGCATGTCCACACTACCGATCACTGATTTAATATAAAACCTAGACTTAAGAACTACTATTGAAGTTATAGCATAACTGTTGATACTTACCGAGAATATATATACAGCCTGTTCAATGCATTTGCGCAAAACTATTCCAACCTTGCCTATTCATTTCCAATGAGTACGGGGTATAAAAATCATCTGATGAACGCGCTTATTAGCTTATGCGATTTTCATTGTGCATTTATCGACGTGAAGTAGTTAATGTGAAAAGCATATAACAACTACTTACCCTCCACTCTTTGCCACTAATTGCATTTATTTGCTTTAGATTGTGTGGCTAGAGAACTTTTGCACCTCAATTTGCTTGCCGGATTTCTTTTTACACAACAATCTACCTAAATTGGCATCTACCATTGCAGCCATAAACTAGAATCCGTGTAGTTGTAATTAGTCAGCGCCCTGAAGGCAGGGCAGGGCAGGGCGGGGCTGGGCTGGGCTTGGGCGGATGACGTTGGTGGCTATTTGGCACCCGCCACGTGCATGCAAAAAAGCCACAGGGCAAACAGCTTAATGGAGATGACTCAACAGGTGCAACTACTTCCAGATCGGCGCGAAGTACTTTTTTATTTGCTCAGTGCATATTGATCAAAGATATTTATAAATATTTTTGCCGCCACTTAAGAAGCAGCACTTTAACTGGCACTAAACTGAGAAACTTTGCAAAATAGAATTCACAAGTTAGAATTTCACGTCTCGGAAAAACCCCCATCCATATTGGTAAATCAATGTAATTTAAGCTACTAAGCAATAATAATTGATACAAAATAAATGCAAATACCAAAGTCGAAATGCTCGACAGGGTATACAGATCGCAAGTCTGAGGTACCCTTATACTTATTAAACTTGCTTGCCGATTAAATGCTCATTGCTGGTGTCAAATGCCATGTCTAGCATACCTTTCTGTCATACCCTAAATTGTGCCTTAAAACATGTTAGCTTGACGTTAGGTTTACAGCTGCTAAGTGGAAAAAATGTAAAACTAACAAATACTATATTGCAAGTTGAGCTAGTTATTTGTATAATACCCTAGGAATTTTTAAAAAATCTGCAACATTTTTGTTATAAAGAAGAAAGGATGTTTTAGTCGGATGTCGGCAGCAATATATGGAAAAAGTCAAATTTTCTTCATCTGTGTATGCTATACGAAAAAATATATAATACATTTTTAGCTCTAACTAGTATAATCTTTGAGATATGCTCAAAACAGAAAGTCCTAAAATCGATATTTATCGATATTAATGATTTGGGACGAGACATCGAAAAAAAAGATCAACTTGTTCTGTGCACAAAACCATTATACCTTTTATTAACAATTTTCAATGGGTTTATGGTATAAAAAAAGGTCAATTCAAATTCAATGAAATGCAGAGCAACAAATGACCACAGCCAATATGAAGCTGTAAAGTGCAGGAAGTTGGCGGTGTCCAAATTAATGTGCCAAAATGTCCAAAATAAATAAATAGATAAAAAAAAAAAACCAACGACATCGAATTAGCGTATTGCCCAACTCTGTTTTAGACTTATTTGATTGGCTGACAGAAGCCATTGGCGGGCAGAGATCACAACTCGAGCTCTTTACCTTCGACAACAGGTTGCTGGTATGTGTGCGAGTGTGTGTGTGTGTGTGCGTATGATCTGAAGGATAACCAGTTGAACAGCGACTGTGGGTACAGTCACTGAATTTGCTCATGACGTTGGTTTGGGTTAACGACACAGAACAGCGGCTTGGTTCAAGACATGCATGGAAAACTACAAATTACGCATACGCTGCGTTACTCGGCAACAGCAACAAAAAGAGCGCACAGATAAAGTATCTTGACGTTTCGCGATTACAAAATGAAGGCAGGCGAGCAAAAATATATCCGAATCGACGCAACCCAAAACAAGTCGAAGTTAAAGTAGACTCACAAATGTTGCATGTGTTCAAAATCAGTTTAAGGTGAATTAGATTTCTACACACACAGAAGCGCCACAAACACATTCGCAGCCGTTGCTTTGCATATGCGCAAAAATTATGAAATTAGTTTCAGTTTCCGTTCGTTTTAAAAAGCTGCCAAATCGAAAATGACATCGAAATTAACTTTAATGGTCGCTGCTTTTCGGTCAGTTGTTTTTATAAAAAAAAAATTGTACAAAATGTTTTTGATTATTTGCCATTGCCACGCCTATCTCATCTCCATCTCAATTTGCATACCAACAAAAGGCGCATTCATCAACCTTTAAACTCAACCGATTTATGCGTCTTGTGGCCCTAAAGGGCATTAACTTTTGAACGTATCATTGCCACAACTTGAGTTTCTAGCTACCACAGCAATCACGTTGGGATATTGTTAACTGGCCAGCATTATTTGAGTCAAAACCGAATGGACTATGTCCAACCAGACAGACGAACCTGTTTAATGACAGCTCGAACGCCGCTTAAATTGGGTTTACAGTCAACATTTTAGTGCACTAGCTTTAAACTTATTTAATTTCAGTGCTAAAAGTATAAATTTGAAATTAAAATGCAACAAAATCAATTATTTATTGCATTAAAAATAATTTAATTTAAACAAAAAATAAATCCAACATCTTTAGAGTGGCATAGATTTGGCATAGAATGGTGTTTTTAATGCAAACACTCAAATCTATTTATATTTTTATTTATGGCTGATCATTACGCGTTACGTAATTATTTCGGTCAAGATAAATGCAAGGACAAATTTTAGATATAGAAGTCCCCAGTATACCCCGAAATTTGATAACGATCCTACAATAAGCATGGAAGATATTTAGAGATATTGTCCTTACACACAAATCTATATGTTAATCTTATTATCTGAAAGTTCTATTATTATTATTTAATCTATTGAATCTTTAACCTTAGTACTGGGAATATATAATCGTCAGATTAAGTGTTAAGACTGTTGGCTACATTTACTGGGGGCATGGAAAATAACGTATAAAAATAAATTGCTTTTATTGTTAAGTGGAATTCTCCTCTCCATTTTCTTGTTATTTATTTAATTTTTAATTTTTTTATCCGATCAGCTTCAACTCTGTTTTTTTGTAAGATGACTTATGTTACGTGTTTCACAATTTCCGAAAATCAAATTTTCTGGGAAAATTTTGTTTAAAATTTGATTTGCGATTTTTTTATTTATTTTTTTTCAAAGCTCTATAAAGTTTATGAATAAAACCATCAATGTTAATAGCAAATTAGTTTAACTAGTAAAAATTTAAAATTCATAAACTCATCCTGTTGCCTTTAAGTTCTCGATAAAAATTTGTAAGCTATTGCAAAATCTGCCGCCATTTATAACTATTTATTATAGCTTTTTTATCGCTGCAAATGTTTTTATAGCATTTGAAATGCGGAATAAGACTATTTAAATTTACAACACAAATGGTTAGGCAACGATTTCGTTGATGATACTCTGCAACACGCGGCAATCGATAAAAATCGCCAAACGCAGCTCGTAGTTCGCAGCTTGCGAGTTTTTTTTTTTTTTTTTTTTTTGCACAATAAGCGTAACTTCAAGAAGAGCGGGCTGGTAATTAAATGAACACGTACTAAATTCGAAAGTGCAGCTAAGATGCAAGAGATGAATACAGCTGCACAAATTGTGTAACCCTAATTCTGCCTACGGCCCCCTACCAATCTGTTAGCCTTTTCGACTGTCACACTAACTACGTGTGCCGTTGCCGTTGCAAAGCGCACATTTTGGTTGAGTGGTAAACGGGCCGAAGAGATTCGCGTATGTGCCACACATAATCTGAGAGCCTTTATGCAGATATGCGCTCACAAGGCGGCTGGGCTATGATTTCACTCAAAGCTTTGGCTCAAATGCGACTGAATTTGGCTTTGACTCACTTTCGTTTTTTGTTAATTTTTGAGTGCAACGTCACAGTCAAGGCGTTAAGCGTCTGACGCCAACAGCAGCCAGCCCCAACAGCTGCTTGGCAACCAAGCGTCTGCTGCTGCTCAGCCGCTAAGCGTCCGCTGCTGCTGCTGCTGCTCACTGCTGCTGCTGCTCGCTGCTAACGTCGCAGTCAGTTGTACGTTTTGGCGCTTTGTTCGAGCTTTAGTCGCTAGTGTATGATAAAATCACGTTAGTAATCAATTGCAAGCCCACCAGCCAAGACCGCATAACCAGCGCCAGTCGCAAAAAGGTTCAAATACCCAAAAAAAAAAAAACAAATTAATAACAAATAGTTCCAAAAAGTATAACTACAACTTAAATCAAAATATATCTTAACAACAAATATAAAGCGTGTACGTATTGTATTCGTCGCCGTTGCTACCCATCGCCGTCGCACTAAACGTGAGATATACTTTACACACACATACATACATACATATGTACATTCATAACTGATTTTTGCGCTACATAAAACCAACAACAATGCAGCTAATGCAAATACAACAACAACAATAACAACAGCTACAAAAACAGCCGACAAGCCGAAATAGTTGCAATAAGCGCTAATTTAGCAATTTTGCAATATTGCAAAAAAAAAAAATTAAATTAAATAAACAAAAAAACCCCAACACATATAATCATAACTGCAATAAAGCAAACTAAATAAAAACAAATACACTTCGAAAATATCCAATGAAACGCTTCAAAATTATTGAGTTTTTTGACCAAAATTTAAAGTTTTGATTTATTTGTTTTCTTTTTTTTTTTTTTGCATATCACTATTGTTTATATATTTTTTTTGTTTTTCACTTTTTTTTTCTGTGCTGTGCAATATTTTTGATGAAAACCGAATCAAAATTAACGCGTGTGATTAACTGTTTTTGTTTTGTGTGTTTAAGTAGACCCTTTTTATACCCTGTACCCATTAAAAATGGTATACAGAACGAAAGGGTTTACCGGTTTTGTGCATATGTATGTAACAGGCAGGAGGCATCTTCGACCCCATAAAGTATACAAACTCTTGGTCAGGACAACGGGCTAAGCCGATTAAGCCATGTCCATCTGTCCGTCTGTATGAAAGCGCCGATCTCGGAAACTACAAGAGCTAGACTCTTGAAATTTTAAACAAAGCTGTTTTGTTTGTTGATAACCCCCCCCCCCCCCCCCCCCATTTCTTGAACACTGAAAGAAACACAAATAACCCAACCCCCCCAAATTTAACAAAATATATAAAGTACTAGTTTATGAAGTATATGCCTTGATATTTGATATTTTAACACGCTTTGCGACATTAAAGCTCTTAAAATTTTATTAAGTTCAGACTGTAATTACAGATTCTATTCAGAAATGTATTTTCCATACTTCCACATGAGCTGGCGTCTTGTGTGTGTCTGTGTAAACAGAAGGAAGTTTGAATGTAAGTTACGGCAGGGCGGAACTACTTGATGTGTATACATATATAAGGTAGGCTCAGTGGTAGAAGTAAGTACAAATGCATGTCAAAGCTGGTCGTATCTGGCTAAGGGATATTTCCTAGGCAGGCACTCTTGATGGGTACATGACATCTGCTAAGCCAAAAGCATTGCAACTTCTTTTTACTAGTTTCTTTCAGTGTATCCCGCCAATAAAAATGGATAAAAGCGCTTAGTAAAATCTGGCAAAACATCTAACATAATAGATAAAAAGGGGCATCACCGACAACTTAACATAGACAAGTCCGTCAGTTAGTCAATATGGCCGTTTTAATACTAAATATTTTTAGAACCAAAAACCAATGACACAAAAGCAAAATCATATCAAGTTTCATGCAAACTTTTTGGGGTTTCCTTTCGTTCTCAAAAAACAAGTTTGTGCCCAACTTGCAATAATACAAAAGCATCAAATCAATTTTTTTAATCCTATCAGCTAATTAACACTGCAGTGTTATTAGTTATTTATTACTGTTGAAGAGTGAAAAGGAAAGTAAACCTACCGCTATTTAATGAATCGATTGATATACTCTATGTTCAATGCAAGCAAGGCACATCAAGCCCGAAGAAGTTCAAGCGCTAATTCTTTTATCTTCTTTATTTTCTCAGAGTTGTCCTCACAACTTCTGCTTATACATAATGTATATATTTATTATATAAACAGATTATAAAGCACACAAAAGAAGCGACTTTAGTTTGACTTTCGCAACAAGTTCAAGCTTCGAAAGAGTGGCAAGGCGCATGCAAACCAAAGGTCGATAGCAAAGTCAGCTAATGATAGAACCGGAAGGTTCTTGAAATAGCTAAACAGACAACCTGCCCACATTTTGGTGCTTTATACATTATTTTAATTGTTGGTTCAATAAAACGTCAACTGACCTCGAGCCTGCCAAGATTACAAGTATATATGAATATATACATACATATATATGATACAAATGTATTATTACATTAATGTGTACATACGATTTCCTAAGCTCTAAGGAAGTGCGGGCTCATTTGAAATTTTCACTTGCAAAAGCTAAGTTTTATATCAAATAGGATTCTCTTAACTTATGTATAAGTCATAAAAATGTTCAATTATCTGTACAAAAAAGTAGAAGAAGAAAAAAGCTATATTCACGCTTAGCTTTTGCTTTCAAATTCCTCAATTGCGCCGTGGCACGATCGAATCATTATACAAATTGTTTGGCCAATGCAAGGCTGCTGCTTAATTGCACTTATGCTCAGGTCGTAGCTAAAGACCCGCCAAAACGCCATGTTGGAGGTGTACGTGGACAATGACAGGAAGCAGAGGCTTCAGCGTTAAATGAAGACTACAGATGGCGACAAAAACTTAATAGTAATCTAACAAAACTTTGCAGCGTCATTTGCGGTCTGTGCCGCTTCAAGCCACTCCCCAGTTGCAAAATCACCTTCAATCAAAACGCTGCTCAGTCTGCATTTGTTGATTTCAGTTACTTCGATTGTTGTCGCTGGTATTTTTCAAGCTTTTATAATACATGTAGCTACAGTGTTTACGATTCATTCAATATTTTGTGGCCCCTATTTAAACTACGGCATGTTACGTTGGCATGCACTCTCAATGTCGTCTGATTTTTTATGGGTCATGCGTAATCGTAGTGAATACTATCGCGTACCACATGGCGTATGGGAAATGAGAAATGAGAACCCGTATGCAAACTGCGACATCTATGATTTTAATTGCTGCCAAATTGTGGATACCCGTAAAAAAAACAAACCACTTCGACAGTTGCCAATGAATTAAAACGCACATGGCTAGCAAATGGAAGCTTCGGCTGAGTTTAAAAGTAAAAGCAGCCACATAAAAATTAGCGGCGCCTCAGCCACTGCCAGATGACATAACCATACCAGACGAGACGTCAACCGGGCTTTGTTGTCTGCTATTGTCGGTTTCTGACAGCTCTCACAATTGACACTCCACACTCTCCAGTTGGTAATGACAATCTGCACTCTCCCTTTCTACGCTGCCCAGTTTGCTTCGACGTTGGCCCGACTATTTCTTGGGCTCTCTGTCTTTGGTTTTGTATACGCTGTACCCATTGAAAATAGGTTAAAGGGGTATAATGATTTTTGTAAAAGACAGAAATATCTGCTCGGCAAAAATGTATATATATTTTTGGTCAGCATCAACGGCTAAAAATCTGTTAGAATCAACTTTAACCTGCGGAAGTTATAAAAGCTAAAAGCATTAGATTTGAAAATAATATACCACTTAAATAATTGATTGCAAAAAATTTCTTTACGATCGGTTAAAAAAATAAAATAATTTAAAATATCGTGGTAAAATTTCCCAAGCCAATTGGCAGCAGGCACAAGCAATTGTCGTATGAAAGTGCTGACACGCACACATACATACATACATACGTACATACATTGGCAGTACGAGATGCAGCTAAATTGTTAGGTAGGTCGCGGGCTCAACTTCCAGACGCGGAATGTGTTTTTGTTGCTGTTTTTTATTTTCTGTTCGCAAAGTACGTCCGCATTCAAATCAACACCGCAATAGAATTTTTTTTAATATGTAACTCGTTTTTATGTATTTATAATGATGGGGTACAGGGTATCTCCTATCGTATATTGAGTCCCTTCGACTGAAGCAGTCTTACTTGTATTTTTGTTGTTGTTGCTTTTCGTTTGTTTTTATGTCGTTTTTGGCGCTACGCCCTACTAAATAGCTGCTGACCGTTGGCCATCATTGCATGTTGCCACGCACAGCTAATAATCAACTAACAAAAGTGTTTTTGCTGTTTGTTGAATATGAAACCTGAAAAAAAAAAATATATATATATATATATACATTTATATATATATATATATTATGAGCTAACAATTACCATTAAGACCATTTTCGACTGTTTTAAGTTGTTTTTTACACTCTTAACAGAATATTGCGATACACCTTAATACAACCTTACTTGTTTTCTATAAGTACTTTGATGCTATTCGCAATTTGAATGTAGTAAATGTTAATTAGTAGGAACAAAGTGCTCAAACATCTTTATCTTTATCTGCAACTGTCTTTGAGTTGGAGTTAACATTTGGCAGTTGGATTGCCGATGACCTCCCTTAAAGATAACGCTAAACATTGCCAGCACGCCCGCTCCGGCCACAAAAAGTCGCATTAGGTTGTGAATAGAGTATTGTTCAGTCGATTTTATACGATTGCATAATTTGTAGTTGTTACATAAGATTAAGCAATTATTATTTGAATATAAATAGTATTTGCTTAGTAGTGTATATAAAATAAATGTAAATAGTAGACCCAATGGTTACACCCTATTTTTAAACCCGTCTGCTTATGAGAAGCAGTTTATCAGCACTCCAAAATATGCAATTGTAGCAAGAATTATTTATACGCACAATGCACTGACCGAATGGAATTTCAAATTTAAAATGTCAAATTAATATTCTTAATTCGGTAGTTACATAAAAAAAGCTTGATTTCAGTGTCTGTTTAAATTAACTAATTTAAAATAAACAAATAAAAACATTGCAGTCGAGGGTAACCGACTGTTTAATACTCTGTTGTTATAAAGAGACATGGCTAAATCGACTCAGCTTTTAAGTTGACCAAGAATATATTTATATATATACGTTATGATGTCGGAGATGCATACATTTTCAGAAAACCATGTTTCCTTTTTTTTACCCATTTTCTACATACATATCTCGGGAAAAAGTAAAAGCTGGAGACACAAAATTTGGTACAAAGGTTTTCGTATAGCTAATACAGATCAAGAATCTGTTGAGAAGAACCCATTTTAAGAATCAAAATTTAGATGAGATATTTAATTCCTGAAAATGTTACCAAGATGGGACTGTAAAGTACTATATCAAAATACCCAGGCTGGCAATTCCTACAGTGGAAACTTCAAGCCGCTGCCTAAAGTGTGCAGCTTGCGGCGTGGTGCAGGCTATCTCCTTGCTTGCTTAATATATTTTGTGAGGTATCGAGGCCTGACAAGCAACAAAGCTACAAATGAAAAGCCCAATCTTGATATTTCATCTACTTCCATGATCAGTTGCGCTTGGGTTTATGGCATATTCATTGCCTTTTCCCCATATTTCGTACAGTTTCCATCTCCACTTCTCTTTTGGCAACGTATATTTACAGCTCTAGCTTTTGCATTTTGTTTAATTCCAGCGAATTTCCTATCCGCACACACACACACACACATAACACACACTTGCTTAACGCTGTCGCCGTCGGCGTCGCTGTCGTTGTCGCTGTCGCTGGCGCCGTCGGCGTCGCTGCCGATGCCTCTGCTGGCGTCGGCGCTGTCTAAATAAAATTACATAATTCTTATTGCGGTGTTTTGTGTTTTGTTGTTACTTTAGCTGTTGTGATTTATAAATTGCTTTAAGCTTTGTTTTTGCTGCTGCTGTTGTTGTTGTTGTTTTTCTCTTGCTATTGCTGCTGTAGTTGTTGTTGCGCATACTTTCCACATACAATGCGCATTACTCATACGACGTGTTGCCCAAGAAAGGTTCAATATTTAAACTTGACACACACATTTCAAAGAGACGCCTAATCGAGCTACGATGCGACAGGGGCCCGCCGGCCAAGGCTCGTGCCACCGTCGTCATCCGTAATCAAACAAATTTGAGCATTCAGTTTGTGGACAAACTCGAAATAACAAAGTTCAGTCCCAATTGATCGGGCTGTGACTGCTAGTTAACCTTGCCCAAGCGCCAAAATACCCAGTAATGATTAACAAAACTGAAAAACCTTTCAGAAATTAAAAAAACAAAAAGGCAGCAACCAAACGAACAACAAACGAACTAGTCGGTACACCCAAATAAACAAACATACAAAGATTTTAATTTGACTTTAAAATAAAAAGAAAACAAATCGATAAAAGGTCATCAAAACCCTATACGATGTTAGTCTACTATATATATGCACTTTATTAATTGCTTGTACACATTTTTTCATCCTTTTTATAGAGTTTCCCATACACTACACTCTTAACAACACAATGAGGCAGCAGACTACACAGCATTTTCTGGCGCTGATCCTGTGCAGCGCCGTTTGCCTAATTAGCGCTAGCCCCCTTCCACAGCCTGCTGGCAATCAGGAGTTAGATGTGCTTCAAATACCGCTGGCCAACGGAAAGGTAAGTCTACAACATACATACAACATAAATCGACATTTACAAAAGCAAAAACGAATTCCAAACAAACATACTTGACCGTCGGATATATTTAAAGCCAAATGTGTTGTCTTTTACTTGTATGGACAGACATATAAAAATGAGTGAGGCTGCTGTTAATGCCTATCTAAAATATATACACATATTCGGTCGTATAACTAGATCACTTTTTTATTTGCCCTGTTCCTATTTGAAATGGGTATTGGTTTTGCCTAATGTATATAACAGGCAAAGCGAGGCATCTCCGTGCCCATAAGTATACAAAGTAAAGACAATTTTTTGCAACCCAAAAAGAACTTGTGAATTAATGGGTGTGATTTCGCATTATGCATACGCCGTGTGTGCCGAAAAGGTCACTAAAAAAAAAACTGCCTGGTTGGCAGACCTGCGGTCGGATGAGTAAGCAAGTCATTCGGCCAGTTGATTGTCCAACGAGTTTGTCGAGCTAACAAAAAGTTTCCTTTTACTTTTCGATTGCAGCTGGAACTAGTGAAAATTCAGGTCTTGGGGTCTGTATGCCGCTGCAGAGTAAAACCTGCGTGACCAGATCGGGGCTGTGGCTGAGACCAATTGCAAGGAAGTTGGCACACTTGTTACGAGTTTTCTTGGTCCGCTCTAGACCAACAGGCCAGACGTGTTGGTCCGCCTTGGGTGTTGGCACAATCCACGCAATCCCCACTCAAAATGAATTCAATTCAAACCGGCTGGCTGTGTGTCTGCCAATCCGTCTAAATGTCCGAATGTTAAGCAATCTTTATTATTTAATGGTTCCCAGAAACAATTTTGAATTCAGACTCTGTTTCAGATTAATTTACCCATTATTGTAGACAGTTTAATTGCGCTTTGGATGTACTTTCAAAAGCTGACCAACTAACACAGGCTTAATAATCTGCCAGTCGATTATTTTTGCAGCCAGCTGCAATTCGAGACGCTGTCCACAGTAATTAACACCTAGGTCATTATTTAATTGTGCCTATTTGCTGCACAAAAATATAGAAGCCAGCATCCACAAATGCTAAGATCTGTAAGAGTTTGCGGAATTATGCAATTGCTTGGCCTTTACAGTTGATTCGCTGCCTTTTCATATCCTGTACGAATTAATAGTCAAATTTTCGATATTATTATATATTATTATTGCAACCCAGGTTTTTATACCCTTGCAGGGCATATATTTATTTTGCCATAGAAACAATCAATAACAAAAATGAGTTTTCTTATGCCAATCAAATGTTGTTTTCGACACCCCAAACTGTTCTTTCTCATTCAATACAAATCTCGGAAGTTACGAGATCTAGATATACCAAATTTGGTATGTTGGCACTCGTATAGTCTACACAAATTACAAATCATTTTACTTTTTAGGATATTGGACTTCTGGTTTAGTAAATACAGACATTTGAATGCAATATTTGAGCTCTGACAATTTCATTCAGAGTATTAAAATAGAATTTAATTAAGATTCAAACGAAATGAATTGCGAAAAGTGGCCAGCTTGTGGCATGCGTGTTTGTATACTCTTTCACAAAGTGAAAAGAGTATATTGGTTTTACACAATGTCCGGCTTGCTGTCCGTCCGTCTGTTCTTACACAAGAAGCTTTTTTTCGCCGCTATAGAAGCATATTTGGATATAAACTTGTGTACACCCGGCTCACATTATGTGGTAATATTTTGCGGCTAAGCCCTCTTTGAGACAGGTAAACCTTCAATATCTATATCTCCAAAAACAATTTGGCCACATTACAAAAATCCAAATTGTTCCAAAGTTACACACCTTTAAAGTTAAAACTGTAAACGAGTAATGCGCAGTCGGTTACAGCCGACTGCAACGTTCTAACTCTTCAATTAAATAATTCTTAGAAGAAATTGTATTATGATAATGAAGTAAATCACTTTGGCGCTGCATTGCGTGTCAAACGCTGTCGCTTTTCATTGTATCAAGAAAAACTGCAAGTGTATCTCAACATTGTTGTGATTTCTTTAAGTTTTCCAACTATAAAATTATATGGCTACAACAACAGCTGCAACGGCAATTGAAGCGCAGCGACTTTCAAATGACAACAACAGAATCAGCAGCAGCTGAAGCTACAAGACCCCCGCCGGCCCAACAATTTCCACTGCGAGGGGCACCACCCTCCCCCTCCCCCTCCCCCTCCCGTACCACGTGACATAGACGACTCCAATTCCTCGGCGGATGCTCATGGTTGCCATAGCTGCCTTATATAAGCGCTCAGTTGCCAGCCCGCATACACATCACGCATCCGTCGCGCTGTGCATGGCGGTAGCACCGACAATTGCAATTTGTTGCTGCCGTTATAATATGTCAGTAGCGAGTAGTGCTCGGTTGTTGTTGTCGTTGTTGTTGTTGTTGATGCTGCTGCTTGTGTTATTGCTGTCAATTTGTTGGTAGCTGCATTTTTAAGTAGCGAACGAAACGCGCTTACTTGTCGGCCATTAAGGCAAACTAGTTGCAATTGCTGCTGCCGTCAACAGAAAAAATAAATAAAATTCAAGAATTCTCTTGTGGCGAGTCCCGACCAGCCGATACCCTGTACCGAGCAAGAAGCTGCTGTTATATATCCCAGTATTGTGTTCCCAGAGTCAGTTAAAAACATATCGTGAAAACCAAAAACTCTGATTTGCTATCCAATTATTCCTATGGCAGCTATAGGATATAGTAGTCCAGCTAAGAGCGCAGAATATTTTGCATAACCTTCGGCTTTCCCAATAGTGAGTATGCATGTTTATTGTTTTTGTGCACGGCAATAAGCATAAGTCGTCAAAGTCAGTTACACTTCCAAAGTGCAAATGTGAATATGTGTGAAGGAAATAAATCAGTTTGAAGTCAAATAAATCAGCAAAAATAAATAAATATAAAAGAAGCTGCTAACAATAAAATAAATATAACTTTAAAAGCAAACTAAAAAAAATTAGAAGCAATAAGTGCTAATTGTGAAGTATGGAGGTTGTATGTATAAACATGCATTACATTTTTACATCTAATGTCTACGTATCTATATTGTATTTAGTACAATTATTGGCATCCACAAGATCAGTAATTTACTTATAAAATAAACGCAGACTGCCTGTAAATATCAAATGCATCGAAACGCTTAAAAAAATTAGGAACAATTTGTTTTTGGTAAATAAAAAAATAGTATAAAAACGTATTTATTTTCGGACAGTAGCCTGCAATGGATGTGATATGCTGTCGCCTCTCCCATCCGCCATATTCATACCACCGTGGCTAGCAAAGGAGACAAAACTGTCCCTTTTACTATGCACTCGTGGACAGAGTATGGATTTTGACTTCCTTTCCTATGAAGGCAAGTTCTTCCTATAACATGCCAATACCCGGAGCGACAGGGTTGTCATTCACTGTTATCTGTATTTGTTAGGGAACGTCTTCATAAAGCGAACCACGAGCAAAAGATTTTGACAAGTCAAAGCTCGAACACAGACTTAGCGATGAGTGCGTGATATGCATAAATCATGAAATCACATTGAAAAAGTTGTCTCTTGTAATTACTCATTGATCATGCTGACACTCCTGATAAGGGTACCATAAATTTGCCAGCAAAAGTGTAACTTATAAATATAAATATATATTTATATCTGAATTGTCCAGTTTTGCAATCGCGTCAATTAACAAGAAGTTGCAAAGTGAGCAAAACCGCTTGCAAATCTCGAAAATATATATATCTTCGACAAATTGGTGTTTGCACAGAAAAACTTGGCTTTTTAGCCGAATTTCTGAAAAAGAGGTGATGTTGGTGATATAACACATTTCGTGATACAATTACTATGCCCTCTGCAAGGGTATTAAGAAAAGGTTGTAGTCTTGGTAGTCGCTCAGACCGCCAAAATCGTTGACGCCTATTTATTTAATAGTAAAAATTCATTGAAAAATTTTGTATGTTTCGGTTGAGTTTTCGGGGCATATGAATGGGTGTGTTCTTAATGTTTCTTTTGTGTTAACTCATTTGTATTATATAGGCACGAGTCGATATAGCCATATCCGTTTATCGCGACCGACTGTTTTTTAAAACAGAGTATATTTGCTCCCGTCTCTTTGTGAGTATGAACACAATATATTTGGCCAAAAAAATTCAATATAGTATACGTTTTCAATGATATAAAATCTTTGGAATCTCAAAGATAACTTGTCCTTCTTAACGAATTCAATTTCATAAAAGTGTGTCGCGTATACTACCTAAATTCGCGGTTATTATTTATTTTGCTATTGTTATTCAGTGTTATGTGTATTTGTTAGACAAGGTCTTCATAAAGCGACTCGCGGGCTTGGGCTTTGGACCGTTCAAAACTCGAACACAGACTTAGCAATGAGTGCGTGATATGCATAAATCATGAAATCACATTGAAAAGTTGTCTTTTGTAATTACTCATTGATCATTCTTAGACTCTTGACGAGGGCTTAAACATATATACAGACAGGCGGACAGTCGGATAGACGGACATGGCTTTAACGAATTTATATACTTTATAGGGTCGCAGACCTCTCCTTGTATGCGTTTTACTTTTTGTGACTAAATTATAATACCCTCTACATAAGAATCTGCAGTGCAATACAAGAAAATTTAATGAATAAACAACATGTTAGGAGAAAAAAATGGCATGTGTCCGCACATCGCAAAGTTGAACCTTTTTTTTTTTGTTACCGAAACTCTGCATCTTGGTCAAACTCGCCCCCTTCTGTCACCAACCCCCATCGCGCTCCCCTCGCTCCACACATGTGCATAGATATATTTTAAGCTTTACTTTTATTCGAATTATGACATTCCAAATCGCCGCTCGAATAAGCTACCTCAATAAATAACACATGCACATATAAATTTGGAAGAGATTGCGGTCGGTACAAGAAAACCTTCGAAATGTGTTTTTTTTTTTCAGCAGCCAAAGTAGTTCACAAGGCACGAATAAATGCCCCGGGCCGGTAAGCCGACCCTGCTCGATAACCTCTAGTGCAGTTTACTGGCGTAGAATCAATTTATCGCCTGTATGCTTGCAACACAGCTTCGTAGTTTTCGATTCCACATTATTCGAATTACTTGGACTACAAGAGTATTTATATATGGCAGCAGTTTATTCGATTTTTCGCATACATTTTCGTTTCTTGACTTTAATGTCTTTGTATTTTATGCTTTTTAAAAAATGTATTGTTTGGCTTCTCAAAACTCAAGCAAACTGATTTCAAAATTAAATAACATTCTTACCTGTTATTATTGATAAATAATTTTTTAACTTATTTTACAGTGTCGCATATGGATGAAAATTTACAAAAAAAAAATATTTGCAAAGCTGTGTTACATCAGCATGTTATAATATAATGTATATATGTAGGTCGCTTTGTTGTTCGATAAATAAGTAATTTAGTGCTTTACTCATATATTTGAATATAGTTTGGGACCACTAACTCAGGGGTAGTCGCTGTTATTTATTTATTTATTTTTTTTATTATTGGTTTGGTTTGCTTTTGATTTTTTTTGTATCTTTATTTTTTTATACTCTGACATTTACATATACTAAGTTTGTCAAGGTCAGACAACTTAAGCAGACATAAATAAACGTGTTTTTTTATTTTTATTTTATTTCGAATATCTTATATCGAGTCTTGGACTTTATGTAAATTAGTTTATCAAGTCCATTAATAAACTCTGTTTTGACAAATCCATTAGCTTTTCACTCACAAGATTCGTTTTCATTAAGGTGCCAAACATAAAATAACTTAACTGTCTCGATCGATGTACGACTCCTACCTACATATATGTATATATGTATATTCTATGGCAAAACACTTACAAAGAATATAATGTTTTATGTCGTCGGAAATGTATCTTGTGTAAAATTATCATATCTGCTATTACAATCATGGTTAGAATACAAATATTTTAAATCAATTTATTTAAGCATCTAGTTGTTTATTTGCATTTTTATACTCTGTTCACAAAGTGCTGAAGAGTCTACTGGTTTTGTGCTCTTTCCGTTGAGACTGAACTAGGTTTTGGTTCGAACCTTGGTTCGTTGTTATATAATTTTGAAATTTGTATATGTATTTTATTATTTATGTGTACATATTTTATGCTATTATTTTTGACTTTAAAAGTATTCGGTTCAAATACGGCTTGCAGCCTTGGCATATTATGTGCATTAAAGCCGTTTTTGACAATTTGAATTTGTGATTACGCAGATATGATATACAGGTGCAACCCATGGTATTTCACCTTCTGCATCCCGCAGATGTGTTCCTGTTTTTTGTCAGAATTAAAAATATATGAATATATTTAAATTTTGAGACTATTATATATACTTGTAGTAGTGTATTTATTATGTTGGCCATCGGATTTTGTGCACTTGAACGTAATTACGAACCAACCCAGTGCCTCATTGTGCAAAGTGAAAGTTCGTCAAGTTGCTGGATTGTCGGTGGGAAGTAATTTTTGGGTTGTTCGTTGCTCATTTCGAGCCGTTTGAGGCCGTTATGTGTGCTTGTATTTCACTGGCACTTAGATTATATAATGCACGTTTTGACGTTTTTTTTTTTGCTTATGCTTATGCTTGCAGGAAATCGATGTATTGACACTTGGCGCCAAGGATCAAGAACAGTTGATAGCCGACCGCAACAAAAGAACTATTGGACTGCTGCGCGAACTTTTTCCAGACATAACAAAGGTGCGTATTAATCCCAAACTACTTAATATACCGAATGCCCAGTAGCATGCGTATGTGAATCAAGTTAGGTGCAAATCCTCTATTTCGAATTAGATATTCGCATAGACATACCTAGACAAGTCCCAAAAAAAATAAAAAATAAAATAAAATAAATAAATTACTTAGCTATGCGGAGTGGCGTGCGGCTCTGTTATTGTTAATTGTTGTATTGCCCCAAACATTTCCTAGGAAATCAATATGCAAATCAATCGTCTAGTCAATAATGTCTTGCAACGCGTTGGGCCTGTCATCCTGGGCACGGTCTTAAATCCAACCCTTGAGCGCAGCGCCGCCCGCAAGCCCAATGATGTTGCTGATGACAATGATGTGGTGCAGCCGCTTGATAAGGACTATGAAAGCCTACCCGAGGAGCTAACCAACTTTGAGCCCGATGACAAATTTAACGACAACCTAAAGGATAACTGAAGCCCATCAAATGTGTAGCTTTAGCATATTGGCATCGATATTTGAAACACGTCAACTAGTTGATTATCTCATTTAAGCAATCAAGCTCTGCATGCCTTAATATATAATCGTATCTCTAACTAGATTTATGCCAATCCACTTGTTAGTAGTTAGTGCACGCATTTGAATCCCCAAAATAGAGCACGACACCACCTACCCACCTTGCATGTCACCTGTAGACAGCTTTACCAAAAAAACAAAAAAAAAAAAAAAAAAACAATAAAAAAAGAACATAAAAAAAGCACGATACCAAAATAAATCCAAAGCCAATCAAACTGAAATTTGAAGCACACTAAACGTACATTAAACAATTGGCCTATCATCAAGTTGCAAAGCACCAAATTTCCAAAGCGCTCAGACAATAATCAGCCACAACAGAAGAAACCGCAAACCAAAAAAATCATCTCAGCAAATTCATGGACCTCACCAGCAACTTAAACAGCAACCAGAACAAAATCAACCAAAAACAAACAGCAACAACTTGAACTTGAACAGCAACAAGATCAAAAAAAAAAAAACAAAAACAAAAAAAAATCATCATCTCAATTCATGGCAGTTATGGAGGTAGTCCCGTGACAGTTTTTTAGCAAATCTCTCTGTCTTATTCTTAGGAAATCGACACGATTGTTAATCGCATTATAGCTCAAGTAATACGCGTTGCCGGCCCGGGGCTGCTCAATAGCGTTCTGGCTGGCAATCGCGGCGGTGCCGGCGGCGGGGGCAGCACGACTCCCTCCAGCAGCTTTGATGCCGATTTCGATGACGACGGCTTTGGCGATGATGATGATAATGATGTGGTTGCGCCTGCCTCAGCAGCGCCAAAACCAGCCTCCGATGTGGCCGCCAGCAGCGATGACGGCGGCTCGCGGGTGAAAATTGATTTGCCCACATTTGCCCCAGAGGCGGAAGCGTCAGCGAACAAAGTGAGTGCGCGTAAGAGCCAAGCAAATGTAACAGCATCGACATCATCATCAATATCAACAACAACAACAACAACAACTACTACTACCACCAGTCCTAGTCCCAGCCCCAGCCCAACAACAACCGCCACCAAAACAATAACAATCGGCACCGAGGTGCCACTCGAACTATTGTCACGCTTTCTGGGCACTGAGCCAACGAGCACGAGCACGAGCACGAACACGAGCACGAACACAAGCACGAACACGGGCACGAGCCCAGTAGCAGCAGCAGCGACAGAGGCTGCCACAGATGCAACGGCGTCGTCGGAGGCAACAACCGAAGTAGCAAGTGTGACAACAAGCACAGATAATTCCCAATTAGCACCCACTACCACAACCAACACCACCTTCACCCAGTATCCCAACAACAAAGACAACAACAATATCATCGATGAACCACAATTGCTTACAATTATAGCCGACATAAATCGTTTATTAAACTCTACCAATTATTTTATTACAACCAGAGATAATTTAACATCAACAACAACAACAACAACCACAACTTCAACAACATCTCTTCCACCCCCAACAACATCAAATGTGGCGACTACAATTGACAACAACAACAACAACAACAACATTACGAAACTATTGCCCGTCTTTAATTAATAGCAAACACACAACTCCAAAAATTTGCACAAGTGAATTACAACGAAGACAACATGATCAACTCTGCCGGCAACAGTCACAACAATTACAACAGGGCTTTAATCTGTCATTCATTAGCCTTACATTCTTAACTCATTCACTATGCGAAGGCAGCTGAGGCCGTTCTAGGATACAATTGGTTTTCGACTAACAAATCATTAAGCATTCGAATTCGAATTCGAATTGGAATTTGAATTTGAATTCATCATTTGTTTATCAAACCGAGTCATGAATTGAAAGGAGAACTCGCTTCAAGCCGCATCATTCGTCACTTAATTTATAACTCAACCAATTCCAATAACTTTAAATTGTTTGCCTAGTTATCCAACCCCCCACCCCGCCCCCTTTTTACGCAGTATACATAAGCCCAGTCCACAAAAAGCACTCAAAATAAACAAAAAACAAAAACAAAAACAAAAAAAAAACTAACCATTCTCTACACCCAATGCACACGCACCACCACAAACAACCGCAAACCGCACCCGAATCAAATCGAAACCTGGTTGTTGTAGCAAATCGATGAGCAGGCGAACCGCATCATCTCGAAGCTGCTGCGCACCTTGGGCCCAACCGTGCTCCGCACGGCCATCCAGGGCAACAGTGCGAATGCGGCGCGCGACAGCTTCGATGCGGACTTCGATGACGATGATGAGGAGAAGAAGAGCGACGACAGCAGCACCGCCGGCAGTGGCGCGAGTGGCAACAGTGGCACACGGGTGACCATCGAGCTGCCCACCTTTGAGCCAGACGATGAGAACGAGATTGATGCGGATGAGAAAAACAGCAGCAGCAGCAGCAGCAACAGCAGCACCACCATCGCCCCCAACACTGAGAGCACCACCAAGCAGGCTGCCCGTCGAAAATAAAATGTGCGTGTAATTTGCTACAACAACTAAGCGATGCAAACAAAAATTTCCACACAATTTGGCAAAAAAAAAAATTTCTTTTAATGTTATTCAAATTTTGTTCCGTGTTTTTAAAACAGCAGCGCGAATTGGCAATACCACAGCAACAACAACAACAACAACCAAACACATAAATTCAAACTGCAAGCACTATGCACAAACACGTACAATCCGGCACATCCAAAAATATATATGTATCATATCGAAGATAATATCAAAATGTTGTTATACTGGCATTTCTGTGCTACGTTATTTTAAAATTGAACTTATTATACTGGTTTTAAATGCGCCCTGGCACTGTCTCTTAAACTCCTTAGCTTTATAATCCTTTCACTTTGATCCTGTGTTTCTTGGCACGTTATAGTATATTTTCCTAGTTTTCCTCTTTCATATTTGTCCATTTTCTTTCTCTCTCTCTCTCTCTATATATATATATATTTCCCTCTCTATCTCTCTCTCTCTCTCTTCCTCTCTCTGTCTCTCTCTCTATCTCTCTCTATTTTAAATACTTTTTTCAATCTTCAACTTAATTGTGCGCACCTCCCCAAATGCACTCGTTTTTTTCCAAATAGAAGGTGTTTTTTATATTTACATTCAACTTGTATTAGTTGTTTAAGTCGTTAATGATCCATGTATTTTAAATATACAACAACAATTTTACTATTTCGACTTTTGTTAAGCTCAACTTAAGCTTCTTAGGAGTGTTTGCAAATTCAAAATTTCGCCCCTACTCATATGTCTAATAAATACAGTCACAACATTCAAAAGACCATTCGGAACATTCATGTGTGTATTCACAATATTCATAGGTGCATTCAGAATTTTCACGAGCGTATTCACAACATTCGCAAGGGCCAACTGCCAACACCCATGAGTGCACTCACAACGCTATTTAGTTTTCGACTTTGCGACTGCTTACATTTCATTCGATCGCACAGCCGATATCATAAGAACACCCATTATAAATTCGATTACTGTTAAGAGTCATAATTTCTACGCCCCTCCCTTTTATCTAGCGCATGCGTTTAACGGCCGACAAATTCATTTGCAATTTGGTATCTTATTTTAAGCCAAATCAATTTGAAAATAAGATTGAATTTAATGAGATAAGGTCGAGAACGGTCTGACTATCAATCAAAATTATTTACAAAATTACACATGAATTGCATGGGTTTGTTTAGTTAATATTTGTGGCAGTTTTAATTAAATCAGCATATCCAAATTTCTTGCACATATAGCTTATTTAAAAAATACAACTTTTTATTTAATAAATGTTCACATAGTTCACATTTTATTGTAAACGTACACATTTATTGTTTTTTTATTTTTTTTTTTTAATATTTATTGATAACATGAGGATGTCTATAAAAAGAAATAAAATAGTTTGTCACATGCCTAGCCTTCAAGTCGATCAACCCTCGAACCTACCCGGAATATTTGGCGTTTAAGTGTTTCAGCTGCAGTCCGAAACCTTGCACGTTAGGCCGCATGCTGAATACCCAGTCAAAGTGCCCGCCAGGTGCTCTTCTCTGATAATTCAACGCTTGCTCTAACCCCTTCACTCTGTCGCTCCTCTGATATCCATGGTCTTAGCTTAGAAATTATTGGTATTCTGCCACAACACATGCGCTCTTCCGCTTGTGGCTTTTGTGGCCTTAAAATGGTTATATTGATTGCTTATTTGTCTATCTGCTTTTGTTTTCTCTTTTTCATTTTGAATCTTTTTCTCTTTATTTTCATGTTCCATTAAACCGATTCGATTTGTGCAAATAACCTAAAAAAAAAATATATATATATGTATATATATAATATAAACTTGAAACATTAAAACTGTAAAATGTTATATAAATTTGTATTTTAAAATCGAAAATCTCTTTCGCAATGATATCACCAACTGCAAATATAACTAAAAATAATCGAATTAATAACGTAATAAATCGAAAATCCTTTAAAATGTATACATAAATACACCAATTGCATTTGTGCACGTGCATTTTCTCATCATTAATTAATCAATCGAACGACAAAATCTTCAAAAAAAATAAAAATAAAAATAAAAATAAAACTTAACTGACAAACACCATAACTCATAATGCCAAAAAAAAAAAAAAATTAATAAAATACAATTTGCAATAAATGGCATTAACCCCCTGCCTAACTCCACATTACTGAAAAACTAACACATACACACATTGATCAATGCCCGCTGTCCCTTTGCCCACTCAACACTGAACTCTTCGAACACATCTGAACTACATACAACCACCCACGCATAAATTAACCACTGTGCCTGCAACACACTGCGCTAAATCCCTTGCTATACACACCGAACCAAATCCACCACAATCACAAACCGAACGCCAAATGTATCAACACATACAAAAATGCACATAATCAACTCCAAAATTCGAAATTTTTTGCAATTGCAACAAATGCCCACACACGAATAAAAAAAAAACAAACAAAACCGTTGCAACAATCCGGCGACAATATACGGCGGGCATCCGATTCCAATTCCGATCACAACAGAACGGTGCCACCGATACAAAAATCGATCTGTCGGCCATTAACAAACAACTTGAGGAAACCATAAGAGTAGCGCGGCAGGTGAAAGAGGCAGAGGCTGCAGCCGCTGTTGCCGCACAATCAGTTAGCTCGCCCGTAGCCCAGGCGCCAATTCCACTCAAGTCCAACGAGCCCATTCAGCTGAGCTTTAACAATGAACTGTCGACGGTGAATGCCGGTAGCAGCAGTAGTAGCAATGGACCCACCGACGTCAAAGCGCTGAACACCAACGATTTGCAGCTGTCGGAATCCAAGTCGCCGGCCATAGACGAGTTGACATTGGACTCCGCGGAGGACACTGTCGATCTAGATGATCGCAACAAGAGGTAAGCAACAGCCCCAGCAAAAATTCAATTGCTACACGAGCCACCAACAAAACACAATTGGCCAAAATATACACACCCAACATTGTTGTCGACCTAATCATGCAATTTTGCAAAAGCACAAAATTCATTTTATTTTGGCTTAAGCTATTCTCCAAGTATGTTTTAAAATAGCGGACATTTCTTAAATATTTTTTCAATAATGAAATGAAAAACGTGCCTTGCTAAAAGGAAATTTACCTTACCTAATATTATATTATTATATTACATATATTCAAAAAATACTTTCTCAAAAACAGAAATTTTATTTTTAATATTAGAAACGTAGTTTCTAAAACTTGAGACAGTTTAATTAAATTCTTGCTTTCAATTTTTTCATTCAATGCTAAATATCAATATAATAACCTATCAAAATTGCAAAGCTAAAGATTTATCCAAAAACTAGAATGATAAAAAATTATTGCGCTTCAGGAAATTAAATGCCCAAGATTGGAAACTTGCCCAAAAACTGATAAAATAGAGTTCAACAAGTAAACCCCCTTGGGCACAAAAAAGTTTTGCAAAAAAAAGTATTTACTGCTCAGTCGCATGTTGTAAGATTCGTTTCGACATTAACATTAAACAAATGTACAAAAAATATTGCATTTTTTGCACGATTTCATTAACCAATCAACAAAGCAAAATTGATCCCAATATAATCAACTAATTACACACTTCGGTCAACGTTTCCTTTACCTTTTCCAAAATGCAATCGAACACACAAAGTAATCTATTCAAAAGGTTCCTAAGTTTCGGAGGCGCTGGTCTCGCTGGCGGTTCCAGCGGCGGTGCGGGCGCCTCGCCTAGCGGCAACAGTTTGGGCGGCGGCGGCGGTTCTGGCAACTTTTTGCTGGATGTGGTGCGCGTAAGTAGAAACACAAATATGATGTCCATGACCGTTGCCCGCTCACTAGCCTCGTTCGCTTAGCTCTTCTCCGGCAGCGTACAGACTCAGCAAGGCGACGAGGCCGCCAACAGCGTGGGCGGCGGCTCCGGCAGCAGTAGCACAGAGGACGGGGACGCTGGCAGTGACAGCACGCGCACTGCCGATGGCTACACCGAGGGTATTCCCGGCCCGGTGACGCGTCTCGTGGTCTTGGCCAATCGTGGACTGGCCAACCTTGTACAAGACTTAATACTGGTACGAATTTAAATGGGACAACACTCCAATTGTGTGACAATATCAGTAATTATAATTCTGTCTGTATCTGTAGCGCGTTGCCGCCACCAGCGAGAAGTTTGTGAACTTCAAGGCCAAATTGATAACAGCGCTGATTTAAGCACCCTTGGCCACGTCCTCACGGCCCCCGTTTAGTCAAGTCAATCCAACTGTACAGAGTCAACGCAGCAAACTACACGCCCACATATACACACGCACAACCACTTGATACTCTTTCACACTTGAATTTTGTTGTGCATTACATTTGACAATGAACAAAGAAAAAATACTTTTTAGCAAATATATATTTTATATAACTCAAAATTCGAACTAGAAAAAGTAGAGATACAAAATGTTATCAAAATTTACAACACAAAAAAAAAATCGAGTATAACAACTTTTTATTTATTTTTTTTTTTAATACGAATAAAAATCGAAGAAGAAAATGCAAAAATATTTGAATACGATTAAAAAAAAGAAACAAAAACAAACAGAAGAGTAATGCAAAACTATCTTGCGCTCTTTTCCCTGTAATGTTACTCTCCTTCTCTTTCACTTTTGTAAATATTTTGCTAGTGCCCCATTTTAAACTATATGTATGCGATTGCAAATTTCCTTATTGTTCCATAAATGTCCCTAAATATTTTTGTTTTTAAAAAAAAAAAAAATCATGACTGTGGTGTTTTATTTACTATTATTTTTAAAAATCTAATTTTATATAGTCGAAGTAAAAAAAAAATACACAAACTTATATCACATATATTTTTTCCTTAACTTTTTACCTTGCGACAACAAATACAGTTGTTGCTCAAAAAATCGATAATTATCTTACAAGAACATATACGAAATTAAATACTCCAAGCAATCCAAGATTTTCAATTTACAACTTAATTCAGGATATATCTATGCACATATATACAGCCAATTTTTTTTTTGTCAAACAAACTGTTTTAATCGGATATTCTTTAATTTACACGTAAGCAATTGTGTTTTTATGTTTTATTTCAGTTTAAGTAAATTTGTACGTGTATAAATTAAAACTTTTTACTTAAAATCGCGTAAAATTATGTGTTTTTTTAATTGAGGCGCTGAAAACTTGCAACATTTGTTAAAATGTTTGCCTTTAACAATCAATGTCTTTAAATCCAAATAGGGTAAGATATTGAAAATCAAATGATAAACTTTTTCTGCATTTGTTACTAAAGAATCTGAAGTCGATAATTCTATACTGACTGTAGTCTACGGATTGCTGCGTTTATTCAGACGGACAGTCGACTTAGCCAGTTGTCCTGATCAAGAGTATATATACTTTATGAGTTCGGAGATATTTTCTTCTGACCCTTTGCATACATTTGCAAATAGGGTATAAAAAAAGAAACGTAAATATTTTCCTATAAATATTAATTATAATAAATTTCCAAAACCTGAATTTAATGATGTAAATATAAGGATAAAGCATTGGTTCGAGTCGCGAACCGGATCACAGACAATTCTTTTGGGTCTTACAACCTTGATTAATAACAATAAACATTAACAGAACAGATATAAAGCGATGCAGCATCCGAAACAATCGGGCAATAATGGATATACGTACATATATACATATGATTATGATATATATGATTATATAGAAGCAAATTGCAAATCTGCTATATACACAAACGGATGCATTTATGGTTCCAAGGATATTCAATCGTTGCCCCTCGGAAGATGAGCAAGCGCATCTAAGGAAGGATGTTGCCCAAACGCTGCATGTGGTCTGGGCTAGAGAGGCAGTTGACCGTACTTGAGTGCCACTTCCGGTTCTGGAAGCAGTTAGCAGGCACGAAAACAGTTGTGGAAATTTTGCTTTGTTAGGTAGCAAAATTGATGGGGATCAGCGGGGGTGTTGGCGGGATCAGCTGATGCAATTGGATTGCAAGCGAAATGAGATGAAAATTCAAATTGAAGAACAGCTACGAATATGCGGAAACTTGTCCTGTGACGCACCATTGCAAGGGGCGCACGAGCAATTAAAATTTCACAATTAAAATGCTTGTGCAGGCGACAGAGGCAGTGGCAGAGGCAGCGGCAGCGGCAGACCGAGCGGCAGCGGCACGCGTCTTGTGTGGTAATGCGAGACGGGCGATGGGCGCGAGGGAGAAGGGAAGAAGCGGAGAAGGGGAGGAAGGGGGCACTGCGTTTGTTTTGACAAGTGCGCATAAGTACTGTTGGGATTTGAGTTCTGTTGTGGTTATCGTTGTTGTTATTGCCGCCTGTGCCGCTGTTCATGCACAATTTGTCGTCACTTGCGGCGACGATGACTTAATTCGTTAAACAGCAGAGCACAATTATGCCAGCCAACGCTGCAAACTAGAGCGCCTCGAGCTGACCAAAGAGGCAGTGAGGCTGCCATCGCCTCATTCGCAGTTCGGGCAGCGTTCCGCGCGCACACGCGGCCACAGCACATATATACAAGAGTATGGACATGGACATGGGCATGGAGATCAATATGAGTGGTCAGCTCAGCGGCAATGCGAGTGAAGCGCTCGAGTTTTCGTCGTATCTGCTGTCGTCGTTTGCCAGCGCCAACAGCAACGGCAGTGGGGGAGTCGACTCGGAGGATTCACTTACCGGCAATCCACGCAGGCCGCCAGCGCCCAGGCAGAAGATTAATGCGCGGGAGCGCTACCGCACCTTCAAGTAGGTAATCGTTGCTGTATTTGGGCTGTCCAACTGATCCGATCCTCGATTTAGCGTGAATGCCGCTTACGAGGCGCTGCGAGGCCTGATACCCACGGAGCCAGTGAACCGCAAGCTGTCCAAGATCGAAATCATCCGCCTGGCCAGCAGCTACATCGCACACCTGCACAGCACCCTGCACGCGGGTAAGCGCAACTGATCCGCACTTGCATCTTATATTTAGTTATGCCCTCCCGCAGAAACCGATCGACAGCCCTGCCTGCTGCGCAAGTGGGAGCACAAGTGCGGGCACGAGGGCAGCGGAGGGGCGCAGCGCGTCAGCATCTGCACGTTCTGCATGCGACCGAAAGTTGCGCCAGCGACGGAAAGGATCCAGAAGTTTTAAGGATTAAGGCAACAGGGAAATGTATTCTTATTATTAATAGTAGATTAGCTTAGTTTACACTATAGCTAAAGCGTTTTTCATATAGCACTGGCTGCTTTGACCTTCATCTAGTGAGAAATGTAAATAAACGACACACGTTCCGTTTGGCGGCGTTGACTGGAAAATTATAAAAAACGAATAAAAATAAATAAAACACAATTAGCAAAAATTATATTTACATGAAAAGTGCATTGTTATCAGCAAAAATAAATGAAACACGAGTTGTTACCTGCAGTGCGATTTTGCCTATAGTAATAAGTGCATAGAAAAATTAATTTAATAACAAAATCAATTATTTAAAGCAAAACTGATTTTGTGAAACAATAACAGCCGCAGGTCATTTTCTGTGTCCCTGGCATGTACAACAAAACAAAGTAGCCTAAAAGTATCGAAAGGCGTGAAACCGATGTATCGATGGCGAACTATCTACTCAAAAAGGTTAAGGCGGTGAAATTTCGATGTATTGATGGTAATTCTTCGTTATCTTCACCCCAGGTAAAGAGCGTCTAAATAAATTGGGGTTTAGGTCAATCCTATTTAGTTTTTTACGAGGATTCCATTTCCGGCGGCAGAACTTTAAACAAAATAGTCAATATCCTTAAACAAAAACATTGTGTCATATACTAATGTATTTAAAAATGTATATATATTTATCATATAAACTATGAAATAAACAATTATAATTAACATTTGAATTTATATATATTTGAAGAAAAACTAGTTGCAATCTAATCGCTTTTAAATATAGGCTGTGTCAAAACAATTTGCGCCAAATCGAAAATTTGCTATTTATAATGATTTTCATCGATAGAGCATGACTCTCATTTGCTCATCTCGAAGTAGTTGGCAATAGTCCAGGCCTATCAAATATTCATCGTCAAGTGGTATCGATACGGAACAACCTTTGGTATCGTGCTGGCACCGATATATCGGCAACTTTAATTTGCTTATATTTAATAAGCCACGCAATAAAGTTAAGTTCCGCCGCCAGAAATGGAATCCTCGTAAAAAACTAAGTGAGATTGACCTAAACCCCAATTATTTGGACGCTCTTTACCTGTGGTGACGGTAACGAAGAATTACCCCACAAATTTATTTGGACGCTCTTTACGTGGGGTGACGATAACGAAGAATTATCGATATTTAATATAAGCAAGACAACTCTGCTTGTGTGTGCGCGTGTGTGTGTGTGTGTCTTGCCGTGTTTTGTGCCGCCGAGAAATCGAAATTTCAACCGTTTGCAAGCCTTTCGCTATTAATTGATGGACAAACAGGAATAAGCGCTGCATTTACAGTGTACAAAAGGCGTGCACAAATACGAAGCTCAACGCAAAACGATAGAAAAGACGGCAAGAGAGTGAGAGAGCGCCGCCTAAAGAGCAGCGTGCCAGTAGATGTGTGTGTGCGTGTTGTGAGTAAAACTGCGTGTGTGCATGTGTGTGTGTGTGTTGGAAATTGTTAGATTAACTGCAGTTAGCTACGTCCGATAGTCATTCAAAAGTAGTATTAAATTGGCTGCGGCAGCGGGAATTCGAGGCGACGCGCCCAAGAACATTCACCGTTATAAAAACAGCAGCAGCAACAACAGCATCATCCAAAGGCAAGCAACACCCACGACGACAGCAACAACAACAACAAGCGGCAGATCAGCGACAAAGCAGCCGTGGACAATTTCAGCAGCAGCAGCCAAGTCCACAGTTGGAGCACAAAATGGATAGCAAAGGCCGAAAAGTCATTGTTTGTGATAACGGCACCGGGGTATGTATCCAAATCCATAAACATAACCCCCGCGTATCCCCATATCCCCCAGCCAACTAGCCCAGTCGATGACACACATTTACAGCTCCTGCCTGCTCGCTTGTAGGTTAACAAGTGGGGGGAGAAACAGAGGGTCGGTGCAAACTATGCTTAAGTACATAGGGAACATACACATACATACAAACGTATGAATGTAATGTATGTAAACGGCGCTTTAGTCATATGCTGGCCAGAGCTACCTCCGAGCTGCGTCAACATTGTATTACTCACCGCGGCAAATCGAGAGTTACGCACACTCTCGCACACAGGCACATACACCCAAAACGAGAAGCAAAAGCAACAAACGAAGAGCGCCAGCAGCAACAACAACGACAGCAGGAATGAGCCCAATCTAATTTCTTATCAGAAATGAAGAATTTGTTTGTGATTACGTTCCGTTTTTGCCCACAGGCTATCGATTGCTGCAAGTCTGCGATAGCTGCATAAATTCTTGTAACCATTTACTCATATATATATTTTTCTATTTATATAAAGTTCTTTTCAAATCTTCAAACAAAATACTTTGTTCTAAGCGCATAAATTCAGCTTCTTTTTTTTTAGATTACAAGGCTTGGTTTAAATTTACTATGTGGAGTACACTGAAAGTTCTACGACCGAACAGCTGCCATAGGCCAATATTTGCTTTTGGCTTTATCTATTTACTTACTCTCTCTTGACCAACTGGTGCGATGACTATTTTTGTACTAAAATCATTCCTGGAGTGAAAACAAAGCCCACCTAATTGTAAACTTAATTGGACTTGAAAATAAAGCCCAAATAGTTCAAGCATAAATTTCTATTGATCAAGAGCATTTACAAAAGTGTGATTCAATTTTATAAACATATGTAAACATTCTTTAATATTTTGATAACTGAAATGATGTTGATGTTGCGACATCTCTTATAAGCGGGACTAAGTTGTTCGCTCAAGAGAGCTTTCACTGTACTATACGTATATTTTTACCAATGTATTATAAAGTCACAAACACATTCTTCAGCTGGCAAACGTAGCTGTTCTGAGAATCTTTTACAGGTGTGAATTTATCAGGCATATTATGAGTTTAGGAATATGGCTCGTCCTACTTATAGGGAAATCAATGATGAAATCGAGTTGAATATATAAATGTTTTCTATATCTTATTTGCAGTTCGTAAAATGCGGCTATGCCGGCAGCAATTTTCCCGCGCACATTTTCCCATCGATGGTTGGCAGGCCGATAATACGAGCGGTCAATAAAATTGGTGACATCGAAGTTAAGGTATGAGAAGCGTATTTACCAATTGGCACACACTCACACGCATTTATAAAACTATTTAACACACACACAAACACACACACTTAATACATACATACATATACAGTTAAAAGTATATATGCACAGGTCCATTATCTACTCGTAATATCTAAGTAATATATAATATATATACATATTTATGATTAGCATTGGTCAAGAACTTAGCGCATAGCCTCACCGTACTTATCATACTGTATGTCCATCATTATTATATACTTTCACCTCACTCTCATATTTCCATGCCCATTTCCATTTCCATTCTCATGCTCATTATCATTCTCGTTCTTTTGTTAGTTGAATACCAAACAAATACTTAACTAACAATTAGTGTGCCACTTGGTTATTATTATTTATTATTATTATTTTCTTCATCGGTTTTCCTTTTGCTCGCGCAACATTTCTATATTCATTGCATTTTGTACTGAGTTGCTGCAACAAAAACAAAAACAAAAACCAACAACAACATCAACGTCATATTCATTACAATGGGTGTTCCTGGTATACGATTGATCGGTGTGGGTGCATTTAAAATCTAATATGCTGATATGCCCAATAAAACGACACAGTGGTTAGTTAAATTGTGTGTGTGTGTGTGTGTGTACGTCTAAACAATAGTTTTTCTTTGCAATATTATATGGATAGCTAATGCACTATATGTCGCTATACGACATATTTGAGAACGACCCAACGAAATTGTGTTCCATTCTTTTCAAACTAAGCAATCACTAGGCTATGATAATCGGCACCAATATATTTGCCAATACTGTTGGTTTAGACGAACATCTTCATAAACAGCATGACTTTTCGCTTCCAGGCTTTTTCTACATACATCTTTATGTATATATATATATATATATATACATATATATATATATATATATATATATATTTTTTTTTTTGCAAATGCCTTAGATTAAGGTATCTTGAGCGCTTTCTACATACATTTCAAATATACATAGAATGTAGATCTATTTATTAAAAACAGTTTTGATAGCTACTAACTATATAAGTTTAGCTTATTTACAAAACTTCAACTGATATTTAAATAAAAAAAGTCTATGAATAGGAAAATCTTTCTGTTTTTAATATTCTTATACATTTTTTCTGTTCTTTTTTTTACATATTGTTTTGAACAAAATATTTTACAGGATTTACATGTCGATGTAAGTCAAGTTTTATAGTTTAAAAAAAAGTAATAAATAAAAAAAAACAACAACAAATATTTAACTCCAAGTGTTATATTGCATAATAAACCATAAACAAACAGCAAATAGAATTTCGTAAATTTTCCGAAATTCAATTCCTATTTATTATGTACACGAAATGCACACGCTAACAAATTAACGAGTAATCCTATGAAATATAGTTAAAATGTTTGTGATACTAATGCACTTGCTAATGTTTATTTTTATGTTTCAAAATCATTTTGAACGTTTTCCATATATATATTTACATTAAAGTTTGTCGCCCTTGTTTGACCGCTATTAGCATTAATTGATATTTTTTCAGTGCTTTTCAGAAAGTTGAGCACCTGTTTTTAGCTTTGAAATACATATTCCGCATAATTCTGAACATGTGCTTGTTGTTGTTTTTATTTAATTTTATATATTTTGTATTCGCAATTGCATTTAATACAGTTATATATTTGTTATGGTTATCATTTACTTAAGTTGGATAAATATGCCTTTAATTTTGCTGCACCCAGACTAAAAAGCCACACATTTTATATAGATTCTTCACCTATTTGTGTTAGAGCATGAAGAGATTTATATCATGTAGATAAATATTTTTATTTTGGTCCTTGTTTGTTTCTTGTTTAATTTTATTTTTGTATTGCACGTCAAGTATTCAAATCAGTGACAATCAGAAGTTTAGAATGTTACTAATATACAAATAGAATGAAAGAAAGTGTGTTAACTAGTTTAAAGCTTTTTACATTCATTGTACAATTGCACGTCACTCGTTTTGCGTTACTCGTTACTCGTTACTCGTTACTTGTTGCACGTTACACGTTACACGTTTTTCGTTACTCGTTGCTATATACAATCCGTCAAGTATTTGCATTTGTTTCCTTATAGTCCTTTGTGCCTGTCTAGCGCCTAAATGAGTTGGCATCTTAGTGAGTTGAACTAACTCGAATCCCTTTAACGAGTAAACGCTGTTTAAATCGAATTAACTGTACTAAACAATGCCATGCAAAATGCTCTCGTCGCATTGATATTAAACATTATCTATGCCCATTTACAGGATCTTATGGTTGGCGATGAAGCCTCACAGCTGCGCTCATTACTGGAGGTTTCCTATCCCATGGAGAACGGTGTTGTGCGGAACTGGGATGATATGTGTCATGTGTGGGATTACACGTTTGGCCCCAAGAAAATGGACATTGATCCCACGAACACAAAGATCTTGCTGACAGAGCCCCCAATGAATCCCACAAAGAATCGCGAAAAGATGATCGAGGTACGTAAAGACAAAAATCATTGTGGACTTGTCATTCATTGGCTTCTATTGACATTCGCAGGTGATGTTTGAGAAGTACGGCTTTGACTCCACGTATATTGCCATACAGGCGGTATTGACGCTGTACGCCCAGGGCCTCATCTCCGGCGTGGTCATCGACTCCGGCGACGGCGTGACGCATATTTGCCCCGTCTACGAGGAATTCTCGCTACCGCATTTGACGAGGCGTCTGGATATTGCGGGTCGTGATATTACGCGCTATTTGATTAAGGTGCGGCTTCACATAGTCCGGGCTAGACTCGCGAGCTTGCCGTACTCATTCAATTCCTTATTCCTTAGTTACTCTTACTGCGTGGCTATGCCTTCAATCATTCCGCTGACTTCGAGACGGTGCGCATCATGAAAGAGAAACTCTGCTACATTGGCTACGACATTGAAATGGAGCAGCGTTTGGCGCTCGAAACCACGGTGCTGGTGGAATCTTATACGGTACGACCTGTTTACAGCGCATACCGATTGTATTTGTCTCATGTCCAACTTTTATACGTTTTACTGTACTGTAGTTACCCGATGGCCGTGTCATTAAAGTGGGTGGCGAGCGTTTTGAAGCGCCCGAGGCGCTTTTCCAACCACATTTGATAAACGTTGAGGGTCCGGGCATTGCGGAACTGGCCTTCAACACAATACAGGCTGCGGATATTGATATACGACCGGAACTCTATAAGCATATAGTGCTATCTGGCGGTTCAACCATGTATCCTGGTCTGCCCAGTCGTCTGGAGCGTGAAATAAAGCAATTGTATTTGGAGCGTGTGCTGAAGAACGACACGGAGAAACTGGCGGTAGTTGCATTTACTTATATATGTATTTTATTTTAAAATAACGTGTAATTGTTTTCTCTTAAATATGTTAGAAATTCAAAATACGCATTGAGGATCCGCCGCGTCGTAAAGATATGGTCTTCATTGGCGGCGCAGTGTTGGCGGAGGTGACGAAAGATCGCGATGGCTTCTGGATGTCCAAACAGGAGTATCAGGAACAGGGTCTAAAAGTATTGCAGAAGCTGCAAAAGTTCAGCAACTAAACCAACAACAACAGCAGCAACATCAACAATTATAATAATAACAGCAGAACTAACTGGAGCGATAATCAATGGACACAACAGTAGCATTTGCATTTATTTATCCTAAGTTGAAATACAAAGCCTTCGGTTATTTTTCTAGAGAGATAGAGAGAGACAGGGAGAGAGAGTCAGTTTGTGCTCATTGCTTGCTTAACTTTGGGTCTGGTTATATCTGCGAATGCGGCGTGGATTATGTTCATTCAGGTCTTCCTATTCATAAATCCCCCTGCTAGTTACAAACATACATTCGTAATTGCACAGTGTAAGAGCGTACTTTTCACACACCACCACCAAACACCTTTTAAACGCTATGTTATGATCGTAATGCTAGATCTTGTATAATTTGTCATTTTGGCCCTAAATGTGTAAGCAAATGTCGCCTGAATTGTAATAGTTTACTTATTATCATTATGCCTTTGTTTCATTTGTTTTCAATTCTTAATTTCTTTATATTTTTTTTTGTACTAAATATATATAATATATACATAGATTGTATTCATATTTTTGTAAACAAGTATCTTTCATTTGTGTTGTAGCCTATAAAATGAAGTATTTTCGTGTTTCCTTGTCAAAAATGAGTATTAACCAAGTCTAGGCAAGTTGCTTATAGCTACAGCAGCGATTCTAAATCGACTGGGCTTTTGTGTGTGTGAAAGAGACAAAGAGTGAGCTGGATAGTTTAAAGTGAGATAAAACATACATATATAGAAAATTATTTGTGCTAACTAAGTTAGTTGCCTGCAGCTGCGTTTGCTGGATCATATTGCAATTCATCACTGCCCATAATTTTAAGCATAAATACATACATAAACAAAACAACAAGAAAATCTGTTCCGTTGTGCATATTGAAAAATGCAATAAATTCTAATTTTGTGTCTAAGACTTATACTTTTATTTGGCCAGCATTCATCTGAATTTATACTTGTGAGCATAAAGATTTTCCTGACAGCACATGCACATTCTGTTCGGCCGAAACAGATTTTAAGGAATATTTTAAGTTTGCCGAGCGATAAAAGTATATAAGCAATATATTAGACAATTGACCCATTGAGCAGAGATTTCTGATCAATGTTACTATAGAATTTAAACAGCTTGTAACAAAACTAATGTTACTTAATTGAGTATTAAAAATATTTGACTATGACTGAAGATTAAAAACATTGCATTCAGTTCAGACAATGATTCAGATATTCAGGATTAATCCATTGATCCCAACCGTATTCACATGAAAACTCGAGAAACCTTTTCGTATTTCGAGATAATTGATTACAAAACAGACCCATGTGTATATACCCATATGGAGTATATTCTGTTTAGCTAAAACCAGATCTGTTGTGTAAGCCAACGGTGGCTGCAAGGTATTTTTTAGCTAGCGATACATTGTTAGTAAATCAATATGCATTCTAAACTAACTGGTAAAATATATTTCAGAATTAAGATTTCAACAAGGAAACAAAATATCTTTGATTTTTATTAAAAAATTTTTTTTTTTAATCGTTTTTCCAACTTTTTAGTTTTTTTGAATTAAAACAAATGCTTAATGCGGTAAGCCAAATATTAAATTAAGTGGAATAATATAAAAATACGTACATAAATATATATGTATGTAAATATATACTCATATACAAGTGCGTAGTTAAAACTATTGCTCATATTGCATATGAGGCATTGATTTTTTTTTTTATATAAACAAAATAAAATAAAGTTGCCGCTGATCAACAAGCAGTATGATTATATATCCGCGGATCAGTTAATCAATGAAAATACATGTGTCTTTTTTTCAACGGCAAACACATTATTTTCCATAATAACGGGAAGAGAATTTGTTATAATCAGTCAAGTTGAATTTTAGAATACAAATCTTATCATTTTATTAACAATCAGCTGATTTCCTCATATTGTACATATAGTTTTATACCGATAAGAAAATTTATTTTATTTAAAAACTTGTATATGATTTATAGGAAATATCAATTTCTTAGTAAAATTTTTCATAGGAATGATTTTTTAAATTTAGAAAAACAATTTGTTATGCACGCCTGCAGAATACCATTTTTATCAAAATTCCATTTGTTGATTTAATGGAAAATGATTACCTTTCACAACTATGGATTACTTCTAGTACCCACAAGTACCAAAAAGGATTTGACAAAATGTTTTATATGTAGGCCAGTTATAAGCGTACGTCTTCAATATAAAGAAATAAAGGAAACTAAGTATTAAAACTTGTTTTTCGTAGGTTAAATTTTTGGAGACCATTTTAGAATCATAATATTATGTAAAGAAAAAATAAGGGCCACACGTTTCCTGGAAATACACATACCTAAAGAAGCATATACTTACATGCCTATGTAATTTTTGATTCATAAAAAACCAGTCAGTAGCCCAAAAGAAAAAGACATTTATTTTTGTTGGTTTAGAGTACACATTCATACATAGACACTGCAGCGGTTTATTTAGACTTTACAGTTTGCATTTAATACATTTTTGCTACAACAATTCAATAAACTCTTTTTAGTTAATTTATGGCGCTAAAACAGATTTGCTGGGTTTTTTTGTATGCTTTCGCAATGTTGGGGTCTAAGCTTTGAGTATGCCCCAAATTGGACAATAATTTGTAGCGGCAACATCGACATTGATCAACATTTAAACAATTACATTTACGGGTGTGCCACAACATACACCTCGACTCCCCTTCTGCTCCAACAGATGCATACAATTTTTTTGTTCTTTTTTTTACATTTTTAATATTGGTTTTTTTTTTTCTTTGTTTAAAGAACTTTCGTTGGTTTTGGCGTTTGAGTTGCCATTTTCTGCTTCTGTTCTATAAAAAATATAGTTTTAATATGTACACTTAGATGTTTCAAAAAGGAGAAAAAAACTCGCACATTCGGCTATATACTTACGCACACACACACAGCCACGCACGCATATAGACGCATGTGAAGTGTGCATTTGGTAAGTATATATATGTGTATACATATAAGTATATATTTAGTTTAGTCAGTAGTATTCAATAAATAAGTAGAAAATACTTTTGTTTTACTCGATACATAGTACATATACATAATACATATAAAAATACAAGAGGGTCCATAGGTTACAGCGTTTCGTCTGCTTCTTGATTTGTGTTTCGTTTTGTATTCTGCTTTCTTTTCTTTTAGGAATTTTCTTAGCTTAGAGAAAAGTACACAAAGTCGAAAGAGTTCTTGTTTCAGTTACAATTTGATTTGGTTTAATGAAATTAGTGTTTTTGTTCCATAAATACAAAATATGTAAATAGCGTGTGTGTGTGTGAGAGAGAGAGAGAGAAAGAGGTAGAGTGTGAAAACGGAAATGTCGCGCTTGGCGGATGTTGTGTGGAGTTCTTGTATGGGTATGACAAGTTGAGCAAGCAGTCGGCAAGCAGTTGGAAAGCGGGTTTGCATAAATAGTCAATTTAGCATAGCATACTTTTGTGCTGATGCATTTTAGTAAAACATTTAATATGACATTTAAATATCTGGTTTGCATTTGTTTTTGTACTCGCACGTATTATATTTTTAATTGTGTTTGTATGTTGCGGTATTTGTCTAACAATAAACGATACACCAAACGACAATATCAACACTTAAAACAGCAACAACTACAACTCATGCAAGTACATTCAACATCCATTTGTTGTCTCCTGTCTCCTCGTCTCGCACAATAAATAAATATACATATATATGTGAAAAAAGTTCAACTTTTTATAACATTTATTAGCTAGTCTGCTGTATCGTTTAATTCTATGCAATGCGTTTGTATAATTAGTTTAATTACTGCCATAAAATTAAATTAAAAAAAAAACAATTTATAATTAAAAACTACACACACATTTACATCGAAATACACATACATAGATATATTTGCATCTGTTCTATCGCTTAAGTTTAGGGAAACACATTTAATACATCTAAAGCCACAAATTTCAATTAGTTTAATGCGTGTGTGTGTGTAATTTTGCTTAAATATTGGCATTACATTTATACATTTATAAATTAAGCTACAATTAAAATACATATTTAGGATACCAAAAAAAAAGGGAAGGAAAAAATTAACTACAACACTTACATATGCATACATACATACAAACAAACACACATACATACATATATAATATGTATGCCGAACTCGTTCGCTTGTTAGTTAACATTTAAATAAATGGCTAATACAGTTTTAACGTACACATTGCCCGATTCGTTTGCGCGTTCGCGGCATAGACGAGTAAGTTTTAGCTTCAGATCTGTAGATACATATGTATACAGTATAGTATACATTCAACATAACCTCAACACTCCTGGCACATTCTTCAGCCATTAACACATAACAATATCAAGTAACATCCATGCTCAAGTGCCCAAAAAAATTATCGTACATATTCAACATTAGTTACATATCACAAATTCTGCGGTTTACCCGCTTCCCCCCCAAATGCCCCCCGATCCGACCACATATATATAGATACACACATGCATATCGCCAACAATCCACGACATCCTCCAGCTGCAGCCGGCGCTGTTTTGGCCAACATTCATTTTGTTCAGTCAATAAATGCAATATTGAAACCATTTCAAAAGTGCTTCGAGCCAAGAATTGAGTTGAGTTCAGTTGAGTTGAGTGCATCTAATTTGATTTGAATCTGAGTCTGAGTCTGAGTTTGAGTTTGCGTTTGAGTTTGCGTCTGAGTTTGATTTGATTGGATTTGAGTTGGTTTCGCGCTTCAAGTTTCAGTTGTATTAGCCGGATTGAAGTGGCTGCCACCGTTCGCGTGTGTTGCATGCAGCGATTCCTGTGACTTGAACAACGTTGTTGTTTCGCTGGAGTGCATGTCGCCATCGTCATCGTCATCATCATCATCATCGTCATCATCCCCATCATTATCGCCACCAGCATCAGCATCCAGCTCCTTCTCACTCTCATCTCCATTCCCATTTCCATTCCCATTTCCATTCCCATTTCCATTTCCATCCTCACCCTCTTCCAGCTTCACATTCACCTCCTTCGCCTCGTCGGCGAACTCGTCGGGCGCCTTGGATTCGTTTAGCTGCAGCTGCATCGGCTGCTCCTCTAGCTGCGGCCTGCGTCTGGTGAAGAGGAACACCTCCATGTGATCCTTGCCCTTGACGTAGACGCTGCCGCGTGGCTCGAACTCGTAGCCGGCGGCGAGAAAGGGCAGGCAATCCTTGCCCACCTGTATGCGATTGGGCAGACCCGTCGAGTCCATGCGCGAGGCCACATTGACCGCATCGCCCCAGATGTCGTAGTAGAGCTTGCTGGTGCCAATCACGCCGGCCGTGACGTCGCCAATGTTCATGCCGATGCGCAGGATCAGATTGAACTCGAGCAGGTCCTTGTTGAACTCGTTCACCACCCGCTGCATCTCAATGGCGAACTCCATCAGGGTGTGTATGTGCTCGTCGCCGTTGCCGCGATGCGACGGATCGAGCCCGCTGGCCGCCATGAACGTGGATCCAATTGTCTTGATCTTCTCCACGGCGCGGAATCGCGGATGCGAGAGGAGCTCGTCGAAGTCGCCGATGAGCTCGTTGAGCACCCGAAGGAACTCCTTGCCGCCCAGGTAGCTCTCGTCGTACATCTCGTTGAAGTTGACGATCGAGGCGAAGATGATGGCGATGTTGTGATGATTCTCCGAGTACTTGGCGGTGTTCTTCAGGTGCTCGGCCACGTGCTTCGGTATGATGTTGTGGAGCAGCATGTCCGCCTGGTTCTTCATGTTCTGGACGCGCACCTTGTCCTGGTTGGCCACCGCGTTCCCGTAGAAGGTCAGCCGATAGCCGATCTCGAACTCGCGGTTGAGGAACCACACCAGCACCAGGATCAGCAGCAGGTCCAAGTAGATCTCGACGTGGTAGTCGTGAAACCACTTGATCTCCTCGAAGATGAACGACGCCGCCGCACTGCTGTTCAGCTCCGATTCCAGTTCCGGATCGACGCCGCCGCCGGAGCGTCGCGAGTAGACGGTCAGCTGGGAGACGGCGATGCCGACGAAGCACAGCGCGGCCAGGAAGGCCAGTATGTTGCGCATCCAGCAGTTGAGCTGCGTGAAGTTGCAGAAGTGCACGATGCACACGAAGATGAGGAATCCGTAGTGGTACTCGAAGGCCTCCAGCTGGGTGAGGTCCAGCAGCAGAAAGTTGGCGATGATCAGGACGACGGGCATGGCCATGAGCACGGCCAGGCAGATGTGCCACGGATACCAGCTGGATATCGCCTCGAAAATGCGATCGGCACAGGACTCGAACTGCCGCGACTGCGGCAGCGACTGCGGCAGCGTCTGCGACTGCGTCTGCGAATGCGAATGCGGAGCGGCTGCCTCGCTGTTGGCCAAACTGGCGGCCGCCTCGCTGGCGCTGGCGCTGGACTTGGAGCGGAGCCGGGTGCCGTGGCGGCGGCACATCTGGCGCGTGAAGAGGAAGAGCGCAAACACCTGGATGGCCGTGAAGCAGGAGAAGAGCGTCACCCACAGCCGGAAGCTGGGCGTCACCGTGTTCTGGGTCATCAGGAAGAGCGATACGGAGATGCACAGGTAGACGGCGATGCCGACGAAAATGTCGATGTACGTGTTGTAGCGGGGCGTGGCCAGCGTGGGCGGCCCCTCCGTTTCGTGCTCGGTGCCAAAGCGATGCGCCTTGGAGCGAAAGTCGCGCTCCAGCTGGCCGGACTTGAAGTACAAGCTAAAGCCGCGCAGCGGCGGCTTCACCAAATAGCTGCGCTGCGAGCGCGCGTTGTCCCGCACGCAGCGGATCAGCTGGAGATCGGACTGCTTGCGCAGCTGCTGCAGGCAGGCGGCGAGCGGATCGGCCAGCTGTGCGGACTGCTGGGTGGCCAGCGCCGGCGGCGGCGGCGGCGGCGGCAGCGGGAACGGCAGAACGCCCGCCTCGCCCAGATTCGAGATGCTCGACGTGGAGCTGGTGAAGTAGCCGGAGACGCGATGCTGGCTGATCGCCGACTGGTTGAGCGCGTAGATCTGCTGCTGAATGGAGCTGCGGCGCGAGTTGCTCTTGATGCCCGAGTCCTTGCGCGACGTGGCCGACGGACAGATGCTCAGCCCGTCCGGCCAAATGCTCGAGTTGCGCGAGTGCGAGAAGGTCGCCCCAGCCCCGGGACCGGGCGCCGGCAGGCAGCAGCCACTGGGATAGCCATGGGAGCCGGAGTGAGCATTGGGACTGGCATTGGCACTGGCATTGGCTTGGACATTGGCTTGGACATTGGCTTGGACATGGGCATGGGCATGGGCATTGGCACTGGTGCTGGGCTCGGTGGCCAGCGGACGGCCCACGGTCAGCGTGGAGGCGCGCGGGCGCGGCAATGGCGACTGCTCCAAGGCCTGGCCGGCGGACTGGCCGGCCGACTGGCGGCCGCACTGGGAACGATAGCTGCCGGTGCGGCCGAAGGGCGAGATGTCGCTGCGCGACTGGCTGATGTAGGAGCGCACGTCGATGATGTCGTCGTACATGGAGTACTGGCCGGGCGAGCAGCAGACGGCCGATGGTGCCGCCGATCCGGACGCTGTTGCGCTGCCGTCCGGCGAGCGCAGGACGCTGCTGGAGAGCGCCGTCGAGGTGGCCGCGTGGTGCAGCACTGGCCGGGCCATCGGCGGTATGTCCAGGGTGCTGTTCAGGCGCGGACTGCAGGCGGTCTCCACCAGCACGGGCAGCTGCTGGTAGCCGCAGCCGTTGCCCAGCTGGCCTTGCAGGTGGCCAGAGGCAGCCGCAGCTGGCTCGATGAAGGCCACCGTCTCGTCGCCGGGCGCCGGCAGGGAGTGGGAGTGGGCGCGAGTTGGCTCCTTGTCTTTCTCCTTGTCCTTGTCCTTGTCCTTGCGACTGGCCAGCTTCAGGAACCGGGTCATTTTCCACACCTTGAGCCGGAGCTTGGAGCGCGTCTCCGGCACGTTGGCCGGCGGCGGCTGCTCATCCACGGTGACCGGCGCATCATCCGAGTCCAGGCTGCCCGGCAGCGACTTGGTCGTGATGATGATCTTGGGCCGCTCGCGCACCACAATCACCGGCGGTATCCCAGTGGCCGCCGGATGGATGATGCCGCGCTCCAGGTCGCGGGCCTGCGACTGCGACTGCGACTTCTTGCGCAGCTTCATGCTCAGCGAGGTGAGGCGCGGCCGCATGGAGAGCACGGGCGAGGACTTCAGCGAGTTGGACAGCTGGCCGACGGGCGAGGCGGGCGGCACATTCGGCTGACCCACCGATATATTCGTGGCGCTCTGCGACAGCGACGCGAAGGCGCCATGGGCTCCGGGCAGCATCAGGGAGCTGCCGCCGTGGGCCGTCGCCGCCATGCTCGGACTCAGGCTGTTGGCGCGCGAGACGTCGCGACGGCGGCCGACCACGAAGTAGGTGCGATGACCTGCAATGTGGACAGAAACGTTAGCAAGGGATTGGCTGCGAGTGGATGGGTGGATGGTGACCGTACCGAATACCTCCTCGCCCTCCTCCAGGTAGTAGGCGTCGCCCAGGAAGCTCGACGTCTCCTGCGAGATGTGCACCTGCTCCGGCTTGCCCGACGACTCCATTCTGACAAAGAGAAAACGGGGAAAATGCATTCGCTTTTGAGCTCCAACCAAATGCCACCTAAGAGCTCTCATCGACTTCGGGCGCGATGTTATTCGATACCATATATACAGGAAATCGTATTTATTAGCAGCAGGTATTACCCAACTCCGCCTTAGCTACAATTTGCGACAATTCCAACTACCTCTGCACATCCAATTTGAACATTTAATAATCTTACGGATTTGTTATCGTCTAAAGACCCTTTGTTTTTTAGGAAACTTACGAGATTTATAGCTTGGCTGCTTTCGACCTTCAAATTATCTTTATTTGTTCGATAAATTCACGTTCTTTTAAATTGTGATTCAGCACAATCCACAATCCACAATCTCAAAATAAGCAGGAATGTTGCAGTCAGGCGTAACCGACTACGCGATTCTCGTTTACGGTCTTAATTAATTATCAGAAAGCTGCTTAACAAATTTGGTGACTCTAGCTCTCAAATTATCCCAAACATTTCCTATGCGATCTTTAGAGAAGGTCATCAACAATATGATAATATACATTTTATGCATCTAGCTTTAAAAGTGAGGACGTATCCAAAAAATGTTTATTGCGATCTTTAGAGGAGGCCATTGGCAATCTGTCGGTATAAATTGTATGCGTCGAGCTTTAAAACTGGGTGAGATAAATAGATTTAATCGAATTGCCACTCCCCCAGTCGGCGCACCCCTAACACCCCTAACCTCAACATTTTATCTGATGCGGGTATACGCGAGTATATGTTCCAAATATCAAGTCTCTAGCTTCAATAGCACTTCAATAGTATCTGGTCAATGCAATAAACCAATGTGTGCAAATATTGCAGCAATCTCGTATTATCCGTGGGCGAAGTCAAGAAATTATCCGAAGCCCCAGTCACATATGCATATGGGTGCGTGTTTTTTTCTTATTAAACATTTAACAGCTACGCAGGGCGTAGATTTTGAATTGAAATAGCTTAGTTGCTCAACAGGCAAACTTAATAAAATTCCTTTTTATAATCGTTCACGGAACGAAAAGAGTAAATTGGGTGTCTGCAATGCCTGTCCGTCTGTCCGAATGGACGCAATTGCAGCCAGGGACCTGAAACTTTGAATACACCCTCGTGTATATGCGCGTCAAATAAGATTTGCTAAGATTTTTTGGCTACGCCCACTGGGGGCGTGACAAATCGATTTAATTTATATATGTCCCTCATTTGGAAAGCCTCCTCTAAAGATCAAGAACAATTTATTTGTCCGACTTGGGGGCGGGTCAAAATATCGATCATTTTTGAAAATAATAAAAAAATTTAGACCGATTTAAGCTTTTATTAAACTGTGAACGAGTATTGCGCACTCGGTTACACCCGACTGCAACGTTCTTACTTGTTTTTAATATCCTATGCAAACTCTGCAGTAACGATTTTCGCTGGACTTTCTTTCTGGATACGTTTCTGGCCTAAATCGTTTTTTTTCAATGACGTTAATTGAGGTTTCGCGCATTCACCTTTGGACTTTTCACTTTTCAGACAGGCGTTGGATTTACCAATTTCAAAGTGCCACATAGAATATGCACAGATAGGGGTTTGATTGAGTTTGGAAATCACAAAAGTCAGTTGGAATTTGAAGGAAGACCCCTTAGCCTTGGCCAGAACGGGTAATACCAGGTAGTTCTATCATTGATATGCGTCTATTTCATTTAAAATATAGGAGTTTCTTATTTTCTAACAGGTTGCAAGGCACTTTTTAGAGATGTATATTAGATAATATTTGTATATGTATTGGATTAGGAAATGATTATTTTAGTTTCAATAATTATCGGTTAGTTAGTCAAATGAAAACACAGTTATTGTGTTTACGTGGCGTGGACTAACCGATAATACTTATCAGAAGAAATGCAAAATGCCGAGTCCTGTTGGAAGTGTGGTATTACTTACTTGTTGGCCAGGCTGACGTCGTTGCTCCACACGTCGAACTTGACCCGTCGGGTGCCGACAATGCCGCAGAGCACGGTGCCCGTGTGGACGCCGACGCGCATCTTGACGCCCTCGTGGCGCTGGGCATCGAAGCAGCGCATGGCGTCGATCATGCCGAGGCCCATCTCGACGCAGCAGATGGCGTGATCCGCTCGCGGCTCCGGGCAGCCGGAGACGCAGTAGTAGCAGTCGCCCAGTGTGGATATCTTCTCGCAGCCGCTGAGCGTGCAGAGATCGTCGAAGCGCTCGAACAGATCGTTGAGTATCTCGACGAGCTGCTCGGCCGTTTTGGTGGAGGACATGCGCGTGAAGCCGACAATATCGGCGAACAGGATGCTCACGTTCTCCATGCTGTGCATGTGGAACGGCCGGAACAGGGACTTGACGTCGTGCGAGGCGCGCGGACGCATATAGTGCGATTCGGGCGGCTGATGCGGGTCCAGGCCACTGCTGCCGCCCTCGTTGAGCAGCATGTCGGCCACCTTGGGCGGCATCACCGAGTGTATCATCTTCTCCTTGAGCTGCTTCTCCATTTCCAGCTGCCGGCGCACCAGCAGATTCTGGCCGACCTTCATGAAGGTGCCGCGCATCCGCACCAGATTCATGACCAGCACGTGCACGCCCACGAGATGCACGCTCAGGTGCGCCATGATACGCAGCATGAGTATCTTGTGGCTGGGATCGCTGCCAGTTGAGCCGCCGCCGCCGCCGCCGCCGCCGCCGCCTTGGGCTGCTGCCCCTTCGCCGATGGGCGTTTCCAGCGCCGCTGCACCGGCGGCCGCTCCGTGCACGGCACTGACCACAATCACCATGTGGGAGACCAGCTCGAAGGCGATCGAGTAGCAGATGGCGATGCTCGCGCTCAGCCACAGCGGCATGGGCAGCGCCGTGTAGATCAGCAGCACGATCTCCAGGCAAATGGCGAAGTGACCCAGTGGACTGAAGGCCCTGCCCGTGTAGGTGAGAAAGGCCAGCGAGGCGCTGCACAGGATCAGCGCTGTCAGCGCCGACGTCAGGGTACGGTGCTTCTCGTACACGTCCCAATGGGTGAAGCACATCGCCATTATCGTGACCAGCGACATCATGGAGAACGATGTTGAGATGGGTCGCCAAAAGTCCTCCGAGCCGCCGTCGGTCACAAAATACAAACACCAGGCGACCGAGCAGAGTAAAATGTAACACAATGTGAATCTGCAGGAGAAACAGACCAAGGGCGAGGAAGAAAGAGAAAGGGGGGGATATGGAATCAATTGAGAAACTTTGGTCAAAACACATCAGAAACAAGGCCTTAAAGCTAAATTGAAGCTAAATTGGCAGTCCTCAGAGGATCCGGGTTCGATTCGGCCTTAGTCGAAGGCCACAGCAGCGAGTGTTATTTAAAACAAGAGTGCTCTAGTCGGGAGTGCCCGACTAGGAGGTACCCTGAACCCATCTGCGAGCTGTCGTTACAAGCATTTAAACATGTTTTCAAACAAACACACGCCGCATGCCGCACACTTTACTAAAAATTGTAAGAAAAAGTCTTCACAACATTTGCGCATGTACTATGAATGTATGCGTGCACTGCTTGCGCGTGCACTGCTTGCACGTTCTGTTAATTGACTTGTGAAAATTGTTTAGTTTTACCACACGTTTTCTTAACGAACTTCTGTGTTTCTTAACCGATTGTGAGGAAACTTTTTGCAATAGTATATTTAAATACTCATTGATATTCCTAGCTCTTTTTATATAAAAAATACGCTCAACAAATAAGAGGTTGTAGATTTTTATTGATTTTGTAGTAGATTGTTTAAGATCTTTCTTGATTTTGGGAGAACGGTGTGGGTGATCAATCATTTGAAATAAACTTGGTCTGCACGTGCTATTGACGAGTCTATATTCGAGAAGTCTCTAGCTTTTATAGTATATAGATTGACACGTTCAGACATACGGACGGACGGACAGGCAGACTGACATGGCTAGATTAACTCGCCTGTTAACCCTGATCAAAAATATATATACTTTATTGGGTCGGAGATGTCCCCTTCTGCCTGTTACATACATTTGCACAAAAGTATTATACCCTTTTTACCCATTTTCAATGAGGTTAGGTCGATAGTTTATGACTATATGCTATACTTTAAATAATAACAATAATAATAATTAATAATAATACGAATAATAATAATAATAATAATAATAATAATAATAATAATAATAATAATAATAATAAAAATAATAACAATAATAATAATAATAATAATAATAATAATAATAATAATAATAATAATAATAATAATAAAAATAATAATAACAATAATAATATTAATAATAATTATTACAATGGAACACAGTCATCCCTTAAGACTTAAGGAGATTATAGGAGGATAAAGCAAAGAAATGGACATTGTATATACTTAGTTGAGGCTTGTTTGTCGATCCCTTCCACGCGGGGCAATGAACCAGTACAGTTGGGGTAAGTTTCGGGGGTTGCGTGTAAGTATAATGAACTCCAGCCTCTTAGCGCCAATGTGAATGTAGGTCTGCCATATAAACTGCTGGCCCCTTACCAACACTGGCCCGTCTGTGTCGTTTTTCAGCTGGCCGGGAACGGAGTCGGACAGGACATTTATACTAATTAGTGTGGCGCGTTTAAGTCATTGCATTTGAGGGCAGAAGAAGCAGCGAGTGCGAAGATGCCGTCGGTTGCTTCTCGGCGATGCGCTGACCACGGAATTCATTAAACAGATTGCGACACTTCAGAGCAGGTGACAGGGCTGCCACCTCACTCGGGCTAAGCCAAGGAAATGGGGCCAGGCGGCGCAAAGGAGGCGGGAAGTGTTGTAATCGCAAAACTCGTCAATTTAATGGCCACAGACTGCAGTGCAGCCAAAGTTAAAGAGCGCCACTGGCAATGGTGCCAAAGGTAATGAGTGAAGAGTAAAAAGTTGAGGGTCTCAAACAGTGTGATAGAAAGCAGGCTCTGTTCAATTAACTTTGCACGTCAAAAGCCTTCCGGCTTGAACCAAAATGGTAATCCAAAACTTTAGACAATTCTGGAGGGTTTTTTTTGCTTGTAGTTGCTTCTTTCTTTATTAATAATACAGAATATAGAGACATATATACTGCGATCCCCGGGGTCTATTGTGCCTCCCACCAATGAATGGATAGTCCCTCTATGTAGTATATTTCTACCTGGAAATGCTTGCACACTTTCCCTAAAGATTCTCGATAGCGCACTTTTCCCTCTGAGTTTTTACATTTAATGTACTATATAGGCTGTTCCACTTTCCTTTGCTACTAAGCCCTGTTCTGTAGTTTGTGAAGCTAAATGTTGCTTCCGTTCGCAGGGACTTCTCCCCCGCGACTGTTGTTTGCGACTCCTCTGCACCATTTTTGCTGTGGATGTATATAGGCGATAGTCCAAGCAGAACGCCTAAAGCCGTCGAGCACCAGAAAAGTACGTGTAATTTGCCTGGTTTTTACAGTCGTTTTACAGCTTAAGATTTTCTGGCCATACTAGAGTTGCGTAACTGTTAATCGGTTATGCCCCCGCCCACAAACATCGTTTTCTCCATGACACTGTACGAATTTCTACACTATTAGATTTTCTAAAATCAATTTGTATACCCTGAACCCATTGAAAATTAGTAAAAAGGGTATGATAGCTTTGTTGAAATGTAAGTAACAGGCTGAAGGAAGCCTCTCGAAGGATCTAAAAGTTTGGCTTAATGTATTCTCGTAAAGAATATGCTGATTAAGAATACTTAGGATTTTGGATACCTCGACCCATTCGCCTCACATTTATAAAGTAAAAGTAATTCCAGTACTACCGATATGCGATTTGGTTTGTACATATATTTCAATGCTCCTGTTAGGTCCTGAAAATGTCATAGCGATCATAACTGCAGCGCCCGACTACGGAAAATGAATACTTGAAAAACTTCTAAACTAAGAGAATGATTTTTATGTTACGAGAACATAATTAACTTAATTTGGTGGCTCTGACCGAGATCGTTACGTTCATACCGACTGGACGGACAAACATACTGACATGGCCAAATCGACTCAGCTCGTCGTCTTGATCAAGAATCTATATACTTTGTGCGGTCGGAGGTGCTTCCTTCCGCCTGTTACATATATTTGCACAAAACCATTATACCCGTTTACCCATTTTCAATGTGTTCAGGGTATAAGCACGTGCGGTAAAACTGAACAATTTTCACAAGCCAATTAGCAGCAAGTGCAAGCAGTGCACGCGCAAGCAGTACATGCCTGTGCACGCATACATACATACATAGTACATACATTTGCGTGTGAAGACTTTTGTGATCCAAACGCAGCCGCTAAGTAAAGTAAGCGGCATGCGGCGTGTGCTTGTGTGGGTATGTGTGATTTTGTGTACGTATGAATGCAAAGAGGTTTAGCTGGGTTCAGGGTGTCTTCTAGTCGGGCGTTCCCGACTGGAGCACTCCTACTCGTTTACCAAGGATCCGACAGAATGTCGTCGAATTGGAAGTAATGAATGTGTGCTCGCGATTGCAGATAACATACAATAAACCACTCGATAAATAAAATACAATTCACGTTTGCAGTTAGCGCAGTGCCAACAGTATATTGGACTTGGATCAGGTGCAGCAGCTCCATGGACAATCGCTGAATGGAATTGTGGTCTTAGCTGCCTCGGGCCGTTTTTGGTCTATAAATGATTCTTCCTCATGTTGGCACTCAGTTCGACGCAGCAGCTGCTCCCTGCTGAGCCAGCCCAATGAGGCTGATGGAGGACAGCTGCGCTGGCTGCCAAATGTGAGCGCCAGGATCACGCTAAGGACGAGCAGGGCGACGCGACGCTGCCGCTGGTGTCTGAGGAAGCACCACAGGCGACGTCGCAGGCTGGCGACGAAGCGCAGATGGTTGAGCAGGCGAAAGAGCAGAAAGAGCCAGAGATTCTCGAGGAGCAGGCGATCCAGTTTACTGGCTCCCTCGCTGCAGATGCGCAGTATCACAATGGCCGTGAATGTGGTCAATAGGATCAAAGACATGGCCAGCGGTAAACAGAGAATTTATCTACTTTATTTTTTTTTTTTCTTTTTTGTCAGGTTTTACTCTGCCAGCTGGTGCGAAAGGGAAAGTTCTGAATTTCCAATGTGAAACTGAGCTTCATCTGAGCGCCTGCTACAATCAAATCGATTCGACTCGATTCGACTCGGTTCGACTGCTCTGCACAGTGTTCGTTGCATTCGTTGGGCGCCTTTCGGCGCCCCGCAAATGGCATTGACCTGCAATGGCAGCCAAACCCAAAACAGCACAGAAACAAAAAACAAAAAAAAAACGAACAAAACAGAAACGAAAAAACGAGGAAAAAAGTTAGCACCAGGCCAAGGCACGCCAAGCGGACATTTATGGCAGCAATTTTGCCTTCCTGCGCAGTTCTCAACTAATTTGCCGCTGCTTACCCCGCCAGGCAGGAGCCAGGACCGCGTGAGCGCCGCGCCAGACCCCGTTTGCTTCCTCGGTTGCCCTTTACGGCGTCACGTTGATTGCATGCACGTGCGAGAGTTGAACTTATGCATATTGGAGCTGGCGGGACGCGGTGCGGACGGACAGAGAAAGTTCGGGGCATTCATGATTTGTTTGGCGAATTCCACGGAATTACTTTTGGCTCATACACCCGGTGAAAAGCGATGCTTTCAATTCTAGTCGGACCGGAAAACAATTCATAGCATTTTTCTTGGATATGCTGCTTAAATTAATTGATTAATTGTTACGAAAATATGACAACATATATATAGGAATATTGGGATAGATAAAAGGTATTCAAATGCGAGTCTTAAGTTGGCAGCTGGCAAATTGGTTTGACAAATGCAAAGGTTGGGAGCCAAGGTTTTTATGCTTTATTACATTTTGTAAAATTACTTTTTTGTTTTAAATATTTTTTATTGGCTTTTAAGGTTGTTGGTGCCTCTTATACCGCTTGTTTTTATACCCTGAACCCATTGAAAATGTGTAATAAGTGTATAATGGGTTTGTGCAACTGTATGTAACAGGCTGCAGGAGGCATCTCCGACCCCATAAAGTATATATATTCTGGATCGGGATCGACAGCCGAGTCCGCCAGTCCGTCAACGTTTTCGAACATAGACTAGATCGTTTATTTTAATTGATCAATGGCCCACCCTGTTGTCAAAGAAAACGTGTGGTGAAATTGTCCAATCTAATTGGCAGCAAGCGCAAGTAATTTTCAAATGCACGTGTGTGCACGCATACATACATGCAAGCATTTGCGTGTTCTATTTATAGATTGTGTGTGCATGTAGCATTTCATAAGTTGAGCTCTGTCGTAAGGAAATGAACTGGTGGTTTGGCGGTGCAGTGTAAGATGCTGTTCAAGTGTCGGCTGGTTCCAGGTTCAAGACCTAGACGTGAAAGAGGGTTCACAGTATCTACACTCCAGTCGCCCCCTCAATCTTACTCTTTTATTTTTTTTATGGTCGTCGAACTAACATATTTATTTAAAAATTTGCAAGAGTCCCAAAAAAATATATTTTATTAACAAAAGCATATTTTTTATTTGTTCAGATTTGACTGTTTTTGAAGAGAACTGGTTCGGATTAAAGTTCGGTTACAAGAAAGTTACTAAGAAAATTGAAATAACTGGTTCAAACCAGTTCGGTTTGCGGCCTTGATGATAATATCTCTCCTTTCATTTACCTCGTTATTTATTCCTTTTTTTGTTATTTTCACTACAGGGATTTTCTTTGCCTCTTTCTTTGCCGGCATAGACAAATCTAAGCCAACAACATGCAGACTCATTGATGCACTCATGATTGAGTATTGGGGCACTCACCTGTATCGCATGCGTATGTGTGGAAAGACGCTGGACTGGAACTGCTCCTCTAAAACGGGTGAATCGAATTTGGGATCCAGCCATGATTTGGCGGCGGCTCGCTCGAAGGCCACCGGCAGCATGACGCTGCAGCAGGAGTGCCGGCGTCCGGTTTGACTTAGATAGGTTTGGATGTGCGGCGCCAGGGCGATTTGTATGTCATCGGTGGAATTGGCCCGGCTATCGTTGACTAGAACGCCCGGCGGCATTGCTGTAAAGCTGACCGACTGCCGACGCGACTGTAAAAGCCAAGTTAACAAAAGAAAAGAAAAAAAGACAGGAGCAGAAAACAAATGGAGAAAGATTAGTTAGCGAAATGCTGAAATGCCAGGCAAATATCAATATGTGCATGTGTGTGTGTAATGTGTATATGTGTATGTGGCGCCACAAAGTATGCGAGAGGTCCATGCGAGGATGCAAACAAGCTCTGAGAGGACAAGGACACGTTCGAGGACATGCCTTTGACATTTGCTATTTGTTGTCAACTGGGTCAGCGTTCTGTCTGTTTAAACAGCTGTCTCTCTGTCCGCTTGTCCATCTGTCCGTCTGCCAGTCCGTTCAGCGTCTTGAGCAACAAGTGCTGTGACATTGCGCATACGCCGTGTGAACGTAGCAGCAAAGTGCAAAACATACTTCAAATACTAGTTGCCAAAGAAAGATAAAAATGAAAGAAAATTGCCGGGCGTGTCACGCGACAAAGGCGGATTTTGATTTTTTCGCTTTGCTAATCTTATCACACAGCAGCAGGAGTTGGCTCAAGAGTAAAAAACAAAAATGTGAATGCAACGACGTCGCTGTAGAAGGTTTCAACTTAATCATATTAAGTATACGACTCGTTGAAGCAGCCAGCAGGTAAATATACACACAGTGTCATATATAGACCAACGCACACACACACACAGTTACAGGTACACATGCGCGTTGTTATATTAAGAATTCGTCGGGGAGTCGCTAACTGAATCATAAAAAAAGTTTGTTCAAGTTTTCGAAGCGCGCTTCATTGGAGGCTGCTAATAAGCCGAGCTTAAAATAGCAACAGTCGCAAATAATAATATTTACATTAAAACTTTGACCGCGAATAATTGTACACACGCACTCACACACACACACACACACACACACAGCCATAACAAGCAGCCACCCGCACTAAAAAATTAAAAAGACAGCGACAATTTTTTAAGCTTTAGCTGTTTTTTTCTACTTGGTTCAGAGATTAAAAAAGAGTATTTTAGTTTTGTGCAAAATTCGTTCTGCGTTAGATAAAATAAATAACTTTTTATTTATTCATTTTTTAGCCACGTTTAACATATTTAACACAGTTTTACAACTTTAGTCACAAAAATTGTCAGGTTAACAACTAAGAACCTCCTCTAAAGAATAAAATATTGCTGCCACGCCCACTATCGCCTAAAGCTGTTGCCGCACTGTAAACAGAGTACTCCTATTTGTTTTTTTTTTTTCATTTCAGTTCAACGATTTTCTTTTGCTTTCTCTTTAAATTATTTAACATACATTCGTATGTTCAATACATTTTTTTTTAAATAATTTGTATTTTCTTTTTATTGTTTTGAGGTTCAAGTTAATTAAAAATTCTTTACTTTGTGGATATTTGTTTGAAAACTTCTATAGTTTTCTAACTTTTGTTCCAGCTTTCACTGCTGGAAGTCGGTGATTGTGGTTAATTTATATGCACCTTTCTTCACACATATTTTTCATACAACATCGAAGCGCGTAATCAAAAATTAAAGGGCACACGAGTGACGAACGCGAATGCGGGTGGCGCAGAGCTGGGACAGTGGGGGCGATGGTGCGTTGGGGGGTGCAGTGCAACAAAAACCTTCTTTTTTTTTTGCTCGTACATACCCAGTAAATGCCATAAATATGCGGCCAGCATTTTCGGTTTACTGAATTTCAAAAACCACAAACGCGAGAACAGTAATTGCGAGAGCAATATTTTTAGAATTTCAGCATAGTAAACTTTAATATGCCAAACGACAAAAAAAAAACCGAAGCAACTAAAATAAACTGTTGCCAAAAACACTGCAAAAAATTGATGTGTGATTGAATTTTTTTACTGTCATGTATTTGAGTTGGTTTTGATTTATTGTAATTTAAAGCAGTGCCAAAATCACACACACACACGCACGCACACTCGAGCGCACGAAACAACAACTGTAGCAGCAACAATAATAATAAGTAATACAGCAAACAAAAAAAAAACAATATCAAAAACGACAAGAAAAGGTTCAACGGGCGCTTAAAACTCTCGACGTTGCCGTTGACGCGACGGGAACTGATTTGAATTTTTTGTGCCGGACTGACGACAACGACGACGACGACGACGACGACGGCAACAGTGGAACGTCGAAGTCGATGCCGTTGCCAGCTCTGCTGCTATTGTATTTGTTGTTATTGTTGTTGTTGTTCGCACAAAACAGCTGACAGCAAAAGTAACAACAACAACAAAGTGCAAAACAGCTTATCGGTTGCCCTGATAAGGCCACGCAGGTGAGACAGATAGATAGATAGAATAGATAGGCGCAAGATTGAAAGAGCGAGAGAGAGAGAGAGAGAGAGAGAGAGAGAGAGAGCGTGCGAGATTAAGGTGCAGCTTAAAAGGAAAGGAGAGCGATAGTGCGAGAGCGAAAGAGCAGCAGGCTGCAACACTAGTAACAACAACAGCAATAGCAACAGGATCAATTCCTGCCAAATTTCCCCACTCTCTCCGCATAGCTGACTCTGTCTCTCTGTGAAAAATGTCTAGTATAAATAGAATTCGGCGCTCGCTTTTGCAACTGATATCTTGATAAGATAAGAGGCGGCCTGGCGCTGACTTCTTAGCCGCTAAGAATTTTTGCTTTTGGTTTTTATTTGCTTTTTGTTTTTTGAGGCGCACTCGAAATGCCTTGAACTTGCCCCCGCACACGAGCTCGCATGACCCGGCATGCTAATGAGTGCACTCGAATAACAAGCAAATAGAAGATGACTGCCTGTGCGGCACAGAGTGTATTTGAATTGATTTTGATCATATTAATTAAAGGTTATATTTAAATGCACACCGCTTCCATATATGTATATATTTTAGCCTCTATCTCAAACTTGGCTTCCCGTTACCTTTAATAAATTATTTGTGTTATTTATTTTCTTTTCCCTTTTATTTTGCGATTATATAAACATTTATACATTGTATTATTTAAACATTTATAAAAATATAAAAAATCAATAAATTGAAAAAAAAATTTTAAAAAAAACTGAATTACTAATTTTTATTACTGTCAAGGAGACAAAGCAAAGCAACTATGGATGTCATCCGACACGCATGCACTGCGCAGAATTACAGTGTGTTTTAATAAGCTTGCGTGTAAGTGTAACCCAGTGTATGCATTTTTGATCCCAAGAGAATTAGCTTATTTCATATAAGTACATATATGATTATCATCAACATGTGAAATTAAATGCCACAGGAGCAATCGATCGCAAATTTAGCTGTAAAAATATAATATATATATACGTATATACATTTATATACATATAACTTGTTTATTTATTTATCAAATGATAAGTATTACTCGTAGAATTATTTCAAATATTATTTGTGTAGTGTGCAGTGCAGTGTAATAACAATAAGAACATGTACCCCAGCATTATTTGTACAGATAAAAAGTATTTAAACAAATTTTTTTGAGAGGTCGGTTTTTGAACCTACCGCAAAACGAGAGCTTTACATGTAAACATTTTTCTTTTACATTTTGGCATGAACTTGGACAGCAAATTTTACCATCTCAGAATCTGTTTTAATGCTGTTTTTACTAATTGTGACAGACATAACCGGTTCAAAATATAAACTTTCACTTCAAAAATAAAAACATTTGCTTTTCGAAATAGAATATGGAGGTGGGGTGGTTACTAAATATTTTTTTTGTGAAAAGAATATGGAATCAATCCATAGGAAAAATCATGACCAAAATGTACGAAACATAAAGATCGGTTCAGTTTTGACAAAGTTATTTGAAGTTGAATCCGTTTGCAAAAATTCGGTCATCTAGCTTTAAAACTGCGTTCAAATGGACATTGCAGAAGCCCATTAAACTCGTTTCACTTATTGAACTAGTATACAAATCGTGATAATTTGCTAGTAATATTCTGTAATATAATAATTATGTAAGGAACTAATTTGGTATATATTCAGTTTTCAGCCACATATCAACATTTGCTAATGAATTAAAAATTCCTGTAAAAATGAGGCATTCATATAGTAATTAGCAAAAAAAAAGGTTGTTGCTTTTGAAAGAAGATAAAGCGACATATGATACATTTTAAGGTGCAAGCAAATTCATTTTGTAATTTTCTACGTATTAATTCTAATTAACAGCGATTGTGATGAATCGCACAAAGCACGTATTAAATGAATAATGAGTATTCATGTTCTCTGCTCGCAGTTCTCAGTACTCGATTGCAGTTCTCAGTGAGCTGATTGTCTATAGCTTTTGTCGACCCCTGAGCAACCTCTTAACACTTATGTATTATTTAACAGATGCAATGTGTTCTTCTTGTTGTTGTTGTTGCTGTCGTCTAATTGATTTGCTGGCGTTGTTGTTAACTGTTGATACGCTTTAAGTTGTTGTCGTTGGGACATATCATAGTGCAATTAATTGCACTAAATACAATACTTAACTTTACTACAGGCAGCATTTTCATTCGGTCCATTCGATCTATTCGTCGACAAATGCCATATCATTGTTGTTAAATATCCATAGATAATAAGTACAACAACAAAAAATACTAGTGCAGTCAAAACCACAATAATGAATAAAGAGCAATATTGACAATATAACGACCCAGAGCTTAATCTTGATCAGCCGAAAAGCATTTAGCATTGCTTACCTTAAAACACGGTTATTAAATTGCAGAATTTTATTTCTGATGTGTACAAATAATAAATAAAGTAATATATAAATATATTAAGTAAGTATATGGACAGGACGTGGTGAAAAATTTAATTTTTAATATGTACTTATTTAATTAAAAAGTGTGCATTGACCAATTGGAAGGAGGCATATGAGGGGCAATAGCCCAGATAGGCAGTCGCCAACAGTTCGGCAATTGTAAAGAAGTTTTTTATATATTATTTAAGAGTCCAACAAAACAAAAATAGCAGCACCGACAGCGGCAAGCAACACATTCATTGCACTCATTTATCAGAAGTAAACTTTTAATATAAATGCAGAATTAAATAAAAAATAACCCTAAAAACCCTGATAACTCGTTTATAAAAAGACTCTGATCAAACCAATAAGAGATTGGGGTGTCTTACTACGAATAAATAATAAGAGACATTAGGTAAAAAAGTCGATATTAATGAAAAATAATGAGTGACAAAACAATGTGTATAACATTTTGTGGTAATGTAACGTGTAACAAGTATTCATTGTTAGGCAACGTTTAACTTGTAAGGCAACATGAATACAACAACAACAACGTTGATGGTAGATGAGATCGAGAATTGGCAAATTTTCAAAATTAAAAAAAGGGAAAAAATAGAAATGAAAGATATATCGTGAGTGTAATGTCGAACGTGTAATAATAGACATTTCCTGAAAGCAGCCGAAAGCAGAAAAGAAAGAGTTGGCGAATGAAATGAGGGCAGCAAAGGATTTACAAGGCAATAATGAGAGCTACAGTAAGTGTAAGAAGAAAGTAATAATTCATAGAGCCTTAGAAGTAAACGACTACTAATGTAAAAGTATATGTATGTACTTAATATAAATATTTTGTACTCGATGTAAGTCTGAAGCCCAGATTTGATAACAAAAATCATATATTTTAGACTGAAATTAGGAATTTCGTACTTATTCTAAGAATTAATTATTCTTAATTAATAATTATTATTCTTGATTTAAGAATATTAGTATGAGTTGTTCTTAAAAATTCAAGAATTAATTTAAGTAATTTAAACTAAATTTAGCACAGCATCTTTTATTCTGTGTATTGAGAAAAAAGATTTTTGTCTGCAATGCACATTAAATTACGAAAGCGATCAAATGTAGCAAAGCAAGAAAAATGTTCTAAATAGAAACAATTCCTAATGTTAATATTAATAGCACGTTACACTACAAAGTTGCAGGAATATAATAAAAATTGATTTGCCGATAAAAAGTTATGGCCAAGTTTGTTGAATTATTCGCTGGACGGAATTCACGAGCATGTGTTTAAGTTAAAAAAAATGATTTTGAAACAAAAAATTAGCAGTCAATTTGGCTAGTTAGCGCTTGACGGCTGCCTCTGAGACCGACTGTAGGAGAGCTCCGTTCAACGAATTGTTTTTTATGGTTATATGAGAGAGAACGAATTAAGGTGAAAGCAACTAGTTGCAGGCTAATTGAATGAAACGAGTAGCAGCGACTGGAGGGCCATTCACGTACAATGGAACAAGCCAGCAAATTGGGGAAAAGGAAAAGTAAAAGCAACGAGTGGCCAATGCACACTGAAAGGCGATGAATTTCACACTGATTGACTAAAGAATACAAAAAGACATACAGGCCAATGGGGCAATGCAATTGCCGAAAACAAAGTCAAGAGTTTGCCCGGACGCAAATATGATTAGTTGACCAGTTGCATAGCTGGTCAGTGAGCCGAGTCCGGAAAAACTCGCAGCTGGAAAGTGGTTAGCCGTGGGACCTTGTGGCCAGTGCTATTGCCTCGCCGCCCGCCAACCAAGGACCCTGTCTCCCCAACAATAAAGGACAATAAAGTGTTGTCGCTCCTGTTCTTGCTTGTGTCCTCGCTAGGGGCCACATTACGCTCGGCAGCGGCAGCGGCAACGGCAGTGGCAGAGGTCAAAGGCAATGTCCGTGCCAACTGCTGTTGCAGTTGCTGCTGCCGGCGGTGCTGGCATTGTGTGAGTGCGTCACAATGACGCCAAAGTGTAAATAAGTACTTACATTTCCATATGCTAGCTAACACACACACACACCCACACAAAAACACACACACCCAGATGCCGGCTAGCAAGAGCCTCGAGTGCTTTCAAGTAGTCAAATGGCAGTAAATTTTTGAAATGCATGCACCCAAGCTAAGCACAATACCAAGCGGTACACACACACACAGCAACACAACATAATGCTAACAAAACAAGTGAGAGTGCTCTAGACGGGAGTGCCCCACTAGCAGATACCCTGAACTTAAATTCGAGCGAGCAGTTGTTACATAAATTAAACACCTTGCATAGATACACAAATTTCCACACACACTCACAAACAAAAACAAAACTTCTAAGCTAAGCATAGGATCTTAATGCAATTTTAAGGATTTCAAAAGAGCATTCAAGGCTTTAGTACTTGAAGTGTGTTTTTTTTATATTTGGGGCGAGTTGGATGAAGTGTCCAAAAATAATCCTGATCTGCGCATGTTTTTAGAAGAACATACTAATCCAAATTTGGTGGCTCTAGCTCTTATAGCCTCATAGATATGCTATGAAAACCAGGTCTTTAAACTTTTATTTTATTTATTTATTCGATATAATTGAAACTAGGTAAAAAATCGAAGAAAAAAATAAAATCTTACCAATATCGTCGCGTTCATACAGATAGACGGACAGACAGACGGACATGGCTAAATGGCTTGTCATCCTGCTCAAGAATATATACACTTAATGGTGCTGAGATGCTGCCTTGTGCTTTTTACATACACTTGAACAAAACCAATATACCCTTTTTAACTATTTTCCGTGAGTTCAGGGTATAAAAAGTGTCACTGAAAGAGTCCAGCAACGGGATGACTTTACTTAAGGGCCATAAATTGAGGCAACCCGATTACCCACTGAAATAACCATGAGCGCGTGACTGCGGCTTTCCGGGGGCGTGGCGCATTCAAAATGCACAAAGATGGGCGCACCAATAAGAAATACCGAAAATAGCAGCAGCAGACGTCAATGAGAAACGACAAATGCGAAATGTACAACAACAACAACAATTACTGGAACAACAAAGATGCGAAAAAGAATTGAGGCGAAGAATGACAGCAAGCGCATTGTGGACTGTTTGAGTGGACAGGGGGAGGGGAGGGGTGGGGAAGCGAGCAATAATGTATTATAAAATGAAATGTAATCACGTTAAAAGACAAGCGGCACACACACACACACACACTCACACTCACACACACACACACACTCACAAATAGACTGGCTAAAAACCCGGCGCTTGTCGCACGGCAACACTGTCGGGGACGTCGCCATTTTCGCTGCCGCTTACATGCTAAATGAAAGGACATCACCTAACAACAGTTGACACACATAGCCCCCCTTTCACCACCTTTCTGCACCCCAGTCCTTTTGGTTCGCCCCGTTAGCAAGTACTACAAGCCACAGTCAAGTCAATAAACAGTCAGCCAAGCAAAAACACAAACAAAACATGTAAAACCATTGCCGTCGGGCGTAGCCGTTTGCGCAATACTCATCCACAGAATATTAACAGCTTGAAACAGTCGAAAACGGTTATAATTATTATTGTTATATTGTTGCTATTGATTCAATATTTAGAGAAGGTCATCAGAATTGTGCATACATACATACATTTGATGTAGCTATAAAACTGAGTGAGATATGTATATATTGGGCGTAGCCAACAAATCTTAACACTTTATCTGACATGGGTATATACCAGTATATATTCCAAGTTTTAATTCGCTAGCTTCAAGAGCGGGGAAAACAATTGCGTTCATATTAATGATGTTAATTCGAAATGAACATCGATTTTTTACATCGGATTAGAAAATCGTGTTGATAAGCATCGATGCGTCTATATATCGAAAAACAAAAAGATTTTCGAGTTAAGTTACATCGATGTTTCGATTATTTTAACATCACTTATGTAAAGTTCGCGTTTTTTTTTTGGCGTATTCAGCTCTATCCTAAAGATGGCCAAAAGGCCGATTTATTTATAAAAATCGATCGAGGTATTTCGAAAAAAAGTTAAGAATTGGGGAAAACCGCTGATCTTAACATCGAAACATCGAAGTTTTGATTTTTTTTTGTTAATCACTAAGGTTATATGGACTGACGGACAGCAAGGCGGACATTGCACAAACCCAATATTCTCTTTTCACGTCGTGAACGAGCACAATATGAGACGAAGAGGATAGTTGTGCAATGCCGAAGACTAAACACACTGCACTCTTTTTACATACTTTATTCCATAGATTGTTCATATGGAAGCTAATTGATATCGTAATCCGTTTTTAATACGATTTCGCTCTTGATTAACATACAAGCTTTTCCTTCAAAAATTCTTTTAAAGCCCGATAATTGTTGCCATTGATTGCGAAAGGAAAAAACGTATCCATGCTAAGTTTACATTATGAAAACTTTAATTCCGGAAGACTGGTTGGTACAGACACAGACAGATTTGGCTTTTATTCTGATCAAGAATACATACACTTTTTGGAGTCGAAGATGCCTCATTTAATGAGTGACATATTTCGTGACAAAATTATAATTCACTCAGCTAGAGTATAACAATGACATGGCACAGACGGTTGACACAAAAAGCAGAAAAATTATAGCACACACACACAGACGCAAGCTAACAATCAAACGCCACACACATATACAAATGCATACACAAGAATATAAGTATAATAAGCCAAAAAGAATATAAAGCGGAAAATCAATTTTAAAGCATTGCTGCACAGTGCCAAGGATAATGAGCAGTCAGCTACCGACAAATTGTGTGTGTGTGTGTGTGAAGCGAGAGCAATGTCATAGACCTAGACCCAATGCCAGGACAATGACGGGCACTGGAAATCGCAATCAAACGACCGCAAAGCGCTGCCAAACTGCAAACCTTGACAGACGGCAACCGAAAAGACTTAAAACACACGAAGACTCAAACATTTTGGCATTTGGCCTCTAATAGCTTGTAACCATTCATAAACCATTAAAAAAAAACAAATTTATAATTTGTGAAATAGGCACGAGAATCTTACTGACATCATTATTTTGCCACCAACGCTCCCTTTTGGATAAATGCCGAGCTCTTGCTTTGAAAATAAAGTAAAAAGGCGAAACCAATGTGATGATAAAAAAAAAAGTAATACGTTTTTGAAATTTATATATTTATATGTTTATATTTAAACTCCGCCAAGGGAGCGGTTCAAGAGGAGAACTTATTTATTTTGTTGTTGGCAAGTCGCATAGCTGTTTAAGCTCTTCAGTCATAGGTTTTTGATTATTGCACCAAAATCTCTTATAAATGTTTAGGTTTTTATCTACATTTTTACATTTAAGCCTAAGCCCCAAATTAAATTTTCTTGCAATCTAACACAAACTAAAAGCGCCTTTTAACAACAGATGTTTTATTCTGCACTTCAAAAATTGAGCTTTAAATGAAAAAATGTTGACTTTCAAACTTTTAAACACTTTCTTAGATTTTCAACTCTCAAAACATTGCAGGATGAATGAAATAAATTTGTTTACTTAAATTCTTTTAAGATATTCCTAAATAAAAACTAAATTTTTGGTAAGTAACTATTTTTAAAATTGTTTTTCTAAGATTTTTGATTAAAATAGAGTGCAGTGAATATTCTTTAAATGGTCTTTACACTCTCATAATAAACCTTATAGTCAACAACTGAGTAAAAGAGACTTTCCAGCCAAAGAGACAAAAGGTTTACTAAATAGTAAAAATAGTACATTTATCCAAAGATTAGGTTTATTACAAAGTCGCCCGCTTATCGTCAGTCAAAATTCAGTGACAGTTGTTCAATTACTTAAATGTCGTCATTCCCCAAACATTCAAAAGCTGCTTAGACTAACAAAAATAAGCTATAATGATAAAATACAGATAAATTTTATATTTAGTTATCTAGTTAAGTGCGCGGTTTGTAATTTTTTCTATTTAATGCCGCAACGATAAGCGCCTCAGACTTCTTCAGTTAAAGAGATATGAATGTCATTCGTTTTCTCGCTACGCTGAAAAGTATGCAGCATCAAAAATGAAATCGCATAGCTGCTAATGAGGCGAGCGCGAACTAGTCCGACCTACGAGATTGATTGACTGACTGGCTGCCTGATACCCGCAGGGGCCTATAGGCCATGAACAGGTAACAGCATTTCCGCTCACGTCAAGCGCACTTCCGCAATTCACGCTTCAGTAGACTGCGCGCTAAGCCCACTGGCAAACCACATGTGGAGGCGGCAAAAAATTTCAGACACACAGCGGCACACACATATATGAGATTTTCGCTGCTCACTCCAGTTTATGCGATAGAACTGTTGTTGCATTTGTATACCGTGTACCTGGCAAATGAATACGTTGGTTAGTTTAAACTTGTTCGATCTTAGAGAACTTGCTCTCAGTAACTTGGTGTGCAACTTTTGCTTGGTTCAAACTTTGGTTTATTTGCGCTTTGGATTTGCCAATTAAAGAATAATATTTTCCTACGCACAACCCAATGTAAATTGTTGCTTATAAGATAGTGACTTTTCAGTGATAAGCAGCTGATATCGCAAGTTGTGTGCTAAGTTACTATTTAGTTCTTAGCTTAAATTTTGTCAGCCCAAATTTGGCAGACTGTGATGACAGACTTAAAAAAAACCGAAGCACGGTTAATATGTAAATAAACAAATTATTTTATATCTATTTGGAATTTTTTTTGTGAGTATTTTTTAAAAAATTGAGATTGAAGTTGTAAAACAAATACATATTTAATTTAGGCAAAACTTGTTTTTGCCAAAATCAGAAGAAATGGGTAATAATAGAAATTTGCTTATATAAAAATTATAAAATTAGTTTGGACCAACTTCATCGTTCACTATCATCTTTCCTGTCATTATGAATAGTTCGCACTGGTTACATTTAATTTTAAATATTTTCGCTATTTACAGGGCAATGCGACGTCGCATACTGGTTGCCAATTTAATATTGCATGTTCTCCTTCACATGCTGGTAATATTTTATCGCTGCGTTCCATTTTTTTTATTTTTTTTTCATATGTAATGCATTTATTTCTCTCTTTTTTCCAGTTTTTTATTTTATTTATTTTATTTTTTTTTTTATTTTCGGCTATGTTGGCGTCGTTGTTGCCACGCCCACTTGACAGAGCTAAAGCATTTTTTCAGTTCTTTTGCAACCGCTCATAAAAAAGCGTTTACAAATTTTTTGGATGGATTTTTAGCGTGTTGTCTCTTTGAGTTAACAATTATTGTTGTTTGTTGCTGCTGTTGTGATTAACGCAAATTGTTATCAATTGATATTTTGTTGTTGGTGTTGACCATTGTTGAAGAACCGTAAAGGCAAATATGCATTGCCTTCAATTAACATAGAAAAGCACAGAAAGCGTGTTGTAATCTGTGTGTGTGTTGTGTGTGTGTGTGTGTTTGCGCGTAAGTGTGTCTGTTATTGCATTTATTATTTGTGTAATGGCAGTGACGGAAACATCGATTGAAAGCCAAATGGATTTGATGGCTCCCAAATGGAAACCCTTGACAGCGGATCGAAGCAAACGTCACAGTGCATAATGGCATATGAAATTTGAGCTGCACTTAGATTTAACACACCGTCAAGCTAACAGGCAGATGGATAGATAGAGACAGGACAACTCAAGGACGCCAATTTGATCAGCGACAGGTGCAACCGAGTGCACTTTGGCCATATTAAGTATACGCCACAGCAGCCAGTTAAAAGCTAAGCCTGAAGCTGATTTTGACTGATGCCTGACGTCTTCTGGTGTCTCGCGTGTGACTAGGGGCGACCTTATCAGCGCCCATGACCACAATATAAAATACAAAAACAAAAAAAGCAAACAACAAAGAGCAACAACAAGAAATGCTTGATGGATGACGGACGTGAAGTGTTTGCCGACTGCCAAAAGATAAGCGATAAGATCGGCGGCATCGGCTGCTGTGTTTGTCCAACCAACTGACGTGAATGTGAGGTGGATGTGTGCGTGTGTGTAAGATGAGAACTCTTAATTAAAATGCAGCTCTCGGCTAAATACGTAAATTGTGTGTGGTGCGGCTACAACAGACAAGTGAGCGTGGAAATTGAAAGAAAAATTTCGGTTAAAATAGCTTTTAGGAAATGTATTATTTGCGCAACTTTCAAATCATTTATTACTTAAAGAAGTCTTAAGAATGTATTGCATTTGCTAAATATTATTTAGTTGAATAAAAATTTTAATAGCTGCCAACTTAAACTTATTTAAATAAGTCTTTTCGAATAATATTAAAAAATGTAAACTAAGCAATTTAACAGCAATTAACAGCAACAACAATTGGATCTAGTTCAAAGCTGTAAAGCTTTAAACTTAAATAGGTTAAGTAAATCAGTGCAATTTATAAGTTTTTGGTTTTAAAGTGCTTAAAAAGCTCATGTTTCAGCTTCTGTTTTTAAATTAAATTCTGTGAAAATGTAGGTTGTTGTGTTAATCAAAGTGCAATGCAATGTTTAGTGTGAGCTTTGAGGTTGAGAAGTAACTTACAGTTAAACTTGCGTGAAAAATCAAACTCTAAGCTTCAACGTATTATAGACGTTAATAGATGACATACAATTGCAATTATGATAATTACTGCATGTTAAATTTTTCACAAAAAAATCACTTTTTCGGGTGAAATGCACTTGCATACATCACATTAGGTAACTGCAGTGACAAATTTAGGTAATGGGTTTTTGTATGTTGATCATCAATCTTTTAGTCAAAAATCGAGTGGTCATTTAATTGTTTGACGTCATTGAATAACGAATGTTTTTGGCACTCACACACACGAGGACGCCCACATGCTGCAGATTTATTTGTGAATACAATTAATATGATTATCATGTTCGATTTCAATTATAAAGCACTCACAACTTATCGGCAACTGTCAAAATGTGGATGTTATGCAAATGTTGCAATTAAATCAGCATTTGATTAGCTTCTCGTATGTGCGTTCGATATGTTTCAATTTGTCAGCCTCATTTGACAGGAGGATCTGTGCAACACCAACACCTTCAACCACCACTCCCTGGCAGCCTTTAACCTGGCTTTAACATATTTTTACTTACTTTTTACACACATGTGGAACAATTTTGTTTGCCACCAAAGTCAGCGAACCCGTCAAGTGTCTTTGGGCACTTGGCCATCTCTCTGTTCCTTATATATAACGTTTAAAACACTTTGAATGACTTTATCGCATTTTTTTTTTACATATATTTTATCGCAACAGCATTTACCTGCTTGCCTGTTGTTGTTGCTGTTGTTATTTTATGAACATTGCTCTTCGCCTGGCAGATTTATGTCGACAGCCTTCTTCTCCTCTCCTCTCCTCTCCACTCCTCTCCACTCCTCTGCTCTCCTCCTTCCTTCGCTCTCTCTTACCGCTTAAAAGCTGCTTAAATTCTATTAAATTGTTGGCTCGCTTTGCCCCAAATTGCTTCAAGATTTTGCCTCAAATGTTGTTGTTGTTGTTTTTTGATATATTTGTTGCTGCTGCTGCTGCTCTAGTTCCTATTGTTGTTGTTGTTTGCGTTGGCTTGCAAAGTTTGTCACGTTGCTGTTACGTGTTGGGCCCATGTCTCCAGAACATGCGCCAGCTCCAGTTCTAATGAGGCAGCCGCATTGCCGGCGACCCACTTCCCAGAGAGGCTCCAGCGTCAACATTGAGGAAATTGCGTGCCGCACATTTAATTGATTGCCCAACAACCGGACACTGCAGCCGGGCCAAGGCAAAGCCCAGTGCCCAGTAGATGGTGGCTCAAAGGCTGGGCGCGATCCACTCATGGAAGGGGGCCCAACAACACAAAGAGCACTCACCACAACGGCCAACAATTGCCGTATTTATACAGATTATGAGGACAACAAAACTCACGAGTTTGGGCTTTTACCAGCTCTTTTACAAAACGCAGTTTGGAATTGAAGTTATACCATTTTCTGCTTAAAATATCAACTGCTTTGTAGCCTTGAATTATCTTAATTTGTGTATTTTTAGTTCTATGTAGAACACAGCTATTAAAAATTGCATTCAAAGCAATACCCCTGTAATATGGATTGTTATTTCAATAAATCGCATGCATTTCTGTGTTATTTATTTATTTATTGATTATTTATGTGTCTTAACTGAACGCTATCCGAGCTTAAAAGGCGCATTCGAAAAATTGATTGATTTTTTGTGTTGGCAAATTTAAGAAGCTCAGATTGACTTGCTTAGCCAACCCATTCTCAGTTGGCTAAGTAAATTATCCATTGAGCTCAAAATTGGTATCAACAATTCGTATCCTAACCCATTTGACTAAAGTCCATGCCCGGCTCTTGGGCTTATTCGGCTGCTGCTTGCCCTTGTCATAAATTGTGGTCACATGGCAAATAAATCCAATTAAATTAGCAACAATCTCGAGTGGGCGCTCGATGAATGCACGGACGCTGATATTGGCAGTGGATATAAAAGGGGAGCTGCAAAGCTGGGAAGTTTGCTGCTGGGAACTGCGAACTGGTAACTGAGAGGTGGAAGCTGAAAGCTGCCGCCTTTGTAACAATCCACTAATATTATTTTCAATTTGGCTTTGCTGTCAGACTCACGTATGCAGCGTCCTAGCTCCCAGCCTCCACCCCCACAGTGCCTATCTCACCCTCTCTGGTCATAAGTTTTTATTCGCAGTTTTCTTTATGCTCTTTTGCTTTGCGTTGTGTTGTGCGTTATTCAATAGAAAATTAGTTTGTTTGTCTGTCTGTCTGTCTGGCTGTCTGCCTGTACATTCCTCGGCCCTCACCCACAGATAATACACACTGTTATGCAGCAGGTACTTTTGTACTCGCTCACATCCAATTTTATTGCCCATAGCATTACGCATTACGCATTACGCATTCAGTTTCAATACCTAATTCACTTTCAATACCAACACCAATTCCAATCTCCCACCCCTTTGGCTACAAGTCAAATTAAAAACCTTTACCCGGCTCTCTTTTCGTATCAACAAATGTAAATTGGGTAGCTCTGACGCACTTTTAATGCGTTTCGCGCCAGCTGCGCCCAAAGTTATGCTACACAGCTGGGGCCAACTGTTGCCACTGTGATTATCTAGATACCCGACCTGGAATTGGCATAAGAATAACATACCTTACATAATCCCCAATTCATACAATAAGTGTTTATTTATAGATTTACTAACCAGTACCCAAAATGTTCGTGTGTTGTTGCTTCCTGCTCAATACAACAATCGGACAATAATCGAAAATTTGTCGAACGCGTTGCAAGAGCGTGCGGGGAGGAGGTGCATTTTATGTTATATCAATAGTATGCATAGCAAATTCTTTGATTTTATGGGCGTTCTAGGACAAACAAAAACAATTAAATACATCGGATTTATTTGAGAACTCGCTTATAAACTTAACTTAAAAGTTAAAACTACGGTAACAAAATTATAATATAAATCCTTCAGCTACTATGAAAAATTTAAAAAATGAATTAAAAAAGTTCAAGAAATGCAGTTAAACTTCTGAAAAGTCCTAAAACATAACTCAAGCAGAAGCTATGAGAAAAATGTTCAAATGCCATTCAACATTAGTATATCTCAATTTAGAAATATCTTACTGTACCAAGTATTTCCAAAAGGCAGACCTAAAGATCTTTAAATTCAGTCCAATTGTAAATAGTTCAGATTTCACACGTCACTCGCTCATCTTTTATGTATTTTACTTCTTCGTTGCATATCCCAAAGTTGAAATCCACAAATGTTGAATATGTATAAACTTTCTAAATAATTGTGTACAACCATAACCTATAAAATAGTTCGTATATTTTAGCATAAAAGGTGAATATTTATGAGTACGATTTTAAGTACAAATTTAGGTACGGCGTAGTGAACGTGAAGTACTTGACTCTTTCCTTGATTGGACCATTTTGTTTCTTGTCTTAAATTGTTAAGCGATACATATAAATATATAAATAGCTGTCAAAGCTTAACTAGTTAATTTCGACAATGATGTATAACAATATCGTTCGACAGAAGAACAAGAAGTTGTGTCTCGCAACAATTTATATCCAACTGTCAGTTGCAAATACTTGTTTTAGTTCATATATAATGCAGGTATTATCGCATAGTTGATAAGAAAATATCTGCTAAATATTGTCATGTAATAAGAATATTCATATTGCTGAATGGAATGAGGATGTTATAAGATAACTAACTAAATTTTCAGATTGCAATCTATGTTTGTACATACTTGGTGCAAGATTGCCCAAAACTTTTCAGATATAACAAGATCTTTTTTAAATTCATTGAGAATTGTGTACAGCTCCGGAAAAAAATCAATAAAATTATAGTTTTGAAAATTAAAAAAATTTGTTTATTCAGGGCAATATAATTCTTTGGACTTGCTGGAGAATTGTTATTTTGTCTAACTTATTATAAATGGCTACCGCACTGTGCACACATACACACAGACACACACACACACACACACACACGCCACTCAACACATTAAATTTGTATCAATTTGGTGTTGCCATCATTCAACTGATGGGCCTTGCGGAACATGAGCTCTGATTCGATTGCTGTCGTGTGTCTGAGTGAAAGTAGTATCCGAATGCGAATTCAATGTTAATGGCAGCTCAGATGAGTCCTCTCACACCCCCACAAATCACATTTTTATGCACGCATCTGGCAAATGACAAGCAAACAAATGATCGCCATGGCAGCGAGTGCGAGTAGCCGGGCGCCTTAGCGGCTCAGCGGTGGGTCAAAGGCTCCCCAGCTGCTGCGGCTCCCATTGCTGCTGCCTGCTGTTGCTGCTGTCTGCTACTGCTGTTGCTGCTGTTGCTGCTGCTGCTGCCAGCTGCTTCTGTCACTGGCTGTGACGGCCATGTGCGGCAAGGTGACAATGCAACTGGGCGGACACGTGGATGTGGACGTCACAATGTTGCGACTGCTTCTGCTGCTGCTGCTGACGCACAGAAATGAATTGAATGTCCGACAAACTGACACTCGGACTGACTGATGAACTTTGTGGTAATAAGTACTTTGCCCGCAATCCCTGTTTACTTTATAGCTATTTGCCCTTTAAACGTGGGCGACAAAAATATGCTAAAGATGTGCAAATGCATTCAACTGGCAGAAATTGACATCTTTGACCAAATTAAGTGTTGAATCAAGTACATGCGTTGTCAAAATCCTGCCAGGCTGGGAATTCTTAACATGTTTACTGTTTTTTATAATTCCAAAATTCTTAAAAACAACACTCAAAAGAAAAAATTGCTTTATTGAAAAGAATCAACGTTGAAACGAAAAATGATCCCCAATTTCAGACAAAGAAATATTTTTCCTATATTTCGAAACATATTTGACATTTAGAAATTTTAAAAGAAGTCAATTTGCCGTAGCCGTTTTTTGAGAGCATTTTTACACACAAATTTTTTTTTCTATAGTTTGATGCAACATAAACAACATTAAAAGTTGATTTTTTTAATCAAGAATGCTGCATAATAAATTTAAGAGTATTTCCGAACAAAGTGCTCTTGAATTTTTAAGAACAAAGCTGTAAGAATTCTTTACCGCTCGTAATTGAATTTGAAACGGAGTTTTAATGTGTGTAGGAGCAACGCCCGACTGGATTACCTTTGATTGTTTTCTTTCTTAGCACGTTGCAGATTATGAAATGCGTAAGCAGCAAATGTCAACGTCAATGTTCACAGCCACCAATTTGGTTTGCTGAAGCGTGGCTGTTGCTGCTCCTGCCTGGCGCATAACAAAGCCGTATAGCTTCAATAAAAGTGAGCTAAAACCAGAATAATAACAACAAGAATCACAACAAAAATAGCAACAGCAATGGCCACAATAAACAACAATCTGTCAAAGCTGTCAGAGCAACGATTATGCCAATTGTTTGCTCGCAGCCCCCTGCTCCCCATGCTTCCTACACGGCTCCCACTCTTACCTCCATATTGTTGGTAACGCGTTCACAAGTTTAACGGCTCATTTGCCAAGAGCGCAGCAACAGCAACAGCTAAGGCTGAAGTTGAAGCACAGCCAAGGAGTAGCTGTGGACTACCTGGCGTATGCGTGTTTTCCCTTCGCACACTTGAGCGGCCACAAGAGGCACAACAAGAGCAACAACAAGCACACACAGCTGACATGTGTGCTCATCACTTGGCTCGCCATTTGCAGCTAAACGTGCGCATATTTATTTAGACACGCCCCTCCTCACCCCGCTACCGCCCACCGGCAAGCTGATGAGCTGCCCCTTTTTGGCCACGCCAGTTTATAGCTCATTATGCGACATAATTGTCGGCAACAACAATACTGATTGCCACCAGTATTTGTCCTTTGAGCCCGCTCTCCCCTTCTGTCTTACTCAGTCACTTTTGGTGCCCAGGACGACGGAGCAGCAGCAGGATCAGGACAACACCGCTGAGCGAAATCGGTGGCGACGTAGCGAAACTTTTAATTGGAAAACTTTTGCATACGCACAGATAAACGCGTCGGGTGCTTGACATCGCGACTTCCACACACACACACACACACGTGCTCGAAAACATATGCAAATTGTATGTAAATCTATGAAACTACACACACACACACACACACACTCTCTCAGTCTTAGCGACATGCGACATAGCTTAGGAATTTCCATAAATGTTTTATGTTAATTTGCAGCTCAGCCAGGAAAAAATTGTTGTAAGTGTAGCGGAATCGCGCGAAACTAACAAAAACAAAAACAACGTAAAAATCACACATGCAACTGGTAGATACCCTGTACGCTGGGTTCTGCCCTGCTGCACACAATATCTGTTCGTCAGAATAAATTTTTTAAATTAAAAAAAAGTAAATGAAAAGCTGTCCCAACAATCAGGGCTTTAGCTTTTAGAAATTGATTGTGATTGGCCAATAAAAAAATTTGGAGTTCCTAGTAACTCTTTTATACTTGTAGATCGATGCCCTCAACAAGTATTTATATGCATCAAAAAAGTATAAACACACACTTGTTTAGTGTATTTGTGTCCATTGAAAACAATTAGACTGATTTCTTCCAATCTTATTTCACCTATGGGCCAAAGGATCACAGTGTAATCGTCAACCTGATGGAGCTGCCTGCATACCCTGCGCATCTACTTTATGGAAGCAAATTTGTCTTTTGCTGCCTGCCACCTACCAAAGCCCTACTTTATGTTAATCTGACGTCTTTTTATGGGTACAGCGCAAAAAAAAAAGAATAACAAACATAACGAAGTAAAATTTGACACATCGAAACTTAAATACTCTTTTTCACAGACTTTGAACTCTTATACTTAAGTATTAAAATGAGTTTCACAACTTTTAAAAATAAATTCTAAAGTTAAGAAATATTGATACATATATATATATATATATATAAGTATAAAGGCACAGCTCGAAGGATTTATAATCCATTTTTTATAAATGTACGCATCAGGCAAAATTAGGCAAAAACTTTCGATTATCTCGTAGATTATGAGAGCTAAAGTTGGATCACATGAGCAATATACATATGTTTTTTTTATGCAGCACGCGCAGAAGATTAAAATTCACACCGGGACATTACTCCTTTTTAATATGCTTATATAATAACAGCGATCACCGCACATAAACTTTAAGCGAAGTTGCTTATGGTGCAGTGAAAACTCTCAATTCTTATTTTTAAAAGTCCTAAAGGCCTGTACAAAAAAAATTCGAAATAAATTAGTGACTGTTTTATTCTCTATTTTAAATTTTAATGTTTTTATACATTTTGAAAATTTCTCTGCTTAAAAGTTAAAAAAAAAAACTAAAAAGTTTGGTAATTTTTTTTTTCAAAAACCATGATCAAAATTCTACACTCATAAATTCACTTTTCGGTTTTTTAACAACTCTAATTTCTGGCAGTTCCTCTATCCGTAACTAGTGCATACTTCAAGGGCATTTTGTAATTACAAAAACTGGCAACTCTTGAATACCTTTTACGAAAACGTAATGGCTTTTGATGGCAACTTCGAGTATTTGCACTACTCCCGTTCGTGGCACGAGCTTTTACAGCCCCGTCAAGATGCTGCGAGTGTCGCCGATGTTTGCCAGTTAATTGCACCACTCCATTATCGCTCCTTATTCCACTCGCGGTCCTGCCGCCAATGGCCCCAATGGCAACTTTCAACTCGTGAATTCATAATGAGCCTTTACTGCAGCAGCAGCAGCAACAGCAGCACCATGACAAATGTTTAGCATCCTGCAGCCCAATACGACAAATTGACATTTATTGCTACTGTTATTCCCTTCAGTCCTTTCTCCCCAGCAATGTGAGCAATATCTTGGTCATTTACCGATTTGCATTTATTTCATTGACTCCTTGAATAGAGCCTTTAAAATTTGAATATTTTTTATTTGAATATTTTATTGCCCAGACGTTTTAAACCTAAAAGTACGCTTACCAATCAAGCTTTGACAGACCTATTGTCGCTGGCAGTTTGGTTAATTTTTTTTGATTACATATAAACATAAATTTGACCTCGCGCCAGCCAGCTTACCTATAGTACAATATATCATAAGTTTGGATATTTTTGCTGATTATCAGAGACCTAACTTTGTTTTTGCGTGAACCAAGACAGGAGATTTTTTTTTATCAGTTGTATATTTTTGAGGAACCTAATATAAACAATTTTACTATTATATTTTATATATATGTTTATAGAGTATTTTCTTTTCTCACACTAGTTCAGTACAACTATGTATTCGACAGTAAATTTCAACAAACTGATCTGAACTGACTGAAATTATATTGTTAAAAAATGCTCAATTATGCAGCCGCTAAAGTCAGTAATTCATATTTTTTAAGTTGCAATTTTCCGTTCTATTGAAGTTAATCCAAACCATTTCAAAAAACACAAATGGTTTGGTTCGGGTTTCGGTTGTCCATTTATGGACAACTGGTTCGGCTCAATATTTGACTTATTATTTAAAAAATTGTATAGTTCTAGGCTTGAACCGGTTCGGTTTCATACTGGCTTACAGCCCTGGTAAGAGTTAAATAGGACATTTGGAATCAATAAAATAAAGTCCTTTAAGTTAGAATTTTTAGGTTCAAAATGAAAAAATCCAGCACGCAAGTACAAAGTAGAAAATTCATGATTTTTATCTGAATGGACGGTGGCTTTGATATTGCGCGGCTGTGTTGGTGGTGCTTCTGCTGGTGCCTTTGTTGCTGTGCCAATGGCATTGGAATGCGACAGTTCCATTTGGCCCGGCTTGACCGCAAGGACAAGCCGAAACTCAATTCGAGCGACCCCCCTTTTACTCCGTAGTGCTCTCTACCTTCTCAATTGGCACAATTCCCTTGTCGCTGCTCTCAGTGGCTTTGCTCTGTGCAGTCAGCTTTTGCTTTTGCGTGGCATAGTTTATGATTACAATATTTTTCATAGCATACTTGCAGGCGAATCGTTAACAAAAACTGCCAACCGGCATTCCCATGTGTTACATCAATGTTGTTGTTGTTGTTGTTGTTGTTGTTGTTGTAGTTGTTGCTGTTGCTGATGTTGACATTTGTTTGTTTGGCTGTTGCTCTTTTGTTTGCTCGTCGTAACTTTAGTGTTCTGTCAGTTTTCTGGCATTGTCAGTGGCAGTTGCCCAAACTAACACCAGCTCTCTCTCTCTCTCTCTCTCTCACATACACACGCACAGACTACCTCTACCCCCTACAGGCGCCACTCAATTCCTTGCGCCGTCCGCTTTTATTTGTTATTCTAACATTTACCGCTGGCTATTTATTTTTCATTTAGTTTATTGCAATCGAGACGCGCCGAGTTGCCAATTTTTTTGCCTTCGACGACAGCTGCTCAGAGGTGAAGGGGACGAGAGGTGGATATGTGTGGTGCCACTGTATCGCTAATGATTCAAGTGGGTGCTTTACTAGCTTTTTACCACCTGCCGCCTGTCGCCATCATTAAAAACGCATCAATCAATGAAATCAATGCGAGGGAAACAGATTGAAACAATCAAAGAAAATGATGACCGGGTAGCGCTAAGCCGAAGTGGGTTAGTCTGTCCTAAATTACTGTCCTAATTGCCACAAATCATCATCATCATAATCATAATCGTTCCCTTTATTCGAATACTTCGAATTGGACGCCAGACACTGTAAATGTAAATTCAGCTAGCGTGCGAATTAAATGCCGAGGACTTAATACACTTTCAGATGTACAATATAAGTTAATCCGATATTATCCAAGTTAATAATTAAATAGTATTCTGCTGCTTACAAAATATATCCTGAACTTAATTTTTGATCGAATACTAGATGATATTCCAAGATATCCCTGTGTTTACCCATTTTTAGTGGATCCAGGGAATAACTTCTCTTATTTGTGGCGTTTCAGCAAGCTGCCTGTGAAAAACCCAGTTTTTTAGTTAGACATGCAACATTAAGTCAAGAATCCTAATTTATGAATATTCAAGAACGAAATTTAAAGAACAAACGGGACGAATTCTGTCCCGCACGTACTTGAATTTAAAACGACGTTTTTCTCTCAGTACACAGACTGACGGACAGGGGTATATCGAACAGCGTGTCATTGTGATCGAGAATATATCTAAGTACCTACATATATATGCTAAATAAGTGCCAAAGTTGCCTTCTTCAATGCGATACATTAAATTGTGTTGAATTTTAGAATTTATTTTTTATTTTTTTGTATTTGGCACTTTGTGAGACGTTTAGAGATTCAAGTAGAAAATCACTAAAATAAGTGGAGAAACTGAATGGGTACTTCTTCGGCATGCTTATCATCCATTTAACGGTGTCAATTTGCAATTTATCTGCACATTTTATTTGGTTTTCTTCTACTTCGGTTGTTTTTGGCTTGTGCTCGCAGACACATGTTTCCATATGTGTAAGCAGATAAACGATTTTGTAAACAATTTATTTAGCAACTTTTTAATCGGAGATTAAAGTTAAAGTATTTACAAGTTTTGTTGTCCAAACTAGTTTTCTATTTCACATGTTGAACGAACTTCGAATTCCTTTGCTTTGTTTTGCCAATATGCCACATTCACCACAATTTGTATGGCTTAAATTCCAGTTAGTTTCCTTGAAACGGTTGCATCTTCAAATGTATTATCGTAACATAATGCTTTTAGCAAAACTTTCCCTTTGCCTGACGCTATTTTTAATCCTTTATTTTCAACCTACAAACAAAGAAGCATTTAGAGCAGCATTTTATACTTTGTACATGAATGCCGTTGTAGTTGCTTGCATTTTTCAGAGAATTCATTATACCTAACGAATTATGAATAGCCACTTGAACGCATCGAATGACGAATGCTAGAGATTTCTTATTAAAACACTTTTGAATGCTTTCAAAAACAAGCTGATGCAATAGGTTTAAAGATAAATATAAAAAAATGCATTCGTACTTTTACTATGTTCTAAGAGGAAAAACAGTTTGTTTGTTTTGTGCCGTACATTTATTCTTCTTCTATATACATATGACGAAAAAACACTTTTTTCTATGGATATACTTTGTTATTTATTTTTTTATTTTTTTTTTTAGTTTTTAGAGGTGAGCTTCGATTTTTGATCATTACTCGACAAAATCACAAGCGATATTAAAAATCTGTACGGTTTTTGAAAGCTAATGAATATATCTATTAAGCAGTCATATATAATTCTTAATTTAACATTAGTTTTGCAACTATGTAATTTTGAATTAAGAGAATTATGTATCAGAAAAAGTAGGTTATGTTAAAATAGGTTACCTAGTGTTATTGGTGGCACGTCTACTTCTGTTTCTCTTATTACGAAATGCTTACGAAAAGGTATACAGGGTATCGCTCGGTCTGGCATTTTCGATTAAAATACTTTTCCTTGTTAATGCTTAAAGACCTTTTTTATGTGGATTAAAACTAAGTAGAACTCTGTGAGAAACGCCGTTATACATTATCTCGCTTAAATGCGATTGCAAAATATAATTGGAAGCTTTCTGATTGTACAATATTTTAATAGTTTAGAAGTTGGCTGCCTTTGTGTCGCTTGTCCAGCACTGGCTACTCTTCTGGCGCATGAAAATGTAAATTTGTTTAACAAGGGAATGCCAACAATGTGTGCATAACTGACCAGCCTATCCAGCGACCCAAGAACCCGTCAATACGCAAGCACGCCAAGCCCGGCAAGCCCGGCCAGCCGCCAAACCCGACAAACCCGCCAGCCCGTGGCTACCGCAAACATCCTGCGGACAACCGCTGGTTGAGTGGGGCACGCTGGCTGGGACGTGGACAGGTTTGACCCACTTAAACTGGCGCCGGCAACGGGCAGAACTCGCAATGCTTTACGCTGCTGCATAAATCATGCGCCAAAAACGCAAACTCCTGCCCCACAGGATGCGAGGATATGCGATGTGGGCCACACGGCGAGCCAAATGAATTTGTAAACAGGTGCAAATTAGGTCAATATTTGTAGCATGAGTGGCGACAGCTGTTCGTGGAGCCAAAGGCGAACGTGGCAACTGCTCGGTGTCACTAAGAGACCGTGTGTGAGGGTATGTGTGTGTGTGCGTCTGTGTATGTGCGTCGCATACATAAACATGAGACGTGAGACATGAAACGACGACGTTACTGACCCAAAATTCAAATGTTTATGCGGGGCCAAAGAAAGACGAATTCTACTAGGCAATGCTCAACATATTGTTGTTGTTCCCGTTGTTCTCGTTGTTGTTGTTGCTTTTACCTCTGCTGTTGCTCTGTTGCCACAGGCATTGCTGTGGCCAAGCAGCGCCACTTGAAACAGACCAAAACAGACACTAACTCAAGTATTTATTCCTACGAACAACTCATAATTGTATTGTGGAATTTTCAAATAATTTCAACAACTATTTCTTGAAAGCCAAACAACAAATAAAATATTTCTCTCACTAATTAAATCTATAAGGACAATATACTATGTACTATGGAATTAGAATGATGTCCTGTGCCGTATAAACTTAAGTATTCAATTATTAATTTGTGCTGAGCAACTGGAATATTTATCCTCTTTTTATGTATTATAATACCCTTTTTAGTCTCGGCAAAAAGGTAAGCTAGATATAATAGAAAATAAATATTTATATAAAACAAAAATGTTTTTATATAAAAAAGTACTTAAATATGCAAAAGCATAGTATTATACAAAAACTAAAAAAACATAGTTTTGTTTATTTTCAACGATATAATATTCTATGCATAAGGAAACTGTTTAACTGACAGACTTGGTGCCTAAGCAAGCTCAAAAAGCTAGACATTTTTATTTACTTAAATTACGACAATTAATGCAATAAGGAAATTTCGAAAATATTACCAAAAGTGGTGGAAAACGGGAGGAAAATCCGTTAAAAAAAATCCTTAAGCCAAAGTTTAAAATATTTAAATTTAGCCATGTAAAACTGGCTTGTTTATTCAATTTTGGATTCATTGAAAAAAGGAAAAAACTTTATAAGACCAAAGATAGATCACTTAAAATGATGCAGAAATATATAGAATATAATATATATAAGAAGAATATATAATCGTATAACATTTTCATTTGGATCAATGTATATTTTAACCCTATTTTCATTGGTAACAACATTGTACTCTGTGTAGTATTAATTTTGAAGGTGTTGCGCTCATTATATTCTTCTTCTTCTCGGTGTGTAATACTCTTCCTTTTGCACTTGCAATTTTATGTTCACTCTCTCGTTACTTTTAAGTGTGGGCTTTGGTTATAATGTATTTTATGTCTCGAAGACTGGAAAATCGATTTTAATTGCATTAAAATAATATCGCCGACTTTATCTGCCCCTCGATAGTTGCAACTGCCACAAAATTTATTGCCAAACTTACCTCAGACATTTTGCGTTGTGTTGCGGTCAACTTTGTTCGGTTGGTTTTTGCTGTCGTTGTTGTTATTGTTGTTGCTGCTGCTGCTTATAGTTTTAGTTGCTGTTGCTGTTGTTGTTGTTGTAACTGTTGATATACTGATAGTTCGCTTAGTGAGCGCATCTTAGCCGCAAGCCGTGGCAGCTGCTGCTGCTGCTGCAACATGCTACAGTTGCATCCTGGCAACACATGGCGTATGAGTAATATGCAGGATATTTGATGCGAGTTCGTTGCTGCTGCTGTTGCTGCTGCTGCATGGAAACGGCATGCAACAAGTGGCATGGCATATTCCCAGCTGCTGTCTGCCTCATCGCCGACGCATGCCTGTAAACACACACAAAGGCCCACGCCCAGAGATTAGTGTATGCACATGGCCAAGACATTAATCAAACAATCAGTCATTCATGTGGGGTCGGGGGTCGGTGGTCGGGGGTCGAGGGGCTAACGGGTAGCGGGACTGGCGGGTAACAGGTAGCCGTTAGCAGGCCAAGTTGTCGACCTTACGGCCCGTCGAGTTCAAGAATCTTTTGGGTGATAAATTTTGCACAACGTCAGCGTCGCTGTCGCCGTCAACGTCGCTGTCGCCGTCATCGTCGACTTCAACGTTGTGACGGCGGCAGCTGGTCTGGTCGGTTCGGTTTGTTTACGCCGTCGACCTCCCTCACCGTTCGCAGTTGTTGTTGCTGCTGCGGCTGATTTCGTTGCTCTCGCGCTGAGCTCTGCTTTTGGCCTGTTCCTTTGTTTAACAAACATTGATCTGATTGGCTTCGATTTGCTATGATTGACTTTGATTTATGCCGGCATCAGAACGTTTCATTAACATTTTATTGTCAAAAGTGGCGCTTGATTCCTTCCCCCTCTGTTTCATATACCCTAACAGAATGTTTTTTAATTTCCTCCGCGTTTTATCAAAACTAAGTTCTCAGTTTAAAAGCTTATTTGCATTATTATTATATATAATATTATTATTTTAGGCAGACAGCACAAATGCCGTGTCGACCAACTCGGACAACTATATCTCACTGCAGTTTTGGCTTTTTATATTACATAGCTGCTATAGGAAGAATCCGTTGATAAGTAAGTCTTATGGGACACTCTTTCGTTTTCGGAGGAATCATTTTGTATTTGACTTAATCAGACAATTACATCATATAACTTCCATGGGAACAATCGTAAAAATGCTAAATATGAAGCCAGGCAGTGTTATAACGAACTGTACGGATTGTCGAGATAAGCAAAAAAATAATTGTAAAACAATATGTGTAGGCTTCTGAGGGATACATGTTCTTATTTGCCTGTTAATTATTTATGCTTAATTTGTTTGGTTTCAACATTTTGAATTGGTTGGAAAAAAATTTAAACTTGCATTTTTTTTCTGCACGGAATATTACTTTTATTAATCATTTTAATTAATGAGTTTTAAAGTGTAAAATGTAAATTCAATAGAAACATGTATTCAGATTTCCGAGATTGAACTCTATATCGTACATTTACTAGAAACCTGCAAGGATATTGAATGAAATAAATGACTTTTATTGTTTTGTTGAACAACAAATAATGAGGCATTGTTCGCAAATAGTTGAATTTCATTAAACAACAAACTGTTCATCGAAAAATTGAAAAATGAACTGAAAAATACATTATAATATTATGCGTGCTACGAATACGGGAATGGGAATGGGAGCTGCGTGAGTGTGTGTGTGTGTGTTTGTTTGTGAGTGTGAGAAACGAGGGGGGGAGGGTGCTGTGTTGGTTAGGGGATGTGAAACATAATCAGCATAATAAGCATACCGATGATAATCATAGGGAATAATGTACATTAATAACATCATTGCTGTTGCGCTTCCGCTTGAAGTGCGACGCACAACCACAGGCACGCACAAGCCCAGCGACAAAGTGAGGGAGAAACAGAGAAGGGGAGTGAGAGAAGGGGAGTGAGAGAAAATGAGATGTGATTGTACACGGTGACACTGGAACAGCGGCAAGCAGCGTGTGTGCGCAGGCAGTAAATAAGCTGAAATTACAATCGAAATTGGAAATTAGATGATTATGATGAAAATTATGATGATGATACTCAATAGGTAATAGCCGAATTGGGTCTAGATGTTGTATCTGCAATTGGTGCGAATAATGTTCCAAAAGTAAATATCTCAGATGGCACATTAGTTGCATTTCAGTAACTGCAAATTAGAGATAGTTAAGCTCTTTGCCAATCTAACATGCACTTTAAGATGTTGTCAGGATGTAATTTGCCCATGTTCATGTTTGCTGAATTGACTTTTTAAAATTTCCCAATTTATCAACTTCGTACATATCTCTTATTGTCAGAAGTATACAAGTTTGCAAGGTATATAAGATCCCGATCCTCATAAGATCTAATATAATGTAGCGAAGAAAGCTTTAATAAGCTTTCAATGATGGCTATATAAGTTTAAGCCTCAAGCAATTGCAATTTAATGAAGGCATTGTGATTAAGCTCAGCCAAAAGCTTTGGGAAACAACAAATTCTTAATTTTGTTTTTCGTTTTTTTCTTAGTACAATATCTATTCTTCCTAGATTGAATCTAATTTGAAGCAGTTCTCATTAGTGGAGTTTGAGAATACCAGCAGCGTGTGAATTAAGTCCCAAAGTCTACAACATATATCTTTGGCTAATGACAATTTTACCAACTGTTTAGCATTCCACAGACACTCTTTCATCTTGCCGGTACCAGCTCGTGCTCCGGCAGTGAGCGCATTTGTGTTAATCATTTTAATCAAGTTGATGGTTCAGTTGTAGCCACATCGATGATTGTTAGTTCGATTTAGCTACTGGGTTGAAAACTTACTCAAATACCCGCTCTATGTTGGCGGCGAATTAATGTGTTTTGCCTCAATCAGGGGCAACGCTGCAATATGATAATTCATTGTATTATGGATGGACACATTGGGCGTATGCGTGATATTCGCAATACGCGTGCCGTGCAATCTCAATGGCAAATGAATTTGAGAAATGACAGTTGTGAAATGCATTTCACAATTCGAACGTAATCAGCATGTTCGGGAGTACAGTAAATATTCCAAGAATCGTTTCTACTGTGTGAAATGATTTCGAATTAAAACTCCGACCAGGCGTTCAAATATTTTATGAAGCTTGAAATTTGAATGTCGCCACATGTCAAATTGTGTGTGTTTGTGTGTGGGTATTTTTGTCGATGTCATTTTACGCTAAAAGCGACGAAATTTGAGCAAGCGAGCAACGAAAATTTAACCAAGAGACAAGTCGAGAAATCAAATGGAGCTGTGAAAGAAATGAGCAGCAGCAACAAGCTCCGAGACTAGTGGCAAATTCACATTCCACACAATTTTTTGCCGTTTTTTCTGCTTTCTTTGTTTTTGTTTTCGCTTTTGTCATGCAACAAACTGCAATAACAGCAAACCAAATAAACAAATGCCATGAAGATACAATAAAGTTAAATAACAAATAATGCAAAATCAAATGTGATATTATGATTCGCATCAGCTAATCAATAAAGCTAAATTTTAAAAATTAAATCTCTATTTCCGTTCATTATTTCCTTCTGTATTATTCTGTATTATTGTTAAAAATATAAAAAGTTTTACAGCACTCCTGAGCTTGATTTCACTCTCTAAAATAATCTTTGAGTCCCACACATTTCTGTGTGCAAGGACCTGAAAAAATTGGTTTTTTATTGAATAAATTACCAAGTGCTCATCTCCTTGCAGAACTAAAACTCTTATTCGCTTGGTCTTTTTGTGAAAATTGTTTATAAGTTTATTGAATTTTAATCAAATTTCAACATACTATGAAACTGTTATTTCCAATTGTCATTATTGTATTAAAATAATTAAATTTGAAAGTCTTAGCGAATAGTAAGCTGTGCAGACAAAAATTCCTCAGCAGCAACAGCAAGAGCAAGCGCAACAACAACAACAACAACCAGCAGCAAAATGTTCTGCCAGTGGAATTTGTTGTAGGTGTTGCCGTCATCGCCTCCAAATTCCAAGCGCTTCGAAGGGCAACGGAGCGAAGACACAGGCGCTGGTGTCGGGGGATAGATTGGGGTATAACATTAAAAACAAGCACTTCCTTCCTGTCGATGTCATTTTTTGCACTGTCATCGCAGACGCAGACGCAGACGCTTACAGCGCACATCTCTCAACTCCCATCTTTCAACTGGCAAGTCTCAGCTTAATGCACATTGCATATATACATACATATATATTCCCAGTCCCATTTACCATTACCGCCTCTTTTCTGCTTTTTTCTTCATTTTTTGTTTTGCTTCTGACGTCACAAGACTGCAAAAATTATCATTATTATTTATTGCAACTTGTTTGAGCCCAGGCGGAGGTTTAAAAAAAGCAGAAAAAATTATGAAAAGCAAAAAAAAAATTGTTTTACTTCCTGTATTAAATGTGCATTGTTGTTGCTGCTGTTGTTGCTGATGCTGCTGCAGCTGTGCTCTCAAGATCGCAGACTCTAAAAGCTGCATCTCGAATTACACCGAGCCCGAGCACTTGAGGAGCTTCGTTGTCTGCGCCCGCTGCTGCTGTTGCTGCAGTAGCCAATGTCAACCGTATCTGCTGCTGAGCTCCCCACGCGGCAGTCGACGATGTCGACGTCATTGTCTGCGCTGCGTCTACGCTGCAATTAATTTGTATCGGGCGCGCTTGTCACGCCTACAGAGCGCACTCAATACTCAACGCCTGCCCATATCTCCCTCTCTGTTTTCCGCCCTCTTGCGCCCTCTTTTGTTCGCTCTTTTGGAACAGAACTTGAACTCATATTGTTTGTACAATATTTATAGGGATTATGTCATTTGACGAAATGCATTTGTCGGGTGTTTCACATGGCGCCTCGGAACTCGTAACGCTGACCATTGGAACGATTACATATACACGAATTGCAGCTTCATCGATTGAAAGTTGAACAATAAAGTTGTCCCGTTTAATCAAACAATTGCATGTATATCGATATACTACAAGTCTGACGAGAATATTAATCGCCTTGTTTATCGAATCGACTTCTCTGCAATTATCGTATCTGTAGGATATTTAGCTTAACTATCGATCATTGTCAATTGAATTGAAAACACTCCCTGCAATATATCGATCGAAGTTAAATCTAGCAATCGCATTTCAGACATGTGCATATATCGATAATACTAGAAGGAAATCGGTCTCGATCGACTCTATCTGCTCTTTTCTTTGTGCTTTTCTTAAAAATCTATAATCTATCTTTCTATGCTAGGAGCTGCATTGTAAATGTTTATAAAACTGCTTGTGCTAACTAACTGACTGATTGATTGATTCATTGATTAGTTAGCTAAAAGACGTGACTTTAAACTGGTGAAAACTGCTGTATGACAAGTTTTAGTTCGGCGTTTTAAATATTTATTAAATTGTGTTTTTAACCAATTTCTACAAATCCACTCAGATTAACGGAAAATGCGTGAAAAGCACAGAAAAGTTTAAATTGCAATTATTAATTTTTTTTTAATTATTTGCAGTCTTAACACGAATAATATAGATTGTTTAATTTGTAAATAATTACTATTCTGATTATGATTAACACTGTCATGGGCGATAAGCCCTTCTTAGCACAGAGCTTAACCTTCGATAGAATATCTAGCACAAATTGAGGAATTTTCATTAGATTGAGGGTTTTGCGGTCTTTCGCCGCCACAGGAATTATTTGCTAAGTGCGAAATACTTAAGTGTATTCAGTTAGATATGCATTAATTGTAAACGGGGCATCTCCTTGTTGTTGTTCTTGTTGTAGTTGTTGTTGCTATTGTGGCGTTTTGAGAACAAACATTTCGCAATGTGCGGCCCGCGTTGCGGCTTGTTGTATGATTATGCACAAATTGGTTATTAATATTTAATATGCGGCATTAGTCGGGGCATTATTGTGGCCCATTGACAGAAACAAAAACAGAAACCGAATGCACACACAAGCAGATACAAAAGCATCTGTATCTGTACAAAGACTCAAATGCGCGTATGTGTGCACAATGAATTGTCGACTTTGCCACTGATTTTATTTATATTATCGCATAGCAAACAGCTAATGCCACAGCAGGCTGCTCCAGCACAGCACACCGCACAGACAATACAATAAAATTTATAAATATTTCAAATAAATTTTAGCGACTCCGACGCAAGCGCAGCAGCTCGCTGCAGTAATTTCTTTCATTGTTTTTATACTCGCTCACGAAGTGAATAGAGTTTATTGGCTGCCCGTCCGTCCATATGAACGCAATTTTTTCGTCGCTATTTAAGCTAGATTTGAAACTTCGAATTGATACTCGTGTATACCCGCGTCAGATAGGGTGTTAAGATTTTTGATTACGCCCACTGGGGCGTGACAAATCGATTTAAACTATATATCTACCTCAGCTTTAAAGCTGGATGCATCAAAATTTTGCAGACAGATTACTGATTACCTCCTCTAAAGATCGCAAAAACGATTTTTGGATACGCCCACTGTGGGCGTGGCAAATCGATCAAATCTATATATTTTGGGGCGGGTAAGTCAAGAAAGTCCATATCTCACAAATTACAAAAATCTGTATTTTTCCAAAACAACAATCATAATTAAGACCATTTTCGACTGAACGAGCTCTACGCGGTCGGTTACACCCGACTACAACGTTCTTACTTGCTTTGAGCTGTCAACTGTGCGCGTGTGCGTGCTTGTGTGTGCGTGTGTATTTTTACATATCTGCTAATCACAAGCTAAGCCCGGCAAAGCCAAGCACAACAGAGTAAGAACAAAAGTCAACGCAGCTTGCGCTGCTGCTGCTGTTGCTGCTGGCAGTGGCAGATACTGCGAAGACATCTCCAAGCATTAATTAAAACCAACAACGACAATGTCACCTTCAACTCCAGCTCATAATTATGCTTGATGCTTAGGGCTGAAATAAATACCAACTAGAAAATCCGTTAAAACAATGCAAACTGCATTATCGGCTCAGACCATGCAAAACAACAACAACAACGACCACAATGACGACAACAACAACATTAATTGTTTGGCTCTGTACATAATTGGAAAATATATTATGCATAGAGCAATAAAAGACAATGGAACAAGCGACAAATCTCATAAATATATCAGCAAAATATCGAATCATTTAGGCAACTGAACTTTGAGAGAATTTGGAAATATCAGGCTTAAGATGTTGTAGTCAAGGTGTAGTCAAGATTACATTCATATTGAAAATATTATTAATAATAATGTTTAAAAAATAACACATATAATAATATTTAAAAAATAAGAAATATAATAATAATTACAATAATATCATAAGAATAATAATATAAAATTGTATTTATTTATGCTCGAACTTCAATTTAGACATCACAACATCATTGTAATAACATTGAATTTGAGCTCAGAACTATAATAGTATAGTAGTAGGCGCTGATTTTCAATGTACATCTATTATTTTCCAAGTACAGAACATAATTCAACTCAAATAGTTTTCGAAAAAAAAATATACACAAGTTCCAAATATACACAAAATATATTCTTCATATACAATGAATGGCCACTACGATGAAGCTGTGAACGTATATTCGCCCGATGGGCATTTGATGCAAGTGGAATACGCTCAAGAGGCGGTGCGAAAAGGCTCCACAGTGGTAGGTGGCAGCTCTTATCTTTGATTTTCATCGCTCGTTTAATTGCGTTTTTGCCACTGTGCCGCACAGGTGGGAGTGCGCACCAGGAACTGCATTGTGCTGGGCGTGGAGAAGAAATCCATCGATGCCCTGCAAATTGAGCGTACGGCGCGTAAAATTAAAAAAGTGGATGAGCATCTGGCAATGACCTATGCGGGCCTCACGGCCGATGCTCGCATATTGGTGGGTCGCGCCCAGGTCGAGGCGCAGAGCCATCGCTTGAACTTTGATCGGCCCGCAAGTGTGGAGTATATAGCACGGTCAGTGTCCAATCAAGTTTAGTAACACTGATAGCCTCACAGACATCTTGTGCCTATAGATATCTGGCAAAATTGAAACAACAGTATACGCAGACCATGGGACGGCGTCCGTTTGGCGTCGCCTGCCTCATCGGAGGCTTCGACGAGGATGGCCGGCCGCATCTGTTCCAGACCGATCCCTCGGGCACCTACTACGAATTTTCGGCCAATACCACGGGTCGACTGGGTCAGACGGTAAGTGAGTACTTGGAGAAATACTCGCGTGCCTTGACCGGCTCGTCCGACGAAGAGACGATCATCAAGCACGTGCTGCGAGCATTGCTCTTGTCTACATCGCATGATGCCCCCTTCTATGAACTGGCCGTGATCAAGTACCAGGAGCCACTGGAACTAATCAGCCCGGAGATGGTGGCTCATCTGTTGGATGTCATTAAGCAGGAGATTTTCGAGGAGCAGTTCTTGCCAAGGCGAAGGCGACGTTCTTCGCGTCGTCGTTAGTACTTGTATATGGTTTTATTTATATTTTCTATTGTTAACCATATATGTTTACTAAGCAGGACTAATGTATCAATATTCATATAAGCATATTGAAGCTAGAATTTTGAAGCTTCAGATATATATTTTATTTGAGCTAATCACCAAATTTGGCAGCTGCCTTAAAAGAGCTTGTCCTATTATTTTCAAGAAGTGCAAAAAAAAAAAAAATACAAAAATAAAAATATTCAATAATACCCCCAATTATCAAAAAAGCTTAAAGAAAAATTAATCGCAGACGCACTTTATAAATATCGATAGTCTACAGCTTTTGGAATAACCAATGAACTTAAATTGCTCGGTTAATTCCCTGCTAGTTCCCTGTTTAGAACTCGTTAGTAAGGAATATCCTCTGTTTTCACAAAATCAAGCTTTTATCCGAACAACTTGAACTGTATCCAGCAGACAAAAGTTATATAAAATATATAAATAGTCTTAATAGGTTCAAAGTAAACAACCTTTAATAATAACAATTACGATAACAGATACGATTTGACCGTCTATAATACTTGGCTAAGACATAATCCACTCAACAGCAAAGGGCAGTCGAAGTGTTTGCATGATGTTAAAGCGTGTTTGATTCATGATGACTCAAATGCAGTGCACTGTATCATAAAACGGCTCAGTTGGTTGAGAATGATTCAGTGGAGAGGGGTATTATGGAAAACATGTATGCATCATATAATTCAAATGTAAATGGGTACTGTTATTATTTATAGCATAACGGATGCAAATTAAATCGAATTAGCGGACAGATGGTTCAGTTAATCGCATAAACAACTGTCAGGTATTTTGATGAGTTTTATGTAATTTTTTATTTTTTTTTAATTAAGCGAATAAATGTTTCTATTAATATGTATGCTCATTGTTTATTATCGAAGGAAGGCAATGGATTATGGGGCTTTATTATCATGCCAGATGCTGTGCCCAGCGATTATGATCATCTACAAAGAGGAAAACATTTTCAACACCTTTTATCATTGTGATTATACACTGTAGCAGCAGAAACTAAGCATATACCGTTTATTATGATAAGTGAAGCGATAGAAAGTGTTATTGGTGCTAATGCATTAGATCAGTGGCAGATGCTGCCTTGTAGTACATTAAAGAATGAAAAAGGGAGTGCCCGACTGACCAAATTGTGATTTTTAATTTCCGAGCAAAATTAATATTGAATTCAAACCACGAACAACAATTCTGTTAGCGTGAAAATCGGTTGAGCTATGAAAAAGTATGGAAATGGGAAATTTCAATGTAGTGTATGTGGGAATATAAATATGGGAATACAAGTAAAAAATTTAAATAAATTGTTTCTGAATTTTATATGCATTTAGAAGATATGAAAAAATATGACTATTTTTAAAAATCGATGTTCGCGTGAAACTTGGCTTGATCTACTCAAAACTAGCTTTATGGGACCGGAAATGCTTTCTTCTGCCTGCTGCATACATTTGCACAAAACCAGCATACCCTTTTTATCGCATTTTCAATGGGAAAAAGATATAAAATAGGGACAGGCCTACAGGGAGAGCAAACGAATTTCAGCTCAAGTCCTATGTCAAGTTGCGCCTTGTTAGTCCTTGACCTTGACTGGCGCTCGTATATGTATTTATGGTCGGCCATAGACCTCAGACCATGCCCGAATGTGAATTCCCTGTACCGAGCATTGTCATTGCCATGGCGCTTTGCTATTGTTGTTTATGTTGTATCGTTGAATGAAAATTGAAAAATTCATTTTTAAACATTTGTTTACACCGCCTGAAATTGCGGTGTAGCGGGCGGCAGTATTAGCGGCTCGCGTGCTCATGAACTTTAAGCACAAAGTCGAAAAGTTAAAAGATAAATACGCGCTAAAGTGCAAATAGGCAAAAAAAAAATTTAAGAAAAATATAGCAGCAGCAGCAACAGTTACTGGCAGCAATAAAATACGCAAAAACAACAAAAAATCAACACAAACAAAAGCAAATGCAATTAGCAACAAGTCGAAACTAGTAGAAATTTGAATACCCTTACCGAGCGCAACGCACTCGTAAGTTTAACTTATTATCACCTAAGATTCTTTACTCGAACTCAAGGTTTTTCCTATCAGGTATCAACTCTTAAATTGATTTGGTTCACGAACTTGTTCTGCAAATAAACTGTCTGTTTGAAAATCGGTTTCCATCAGATCTCATAGCTGCAGCTTACATTTAGATTTGTGAGTTCAAAGCACGATCTAGTTAATTTCCCTACATACGGACCATTACCTAGTTATTTTGCTCTGTATATATTTGAGCAGTATGTTAGGTCAAAAACTGGATCCATATTATATCAATTTTGATAAGTTATTTTGTGTTATATATGAATAATAACTTTTGTATATACATATGTTTATTTTTATAAGTTTTATCAATTAAGTTTACTCAATGGATAAAAAATTTAAAATTATAAATTTTAATTTTATTTATTTATATATACATATATAAACTGATCATTTATTAAACCTCCTGTAAATGTAGAATAGATACAAATGTAGAATTTGGCATACCTAAAACTTATTATATTTGTTTAGTATCTTAAATAAATTGAATAAATGGAATTGAAGTTCTCACTCATATTTGATTAAAGAATGCGAACATCCAGTTCAGAAACAATACAAACACAAATCATTTGCATGTATCATTTTAAATATATCACCTAAAAAAGCTGTATTCCAGGAAAGTTGTGCATCGTTGCTTGCATAATAATTTCGTAAATGAACTTCGAAGCTCTAATAAATCTTTGACGACTTATCGTACGTTCATAATCAGTGCAATCTATAAGGTAATAAAATGTGAACTTATCTTGCTATTAAAGCGAAAACTGGGCAATTTCCAAGAGTCTACTTATCAACAAGGCTAAAAAAAACCAAATTAACTATTAAAACTGTTGGCAACCAGTTTGGTACTGGAACTGTGATAGGTGCGAAATGCTGATATCTGAACCAAGTTCTTGAATCGATTCGCAAATGAATGGCAGTGGGCAGCGAGTTAAAACGAAGCTCAGACCATAGCTGAAATGTCTAATCGTATGCAAAACTGAGGCAAGAATCAGCCGCAGATACAGCCACCAACACAGACACAGATACAGCTTCACATCAAGCAATATCAGCTGCCATTAAAAGGCGTTAAAAAAAAAAACTGCAAAGTTGGACAAATTGAACAGATTGAATGTATTTTTTTTTATTTTTGTTGATGTTGCGCAATGGCCGTGACGAGAACATTGTAAGTAAATGTTGTTGCTGTTGTCGTCGCTGTTGTTGCTGCTGCTGTTAACAAAACATTTTCTTTGTGATGTACAAAAAAATGTGTTGTTGTTTATTTACATTTGGCATGCCAATCGGTTAATGCTACCGTTTTGGGGCTAATCTGTTAACTGTCTGGCAAAAGTATACGTACGACTGCGATGCTGACAGCTGGCAAATGGCTTGCATTGAACACCTGAGCACAACAAAAAAAGGTGTCTGCAATATGTTGCACGAACTGTTGTGCGTGTGCGTGTGTGTGTGTGTGTTTGTGTATGTTAAACAGAAGCGCAAGCAGCGACATGAAACAGAAAACTTATGGTAACCCGATATTATCATTAATACGAAAGCAGCTGACAACAACAGCAACAACAACCACAACAATTTGATTTAGTATCTTCGAGCGCTGAGAGAAGTGGTCGTCAAGTGGGCCCAATGCGGTGCGGCGCGGTGCGGTGCGGGGCATTAATTCTCGAAATGCTCATTTTCAGCTATTTTTAGCTAATTATAATTTATTTTCAAACAACTCGAAATGAACGAGAAAAACTTTTGCAGTTGCATAGAGCTCACATAGGTGCATATATAGAGAATATATATATAAACTGAATAGATATATTTACTTTTAATTTCAGTAACTGACAAAATCGAATTGACAGCACTTGCTGGCCAATTCCTGGCTGGCTGGCTGGCTGGCTGGCTGGCAGCAGGATGAGCCAGGTCAACATCAAGTCAACGTCAAGTGGCGGCCTAGTCAAATGCATGACCCACAAAATTGTTTCGCCAACGGCTCTTTGCGAATGATAGTAATTGATACTTGATCTGTTGAAGCGTATAAAAGCCACTTTAGGCGTTGGCATTACGTCACCTTGACTCAAAGTCGCAGTCGCAGTCACAGTCACAGATTCAGATACAATTTTAAGAGGCGGCCCGGGCTCCGACTCCGGCTCCGGGCAATTGGGTTAGAACAACAAGATAAAACAAAAACAAAACAACAACAAAAAAACACAAAAAAGCAGAGAAAAAAGAATGTCTGCCAAGTGGTTAAATAACTTAGTTAGTACAACAGTTTGCGAATGCTCTGCCCAAGCAGAGTTCTATAAACCACAATATACTGTATATAATATATCAAATTAATAATAGCTTTCACCCAGTTGCCCTGCAGTTGAAATATTTTTCAATTGCCAGTTGCAAGTCTAGAGTTCAATGATCTTTTTTTTTTTTTTTTTGTATAAATTTGATATCTGGTTTATTGGATTTCAATTATTCATGTTCGAAACTTAAATTACATGTTACACGAGTTAGTTTTGGACTAGATTATTATCTGAATTAGCTTTAAACTAAGTTAAAGAGAATAAGTTAAAAAGGGAATGATTACCTTTTCTAAACAGTTTTTATATTATAGTCATAAGATTATATATAATTTTAAGATGTAATAATAGAAAAAAAAATATAAAGATCTTAAAAAATAAATTAATTATGTGTATAAAGTATAAATAATAATAAAGCATGTCTAGTTGTTTCTGTTTTTGAAATGATTTAAATCAATTAATTTGCATGTCCTACAAGCATTTTAGGAAAAGTTACAGTTTTTAAGTGCCTGTAATAAAATTGTCTGCAGGCTTTTCTATCTTTTCATCAGGCAGCAACATTCTCATTGCTGAGCATAGTTGAGCTGAGTTTCACGTTTAAAAGCTCTTCAAATTGAAGTTTAAAAGGTCTCACAATCAAATTAACTTAAATGCCTCTCAAGAAGCTTTTAAGGAGTCTGAGCTTGGTCTTTAAGCTCATTTTTACAAATATGCTCCCAAAATTGTAATAAAAAGCTTTATAAAGTATTCAGCCATAAGTTACTCAGAGCTGACAACTTCAAAAGCTTTGTAGGATCTTGGCACAGCAAAGCACATTTAGCTTTTAACGCATTAAGTGCACTTAATCAAGCCGCTGCGTGAATATTTTAGCATGTAGAAGCTGTTTGTTTTGAGGCCATCGTTAGAACAACAAGCCACTTGACATAGTTGAGGGGCTTCAGCATTTACTAAGAGTATTCTAAAAACTAAATCGCAAACTGAATCACACCAAAAAGCGACATCCAACGATCTGAGCGACTGGACAAGTCAACGGTGCTCGACGCTGATCGAGAACGGGCAACAGCAGCAGCGGCAACAACAACAACAACAACAAAACCCGCTTGACTTTGCCTCAAGTTCGAAACTAAACAGCTGTTTTTGCAGTTTCTGCCGCTGTCGCAGTCGACGTCGACGTCGCTGCTGCTGCTGCTGTTGGTGTCGCTTCACGCTTCGGAAATTTTTCGAGAGATTTTCAGCGACAAACTCGGAATCTGAAACTGGTCTTAAACGCGTGCGTCTCTCAGTGTGTGTGTGTGTGTGTGTGTGTATAAATCATAAATTTTTATACGAGTAATTTAAAAAAATATCATACAAAAGTTCAGCGGCAGCAACAACAACAACAATTTCAAATGTTATATTCATTTGCCAAATGATTTTTGTTGTTGACTTTAATTAATAAGTTTTTATTTGAAATTATCCCATATATGTGTACTCATAAATAAAAAAGCCAGCTTGTGGCTGAGCCATGCCAGAAAAGCCAAAAGTCCAAACGTGAAATGACCCTTGGATAAACAGAAACAACAGCAGCAGCAGCAGAAGCAGCAACAATAACAACCTCAAAAAGTTGTAACCACTTTTTGCCATTCTTTGGGATTGTCACTTGTGGAAAACACAGGCTGAACTTTCGACAAGGACTAAACCAAGCAGAAACGACGCACATTTCCCAAAAACTCTGGGAAAACCCAGACGAGTTGGCAAAAACAAATAATGACAGCAACAATTGCAGGAAAATACCCCTCATATCTATCTCGCTCTACCCATCTATCTCTTTCTCTCTCCCTTTGAACTACTGTTTTCGTGTTCTCACTTGCATTGCTGCACATTTGCATTAATATTGCCAGATGGAATGGCCAACAACATGCTGGCCTCTGCCTGAGGGTATTTCCCTGAAGACCTAAGCTACAGTTGATTGCAGCAGTTATCGGCCGTGGGGAATTCCCACAACATCAACGTAAATAAGCTTTAAAGAACGATATATACGCTTCTCAAATCAATTAAAAATTGGCGTATCAATTGCCTGTCTGGTTACATCGAAATTGAGTGGGCAAAATTCAGTTAAAGTGATTCTGTATTATTTTTGTATTTATAATATACGCATATTAATTTCCTCGAAATATAAATTTACATCTCATTGGTAATGTTTATTTATTTAACATATGTTATCATTATCTAAAACCGAGGCTTCAAACGGATTTAAGCCCAACCGGGTCAAAGCCGAAAGCAACTTAAAAGTCCAATAAACAGTATTAAAAAACTCATTTTAGAGTTCACTAGAGAATTCATTTTCCGTGCTTACACATTTTAGTTCATTAAATATACATTTAATAAAAAATAAATTCTAATTTGAAAGAAGTAATATCAGAAATTCATTAATATAAAAAAGCAAAAACTAAACTAAACTAAATAAACATAACAAAATGTTAAATGTCAATTTCTGACAGTACTGCTCTCAGTGGAATTATTTTGTTCACTATTGTGGGAAATTTTTTCACTATTTCCCATTGTTCATAATTCAGTATAATGTACAATGCGAAATTCATAAAAAGGATTCATAGAATATTTAAAATCGTGTTAAAACAAAACAAACAAAAAGATTACAAATTTTGCACTTAAAGGCGTGTTATTTCAAGTCGTGTAAAAATTGAATTAGGTGTATTTTATTTGTAAAAAATGTTAAAAAATCAGGTTCACGAACCGAACCATAAGACATTGGCAAGATCTGCGAACCGAACCAGTGTTTAATACCCCGTAATGCTTCGGTAAATGGATAAAAACAACTAGAGTAATATTCATAGCCAATTTGAAACTTGAAACATGCAATGCAATAAAATAGAACTTGAGCACTTTCTACTGCAATGCTGACAATGGATGACGTGTGATTTACAGATAGTAAAGATCCACTCGTAATTGCAAATAAACCCCCAGCCACGAGCCAACTCGGGCAGCATAGCCTGATATTGATATGCTTACGTAAGTCAACAGCTGTGGTCCTCTCCTCTATCCAACCCCCCTCCAGAGTAGACGCAAAGTGATTTGCGCACCATCACAGCTCAGAAGCCCACCCACTTTACACGCCTTAACGCTTGGCCTGTCACACGTCAAAGCGTTTTGTGTGGTATTGAAATTCTAGACGAGATTGCACATAACTGCATATGCACTCGCACACAAAGCTACGTCAGTGAGTACACTGAGGGCAAACATTGAGTTTTTCCAACTTGAAATGGGGCAAACTAACTGCTATACATTTATCATGCATACTCTCAATTGAACCTCGGAAAAACCCCGGGGTTTTATTTACAAACCTTGTCAAATCACAGAAAAAATCTGAATTTCGTAAGCTTAGAATGAAATACGTGTATTAAAAACTATTTTTTAATCCCGAAATTTTGATTTACACAATTTAAGTACAATACTCAATAATACACAAAAACGGTGAACTTCCATTAAGAACTAAAATCACCATCTTAAACAATTTGTACTTAATTCAAGATTTTTGACTCTCATTCTGCAACATTAACGATCAAAATTTAAATCAGCAATGCTTTCATTAAAAAAGTATTCAAAAACGAAAGGTTCTTAAAGTTTCAAGCACGTACTTGAATTTAAAACGTCCTGACTGTACTAACTAATATCCTACGCAACGCATTTGCATATTAGCTACTATTCAAAACTCACAAGTGCATTCAAAAGTTTATTTCATCTGGCTGCACAGAAACAAGTCAAACGAATCCTTTGAACTTTTGGGTCATGTGTACTTTCAATACTTGCAGCAACAAGTGAGGAGAGAAATGGGACCACGTACGAATAAAGCCAAAACATTGATTTATTTCGCATTAGTCATTGCAAATAAAATCGAATTTGAACACCCTTTAAATTGGTATTTAACAGGAATGATTTTATTGTTAATGAACCTACGCGTCATTCAGGAATTGAATTGACTTTTAATTCATTTATCTGATTACTTATTCATTCAACATGCCTTCAACATGTATTCAAGTTAAATTAAATATATACGAACTGCAATACACAATTATGATTTATATTTTGTACGTTTAAGGTCTGGGTTAATTAGAATATTTAAGATTAATTTTCACTTAATAATTATGAACTGAACGAAGCTGACTTTAAGTCAAGGGAAAATGTAGGGAAACCCTGCTTTTTTTATTATAGAAAAAACTTTGTTATTTTCTTATTTTCCCAAATTCCCCTTTTATATGATTTTGAACACTATTTGAGATAACTATGAAAACCTTTTAAGCATTTTGCATTACACATTATACTGAATTATAAACATTAAGAAATAGTGATAATAATAAAGAAATCATTTCCTAAAATTATGTCAGAATAATTCTAGTGATAGTCAGAAGTGACAATGAATCAAATTTTATTATGTTTAAAATAGTTTTACTTATTTTATATTAATGAATTTCTGATAACATTTTCTTTTTACCAAATTATAATTTATTTTCTTTATTATATTGAATGAATTAAAATGTGTAAGCATTAAATTCTCAAATGAACTTTAATAAACGATTTAAAATATTGTTTGTTTTAAGTTTCTTTTAGGTCTGGAACCAATTTACTATTATTCTATTTGGCCAATATCTTTTCTTACACGAATCACTCGAATAAAAAAAGAATTAGGTGTATTTGTATTTGGGTGCACATCGCAGAGACTTAAACATTTATTACATATCTTAGCATTATTAATACTGGGATAGCGTATTCTTAAATATCAAATTAAACTAAATACATTAAATTGATTTAAGATTAAAAAAAAAAAGCTGACTTGTGCAACGATGAAATATATAAAATGTGCTACTAATTATATACATTGGAGGTGGCAAACTGTATCCTTTTTGTAATTTATTCAATGCATCTAGTATCCCATTGAAATAAATTACAAAAACGACTCTGAGAGGGGCCTTTAATGATAAAGCCCGTAATACTCATAGATAGAGTGTTCTATGCCAGGTGCACATAGAGAGGACCCAACGAAATTGAACCTCTGGCCACCAACGAGCATAGCTGTAATTTGGGCAACGGGCGCGCTGTCGCATCTGCCAGAGGCGATTTCGATCTGTGTACTTATGTATCGATGAGGCTGCCGCTTGTGCCGCGGGCGGCGACTTGGCTAGTGGCGCGTGGCTGGTCGCCAGGTTGGTTGCTGGGCTTGTTTTCATGTTTTATGGTCAAGTGTCGCTGGTGCCACTAAAATTTGGGGGGAGGCGTGGCAGAGCATTGTTAACGACCTGCAACGCACGAGGCGACCATAAAAATGCATTTAATGCATTTGGCCAAAAAGGCAATGTTTATGGCCAGTTGTCTGCTCTGCAGCGGGCGCGTGGGCGCAAAACGAGGCCGAGTTGGCAGCTTAGGGAAAGATGTAAGTTATACAAGAGCGAAGGAAAGATCGAGAGCAGAGCGAGCGAAAAAGATCGCAAAGCTCGCGAATGCGAAATGCGAGCAAAAGAGTTCAACAGAACCAAATGAGCGGAGAGCGGAGAGTTGAGCGCGGAGAGTTGGCAGTTGAGAGCTGAGTTGAGAGTTGAGCTGAGAGCAGGCAGCAGACGATCGTCGCAGGCAGTTTATGTTTTCTGCTGCTGCGGCTGCTGCTGCAGTCAGCGTCTTGCAATGTAGAATGCAGCAAAACAAAAACAAAACAAAACAAAAAAAGGAAAAGAAAAAACGCGAATGCGAAGTGAGCAACATTTGTAATTCTGCTGTTGTTTGCTTGTCTTTCGCTTGGCTGCAAGCGTTTAGAGCGTTTCAAGAGCAGCAGACGCAAATACAAATACAAATACAAAAACAAAAAGGTAAACAGATCAGAACTCACCAAGAACACACACACAAAACAAAAACAAAGCGTGTCGCAGGTAAACTAATTAAGAGGTAAACACACACACACAAACAAAACACGGCACAGTAAAAAAAATTGAACAAACAACACGAACAAGTGCAATTATGATTATTATGTTTTATTTACTACTATTATGCATTAACTAAATATATACAAATGTATATATTAAGAGAGATTAATTACTTTGAAAACCACGTTTCGGATATCTCTGGGACTTCAAACTTTCAACGCCGCGGTCGCCGTCGCAGTTGCAGCGACGCTGGCAGGAATGCAGCTAAAATGAAAACACACACACACACTACGCTTGTTTTTGTTGTTGTGGCAGAGTCGGCGAATTGTTGTTATTGTTGTTGTTCTTATCGCACGTCCCTCAGCAGCCACGTTCAGTTTTTAGTTGTTCTTTATTATTTATTTATTTATTTGTTATTTATTTGTTGTAGCTGTCCAGTTTGTTTGGCTGCTTGAAACTATTTATACTTTGATTCCATTACATGTTTATTGAGTGCACGAAGCGAGCAAACATTGTGTGCATGTTAATGCACTCGGCCACCAGCAACAAATGACAACACACCAAACTGAAACTGAAACACGCGCGCATTTTGCGGCACTTATGCAAAATGATGCGCGCGCGAGCGTCACACGTCCACCTCATTCGGCTTCGTTTTTGCTTCTGAGCATTCGATGACATGCTTGCTTGAAATGGCGCGTCAATTATCGATAACTTTTGCTTTAGTTTACAGCTGTAAAGCGGGTTTTCTTCGCATTTCTGTTAGCTGGCAGTGCCATTTTGAGTTGAACAGTGCGCTTTACTGTTAAACTGATTTCCAGTTGTTAATGTTACCATGCTGTTAAGAGTGATATTTCAAAAGACCCTATTTACTTGTTCTAGTTTTGCATGTAGTGTATTTATGATAGATTAAATTACATAACCTATTACTAATTATATGCGCATTTAAATATATTTTTTTATTTGTAGCATATTAAAATTTGATGATTTTAATTAAACATATTTTTTATTCAATTATAATTTATAATAATTAATACACGTTGATATTTTAAGGGTATATACAATATATGCGTAATTTATGCACAAATTTGCCACATCCCGCGCCTATCTGGTATCTGTCATCATAATAACCCAAAATTAAATGTATTTTTTGTGTAACTAAGTTCATTTCCGCTTACCGAAGGTTCTGGAAAACAAAATGGAACTCATTAACGGACGGCAAAAATTAGCGAATGGGCTGGACGGGAAGAGGACGTGACCGCTGCAGCGGATGCTGCTAATTGGGATAATAATTAGTGATGTTGATCAAAAATAATAAACATAATTGCGAACGCAATTTTCAGGCCATGATTAGCGCCGACACACCGCTAATTAAAATTCGCTTTTTACAATTAACTGCTGATGCCAAATTGAATCAAATCAATTCAAATCAAATTGAAAAGGATGCCAAGTTGGACCCACAGAATCAACTTGCCAGCCATCCAACATAGATTGTCGCATCGAGCAATCCATCAGCGTTTGTCAAGCTGGCAATGTTTATAAATCTTCGAAGCTGTCGAATTAAGCGCAGCCTTTCGTGGGAGTCCCCAGCATCAGCCGTCATGCCTATCCATTGCCGCCACGACCCCGGGTTGTCGAGCCTCTTAGCGCCGCCAACATATTGAGGGCAATAATTCTTGGTGTGTACCACTGTCAATTAGAAGTTTCTGTGCGTTCCAGGCCCTCGACCGAGTCCACGTCCAAGACCGATTCCGTTTGCTAGACATGCCAAGTTATTTTAGCCAAAATGAAAAAATAGCATGTCCTTCTGGTATATACACTTGCGGAGCTTATTATAATTTTGTCACGAAATATGTAACGCATAGTAGGAGACATCTCCGACCCTATAAAGTGCATATATGTCTGACAGCCGAGTCCGTATATTTGTTTCTATTCAGGCAAGTCTCTCAACTTAAAAGCTATCATCATAAAACTTTGTTTCTAACTTATCTGCAAAATATTATTTATATCGGAACGCTATAGCATATATATATTTGTATATTCGCTATATTCGCTATATTCGCATGTAACAATGGTTAATTCGAGTCTCAAGCTAACTTAAAGTCGAACAAATTAAATTGGAATCTAATTTTTAAAATACATATTTAAGTTTGATTTTTAAATGACGTTCAAGTGGTTATAAGTTGTTTGAGTATTCAAATATTCTTAAATTAAGTAAAAAAGTACTTATTACAATAACATATATAATTAACAACAAGAGCGTTATATTTTGGTATTTCGGGGTGATAAAAAACTGTTTAGGAGTTGTCAACTTGTCACGTTAAAAATTCTTGTTATTTTCTCTGAGCGTATATATTATATACTCACATACATGTCTATAAACGTTACAGGTTACCTCCAAGTCGAGCACTCTCATCTAGAGCATTTGTACGTATTTTAATGCCAGCTTTTGGCTTACGCACTGCATTGCATTTGGGTCAAATCGAAGGGCGCTGAATGCTCGCTGCAAAGCTATTTGCAATGTGCATTAAAAAAGACATTCTGAATTTATTAATGGCTAACACTGGAAAAAACAAGCATTGAATAACCGTCCTTCTAACGTGTGAAAAAACTACAACTTTTTTTTTACTTAAAACTTCTAATATTCTCAGCATCTGAAATTATTTGTTTTCTATTTTCGTTTAAACATTAAGTATTTAAAGTTTTTTAAAATTTTAGTTACTGGTAATTTCTTAAATTGTATTATATTATTGTTATATATTTGGTCGCAGTTAGTGTCGGCCGGGCTATTAATTTTGTGTACAAACTTTCTTAAAACTGTCAATTTAACAACAGCAACAATTTGTTAATGTTAACATAGTATTCTCTAATATTCTATCTAATGTGTAATAAAAATCAAACAATTGTACAAACAACATTTTATTTTTACCAAACAAGCTGTGAAATATAAAAAGCGTTCGTATTTCTTTATTATTTCAATAGAAATATATTGGACAACCTTTTATCTGAAATTGTATTTTTTTAAATACAACTTTTCATAATATTTAAGTGTAAATGTATTTATTATTTTTCAATCTTTTAAAGATAAGTTGCAAAAAATATGGTATCTTTGTGAAATACATTAAATGTAAAAAATGTATTATAAAAGTTAAGTTTGTACGTTACAAATTATAGCAGTTACGGTCCCTGCTATAAACATAAAATGCAATGGAATTTTAATTTAAAGTTTTTTCAGTCAAAGTGGGCGGAGGCTCTGCTCATCGGGCATGAGCATTATTCTTACAATAATTGTATTACAATGGCAGCTCTGGCTTTACTGAATGTGGTAATTTCATTCACTCTTTTTCGAAAGTAAAAAGAGTATATTGGTTTTGTGACTTGAACCCTTCATTTGTGTAAGAATACATAAAAAATACTCAAGTTTACTCGCAATAGTGTTAAATTGTACTTGCTGGGTTTATATTCTGTTTATCATACAATATCTATACAATATCTTTCTTGCTGTCCATCGAACTTTCTTTATAAACGCAATTTTCCTTAAGACTTGACAAAAATATACTTTTGCGTCAGTTAAGGAGGTAAGCCTACTAGGTGATAACAAATCGCAATATTTCCGACGACATCCTCCAAATCACAAAATTCTTTGGTTTGTAATATCATATTTACAAATATAACATTGTTTTTTACTTTCGCTCACATAATCAAAAATTCTGTTCACCACCTGTTATTATACTGAACAGAGTATCGCGCAGTTGGGAGATAAGGACTGCAGCATGTGAAAATCCATTTATTAAATGCGAAATGTATCAATTTACCAATCCATTTGCATTTGCATTCTCGGGTCAATTGAAATGTTAAACCAAAATTGGCCTTGATATTAACAAAATTGGTTACTTTTCCCTCAGTGTAATTATAAAATGCAACGCAATACCTTAAATACAGCTGCGCAGTTGACAAATTGGAGAATCTGAAAGTCTGCAGCGATGCTAGCGAGAATGAGAAATGTTTGATGCTTGTGTGCAACAGGTGACGCATCAGCTTTCACTGGCAGCAGTGAGTGGGCAGGGGAGAGTGCGTGTGGGTGTGTGTGTAAGCAGTGGGTAGGCACATGTTGCATGCTCGCATTTCACTCGTTGATTGGGGCTGACTAATTGGCGTTGCCAGGCTCCGTTGCATGCTTCTTTCTTTGCTGGCAAATGATGCGAGTAATTCCTGAGAAGGGCAAATGCAGCTGCAACTGCAAATGTCACTGCAAATGCCACTGCAACTGCAACTGCAACAGTAGATGGAATTGCATAAGCCGCTTAACAATTGGAAATTTGCCTTTGTCATTTTCAAACCACGCCAGAAACATTGCAAGCGTAATTGAATGATATATTTGGGTTTCAGCTTGATAAGCTTCTAATTACACTGTGCAACAGCAATTTATATCGAGAATCTAACCACACACAATGAAGTTTTCTAAATGGAACTGCATATATTTGAAACCGATCAATTGATTAGTTTAATTGAAAATAATATCGTACCTGAAACATTGTTTTTTACACTTTCATATTTTGTGCCAAATATTGTATTCCATTTAATCATCAAACTTATTTTTTTGGATACAAAAACTTATATTTCGAACAGTATCGATTACAAATAATCGAAGATTGCAAAACAAAAAAAAACACTTTAATACACAAATTTCACTGTAAACATGTAAAATGTTCGTACTTAAAATATTAAAAAAATACTTGCATATATTGGTTAAGAAATAGCATTATTTTTATTTTTGCCTACGATGGTATTTAATTTCATCGCCTCTTCAGATCAATTAGATATCCGAGCTTTTTAAAGCACTCGGCTCACCAGACAAAGAAAATAATTTGTTTAAGCGAATTTTAAGTAAAAATACCTTTTATAGTTTATAATTTGTTCATCTGTTTTGAGAGGTGAGTTTATACATTCCACTTAAACAATTTTAGAAAATGACATATTCAATAAAAGCTAACAGATGACCCACAAGATAGTTTTTATTATAATTTTTACAAAAATATATATATCATTCTACAAATTTTTTTTTTACTAAATTAAGAAAAATATTTAAATTGGTCTGTTTAGTAGCTGACGAGTACATTAATTTGTTGTAATTTTCGTGAAAGTCTATAGACAAGCGTCTAGAGACGTCTAAATTTTTCACAGTTTTAAGTTATAATTTTACTGTGAAGTCCAGTGTTGCAGTCTACTGCAACATTTTCACTTGTTTTGAGTTTAATTAATGTGTGGGCTGGTTTCCTTTTCACCTTGTGCTGAAACCCACACAGATTTCAATTAGAGGACGACTTTTCGCACAGCTCCTGCATATCAATTGTCATCATCATTCCCAGCTTATATATTTACGACTTACTGCATTTGCTGCTGCTGCTGCTGTCGTTCCTCCTCAGATGATGATGCTGACATGCGTTATGCGCGTCAGCTTCCAGGAATGGCCATAACGTCAGAAGCTCTTCGTGTGGGCCCTACTGAGAGCTTAGTGCAGTTCCAGAAATATACAAAGATTAGCGCGCAGAGAACATAATACTTTGGCTTGATGGAGACAAGAAGGAGGACGACTACGTCAGGCACATGTCGAACACTCTTCAGAGTGTGTGAACACCTTGCGTTTTATAACTCACTTCCCACTCAATCTCTCTCTCTCTCTCTGTCTCTCTTTCCATGTATCAATATCTCTGTTGATTGGTTAGACATCATCAAGAGGCTTGTGCACTTTGAGTGCATTGAAATATTTAAGTCATACATAAATTTCATCATAAAGTTTCAAGCTGTTGCCCACACACACGCACACACGCACACACGCACACACACATATACACACGCTCAAAGCGACTTGCAGGCTGCAATTACATTTATGACTGGCGGGCTTAAGCGGCGTATGCGTATTTTTTATGCATTGCGCATAAAAGTATGCTATAAAATTTTGCGAATTTTTCAACTGTCACACTCACACCCACACACACAGGGTCTAACACATGTAAGTCCTCAAGCTCTACGCAATGTCAATCGTCACTTGCTCCAAATGCTTCAATTTGCCGTATAAACTGTATTAAATTGAAATCAAGTAATTGCAGATTTGCTAACATGGTTTAAAATTTTCGAAATTTTGTTCTGCTGACAAAGATGAAAATGGACCTGTCAAGAGAATTTATACCTAGCGACAAATAAGTCTTAACTTAATACTGTTAGCTTGAATATGTATTTTATGCTTTATCGCACATCTACGTAACCGTGTGAGATTACATTTTGTTGATGAATTTTAAAAACATTTTTATTGAGAATGCAGACAAATTCACGATTTAAAAACTTGGCAGCATCGACGAACGCATTTTTTGTTATAAATTATTTGTTTCGTATGTTTTTAATATGATAATGATGATGATGATGATGCGACATAATAGAGACTGAAGCCCCAAACCGCACCCAAGTTCAGGCAATGCACAACGATCGAAATTTATATGCGATGAGGCGGCGTTTGGCGATATGCGTGAATTCCATTTCATTTCATTCGTATGCAAATATTTCTCTTAGCCAGTGTGTGTGTTGTTGTGGTGGGCTATTGTGTGGGTGTGACGCCATTTTGTGCTGCCATTGAGCACATGAAATGCGAGCGCATATTTTGTGCTGGGGTGTCAGCGTGTGTGTGTGCGTGTGTGTGTGTGTGTGTGTGTGTGTGTTGTTATGTTCATGGAACATTTCGAATCCAAAAAGCAAAGTCCAAAATTACTTCCAGTAAAAATTATACATCAACAGGACCGCATTAGGGTCAAGGCTCTTATCCACCCAGCTTTGTTTGCCTCTTTGTCTTAAAACGCTTTTTAATTTCCTGCCTTTCCAGTACAGCTCCACGAGCACCCACCACCCCCTTCCCCTGCCCAACTCGCCTTTGGCATTAGGAACTCCGGACAAATTGATGAATGGCTGCCAACAACTTCGATGACTCTTTTGCGTTCTTGTCATTGGCCACGCCCTCCAATTATTAGGGCGTTCTTATGACAGACGCCCAGCAGACAATTAACATGACCCATTGAGGTACATAAATTACGAGTCTAACGCGAACCAAACCAACAGCCAAAAACCGACAACGGCGCAATTCGAAGGTGCCAAACAAAAGTTTTTCCACCCGCAAGGACAAGCGCATTGAATGCTCGGTGGCAAGGTTTGTTCTTGTGGAGCTTGGGCGTGTGAAACTCGTTTGCCTGCAGCTTAACATTTAATATACAGCCATCGTATACTACAATACCAACATAGTACACCTCCCAATAGCATTTGCTCGTTTTCAATCTCTATCCCTTCGCAGAATTGTTTGGCTGACTCGGCTGTTGATTGCGTGCTCTTGGCCGCGAGCGGGGCTATGCCCGACTTCGGATTGCCCTCTAAGAGCACAACTTAACAGCAGTTGACAGATGTGACCATGGAGATAGTTGGGCATTGGCTAATTGAAAGACAACTGAAGTTCGTGTGCTCTTGAATTTGACTTCCCTTTGTGCCTTTCCTTTCCAATTTTATTCAATTTTATATCGAATTTAAGAGACCATTGTTGTTCTTTGTTGTACACTTTGTTGCTCTAGCTCTGTCTGTCTCTTTTTTTCCGACTCTCTCTCCCAATGTGAAAGGGCATTGAAAGACCTGCGAATATTGGTTGATAAAAAGCCCACAGAAATATGTACACAATTTTACTGGCTCTCTATGTCTCGCTCTCAGTCGTGTTCTCTCTTTTCTTATTTCTTTCTTTGTTTTTTCTTTTTATACACACATCATCTGCTTGCTTTCATGTGGGTTCCATGCCGAAATCAATGTGAATAATCATTTTATGCATGTGAAGGGCTTGGAATCAAATTAATTTGGCAACGCAATCAGAACGCAGTGCACGCACGACAACATCACCAACAGCGCGAACAACACGAGGCAGCAGCAACAACGAGGCAAGCCTCTTGGCGGCGTTGCATGCAGCTGGCAGGCAGCCGGGCAGCCGGGCAGCTAGACAGCTGGGCAACCGGGAAGCCTGTGGCACAGCCAGCACGATGTTGATCCAATTGCTTCTATAGCAAGCAAACCAAAGCAAGTTCAAGGCCAGCGCCGAGGGGGGCGACTGACACAAGCATAAACATTGTTATGGCCACAACCGCAATGGCAAAATAAAAAAAAATAACTTAAACGCAATGTAAGCCCCAGAAGAGAACCCAAACTAAAAACAAGTAAGCACGTTGCAGTCCGGTGGTACCGACAGCACAATACTCTTTCACTCTATAATAACAACCAAATCAGATACCCTAGCATTATTTGTACACATAGGAAATAATAAAATCTAAAAAACGTTGCATCTGGGCCGGTTTGGAGCACAAGGAGAGCATTTGCCAATTTTGGCATGATTTTTAACAAAAAATGTAACCCTCTCAGCATCTGTTTTAATGTAGTTAAAAAAGAATATAAAATTGACATACAAATTATAAAAAAAATCGTTTTTACATGAATAAGGGGGCACATGATTTTAGTTACCAAAAAATATGAAAAAAATTTAGCTTTGCATATAAATCTTGACATATCGGTTCAGTTTTGACAAAGTTAGGAGGCATGGTTCAAGAGTTTTACATATCAACATATTTGTCAATTTTAATCTGTCTACAAAAAATTGTGAATTCTCTAGCTTCAATAGCGGCGAAAACAATTGCGTTCATACGAACAGGCGGACGGACAGTAAGACAGGCATTGCACAAAACCAATATACTCTTTTTACTTCGTGAACGAGTATAAGAATGAATATGGCTTGAAATGAATGAGAACTATATCTGTGCGGTGTAGTGTGCATCTAAAGTTTTGATATAATTGATAAGCAAAACTTTTCAATTTCTTGAATCATCCGATCATCCGGTTTCTTAAGCCTTTTCAATTCTTATCCATTTACCACCCATGGTGGATTTCAGAAATTGTTGTTTTAATGCCATTCACACCCCAACCCTTGCGAATTTCCATAAAGGACATTTTCCGTAGATAGATTACTTAAGAATTTTCCTCATAGATAGTGCAAATCATATTTCGGTAATTTTTTCAAAAATATTTAAGCTTCGATAAATTTGTCAGACACGTCAAAAATTAACTTTTGAATTGACTTTGAAAAGTTTTGTAGCAATATGTAAATGTATTTGGGCTTGTTATTATGGATTATGTAAACAAAAAAGGCGTATATAAATTAAAGATTTAATTCCCTATTTTCAGAGTAGCAATAATGTTCATTAAAATTTATGATTATGAGCAAGGCAGACGAAGGAAAGCACACTAAATGGGCGCGGGTCAAGCACAAGTCACAGACAACAAAGGAGGTGTGGGGGCTAGCCAGGGAACTGACCAGGGGCAGGCAATCGAAAAGAGCAAACAATAACAAAACACATTTAAAGAGAAGTGTTTGATGTCCTCGTTTGCAGTTGTTTGTCTGTTGGCACTAAGTTACGTACAAACGAGACTCTTCCAAATGGATGAGTGCGACGTGCGTTTTACTGAGCAATAGAGAGGCATCCCGCAAGGCGAGTGGGCGAGGGGGCGAGTACAGACGTGCCTAGAGCTAACAAAAAATAACCAGCCATAAGTGTCAGCTACACTTGTATGTACACATGGTACACTCATAGAAAACCTACGTTATAAAATCAAAAACATTCATCAGTGTTTTGGAATATTTCCAATTAAATTCACTATACTATAATAGGAATAAAAGCAGAATTTTTAAATTAGCCACAAAAACTTATTGCCAGAAATTCCATAGAAAGTTCTCAACATTTCTTATATTTCGATTTCGAGATATATATTTTTATATTTTTTTATTTATATATTTTATATATTTTAAAAATAATATTGTCATTAGGTTTAAAAAATCTGTAGCTCGGCCGAATTTCGATATAGTGCAAAATACTTTGCTTTTTTTGCTAAGTGTAGACACTCAAATGTGCGTATTAGTCCCTTTGCCTGGGCTACAATTCTCCCCTCTGGCTGGCTCGTTATGTGGCGGGTCACCTCACCTTTGGCGCATCATATTTCTTCATTGCAATGGCCAAAGAACTGGCCAAGAACCTAACAACCCACCGGAGAGGTCGGAGCCCACATGAATCTCACGTGCGAGTTGCGTAAATTATTAAGAAAATTTGCGTCGTTGTTGTAGTTGTTGTTGTTGGCACTACATAACTCCCTAGATATTATATGGCACAGATCAAAATCAAAAGACGAAGAAAACTGTGGAAATTAGGAAAAACGTCTGTGTCGCTGTTAGAATCCACAATATTTGTGTAGCATATATAAGCAAAATTAACAAGCACACGAAAAGCGCAATAACTGCAATTAAGTTGTCAGCTCTTGATTTTCACAGACAAACTCTCAGGAGACACCCATATAAAATATTTGATTATGATCCTGGCCGAAGGCTAAGATGGCCACTGCTATTGAATGAGTCTTTGATTGTTTTCCAGTAAGGCATACACTGATACCAGTATAGAAATTGCTGTAAAAAGACATAATACACATTGAATATGGGTAAGATGTGCAAATTAAAATTAAAGGAAGCATCTGCGACCCCATTAAGTGCATGCATTTTTGGTCAGCATCAATAGATATGTCGATGCTAAATTGAAGCTCTGAAAATTTCATAAGGATAAAGATAAAATATACAATTAAGTTTCCAATCCTGGGGCCTGAGTGAACAAGAAGCTCACCTGGAAAGCAAAGTCCGCAGCTTAAAATTTGAAAGCATAAAACTGTAGCTGGCAGTTGAAACAGATACAAAGACAGGGTATCTAGTCTAATCGACTACTGCCGATCTCGGAAACTACAAAAGCTGGAGACCTCAACTTTTCGACCATATATTTGCCCATTCAATACGTAGAACGAGTTTATAATTTTTGTTCAATATCTTGCTCAATTTCAGTAATATCGATAAATATCGATATTAAGACATTGTTAGCTTGCGGCATGCGTTTATGTGAGTGTGCGTTATGTGATTCTTTGTATGTATGCAAGTGAGTTGAAATGTATGTAACGACAGCTCGCAGCTGAATTCAGGGTATCTCCTAGTCGGGCACACCCCACTAAAGCACTCTTTTATTTCGCTTTTATTTCGTTTATTTCATTACGCTTGGTTAATACATAAACAAATGATGTAATAAATAACAAATGTATACACACATGGAATATACAGGGTATTTCAGTTCTGAGTAAGGTCCGTTCTCTAGTTAAACACTCTCAGTTACCGCATTCTCCCTTTTATTAAAGCGCTAAAATTGCGCGAATATTATTTGCCTTTTAAGAGGAATACAGCCCCACAAGCTGTTGTGTGTGTGTGTGTCTGTGTGTGTGTGTGTGTGTGTGTGTGTCTCGGTATTCCGCATTCGATGCATTGACCGTTGAGCTCCCCCATTTAGGGCTGCCAACGTGTAAACGTGAAACCAATTATCAGCAAAATGGATGCGTTTTAGCCAAACCAAAGGTATCCAATATAATGGGGCTGTGTGAAGGTGTGTGTGTGTGTGTGTGTGTGTGTGTGTGTGTGTGTGTGTGTGTGTGTCAGTAAAGCGACAGTAAATGCTTTAAGTCAATAGCGCTAAACTGGAGCAAATTTAAGAGGCCGCAAACGACATTTTGACTGTCAGCTGCGATTTGTGGCACACACGTACGGGGCAAGGCCATTAAGTGAAAGTTGGGAGCCAAGTAGATTAAAATTGAATTAGGCCAGCAGCAGAAGCAGAAGCAGAAGCAGCAGCAGCGGCAGCGGCACCAGCAGCGGGAAATACTTAAATGTGCTCAGCATATGGAGGCCTCGAATGATGACGCCCAATGTCCGCCGAGATCTCCTCAGATGACAGCGGACTCCAATGGCCGGTCGAAAAGTTGTTTCGACGAGGACAAAAGTTTATCACTGAATAAGCTGGGTGTATGTATGCTTGGTCGAGCGAGTGTGGCTAAGCGCGCGCGCGAGTGTGTGTGTGAGTGTGTGTGTGAGTGTGTGTGTGTGTTAATTGCAATTTGCTTCATCATGTCAAAATGAAGCGGTTTGTGGACGAGTTGTCGCTGCTGCTGGACGGGGCGCATTGTGCAGAATAACAATTGAAAAAGTTGCTGCACGAAACGTTGCCAAAAATTGTGCCCGTTGATGAATGCAGCACTATTCAAATACAAGTACGCTCCAAGCACGCCCACATTTCATGTGGGTGGTGTGGCAATTAAATTATAACGCACAATTTGGGCAGAGCACAGCGAAGATGGCGAGCTGAGCGCGCGAGGGGAAAGAGGAGGCGAGAGGGGGCGAGAGGGGGCGAGAGGGGCGGCCAGCAGCAGCAGTAATAATCATGATGAATATCATGATAATGATGATAAATTCAATTATTTGCGATTGGACGGCCACAGAATGGCCAAGTTGGATACAATGCAAGCAGCAGAAGCCACCCCACCAAGCCCAAACCACTCAATCAGCCAACCGCCCAACCACCCAACCCGCCCTCAGCCGTGGTTCGTTCGCGCCAATTGCCTGCGGTTTAGCTCTAAATTAATTTTCAAGTGACTCTGCTGCCCAAAAACAAAACCCCGAAAACAAAAGAAGAAAAAAATGAAAACAAAATCAAAGCTAAGCGTTGAAAGTTGTCCATAATGGAGAGAAACTTGGACTTGCTGCAAACTCTGGCAATTCAATTTGCACAAGGACTTTTATAGCTCACAAGCAGTGCCTTCATACACTCAGAGAAAAACCACGTGCTGAACGCAATAATGAGCGGGACAGAATCTGTAGCGTGTTTCTTTTTCAATTACAAAGTATTGTATAATACAAAGATTTGAATAATCTTAAATTATAAATAAGATCAACATTCCTAAATAAAGTTTACACAAATATTCAAAATACAAAATACAATTTTGCTTAGACTTTAGTATGTACATTATTTGAGTATAAAATTTAGAAATTTTAGTTTGTTTTTAATTTTGCTTTCAAGTTAACAGACTTTCTCTTTTACTGGCACTTGTCTTGAGCACAAAGTTTCCGGCTTTTCTGCGAGTGTACTCGAGACACGAGACACACCACACGAGAGTCTCTAAGTGCTTTTGCTGGAGTGCAATGACCAGCAAAATTAATCGATAAGTTTTGTGAGCTGCCCCCCCCCCCCCCCTCCCCCTTCTGTTGGGCTATTAAACACCCACAATACAACAGCAGCATCTCCCAAAATAAGTTTTTGTTGGTTTTATGACTCTAGCAGATGATTAACGAGAGCCGCATTGTGGGGTTTAGTATCTGGTACTTAAAGCCAACTGTGAATTATCCTATAGTCAGCATACTGCAGCATCTCATAAATGTTTCTCTTCCTAAACTACTCAAAAAGATTTCACTTTCGTCTTCAAATTCTAATACAATTTTGTTTTGCTAGAGTTTCAGATAGATTGCTTTTAAATGAAAATGATGATGGCCGAAAAGCACACTTTGATTAAAATGCTTCCTTAATTAATATACTCTTGTCTGAGGTGTTAGTGTCCGACTAGCAGATACCCTGCAGCCAGGCTGCATGCAACATCTATGTCGTTTTGCCATAAATTCTTTATAATTTATTTAACTTAATTAGAATAATATTTATAAGCTACAATACACAGTTTCTACGTTGTTAAATGCAAATGATGATGACTTTGATTAAAATACTTTATTTAATGTTAAGCAAAAATTCATAAAAATAATATTTATAAAATACTATATACAGTTTCTTTTTTAAGTTTTGTTTGAATTATCCAATCTATTGATAAGTATGCTTAAATTAAACTTATTCTTATATAAAAACCTGGCATATGTAAATACCAACATGCTTTACTAATTATAATAATAATATAAGAATATCTACAAATATTGAGATATTATTAAAGCCAATCATTCAAATGTCAAAATTGAAAAAACAATTGTCAAACTTAAAAGTCCCCCATGATCCAACGTATAAGCTATCAATTCAGATTATCTCTCACTTAAAAGACATTCTGCTGCTGTGGTCCATCACAACCGTTACACGCAAACTGTAGAGGGTATGCGCGCACATTATCTTGTCCATTGGTCGGTTTAATTAGAAATTGCGCACTTCACTCCAGCGAGTTAAGGACAAATGAAACGAAACGCAAATTACGCGCAGCGAGGCCACTTTTGCCATTCCACGTCACAGGATGCGGATAAATCAGTTGGCAGCCAAAGGCAAAAGGACTCTGCGCCTGGGAACGCTCAATGAATGCGACACGGACACCCTGCGCCATTGACAGCATCAGCCTGGACGGCAAATTATCCGGTTTCCATTTAAGTGCAACACACTGTGGCATCAATGCGTCAGGGGGCGGTTACCTCCCCCCTTGATACTCTAGCACCTGGTCGCTATGCAGCCCCCTCCCTCCTTGACTGGCATCCCCGAAGCCACAAGAAGAGCTTACAAAGCTGTAGCCATTGTTGCAGATGTTATTGTTATCGTTGGCGCTGTTGTTGTTGTTGTTGTTGTTGCTGTTGTTGTTGTTGTTGTTCGCCCCTTTGTTGACGCCTAGTGACTGCTGACTAACGACTAAGCTGCAATACCAATATCAAGTGTGGACTAAGTCCTTCCAACAAGAGAAAGAGCTCCTTGCAACTACCTGCCTTTGACACCCTAAAGCACCTCAGATTATTCGAGAAACTATCGCAATGTGAGAATGCAAGTTCGAATCCCAGAATAGAGCGAAGGCAATGGCTTTAAGATAATTCATTTCATATGAATATTAGTGTGTATGAAGAGTAATATGAATATGAATGAGGGGTTGAATACAAACATTAACTTAACAAAAATATATATATAAACACAAGTATAAACATGAATATGAATATGAATGTAAGACTTGTAGTGTGAAAGTGAATATGAGTATTAAGGTGTAATGAACATGAATTCGAATGAGATATTGAATACGGACTTTCAAACCTTCAAAAAAATATGTTTAAACAAAAGTATATATATGAATATGAATATGAATACATAAATATAAATATGAATAAGAATATGAATTTCAGTGTGAATGTGAATATGAGTATTAATGTGAAACAAATATGAATGAGGTGTTGAATACGAAACTCCAGCAAACAATATATGTATATGTATATGTATGTATGTACAAAAAAAGTATAAATATGAATATGAATATTACTATGAATATATAAATATAAATATACAAATATGAATTCAGCATGAATATGAATATGAATGTAAAGATAAATATGAATAAGAGAATCAATTTATTGTGAATAAGAATATGAGTATTAATGTGAAAATGAATATGAATATGAATAAGATGTTTAATACGAAATTGAGCCTTAAAAAATATGCAAGTCTAAAGTATAAATATGAATATAAATATATACATAAATGTGAATATGAATAATGTGGCTATGAATATGAATATTAATATGAAAATTCATATAAATATGAATAAGATGTTCAATTCAACTTTGAATACGAATTTGAGCATTAAAAAAACCCTGTGTATATGAATATGAATTTTAATGTGTTCTACATAGGTACATATGAATATATATATTATATAAATATGAGTTTCAATTTTTGTAGGAATAGAAATATGATTACTATAAATGTATATTCGTATATTGTTTTCTCCTGAACTGGTGATATGATGTTTATGCTTGTTGACTCGCATTGGAGCTTGTTTCCTCTATATTAGGTGGGCAGACTGCATTTTTCTCTGCGTAACTCAAGAAGCTTGCCACGAATTGCAATTTGTGGAACATCTCAGATAAAGTGTTTTTAAGGGAATGCATACAAGACCTGCCATTATCCCACTCGAATTGATTTCATCAGGTAACAAGAACTGAGCGTTAAATTTAGACACAATTCTGTGTAGCAGCCCATTGAGTGCTGTGTGTGGTCGTGCGTGGGAGTAGGTGGGCTTAAGGGGCGTGGTTTCGCACATGACGTTATGAAGAACGTTCCTTGAGTTATAATTCAAGTTAACTGTTTTTGCCGTTGGCTTGAGAGTGCCCTAAATTTCGCGCTCAATTAAATTGATATGAAGAAATGTCGCGGCACACCCATTCTCTCCGCTCCTCCCCCTCCCCCCACCACTCGCCGCTTATCACCTTTGGGGCCGTTTGACTGCAATTTTGTAAAGAGTTCAAGTTCGAAAAGGTCTGCGAAAGGGCGTTGCCACTTGGCTCGTTAACAAGTTGTGACGTTTTGATTTATAATATTTCATCCGTTGGCTCAGGGTGAACATGCAAAAATTTGAACTCTATTCGGTCCACAGTGACGTTACCAAATTTGACACTGCGAACAACTGTTTAGTGACATACACTGAAATAAAAAGTTTGTTTTGGTATCACGCCATGGTATTCTAGGCTGAAAACCGGTCTTCAACTGAACCGGTGGGAAATCCAAGTGAACCCAAAGATGAACCGCGAATCGAACAAGCTACAACCATTGTATATTATCTTAATTAAAACTTTGACTAGTGCTTAAGGCAAAGTTGTTCATTTAAACGAAAAATTATTCTTAAATTTGAATTATGGGCTTATCCAAGTCCATATGATAGGTTTTTTATGTGGTATATCTTGACTAATAGTAATAATAAAAGGACAAGAGCTGAACGACCTTTATGAAAGTGTTTATATCTGTCTAATATGATATATATAGTACTTTGTTGTTTGCAAAACTTTTTATTTTAACAGAATAAGCCTGAAAAGTTGTAGAATAGTCTTTCATCAAATATCTCTAGATGTCGAAGCCTTGCCTTAAAATTTGTATTTTCATTGACAAAACAATAGCAAAATAAAAATTGTATTTAGTTTTAATCAAGATGTGATTACATCAGAAAAATACCCAAGATCACACGATTTATAATTCAGTTTTCTGTATAATCAAATCCCTTAAAACTCTACTATGTTTAAATATTTAAAAAATGCCCGTAAGAGCTGTCACAGCTTTCAGTTCTTGTTAAGCAACATTTACTTTGATTTGCGCTACGGATTTTTGCACAGTGCATAGTGCCTGGCTGCCCCATAAAATGTTATTAGACACTTGTGTGTGTGTGTGTCTGCGAATGTGTGTGTGTGTCTGTGTGCCTGTGTGTTGAACTGAAGCCTCACACAAACAATTTGGCAAACTTGATTTCTTTTTCCTCAGCTCAAAGCGAGCTGAAGGCAAGCGCCAAAAGGCAAGTGCTGAGTACATTCTTTGAGCTAGTTCAAATTGTTGTTGGCAAATGTTCGTTTGGTGACAAGCTGTTAGAAGAAACAAGCCATCAAAGCTGTGTCAACTTTATAGTCTTAACTAAAAATCTACTTGGCAAATAAATCTATATTACAGCCGAGTCCCGATAATTCGAATTTGCAAGGGAATAGCACTTTTTACGAATTACAGGGTTTTCGAATTATCGAGGTTTCGATTTAACAAGGTTAAAAAAAGAAGAATGCGAATTAACGGAGCTTTCACTTTTCAGTTGATTTTCATTATTAGAACTAAATAATTCATCTTACATATGTATTTACATTTTAAATACTAATAATTTAATAGCAACTTAAAAACAGAAACATAAAAAAATATTAAGAAAAAGATAAGCTTTAAAGCAGTTTGTAATTTTTGATTGCTTGAGGCTCTTCACGCCTTTCTCCGATTTGGCTTGTTTATTCGTTAAAGATTCAATTGCTGAAATTATATCTTGTTCTATAAAAAAGAGATAGGGTTTTCTGCGTATGTTTAGTTTAACATCTTCAAGTTACAACTTAAAGCTTTGAATTAAATAAGCAAACTAAGAAAGAACAAATTATGAATAGAACAAAAAAGTGCAACAGGAATTGCGACAAAACTGCCTACAAAAGTTAAACTGAAAATCATTATTTTTTTTTACGTTTTGCATTACGAGTTATAAGAGGTTTTAAAAATGAATTACGATTTATAAGAGGCTTTATGTTTATTGAATTGCAAATGCAATACGAATTAACAAGGGAACCAAAATGTGTGGAAAAAATTAGAACGAAGTAAAGCCGCTTGTTACGAATTACAGGGGTTTTCGATTTATCGGGGTACGAATTATCGAGATTCGACTGTATATATGAAACAAATACTCATATATGTATATCAGATGAAGAGCTCGAAAATAACTAGTTCAGCGTGTGATTTGCTTATGGCGCTTATTGGCACTTAATCATTCGGTTGGCAGCACTGGCATATTCCAAGAGTGTTTTGATGAAGCGCTCCCTTTAATTGCTCATCATCATTGGCCCAAAGTGGTTGCGGTGGTGCGAAGTGGTTGAAGGAACTCCCCTGCTGTGTCTTTTGGCCATTGAACTTTGACGTGTCACCCAGGACTCCCAACAGTCATAGAATTTTTTTTCTCGTTTTTTTCGTTTTTTCTAACGCTGGCAGGCATACCAAGGTCATAATTATGCCCAGCCATTCGTATGCACACTCACAGTAGCACACTCGCACACTCACTCCCACACACACTCGTGGGCACATGCACTATCGTTGACATTTGTAATCTGCCATCATAGGACATGGAACACGATTATTGTGCGTTCATTTGTGGCCATGACGTCGCCATCGAGCCTATGGCTGCCATTCCTTTGTACCCTGCAGCCATTGTCAATGCCTGAAAGGGGGTATACTGAAGCTGTGAAAATCTATGCAACAGGCAAAAATGCATATGTAGGTAAATGGGAGGCGGACACTTTATATTCTTGAACAGCATCGAATGAAACAAGAGATTCATGAATCCCATGCGTAATTCAAGTTTATGAAGCAAAAGATACCACGAATTTTGAAGGGCAATTTCAAAAGAAAAACAACAAATGGTGATCAAACTAGGTTTTTTGTATTTAATTTTTGCGACTTAGAAACTCAACTACAATTCGTTCTTTACTTTTCTTGAATTAAGCATAAAGCCCTTATGATAGGTAAAAAATTCGTGGCTTGAGCAAAAACAGACTTATTTTAGGTACAAAAAGTGCTTAAAAATCACAAATTTTTTTTTTATATATTTATATTTTTATAAATAAAGAAACTAGTTAAGAGACAATTTTAAGTATACCATATTGATATACACATATAAAAATAGGAATTGTTTTCTTAAATAAAGTAAATATTCAAAAATTGCATATACTGAATGAAAACTTTTTATGTTTAGAACTAATTAAAAGATCAAATTCAATTATCAGTTATCTATGAAAACAATGCACATCGACAGAGATCTTTTAAGTATTAAAATTCATTCAAAAATAATTTAAGCCAAACGTGTTTTCTATTTCTTATTTATATAATATTAACCGTTTTAAATCAAGTAAGCTTTGAGCTTAATTTCAGTGTATATAAAACTGGTTGCAGGGTATATCCCAGTCAACCACTTCAATTAAGCGCATGCTTACTTGTTGTATTGTTGTCCCTACGCACCGTTAGCTGGCTAATACAATTGTATATATATATTTATATATATACAAATATTTATATATATATATATGTATGTCAATTAATCGAGCATTTGGTTGAATCATTCATCCGACTGCTCAGTATCCCCGTGCTGTTACTTTAACAGCGGATGGGGAAATCAATCAGTTGGTTCCCACCGATTACAAGAGAAAATATTGTTTTGACAGCAATTAAAAAAGATTGACCATATCGCTACAATCTAAATATACTCGTAATAATATGTGTCAGACTTTTTGTGTTAGCGAATAAGCAATGGGACCCAAGACTTGTTGCCTAAGTTGGATCTATTTTTATATCAATATATAAATAAAAATATAAATAAATAATTAAAAAGGTTTGCCTTGATCATAGAACGGAAGAAAATTTCTAAACTAAAATGTATATTGCCTGACCTTGGAACATCTACACTAATAAAAATAAATAAAATCTAAAACAATTTGGTTTGATTTAAATGGCAAAATAAGAAAATGATGAACCAAAGTTCGAGTCATAAATATTGTGAAAAGCCCGATTCAATAACGAAACTTATAATACATACATACTCATAAATTGATATATTTTTATTAAATTATTGCTAAGAGGTCTGTAAATAAAATTAGACCTCTGACTACTTGTTAAGTCGTTTTCCTTTTTTTTTGGTGTTTGTGCTTGGCAGCCACTGCGGGGACCCTGAGCCTGTAAGTCTGGCAGCGACTGTGACTGGCTTTATGTTTTGCGTGCTGTTAACAATTTTAATTAATTCCTTGGCCAACAAGTCCGTGCACCTCACACTCTTCGCGTGGCCCCTTCAAATTGCGTTTACATGTCTCGGTGTTTTTTGCGAGCAACAACAAAAAACAAAACAAACAAAAGTACGAATTAATTATTTTTAGAAGAAAAAATAATGTATATATATAAGACCTATAGAGGGAAAAGAAAGGTAAGGAGAGAATGTCCCAGCACACAGTTTTGGGCTGTATTAGTGCAATTATTTGGGTTACACAAAAAGCAACAATTTGTAAAGTATTCAAAAATGACCTTAAATACAAGTTTTAAAGATATGAAAAGAAATATGATTATGTGGGGGGTTTATTTCAATTTAAGAAAAGTAGAATAGGTATTTGATATACGAGACAGCCTTCTTGATACTCGGTTCACATAAGAAAACGTGTATATTGGCTTAATACAATGTCCGTCTTGCTTTCCATCCGTCCGTCCTTCCGTCTATGAACGCATTTTGATCACTATTGAAGCATGACACTGCATTTATAAAGTGTTGTGATTTTTTGGTCACGCCTACTTAAAGCACAACGAATTGCGAAAATCAATATCTCCCAAAGTTTTAGGTCTAGAGAAATGGCATTAAGCGGCAACTACACTGTGAAAAGAGCATTATTATTATTATTATTATTATTATTATTATTATTATTATTATTTTTTTTATTATTATTATTATTTTTATTATTATTATTATTATGATTATTATTATTATTATTATTTTTATTATTATTATTATTATTATTATTATTATTATTATTATTATTATTATTATTATTATTATTATTATTATTATTATTATTATCTTCAAAATAAAATTATCTTTCACTTTAATACCGAAAACTTTTTATTCTCGTTCTCGTTGGAATATCCTGTGAAAAGAGTATATTGTGTTTGTGCACAATTCGTCTTGCTGTTGGTCCGTCTGACTGTCCGTATGAATGCAATTTTTTCCGCCGCTTTTGAAGCTAGAGACTTAAAACTTGGAATATATACGCGTATATACTAGCGTCATATAAAGTGCTAAGATTTCTCGGCTACGCCCACTGGGGGCGTGACAAACCGATTTTGTTTATATGTCTTCCTTATTTTCAAAGCAAGATACACAAAAGTTTTTCAGACAGATTACTGCTTACCAAAATAACAATAATAATTAAGACAATTTTCGACTGTTTTAAGCTGTATTGCGCAGTCGGTTACACCCGACTGCGACATTTTCGCTTGTTAATTTCTCCACTTGCGAGTCAGAAGAAGCAGGAGCTTATAAGTTTGAAATGCTCAGAAATATATGTAGATTATGTGTACCCATAAGTGTTATGTTGTTATTCAGTTTTCGGTCCGATTAACCGTTTGCTGTCCGCAAACATGACGTGGAAATTGTCGTAGAGTGCCGTGCCAGCTAATTGATGACAGTGCAGTGGCGGCGGGGGGCGGGTGTTGTCGGGGGTGGGTGCAGGCGCTCGCCGGGTTGCGGGTTGCGGGTTGTGGGTTGCCAAGCAACGCGGCGGTCAGGTCGCTGGCGTAAACAAAAGCGAAGCCAACGGGAGAGCCACAACAAATAGGTTTTGGAGGAAAAATGTGCATAATTGTGCAGGAGAGCAGCGAACAGGATGTCCTTCAAGGATGTGCGAGGTGAGTGGACTGCGACGCTGCGCGGCAGCGCTGCCTGCAACTGCATTCAACTGTCCGAGCTTGCAGATCTGGGCGAGCACCTGAAGCTGCTGGGCTTTCCGCGGGTCTTTCCGCTGCAGGCGCTGGCCACGCCCAACGGCACGCTGGCCAGCTTCCACATCGTGGCCGAGCTGCTGCAGTGGCTGGCCGGGCTGCTGGACCCAGGCGCCGTGCTGGCCGGCGGCGTGGACACGGAGGAGCAGCGCGTGCTGCTCGTGCGCACCGCCACCGAGTTCTTCGTGACCAAGTCGGCCATCCGCCTGAATCCCCGCAAGCTGTACGCGGCGGCCACGGTGAGCGCCGCCGAGCTGCAGAAGATCACGCGCCTGCTGATCGCGCCCGCGCAGTGGGTGGGCGAGGAGCGGGATCGGGAGCGGGAGGAGGAGCGCGAGCAGTACCGCAGCCTCAACCAGGTTGACATCGGCGACAAGATGGACGAGCTGCGCCGCGCCCGGGAGCTCTCCTCGGATCTGACGCAGCGCGGCGCCGCCCTCTTCGATCTGCTCTCGAAGGAGCTGATCAACAAGGAGGCGCGCATCAGCCAGGCCCAGCGGCCGATGGAGCTGCTCGGCGTCGAGCGCACCATGAAGAACGCCATCCAGGCCAGCCAACTCAAGCTGCAGTCGAGTCGCGCCCAGCTGGAGAACGGCCGCGTCGAGCTGAACGCGCTCAGCTCCAAGCTGCAGCGCAAGCGGGCGGAGCTGGAGCGCACCAAGCAGCGGCTGGAGGCGCTCCAGAAGATCCGGCCCGCCCACATGGCCGAGTTCGAGGAGTGCGAGAAGGAGCTGCAGCAGCTGTTCCAGCGCTACTTCCTCCGGCTGCATGTGCGCGACGCGCTGCGCACCCAGCTGGAGGCGCGCATCAAGCGCCGGGCGACGCCCAGCTCGTCGCCGCTGCTGCCGAAGCCGGCCGAGAGCTCGATACCCTTCATCCCAGAAGGCCTCATCGAGGACGACGACGACGACGACGACGAGGAGGACGACGACGGCGACGATGTCGACGGCGTCGTTGGCAACGGCCTGGCCCGGCCGGGCTCCTTCGGCCTGGACTCGGAAATACCCGACATACGCGACGAGGACCTGCTGCTGCAGCGCACCCACAAGCCCGCCGCCGGCTCCGCGGCGCCCGGCAAGCGCCCCGGCACGGCCACCTCCCGCCTGCGCCCCACCACCGGCCGCAGTCGTCGCGGTCCGGGCAGCAGCATGCTGACCCGGCGCGACCACGACGACAGCAGCTTCGGCAGCTCCGACAGCGACCTGGACGTGGCCGAGATCATCGGCCTGACCGGGCTAAGCGGCGCCGCCGCCGTCGCCGCCAACGACGATGACTGTGAGTATCAGCCTGAATTTGTAGTTGCCTGAATCCCCTCGAGCTCATACCATGCACCCACGTCCAGTCGACCTGAACTCCATCGACGACATCAGCATCTCGAAGCTGCGGCCCAAGACGGCCAGCAAGCCGGAGCACCACAGCGACGAGGACTTCTAGGCGCCAGCTGAACTGATCGGCGGTTCAGCGGATCAGCGGATCAGCGGATCGACTGATCACCGGATCAACCGACGAACTGATGACCATTTTCTATGTTTATACGAGCATACTTTATTCGTTTCATTCGCAAACTTGCGTAGAGTAAGAATCATATTAAAGAGGACAGAGCAGGAAGCGCGCCAATTGGGGAAGCTATTTACAAAAGGGGGCGGGGAGCAGGGGGGGCCGCTCACAAGACCACGTCGCGGCAGACGATCTTGGCCTTGGAGGAGGCGCGCGAGCCGGCCGCAGCCTGCTGGCCGTAGATGTCGCTGGGCGCCGAGGACGTCGAAGAGGAGTAGTCAATGTGGCTGCCCGCCTGCGACTGTTCCTGGCGCGCCAGGAAGCTGTCCGCAATGGCGCGATCCAGGCCCGTGTATTGGAAGTTGGGCGCTCCGTCCAGCACGTCCGCCTCGGACTTGCGGCGCTGGCGCCGATTCGCGTCCGATTTGCCGGCCCGACGTCGCCGACGCTGCCCATTCAATTCCGCCGACTTGGTGCTCTTCTGCGTGCGATAGGTGCCCGCTAGGCTGGCGGGATGCGCGTACAGCATCCCTCCACCCGGACGCAGGTAGGGCAGCGTCATGCCGCGATACTGCGGCGGCGGCACGGGCAGCAGCATGCCCCCGCCCAGGCCGGGCGGCGCCGGCGGCATGCGTGTGGGCGGCGGCGGCATCTGCAACGTGCAAGCGACATCGGATCATCATCTTTATAAAGAACTGCGTGCTAACTAGCGAATACTCACGCCATTGCCGGCCGCGGTGGCGGGTATCAGCATGATGGAGCGCGCGGGCGGCGTCAACTTGCGCACGGAGGGCGGCGGCAGGCTGCCCATGTGCGCGGCGTACATCCACATGGCCGCCAGTTTCTCGTTGTTCATCTGCACGGAACGGGAAATTAGAATTATTGATAGCGATTTTTGGGCGCGCTCAAACCTTTTCGCTGCCATTTAGCGACATGGCTTTGATGTATTGGTCCACCTTTTGCTGATCGAGGGCCATGCCCGATGCCTTCGACTTGATGATGACATCGCGCAGTTCGCTGTGCTGCGACCTGCAAGTGCATCAAAAGAGAACAAAAGTTAGCATCATTTATTTTTAAATTAGTAAACGACACGCGTGGCGCCATCTATGTGTCATAGATATCGCAATGGCACACAAAAAGCTATCGCCACTTTTAACGATAGTTCGATACGCACTGCCCATCGCTAACTGCCCAGCAGCTGTCTGCTTCTTCTTCTTGTATTGTTTCGCACACAAATTCGTCAGCAAGAGAAAATATTAATACGGCTCAAGTAGAAGCTTATGCTTACTCGGCCAGTGCCAAGGGCCCTAATCAATCAATTATAAGCTAATCAGTGCATGCGTGCGGGCCGCCAGCGAACATTAAGTGAATGACAAAATATTGATTTTTACAACTTTCAAGACAAAACATGTAAATGGGCTGATTGTTGTTGTTGACGTTTCGTTGGGTCGGTGGAGCGAAAGAAAAGCAAATTGATCGATAACGTGCTGGTTTTATGTACCGATAGTATTCCACGGTGTTCGCATTCAAAATAATAACCGAAGCAAGCAATTGTTAAACACATTTTTTATTGAGAACAGCAACAAAAGGCAGTCGATAGCGAGCAAAGACCAATCGATAATTCGGTTGCGGCAATCGATTTCCAATCGCAGCACACAAAGAACTCTGGGAGATAAACCAAATCCAGCAGCTAACTGCGTGTGTTTATTCCAGCTAAACACCGTATTCGCACACACTGTTAACCGCAGTTCAGAGATAACAGCGGGCTGGGGACAAAGCGCCGTCGACAAATTGCAACTGGAACAGCAAAACGAGCACTGCAAGCTCGCCACGTCAGTGGGAGTGAGCGAGAGGCAGCGGCCAAGTGCAGCAGCGAGCGAGAGCGAAGACACCAGAACGTAAACAAACGGATTCTGTGAGCCACTTGGCAACACCCTCAGCCATGTTCAATAACTTCAAAAACCGCTTCATTTCGGCCATTGCGCCCGATCTGCCGCCCCTGCCGAGCAGCGAGCGGGAGCAGCAGCGCGGCGCACTGCGCCTGGGTCCCGGCCAGCAGATGCCCGACAAGTTCCCCTACGCTCGGCCCCCCTTCCTGCAGCTGCTCACGGCCGATGAGCTGCGCGCTTCCGCCGACCACAACGTGCGCCCGATTATCGTGCCGCGCGACATTAGTCTGCTGCCCTGGGGCACTGGCTACGCCGAGTGCGTCAACTCTGGCAAGTCCGAGTGGAACGAGGATCAGGCGGCTTTCTGTCGGTAAGTCGCAACACTGCTCGCCAACAAAACCAAAAGCGAAGATATCCAAAATTCATTTTAGTTTAGCAAAAGAACTAATTTCTCAGCAAAATTGAGAAAAAATATCAGATAAGATTTGGCTATGATTCATATAAAAATCATATTTAAGCTAAAATAGTATAACATTTATACTAATTAGTTTCTATAATATAGTGGTTATATATATGGTCTATAATATAGTTATATAGGGGTATAAACGTAGAATTAAATTTTGAAAAAAATTGCAAAAAAAAAAAAAAAAGCCACAAATTCAAATAAAAAACGAACACAAATTCCAAAAAATATAAGCATATAAATGAAATAAAATCTTTAATGCTTAAAGATTTAATATTTACAAAATCTGAGGAACAAAAAAGAGTTTACGCTTAGTAATCATAAAAAAATTGTTTGTTAACTAAAAAACAACAAAAAAAATTAAAAAAGAACTCCAATCTTTAAACGAAGTAATATTACTAGTTTTGCCGTTTTTTCTATTATATTAAGAATTTATATAAAAAAAAAAAATCAAATGCGAAAAGAACTAACGCACAACTCTATTTTTACAAATAAAAAAGCTAAGCCCAGCTGAGAGCTATTGTTACATACATATATTTCAAAGCATTCAAGAAACATACCTTTCAAACGGTGCAAACTGCGTAGTTTACTAAGCTCTCTATGGAAACTAAATTCTTGAGTAACTTGTAAACTAAGCGTATAATCTTTATGAAATGCTTAAAAAGAGCATTCAAATCTATATAGAAACCTAAACAAAAAGCTGAAGTACTTGAATTGGTTTTTTTTTTTCAATTTAGAGCAAGTGGGGGAGAGAAGAAATAAACGAAATATTCTTTAACTGCGTATGCATTACGAGAACATACTAAGCCTGATTTTATGGCTCCTAGCTCTCATATTCTCTGATATATAAGAAAACCATATCGTAACATCGATATTTATCGATATTAATGGATAAATCGAAAATACGATAAACTTGTTCTGCGTATGGTATAGGCTTTGTTGTCGAAAAGCTGAGGTCTCCAGCTATTGTATTTCCCGTACAGACAAACGAGCTCATCATCCAGATCTAGAATAGGTATACTCTATGGGGTCGGAGGTGCTTTCTTCTGCCTGTTACATACATTTGGACAAAACCATTATACCTTACTATTAGCCATTTTCAATGGGTTTAGGGTATGAAACCTAAAATAAGCTAATGAAGGAAATTAATACGAAATTAAAAAAAAAAAGTTAAACACTTTTGACTGTTTTCCCGCCTAAATAAAGCCAATATCAAACGATGAAAACCCCTCTAACCACTTGATCTCATGTTGCTTGCAGGCAAGTGCTGTCGGACCCGGAGTACATTCATCCCGATCTGCCGTACACGTACTTTGGCATATTCGATGGCCACGCTGGCTATGGCGCCGCCTTGGCCGCCTCGCACCAGTTCCATCACATACTGCACGAGAAGCTGGTGGACTGCATTGAGCTGCTGCTGCCGCGCGAGAATGACGCCGAGAACGGCAGGCTGCAGCTGAACGCGACATTCCCGCATCCGATTTACTTTCAGCGGCGCGTCAGCAAGGATGAGCTGATTATTGGGGCGCTGGAGAGCGCCTTCTTTCACATGGACTCGCTGATAGCGCAGGACAGGGATCGGTATCGCGACGCCGGCGGCTGCACCGCCTGCGTGTCCCTGTTCATCGACGGAAAAATGTACGTGGCCAATGCTGGCGACAGTCGAGCGGTGCTCTGTCGGCGGCTGGCGGGAGCGGACACGGCAGCAGGCGCACCATCCACAACAGCAACAGCATCAGAGCCCAATAAGATTGAGCCGGATCCAGCTGACGCTGCACAGAGCTATCCCACGGCCTATTCGGCCGATCACACGCCGGAAACGGAACGCGAACGCTTGCTGAACGTGGCCCGCTTGAAGCCGCAGCTGATGGGCAAGCAGTACGTGGCCATGGAGTATGCGAAGCGGCCCCATATCAAGGACATGGGCCAGCGCATACTGTGCCGCCAGGGCACCATGAAGGGCTGGACGTACAAGACGCTGACCCGCAACGATCTGCGCATGCCGGTGGTCAACGGCGAGGGCAAGCGCAGCCGTTTACTGGGCACGCTGGGCGTGACCCGGGGCTTCGGTGATCACGATCTTCTGGCCATCAACACGGGCATACAGATCAAACCATTCCTAACGCCGCATCCCGACGTGCGACAGGCTGACCTCAGTCAGGTCGTCAGCATACCCGACGAGCACAACGAGGACGGCGACTACGGCGTACTCGTGATGGCCACCGACGGCCTCTGGGATGTGTCCGAGAACGAGGCAGTCGCGCGCACCGTCTTTCAAACGCTGTCGCGCTACCCCAAAGAGAAGCATCGCTACACAATGGTCGCCCAGGAGCTGGTGGCGCGCGCACGCGGCAAAATCAACGACTCGGGCCACTGGCGTCTGGCGGACAGCAAAGCGGCGGCCACAGTCGATGACATCTCAGTGATTGTGATACCGGTGCAGCAGTATTACAGGGAGCACATCGAGTGGACACACAACTACAAGCGCGAACTGGAGCAACGGCGCCTCAAGGCCGCCGAGGTCGTACAGGAGGCGGTCTCCGGCCAGTGGCACAACGGCATTATCTATGAAGAGGCGCACGTCGTCGAAGAGCAGCCACAGCAGCAGCAGCAAGTGGTTGTGCAGATGGAGCGGGTGCCAGCTCAGCTGCATCAAGAACAAGAGAAGCGGCAGCAGCAGGAGGAGGCGCAACTGGAGCCGGAGGAAACACTTGTGGTGGAGCTGACCGATGAGATGCCAGTGCAGACGCGCCTCGAGACAGTCAGCGAGACCCTGCAGCAGGTGCAGCTGGATGCGAGTGCGCCACAAGGTAAGTGCTAGACAAACACGTCCCAGTTTCTCAGCTCAATCTCTGAATCGGTTACAGCAACGCCCGAGAAGACAACAACAGCGACGACGACGTCAAACAAGCAGCAGCAGCAGCAGCGCAACAATCGCAAAGGCAAAGGCAACAAGCAGTAGAGAGCGGCTTGGAGGAGCAGAGGCTGGAGCTGGAGCAGGAGCAGCAGCGGCGTGTCCTTACTAAATGCTATATGGAACACATACAAATAATAAATAACTAACGTATACATATATATTATTTTTATATCGCTGAGGTGCGGATACGACACAGAAAATTCAATTCAATTCAATTATATATACATAATTAACTTATGTATGCAAAGAATTTGTTTCATCAAAAACATACATTGTACAATAATTTAGTGTGTGAACCTATTTCTGTTTATTTCGTATTTAATTGTTTTTTTTTTCTTTTTTTTTGTTCTCATTCTAAATCATGTCCAACTAATTTATATATCTCAAATTAAATATAACCGCTTACACTTATGTATTCTAATTAATTATTCTAACCAAGAGGCGAGATATAAGGCAAATAGAACAGAAAATAAAATGTGCAAAAAGCCACAAAACAAAATAAACAATTACAATTAAACTTAACTGAAAACAAAAACAAAAACAAAAAAGTCTAAAAACATAAGAAACCAAATCAAATGATTCCAAAACAAAAGAAATGATGTAGTATTTTAAGCTGAATAATAAAATCAACAATTGTTAAATAGAGAAAAATGCAAACCAATATCGATAAAACTTTTTGGAATTTGTCAACGGCATCAAAAGGCAAAATGGCATTATATCATCCAAACGCATGACACATAAAACGCGCCTAATCCCCAAGCATAGGCGTTGGCCGTTGCGATAAGGGGTGGGGCCCAGATAAGGTGGCCCCACTTGGCGCAGTTCTTATCAATCTCGATATAAAAACAACTAACTGCGACACGGCGATTAGAAATGAGTAGATAATTTCTTTTGTTTTTTTTTTTTTTTTTGTATTTTCTGTTTGTGATAAATGGCTTCATAATTTAAAATTTTATTAGGGAATTTCGCTTGCATATAGTATTGTTTGTCACATACTTTCAATTTGCTTTAAATTTCTTTTTTTCATATTTTATTCAATTAGTTTTACAAGAATTTAAAATCATTTAATTACAAGTTAAGTGTTTCATTTTTTTTTTAGTTTTTTTTCTTTATTGAAATTTGCGATTTCGTTTGGAAGCTGTAAAAATCTACCAAGAAAATATATATATATATAGCATACGTGTGGTCTGTGTGTGAATTTTTGATGTGTGTCAAGGAAGTTGTAACTTCAGCTATGTGTGTGTTGTTTTGTGGTGTGTGTGCACAGCATTTAATAACAAACCGTTTCGTTAATTTTCAGCATCAACTAACTAACACATATATGTATATCGTCTAATATACATCAGCATGTATGTAATACATATGTAGGTAGACAGCACCCGGAGGCTTAAAGCTGTCATAAAATTTGCAAAGTTTTTAACTAACATTTATTATTGTTGTTTGTTGTTGGTGGTTAGCATAAGTTCAGTTGCACAGCGCAAAAATGTTTACACACAACACGCACCCCATCAATTTGATGAACTTTATAAGTAATCTCGAACAAAAATAAACCAATACACTTTGTCCATAACACTAAGCATATGCTGCACTCAAGATACATTTCCCCCTCCCGATCAAACATCCATTTAGCTACAGATACAAGTGATACACACACAATATTTAAGAAATTTGTCCATTGCATAATTCAAATGTTGCTGGATTAATTGATTTAATTTTGCTATATTTTTTTTTTTTTTACCCCTTAATACGAGTTTACGACGTTAATTTAACGAATGTCGTCTTACGTATAAGTTGTCTGGCGAGCCAAGGCTTATGGGGGGAGGGGGCTTAGTGCGGCTTAGGCTGATTATTGTGATCGTGACTTGACTGTCTTGTATAGTTATATATATACGGCTACATATGCATATGTATATAGTACAATAGCACATATTGAACAATCAGTGTATTTGTTTATCTTTTTGTTTTTTTGTTTTTCTTAGCGATTTTCATTAGTTATTTATAAGCGAACAAGTTGCATTTAAAATCACATTTTCTTTCACAATTGTTCTGGCATCATAACTATGGAGATTCAAATTAAATTCCAGTTAAAAAAGGTTTCAATTGTGCGCTATAGTGTTATTAGAATTGTACTTCACTTATTTAATTCACCTACTTAATGTGTTTGTCTTTGATTTAATTAAAAATCTACTTGTAAACACGTTTCAAGTTCCTTAGCCATATATGTAGGCAACAACGTGCCAAAGACACTGCGTATACATATTATACTATATCATGTCTTTGATCATATATATATATATATATATATATATATATATACTTTATATGTATGGGTAGCTTTTGGCATTCTTTAATTTTTGCGCATACATAACCATTAAAATCCGCATTAACAAGTTGCGAATCGCTTTCCAAAGTCGAAATTTGCATAAAATATAAGCACAAAACACACACTTAGAAGAGGGGTGAGCGGTAGAGGGTGCAATTATTGGGCTTTGCCAGTTTTTGTTGAGGCAACAACAATATTTTTGAGTCATCAAAAATAGCACAACTTCAAATCGATGGAAGTGTCTTTTTTCAGCACACATTTCTTACAATAATCAAATGCTGATCTAAATATTTGAAACTTTCTTTTTTGTTTTTGTTTGTTTTCTTTATGTTTTGTTGTTTGCTTTTTGGTATAAATACGAGTAGCAATGCGTTATCACACATTTGTATAAGTATATATGTATACATATATATATATAGATATAGATATATAGATATTTACAGATGGTTAATCGTAAATGCAATTTGTTACCATGTGCAACATCACTTTATATATATATATATATATATTTATAAATATATATACATATATATATATATTATTATAGCATCGTGTATATATATATATATATATATATATATGCAGGTTTTTGCAAATTGACATATAGAAGTATTTGATAGATATAGCACAGGCTTAGCAGGGTATAAAAATACTGAACAAAAAATCGATGTGAAAATTTGACATTTTGCAATAGATTAAAAAGGGATTGTTTATAAATTTCTGATTTTGTTATTTTGGTATGTTTTTTCATTTTCTTTTAATTTTTAATTGTAATTACTTTAATTAATTTAACAACAATAACACGTGATGTCAAAAAATTTAGCTAAGATAATTAAAATATTCACTTTTTTCTTTACTTGCTTTTAAATATTTTTCTTTTTGTTTTTTCGTATTATATATATAAATATGTTTTTAGCACGTTTTTTGGCCAACTTTTGAAGTTAATTTTAGGTTGATTTAGTTTCGAATGCTGCCTCTGTGTCCCGGTCTGGAAAGCCAGCTGAGATGCGGCACCTACATTACATTACATTACATAACATTACATACATATATTTATATATAATGTATAAGCATATGCTCAGAAGCTGCCAACAATTTGTATAAGGGTTTTTCGCTGTGCATATATCTTCTATATCAACGCTTTGTTTTGCATCTGGTATGGATATTATCATATAAATAAATAACTAGCAGTTCAAATACAAGAAAGTGGCCGCATTGCCTACAAGAGAGGCGAGAGAACGAAACAGACAGAGATAGAGTGATAGTAGGGAGAACGTGGGAGCGAGCGAGGGAGTGATATAGAGCGTGCCTTGCCCTGTCCATGTCCATGTCCACATCCTCAAACCAGGCGCAACTTGGAGCTGCCACAGCGCTGGCGCTTTAAGCGACAATTATTGATGTGCTGATTCCGCTGATGCTGGTGTGGATTCTTGGCAACATGCCACTTCCAAAGGCGTTGCGGGAATGCACAGCAATGCATTAGAATACTATAGAGTTTGTAGATTAATTGAATTAGCTGCCGCTTGGCCAGGCGTCTCGGGCACAGCCCTGCCCACAATTAGGAATGCAGATTGGCTCGATCCTTGGCCCGGCGTTTGGCCAGCATCGACAGCTCCACGGGACCCACATTTGCCGCTTGTGGTATGGCAATCGCACGAAACGTGGCATCCACGGCGCCGCGCAGCGCCATGGAGATGTGGTTGTGCTGCTGCTGCTGCGCTCCCAGCGACAATTGCTGGGCACCGTTGCCGCTGGCGCCGCCGGCGTCGCCGGTCGTTTGCAGCGCGTATTCCGTCAGCTGCACGTTGCCGGAAAACTGGTCGCGCACCCAACTGTGCTCCAGTATCTGCGCCACCGTCGGCCGATTCTCGGGCACAATGTGCAGCATCTGGCGCAACAGCTCCTTGACCGGCGCACTCATCAGCGACCAGCGACTGCTGCTGAAGTCAATGTGACCCGATCCAATGCGCTTCAGTATGACGTCCGGCGAGTCGTTGGGCGTGCTGGCAAACGGCGTCCGGCCCGACAGCATGATGTACAGCAGCACGCCCAGCGACCAAATGTCGCAGGCCAAATCGTAGCCCTGTCGCTTCAGCACCTCCGGCGCCACGAAGTTCGCCGTGTAGCAGGGCGTCATCAGCAGGCCGTTGTCCGCGCGCAGCTGCTTGGCGAAGCCTGCAAATCGGATTCCATTAGATATGATGATAGATGTGTATGGGATTGAAGTGAATTGCAACCTTGGGGTGACGAACTCTGCACACTCTGCTCTTGTCCAGCATTTCAATACATTCACGAAACATATGCTCAAGCATATACTGTGTGCCAGTAAAACGTTTACGAATATGTTGCGAAGAGCTGTCGAGTTTATTTCTCTGTCCAGCTGTGACTTTTTCTTAAAGCGGTTTTTTCTTTTCTTTGAAGATTAATTGATAACTGCGAACTATTCCGGATTTCACTGTTGCTAACGAATCTTTATAGATGTCTCTATTTTACGACAATCTTTAAATTAAACGCTTTCATAGAAAGGTCTAGCCAGCTCAACCTTTTCGAATGCAAATGTTCACATTTTCTCCTAAATTTTCATCATTTTTCATATACGCAAATTGAAATAAAGAGCACACCTAATTCTCTTTTTACACGAACCTTTTATACACGGTTTTAAAAAAACACGCATTGTTTGTTTTAACACGATTTTAAATATTCTATGAATTCCATGAATCTATTTAAGGTTTTTTTATTATGTTCTGTGAATTTCATTCTTTTCCACACCTCAAAATTATAAATTTTACCTTCGCATTATATGTTTTTCATTATTTATATAATTCTGTTTGAGTGTGATTCCCCGAATTATACATAAAGACGTAAGTATTTTGAACGAAATTGTTTGATTGGTTTTGGTGAGATAATGTGAATGTTGAAAAATGATAAGCCAGGGGAAATTGAGATAATAATAGAGAACAATTTTTCCAAAAATAATGAACAAAATAATTCTAGTGTTAGCAGTGCTATTGTAGTCTTACGCAAGCGAATGCCTATTATTGTCAGAAAGTGACATTGAATAAAATTGTATTATGTTTATATTAGTTTATCTTTTATATATTAATGAATTTCTGATATTATTTTCTTTTTTCCAAATCCTTATTTAGTTTTTATAATATATATAATATTTAATGGCTTGAAATGTGTAAGCACGGAAAATAAATATTCAAGTGAAGTCTAATAAGCATTTATGAATATTATTTATTTTATGCTAAGTTGATTTTTAGATCTGGAACCAATTTACTATTTTTCCATTTAGCCAATATATTTTTAAAATGCATTTTAGCGGAAGGTATCTATCGTGTAAAAAGAGATTTGGGTGTTTTTGCAAATAACTTTCTTTGTGTGATTAAATAGCATGCTTAAAGAATTGATTCCCTGTTGCAAATATTCAAATCAAATATAAGAGAACACCTTGGATGAAAAACCTTCCTCAGACTGTTCTCGGAAATGTGGCTGACTGCAGTGGAAAGTGCGTTCAGATACTCAGCTGCCCACTCGGGCGCGACTCGACTTACCCAAATCGCAGAGTTTCAGCGTCTCGGGCGTTTGGCGCATGCTCGCATAGATCATGTTCGAGGGCTTCAGGTCGCGGTGGACGACGCCGTGCTCGTGCAGGTAGGCGACGGCGGCGGCGATCGTGCGCAGCACTGCGCTGGCCTCGCTCTCGCACATTTGGCCCACGGCCAGGATGCGGTCAAGCAGTTCGCCGCCCTTCAGCAGCTCCATGACCAGGTAGGCGGAGCTGGTGTCCTCGTATACCGAGTAGAGCGTGACGATGTTAGGATGATTACCGTAGCGCAGCATGATCTCTACCTCCTCCCAGCAGTCCGCCGAGGCGGAGGAGGCGGCTGCCACGGCCGCTTTCTCGATGATCTTCACGGCGTAGTGCTTCTTGGAGGCGCGATGCTCGCAGAGACGACACACCGAGAACGTGCCGCGGCCCAGCTCCTGCAGCAGGTTGTATTCGGCCAGGAAATTGCCGGGCAGGACACCGGGCAAACTGCGCGGTCCTGGCGCCGACGCCGCCGTCGTCGTCGCCGCCACGGTGGCCACTGTGGAGGCGGGCAGGGCGGCGTGCAACGGACTGGCATTGTTGGAGCAAGCGTTGTTGATGCTGTTCTCCAGCAGCACGGGCGCCACGAAGCTGAAGCCGCGAAAGATCTCGTGTGCGGACGCCGATATGGGCCCGCCGGGCGAATCGCGCGGCGACTTGGACGTGTACTCGACATCAAAGTAGAAGGCGTCGTCCCGACTGACCGCCGGTATGAAAGGCGGCCGCACCAGCTTGCGCTCCAGCCGCACCCAGTCGATGGTGGCAAAGAAACAGTGCGCCTTGATGTCCAGTATGCCCTGGGCGCCCGCGCCCAGGCGATTCAGCGGGTTGCGCTTGAAGAGCGCACGCAGCAGGGATTGCGCCTCGGGCGAGAGATTCTCGGGCATGCCCAGTTTGGAGCGCAATATCTGGTTCATCGTCTCCTGGCGCGTCTGGCCGTGAAAGGGCAGATTTCCCGTCAGCATCTCGTACATGAGGACGCCAAATGACCACCAGTCGGCGGCAAAGTCGTGCCCCTTGCGATTCACAATCTCCGGCGCCATGTACTCGACGGTGCCGCAGAAACTGTACGTCTTGGAGCCGTCCAGCGGCTGCTTGGACAGCCCGAAGTCGGTCAGGGCAATATGACCGTGCTCGTCTAGCAGTATGTTCTCCGGCTTCAGGTCGCGGTAGATGATGCCCAGTGTGTGCAGATGGTTCAGCGCCAGCGCCAGCTCGGCCAAATAGAATTTCACGTCCTCCTCGGTGAACATCACCTCCTTGGACAGGCGCGTGAACAAATCGCCGCCGCGCAGGAAATCCAGAATCAAATACAGTTTGCCGGGCGTCTGGAACGCGTAGTGAAGGCGGACGATGAACGCGTGGCCCACGTCGGCGAGGATCTTGCGTTCGTTGGTGCTACGCACGCGATCCTTGACCTTGAGCGTGGCCTTCTTGAGCACCTTCATGGCGTACAGCGTGCCCGCATCCTTGCCCAGGACCTTACGCACCAGGAACACCTTGCCGAAGCTGCCCTCGCCGAGCACGCGCAACAGCTCGAACTGCGAGGGATCCGCCTTGTCGTGTCCCTCCTTGACCACCTCGCGCAACTCGAACTCATCGTAGCTGGCTGCTCCATACGACTCCGAGTCGCTCAGCTCCATTTGCTCGGGCGTTTTGCTGGGCGTAATGTGATGCTGTTCGAGCGCTGCCTGCAGCTGTTGTTGCTGCTGCTGCTGCTGTTGTTGCTGCTGTTGTTGTTGCTGCTGTTGTAGCTGCTGCTGCTGCTGGCGACGCTGCGATGACGTCACGGTTGTCACAGCGCCGCTCTCCTCGTCAGTGGGTGTGTGTTCCATGGGCGTCACCGCCAGGCTGCTGCAGCCGGAGGAGGTAATCTGCATGCGCTGACGCAGCTGCAGGCCCATTGCTGTTGTTGTTGTTGTAGATGCTGCTGCTGCAGCTGCAGTTGTTGCTGCTGCTGCATTGTCCAGCTGCGCCTGCTCGGCATTGTTGTTGTTGCTGCTGCTGCCGCTAATGACGTCCACTAGCTGCTGCTGCTGCTGTAGCTGTCTCAGATCCCTGTTGGAGTCAGCCAGTGGCATGACTGTCGCTGCCCTGTTGGCGTTCAATTGCACGTAAACGTTCGTGGGTGTTTTCCAATGCCTTTTACTGGTTCTATCTGCTGCTATTTCTATTTGTGTTTCTATTGCTGCTGCTGTTGCTGCTGCTGGTGCGGAATGGGCGCAACAAACTGGCAGAGCGTAGGTGCGAGCTTTGCCCTGCTCGCTGCGTTAGCTTGTGCTTTCGCTTTTACGCTTTTCACTTTGTTTCTCTTTCTTATTATTCTTTTTTTGTGTTCGTTTTTCCTTTTGGTTTTATTGCGTGCTAGTGATGTGAAACAACATCGAACTTCCTCCAAGCGATTATCAGCGATGGTAGCGCGGTTGGTTCTTATCAACAGGTATCGATGTACATCGATCAATAGTTTTAAAAATAAACCGCACATTTAACACTTGCTCTTCCGTTACAACAAATTTACATATAACTTACTTAAAATGATTTGGTATTCGACTAAGATACCTCTTTTTGTGTAACAACTGCAAAAAGTAGCTTTAGCTCTTTTGTTAAAAAAAAAATAGTCCACATAAAATGACTATTATATTGAGGTAATTTATTTGGTAATCAATGCAAGGCCAACAAACAAATGTTTTCATAAACTGACCCAGTTAAAGTCAACAACAACAAACCTTAATTCAGTAAAATGTTATTCAGTAAATGTAGCTCTGTGACTCACTTCACTAGTAAGCGCCATAGTTTTGCAGCGATATCTATCATAGCTATCGATGTATTTATATTGGCGCTAACAGAACTATGTTAATTAACAGTCTACGACGACACTAGCGGCAAATTGTGCCGCTATCGATATCGAAGCGAACACGTTACAATTTGAATTAAATTTAAATATAAAAATGTGTTTACTCACTTTGTGCAAATCTGCAGGGCGCAGCGATAGACCGAAACAATGCTGACCACAAAGTGCAAAAATAGGGCAAATATTAGACCGCAAGCAGCGGAAACTTCACTATTGGCATTCATCAGGTCAAACTGAAAAAAAAAAAAAAACAAAAGCAATGGGCAAAGTGAAAAGCTAGTTGTTGCTGCGCTCTCACCTGTTCACCCTTTTGCTCGGCCATGCGATTGAGGTCGCGCGACAGGCCCACACCAGAAATGGCCAGCGCCAGCGTGCTGCTGGCAATGCAGACCAAGCTGAGCGCCAGAAATGCCGTCTGCGTCTTGCGCATGCTGACCACGCCCAGCGAGCCCGTGACGGCGGCAATCAGGCCCGTCCAAATGCCGCAGCCGGCCATTGACAAGGCCGCCTCGCGCACAATCAGCAGCGAGCCGAGCGCCACCAGTGAAATGGCCAAGACCAGTTGCAGTGTGCCGAGCACGATTTGCAGCGGGAATGCGGAGCAGCATTCGTTGCTGGCGCGACGCTTGCGCCGCACCTTCGCCGTCAGCGTGGAACCGTCGGCGCCACCGTCGCTGCTGCCGGCGCCCCCCTTGTACTTGATGAACTCCGGCGGGCAGCGCTGCTTCTTGCTGATCCGCGAGTCGATGGTATTGCCCACGCTCTTCGCCTGCAGCGCGGCTGGGCCACGCGTGGCCATCGCCTCCTCCAGCTGCTGCTTGAACTGCTCGTGGCTAATCAGCTTCGGTTTCTTGGCGCCATCCTCCTTGCCATCGGTCGCGTGCAGCGCGTTGGCCAGCAATGTGGCCGCCGTTAGCTTCAGTGGAGGCGATGGCTTCTCATCGTAAACGGGACTCGAATAAATGTGACTCTGTGCGTCCAAATGCTGACGTGCATCCTGCTCCTCCTCCTGCTGCTGCTGCTGCTGCTGCTGTTGGTGCTGAAGCTGATCGTGGTTCTGTTCCTCCTGCAGCATCGCTATTTGTGAATTGGTCAAGCTGCCGCCGTTGTTGTTGTTGTTGGTGCTCTGCTCAATGGTGGTGGCCACCTGCAGCAGCTCCTCGCGGTTCAGGCTGCGGTCCACAATCGTGTCCATGCTGCCCGTCGTCGAGTCGTGCGAGTCAATGGTCCGTGCCGGCGAGGCCGAGTGCCGGCCATTGAATTCGCCGCTCTGCGCCTGGTGCGTGCTCATGTTTGTCTCTGCCATGCTGGCGTCACTGGCTCATTGGCGGACTGCTGGGGCGAGAAAGGGAACGTGGAAGTCGAGCTTTAAATTATTGCTAAAAAAACTTATTTAACATTTTGCCAATTATATACAATAGATTAGCGAAACAAATGCCGCCGGGCAGCGATGGCTTATTGCCTAAGTGTGAACGAACATAGCATATACCCTGCAAAGCAGCATGACACCCAAAGGGGTTGACTCTCTGCTAACTGTACACTAAGAGAAAGTCGACGTCTTAAGATAAATAATTATAAACATATTTAAGATAAATCCTGCCTAACAATTTGCTTTAAAAATGTACCATCAATGTTACAAAAATATATATATAATATAATATATATATATAATATATATATATATATATATATATATATATAAAATACATATATTACGAGAGTTTCCAATACATAGATTGAGTACAAAATTTCAGTTTTGGGATTTTTTCATAAAAAAAAACAATTTCTCAGTTTGGGTACAGTATTTGTGACTTGTATTTAAGAATTTGGGATTTTAAAAAATTTGCGTCATTTCAAAATTTCATTCTAAAATTTTGACAATGTTATTAGGTTTGAGTACAACATTTTTGGGTATTTGCCCGAGTGATGTATTTTATGAACCCACTGAGGAGCTCCACTTTTAATTGAACAACTTTATGTTATATCGAAAAATTAACCCTTTTAACGGAATTAAAAAAAAAGAAAAGATACAGCCACAAAATTTGAACATGACATTTAAACATGGAAAACTTTAAAAGAGAAGAAGAAGAGGTATGGCAACGAATCAAACTGTTTAATACATAACACATGCAGACAAACTAATTAAACAAGAAAAAACTGTGACATAGACATAGGGTATAAGCTGTTTCAGCTGTGGCTTAATCACCTTGAACATTATTCGTGCTTATACTCTGTTCACAAAGTGAGAAAGGGCAAATTAGTTTTGTCCAATGAACGTTTAACCATTCGTATATTATATACTTCATTATATACCGGTGCCAGATAAATTTGTTAACATATTTAAAATGCTCAGTTTTAAAGTTATTGCGTCGGAATAACAGTTTTGGAGTCGTTTTTACCTGTTTTCAGCTGTTTGTACACTGTTAACAGAGTATTGCCCAGTCGGCTGCATACGAAAGTAACGTTCTCAGTTGTTGTATTTTTTATGAAACTTAAATGCGATAAGCGCCGCATAATCTTTTGATCAAGCTGGGCAATTTTGTAGGTAGTTTGTTGAATAATCAACCCGTTAGGCCATCAATCAAATTATTGAGCTTTAGTTTCCGTTTCGTATAAAGAGCTCTTGTGCTCTGGTTCACATTTTTTTGTGATTTACAAACAATATGAAATGAAATCAAGTAAAAAGAAACCAATAACATTTGTCAACTCGATCGCATTGTGACAGTTTGCATTGTGGTTTCTGTTGTTGTTTTGCCTTGACATTTGCCAGCCTCCCAGATTTGCAGTTGTTCTGAACAACGAACCGGTTCGCACTGTGTTGGCAATTAAACAAAATAATAAAAAAAAGACCAAAACGAGACACTCGCTCTGCACGTTGAGCGAGGGGGGTGGAGTGGCATCATATGGAGGTCATACGAGCTGCCCCTGCCCCAGCATGCTGCATTCCATAAACATATCATTGGATATGCCACCTGTAGTCCACAATAAATCAATTTGCTTAAAAAACAAACATTTGGAACTTGAGTAAATATATAAAACTTAATAATAAATGTTGCTAGTTTCCAATTCGATTGCATGAACAAACTTCGAAAATGATCACAGTAGAATAAAATTTGTATATTTATTGAATTTTAGAATAGTAAACCTTTAAAAACCTTTTCGTTTACACTCTTTCTTAACACTCAAACAAAAATGTTCACATTAACGTTTTAAAACCAACTTCTATATAAATATTAAAGGAAAACAGAACTGCATAAAAAAAAATTGTATACAAGATGTTTGTCATTCGAATGTTATTAAAAGAAATAATAAATATATTGATCACAATATATATATGTTGTTGAAAAAATGTTCTATTTCTGTACCTAATATCAATCAGTAATAACAAATTTCAGACAAAACACTTGGAAAACATTTACTTATTATGGTGTGCCGAAGATTAAGGACACTTTTAAATGACTTTTAAAAATCAGAATACAGAAATTTCTTTCCTATGTCAACTATATAATATAGAGATCCGAACCGACCGGATCCCAAATATGTACTGCTTTAAATGGATCATTTGGTTTATCAAGCCTTATCTAAGTTGCTTTCAATCTAAGCGACTACAAAATTACATACCAAACATATTTGTACATTTTTTTTTTTAAATTATGCAACCGATAAACAGTTTTTAAAAAATGTGCAATTACACAGAATTTTTTGGCCGACGGCATGAATTTAAAGGCAATTTTGTTAAATATACAGCGACTACACAATTATTAAAACCTTATTATAAAAACAGATTTGTTTTGGGTATTAAATGAGGTTAAACAAACGATTGAACATACATATTTTTAAAATTCTAAATTTTTGTTTAATTGCATCAAATGTAAACGCCTGTTGAGTGCCAAGGCAACCAGCTGGTATTTGGTTTTAATTTGTATTTTTCTATCGAGACAAACGTTTAGTTTCATATTTTTTATGCTGACAACTTATTGTCACGCGGTTACAACAACACTTTCCAATGCCCGTTCTTTAAGTCTATGTATGTGTGTGTATTGCCGTTGTTGTTGTTGTTGTTATCGCCTTGGCAGCAATTAGGCGTAATTGACTAGACACACACAACACACTCAGCACACACACAACACACTCTCTATTAGCATAGACAAAACAGTTGTTGTCGCTTTGATTTGGGGCATGTCTCTGGACACGCCCATTGCCCACAATTCCCACACTCGCCGCCTATTTGGGCAGCTGCTGTTGCTGCCACTGCCGCGGCTGCTGCGCTCAAAAGCCGCCCAAGCGCTTAACCGCCAAAACCGCTGAAAATGCTGCATTCAAAATGTCTATAAATCTTCAAAAGAAACCCCTTTGCTCGACTTCCAGATACTCCTTGTTCGATTTGCTTAAAATTAAAAAAAAAATTGTAATAAATTAAATAAATATATATATATAAAGTAGTTTGTCATTGACTTTTAAGCTATTGCAACAATTTGGGAACTTTGCCGAATTCTTTGCGAAATTTTTTAACTTTGGTTGCTTGGATATTGTAATAAGGAATTAAATTGGAATTACTCAGATATTAAATTGCATTAATTTAGCTTATGCATATTTTTGTATTTTATTTTTAAAACTTTAGAAAAGCATTGGTATCTTTTTATAGCCAATAAATTTGATTTAAATCATAAAGATCAATGTTATTTATATTAATTTGAATTTGATGCTAAATTAACTTATCATTAGTATCGAATAGTTCTATAAATCGAGGAATCACTGCAGCATGTGTTTTTAAACTGAACATATAGTATATGTGTTTATGTGTGGCCTTTGCAAATGCTTGGCAATTGCAGGGTATCGAAATGAAATATCTCTGCAAACAAAACAATAACAGCAACAAAATGCCAAGCAACAGGTTTATAAAACGGCAAGTTTTTTAGTTAATGCTGTTGTTGTTGTAGCTTTACTTTTTTCGGCAGCTGCTGCAAACAAACAACGAAAGGGCAGCGAGATAACAAAACGGAAACCGCAGCAATAGCAAATGAAAATGCACCAAGAAAAGCGACAAGTTTGTGGCCAGCGAAGGCGGGGCGTTTAGGGGCCGTCACATGCCGATGCCGATGCCGATGTCGATGAGTTTTTCCTGAAAGCAAAATTACGTCGGTTTGGCCGCATAAGCAACAAGAGCTTCATCCGCAAAACAAAATGAAAAAAAAAGAAAAACTGGACCCGAGTGGCTGCGACGCGACGCGTCGTCACTTTCACTTGTCGTTGGACGCCAAAAAAAAAAATATATATATATAAATATATATAATTTATATATAAACGAAACAAAAATGTTTTTAAAATAAAAATTGCTGCGCGTAATTTGCTGCAATTAATTTACAAAACTATTTTAAAAGTTGAACGTGGCATTTCCTCATATCGATTGGCCAGCCTTTTGCAGCGGAACCAAGCCAAAAAGTAATAACAACATGTACAACAATAACCACAACTACTATAACCACGGGTACTTTCATAAGATTATAAAATTGTTTTTTTTTTTTTTGGAACGCTTGCAACGAAAGACTTAGGCAACGAACCTAGCGCGGCTGCCTAATTGTGGCATATTTAATTGTACAGTTGTGTGAGTGTGTGTGCTTGTGTGCTTCAATTTAGCAACTGCCACGCCCCCAGCAACCGCCCGCGCTAACAAACAGAAATGGGCATGAAAATTGAAATTGTAAATTGGCTGCCCAAATTTTGACAGCTCGTGTGTTGGCTTAAATTATGCACCGAATGCATGAGTTGCACAGACAAATACAAGTGTCGCAAATATTGAAGACGGCTGGCCCACGCAACAGTCGACCCTGTACTCCTTCGCTCCACTCCACTCCATCCCGCACCACTCAACTCCACTTCAATCCGAATCTGTGCTTGGCCAGCTGCATGCAACGACTTGGCAATTAAGCAAATGTAGTTTGTTTTTTGGTTGCCAAATTGCGCAACTGCTTTCAACTTGGTCTAGACAAATGCGCAGAGCCGACAACCGAGATTTGAGCTAAACGATTGCATTTGCGTTTTATATGACAGCTGCGATGAGATCGATTAGATTGCAACTAAGAGATCGAAGCGTTTAGAAATTGTTTCCAACAATTGCATTTGCAATAGACTTACGATTTGAAGAGCAGCTGATGCGATTGTTACATTCTCGTTTAAAAAGCCAATCAAACCTTTAGCAAAAGTTCTGAACTACATTTTTTCTACATTTTTCACGTTTGTTAGTTGTTTTAAAAAATATTCAACATAGAGCTTGGGGCAGCCTGCTGACAGCTAAGATGCACATTTTCAAAAGTCACTTCATCTTTAACACTATTGATAGGAATATGTTAGAGTAGTTCATTGCTATTATCAAAATCGAATTCTAATCTATTAATTCGGGCCAAACTTAAAATAAACTAGTTTAATTTATTATTTAGTGAAATATCTACTAGCGAATTCTTATTTTGTTTTGAAAAAAAAAATGTTTCCATTTAACCTAATATATATTCTTGGACCTGGTTTCTAACCAAACTTAAGTTAGTAAAACTTAAATCAACTAACTAATTATGAAAATAAGTTTTTGTTTCCAATTATTTTGAAATTTGTATTATTTTTTGGCTTTCAAAAATAGTTATCAATAAAATTTATTAATACAAAAAAAAAAACAACTAATTATTAAAACATAATGCACATAACTGAGTGCGTATTTAATAATACTTCATTCGGGTATTTATCTTTAGGGCAGTGCTTTTGAATATGTTAATAAACTTATAAATTATTGTATTAATGATGCCTTATGACGTAATAAATACAGTAAAATATGCTTAGAGCTGAAATCGTATACTCCGACCAGACGTACAACTGCCAAGAGCTTTAAAGCCATCAAGAAAGCAATAAGCCAATGCGTGGCCCGTTGGGTATACTATTTCTATGCATATCATGTTTATTATAGATGTGTAATTATTTTAGCCCACAACTGCAGCCTCCTCCTCAATGCGTTGCACTGGATTGCATAATGTGCTGCAGCTGTACGGAGTTGTACGGAGAGCGTATATTGTTTATGGCATAGAATTTGTCAATAGGCTGTGAAAATTCCCAGGCGCTGACTGACTGACTAACTGACTGAGCGACTGAGTGAATGAGCATACTTCCCGTCTGCTGTTTCCTGCATGTGCACCCACAAGATACACACACCAACAGTGTGTGTGTGTGTGTGTGTGTGTTACTATAACGTATTATGCATGTGGCAGTTGCAGAGCTTCAGCGATGCTGGGGCAATTAAAACGTCGCCTGCCGTGACAGCCAGCGAGCTAAATTAAAATATCAAAAGCACGTGTAACAACAACAATAACAACAACAAATAACTGTGAAATGTGACACTACAACAGGCTGCAGCAGCAGCAGCAACAACAACAACAACAACAAGATCAACAACAACAATGAGCCATACTTGAGATATTGCATTGCTGTTGCATCATCATCCGAAGAATGCGTGGGCGTTATGCCAGCTAGGCGTGGCAAAACTGCAGTTAACTGCCAACTGGCTGCACAAATTGTCCACTAACTGCACTCCAATTGGCATGCGCCCTGCTTGCCTATCAGAACATTAACTAATCTAATTCGCATTCGCATGCGCGCCCTCGCATTCAAGTTTGTCAAGTTTGTTGTCTAAGTCTTTCGTTCTTTTTTTTAGTTTTCTGCTCTGTCAATTAATTTAATGCTATGTTCATTTGATTTACCATTTGCATCGCATATTATAACAGTGCTCGTTGTTGTTGTTGTTTCTGTCGCTGCTGCACACCCGCCGTCCGTGGAATCTGAAGCGTCGAACTGGCCGCTCCAGTCGACGTCTTGTCGATCCACTTGACTGTTAATTTTATGCAGGCATTTTATGCAGACAAAATGAATTGCTGATGAAGTTGAGACGGCTGTCCCAAGGGGTTAACACACACTTACACACACCCCACTTGGCACATATGCGTTTGCCATGCCGCAAGTTGAAATGTCAAAACATTTAGACCAAAAACAAGCAAGAGTGTTCTAAGCGACTGAGCTCAACTTGAAGATACCCTGTCAAAGCTCGTCATGTATTTATTTACTTTCGTTGACAGTCGCTTTGTCGACTGTTTATAATAATCAAATAAATGATTTAAATAAATAATTTGTGTAATAAAAACAATTTGTTTATTTTACAGCACAGACAGAATAGGCATTCCTGAAAAATAATATACATATATATTGTATTTTTGTTTATCTCCAGTTTTAGAATTTTGATCTTCGAAACCACGGGTTCTTATAAAATAAATAATAATCATAATAACTTTAATATTAATCATAATATTGAATATTATAATAATTACGAATGCAGCTACCCCTTTTCAGTGGGTATAACAAAAAACGCAGTCGCTTGTAATTTGCATTGTTTTGTTGCTGTTGCTGTTATTGCTATTGCTATTGTTGTTGTTGGTGTTGTCGTCTATTATGTCACGCTGTACAGCAATTTTGGGCTGAAACCGTTTGATAGCTTCTATTTGGCAACAATGGGTTGATGCAGCCACCGCAGCCTTCAAAATAAACGAACGTTTCAGTCGGGTGTAGTCGACAGCGCAATACTCGTTCACAGTGTAATAGCAACCAAAACATGTGCCTTAACATTCGTATACAAAAAAAAAAATTATAATTAAAAAAACCTTTGGTTCTGGGTCAGTTTTGTACATAGGACTTACCGTACAAATAGAGCTTTACATGTCAGAATTGTTAGTTTTGGCATGGTAATTGTGAGAACCACAATCGAAAATTATTAAGAGTTTTGGTTTCAAGGACTTTACATATCCAATTTATTGTAAATTTTTATCTGTATGCAAAAATGTAGTCTATATAGCTTTCTATATATTTTTGCGGAGCCCACAAATTTTAACACTTAATAAATAAACGAATATAAGTGCATTCTATGTTTCAAGCGGAAAAAAGTGGCGTTCATTACTGATTACAGACAGGCGGACATCGCACAAGCCCAATATACTCTTTTCACTTCGTGAACGAGTGTAAAAACGTGCGTCTGCGTTTTTGGGCACAGATTTTAAAGTTTGTTTTTCTCTTTTGATAGACCTTTTTTTTATCGTTGTCGTGTTGTTATTTTCTTAAGGAATTTAGTACGTGGCTGTTAATTTTGGCCAATGGCAACGAGACACACACAAAACGAACATTGAACAATTTTATTTTCAGCTTTTGTTGCTTTTCATTTTTGGCTTGTTTACTTTGGGGATTTATTATCTTTAAGGCGGTGCCCAATGACAATTAGTAGCTGCTGCTTTACCTGTTACCTGTTGCCATTTGCAATTGTTATTGTTTTTGTTGTGATCGCCGTTGTTGCTGCGCCTTAATTCGCAGTTAATAATAACGAAACGGGCTTATAAATCAGCTACAACCAATAATGAGGTGCAATTGGTTGTTGTTGATATTGATTACTGTAGGCAATTATCAGAGGTCATGTATGTGCGTAGCAAGCATATTTGAGGGGATCAATGGACTATTTTTATGATTAATCAAAACAAATTTCGAAAATCTTTAATGAAAACAACAATTAGCATTTTATCGATGATATATTACACTTAAAGGCAATGAGTATATAATTCTCTAACAAAGCAAAGTTTTCATGTTTTAAATACAATAAAAAGCATGAAAGATTTAATTCATAATTATTAATTAAATATTCTGCAATGCTAAAAGAAATATTAATAAAGATCTAACATCAATGACATTGGTATTAATTTTAAATCAAAAAGTCTAAAAATGTCGAGTTAAAAGTGAAATTGCATTTAAAGTCGGATATCATAAGAAATTAAATTTAGGCCAATACTTTTTTCTTAGTAATTTCTGGCACTTCATTCATTCATTGTAAAGGAATGATTTTAACGGATTTATTCAGATCGAAATCATGGATCGAATTTCTGAGCCAATATGATTAAGGGAGCATTGATATCGGAACTCTTTTTAATCAATCTTGTAATTTTAAAAATTAACTAATTGTTAGATTTGGCTTATATCACATAGGAACATAATAATCGTATTACCGAGATGATAATAATTACAATAAGTTAATACGACCATTTATCAGATGATTTTTACATTGACTTTTAGTCACAAGTGAGGCTTATGCAATTTGTAACAATTATAGTTTATTCACTTTGCCCATAAGTAGACTTTAGCCAGCGCTTTTCAAACTGTAATGCCAGCTTGTCTCGCATTCGCACGAGTATTTGATATGGTATTCGTATTTGTATTCGTATTCGTATTCACAGCTAATATTAACGCGGGCTGGCTGCCTAATCTGGTTAGACAACAATCATTGCACGCATTCGCTTACTCGCAGTCGAGTATTCGTTTTCGTATTCGTATTTAGCCATCTGAGTTTTTTAGATCTGCGAACAATTACAATTAAAGGCGGCAAGGTCGTCGCCGGCTGAATGAAATTAACATTTGAAATGACTTAATACATAATAATTGCGAGGCGGGCAAAGAAAATAGTTGGCTGCCAGCGACAGCTGCGGCATGCCACACGCATCGCCCATGGAAATGATGGAAAATGGAAAATGAAATTGAAAATCGAGTGCAACGCACTGAAAAACTGCAAAATTGAAAAACTGCAAAACTGGTAACCAAAACCGGGCACAAGCCAAGTTAACCAAGTTGGTTGTTTTGGCCGCACTTGCCCAACTCTCGCCCAGACGCAGGAAACCTTGTGGCCAATTCGATCGCCTCTGGCTGCATATCATTAAATTGGCTTTGCTAGCCTGCACTTGTCAGACGCGACGCGTGTCGTTTTAGCCAGCCCGCCTGCCTACCTGCTCGCCTGCCGACCTGCCCGCCTGCCTACCTGCCCGCCTTCCCCCTTTCACTTTCAATTGGCCAGTGGGCAGTTCAACGCTTTGTGTCTCAGTTTTATCTAAGTTTTTTTTCTCGCTTCGCAATTTTATTTTGTTATTGCGCACTTCAAGGAAAAACTTTCGCTGAATTCAAGGAAAACTTTTGCAGCATTTCCTGTCATTAACACAGACCTAATAAATTTAAAAATAATAATACAAAAAATACAAAATCTGTTGCATATTTATATATATTTTGTGTACACATAACTCAAGTTTAGATTCATCTGTATTATGCAATTTCTGGGTAATTGGGAATGGGGTTTCAAATTATTTTTATCTTTTTTTTTTTGAATATGCAATTTATGTTATGAATTTCACGAAATCAACTTTATTTAACAACAAGAAAAACGAGAGTAAAAAAAATTTTGCACACTTTGCAGTTTTCATCATAAACAAAAATATAACAAAAACAATTGCTACACTTAATAACATAAAAGCTGGGTTAAAAACGGTATAACAATTAAGTTACATTTTGTTTATCAAAATATTCATAACTTTGTCAAAAATTAATGATACCTCTTTCCAGATATATTTTCCTTTTCTAGCGAACATAATCAGGTCAAACTTTGTGAATTGGAAAAAACAATTTGTTAAAACGTTTATGGCGAAAAGAATTTAACTCCGTCGGAAGTCGTCTTCAGCGACCAGTCTCTCTGCGAGTTCTTGTTAATTATTATCTCGGTTTTTAAGATTTGTTAATAACATAGGTATATCACATAATTGTTACATTTTTATAAGTATTGAAATAAAAAATTAAAAAATTATATTTCAATATCCCACATATTCACATCTTATCTCAAAACAAATGCTGTTTTTTAAGTTTTAATATAATCGGATATTGTATGTCAGTATTTTAAGGAAGTATGCATAAATATATATATACTATAAAGCTAGCTTCCATTTTTAATCACTATCGTTAAGTTGTGTTCTATGTTAACTCTGACAAATTTGAAGACTTTTGCAAGCGACGCAAAGACAAAGGTTTTGTTTAGTCAAACTGAAGGCCATTAAAAAATCCCCTACAAGCAGTTACTGAAACAGTTTTATGGCAATTGTTGGCATACCGAAATTGTTCATAAATGCGAGTACTTTCCATTTTATGGCTCGACAAAGATATGGAGTGAGTTCATGTGGCATGTGCTCATATTGTTGTTGCTGCTATTGTTGTTGGACAACGTTGTACTCGAATAATAATTGTGCTTTATGGCTGGCCAAAAATTGACATGACTTTTAAAAGAAACTGCACTGGTTTTTCGTAAATGCGCTGCCCGCTTATGGCCTGCTTGGGTTTACGTTTTGGCCCAAATTTGTGGGCCCAGCCCCAGACCAGACCAGACTCTAGCTCTAACTACTCAAAGCACTGCAATATGTATGGCCAGACAAGTGGCAGACAAACAGACGCTGCCTGAGCTCGAAAGCTCAAATGCAAACTCAAACTTAAACTATAAATCAATGATCGATGATCGTTGATCGCTGATCGACACAGATTCAAACACATTTGCAAATACAAATTCAAACCCAAATATGCTTACATATATGCTCAGTGTTTGCCCTTCCCTTTCAGTCTGGCAACAGAAGACAGAGACAGGAAAAAAATAAACCGAAGACTGAAGACGGTACACTCAAAGAAAAAAGCATTGCAGTTTGTTAAAATCCGGCCAATTTGACAATTTCCAGACTCATGAACAGAAAAGTTATGTTAAGAGCGTTTTTTATAATTCAAATCAAAATATGAGGCTGAAATACAGTTCTCAATCCAAGAAAGGTTTAACTTCTAATAAGAACGTTTAATGCCTATTCTTGTTATGAGTATTTTTTACTTCGTTCAAGATTTATTTTAATAATAAAACCATTTACTCTGAGTGTAGACGTTGGCAAAGTTACGTTAAGATCAACCTAGTTGGCATTCAGTGGGTCAAGTAAGTGCTCTGAATTCTGCTTAGCTTATGATATGCCCAATCTTATAAGCTGTACTTAAGCCAAGTTGCTGTAGATGATGAACATGATCGAGTTTCAGATTGAAATCATGTTTGCTTTGCAATTGCTTTTGCTCGTTCTGCTTTTTGTCAAATGTGCACAGTATATAAAATATTTAATGAATTGCTTATTTAAATACACTTGCAGAAAAAACCAACAATTTTGTATTCAATTCTTATTGCAACCAAATAAATTCATAACTTTGAATTCAAAGTATTTTTTACTTAGTCTAAGTATGAGCATTATTGCACTCAAATAGATAACTTTCAAGAACGAACTGGTTGAAACTTTATGGACAAACGGCATTAATTTCAGCGTGATTGGAGTATAATTTAGCTCGGCGTTTTTCTTTCTTTTAGTCATTTCTTACCAGGGATACAATGGAAAAAAATATAAAAAAGTTTATTCGTATACTCATAGCTTGTGTTTTGCAATATTATTTAACCTATGGTGTCGAAGAGGACATAAGACGAACGTAGGATTAACTTGGATTGATCTGACAAAAAAAATCGGTCTGTTATGGAATATTTCCCCAATTTGTTTTATAAAGGACACCTTATCAATATTTCAAAAAAAGTTCTACTGAATTGGTTTGGAATACATTTTTAATAAACAGTTACGAGGAGGTCGTCTCTATTAGTATAGGGTCTTATCTTTGTACTAGATTTAAAGAATTACGTAAACAATGGCCGATCAAAAAAATGAACTTGCCAGTAATTTATTTATTAATTAGTCGAACAATATTTGCTTCCCTGTTCAAAATACCAATGTAAAAAGGTACTTATTCAATAAATTCAAAAAACTAATTTTATTGTCTGCAAACTGTGCTTAAACGCAATGCGACTGAAGCCGGCTGCACAGTTGAACAATCACTGGAGATGCTCATTTATTCAATTAAACTTTTAAATTTCGTATTGGTATTACTTGCTACTTACGTTTCTTTTGTTTAGATGATTTTTGTTGTTGTTGATTTTTTAGCCGCTTTTGATTGTTTGTTGTTATTGTTGGCTGTTTGTTATTTATCAGCAATTTTCTCCAGGTCGTTGTTGTTGTTGTTTTTCATTAGCAAGTTGAATGAAATGTTTGGCTCGCTGTCTGTTTCTGTTGCTCTGCTCTCAGCTGAAGCTGCGTGCAATTAAAATTCAACAAATTCCATTTCACTTTAACACACACACACTGGCAATAACCAAAAAAAAATAAAAATAAAAATATACCAAATCTCTCACACACACACACGCATGTGCTGCAGATGCTGCTGATGCTGCGTTCGATCAATGAAACGCGAACGCGCGACAGAGAGAAGGGGGGAGCGAGAGAGAGAGAGAGCTCGCACACACACTACCGTTAAGCCGCACAGTTTGGCATGCACAGCACTCGACACTTGTTCGCTTTTGCTTTTGGTTTTCGCTCTTCCTCTTACTGGCTCGCTCGCTGGCGCTTTTGCGTTCTGCGTTGCGTTCGCTTGGCGCGTTCGTCGCTGACTGAGCTGTGGCCGCGACTGCGACTGCGCGAACGTAGCTATATTTTGTTCGGTTTCGTCGCCGTCGCCGTCGCCTTTGCTGTTAAAGCTGCGCTTGGAGCTTTACGCGGGCTTTGGTATGTCGCCGCATTGTTGTTGTTGTTGCTGCTGTTGACGTTAACTTTACAACCTGTTCGCGTAAATCTGCGTTTAAAGAAGTGCCGACAACAAACGGTAATGAGCGTGCAGCGCATGCGCACGGCAACAGCAACAATGTTGTCTGCTTTCGAATTGAACTTTTTAGCCTCGCGTCTTCTCCCTCATCATTAACATTATTTCCATCGTGCTGTGATCTTCAGCTGCACTCTGCAGCAGCAGCAGACGCAGCGACTGCGCTGTCGCTGTGACGTCAGCAAACATTCTTGAGAGGAAACGTGAAACCAATTGAAAGTTTTAAGTACTTGCTGAAACTTTTCAAGTCAATATCCGATCAAAATCAGTACATAACTCAGCTGAGCCAAATGTGAGTTCGGTACAGTGAATATGAATATCGAATATACGAAATGTTTCAATTTCAAATAAATACCCGTATCAATTTTATCTAAGCTTTAGCTATTGAGCGCCACAAGTTTTTCAAAATCAACCGAATTTTTGTGGAAATTCAAGTTTGTCAGCTTTTTTAAGTGTCATTTTTATTTTTAACAAATTTGTTGGCATCTTAACTTTAGACTAAGCTTTCCCACTATCGGAAACCCATATCGCTCGCAGAATACATTTACGATAGGAAAAAAATTGGTATATATGTACGTGTAAAAGTGTTTATCACAACCCAAAAAAAAGGACAACTTTTATTACAAATTCTCTCTTTGGACATATTCCAAATATCGCCAAAGTATCCTCTAGCTCCCATTGTAACCCACACGGTCTTCTTCGCAATGAATATAAGAAACCCTTACAATGTCTGCATGGTATATGTTTATTCAAAATTTAAGAGAAACTTGCGCTGCGCATATTAAAAAGCATATCTTAAAAGCTGTTAGAGATAGTGACACCAAATTTGGTATTTAGCTATTCATATAGTAGCAGTTCCGAAAATTCTATTACAACAATAAGAAAAACTCCAGAAAGCAAGCAACAACAAAATAAAAACATATCGTAGGTGTTTCTCAAAACATGAAAAGTTTTTTTTAGTCCAAAAAAAAACTGTGTTATTTTTACAATCGAGCGCTTATTTTGGGCTTTTGAGGTTTCGTTTTTGGCTTCTGTACAGCAAATTGAAAGTATTTTTTTTTTGGCACGAAACTGGAACCCGTTTGACTAAAGCTCGAGATAGCTTCAAAGTTGTTGTCGATATTGTTGTTGTTGTTGTTGTTGTAATGTTGTGCCCTAAGTCGGAGCTCTTCTCGTTAAACGCTCCGCACGTGACTTGAAAGAACATTTTGTATGCGTGCTGTCCATGGTTTATATATGCAGGCAGCACAGAGCTCATTATATATAGCTCATATCTAAATTTATAACGAGTTATGTATGCATTACACTGGGCGCACGCTCGCAAACAGTTGCAATGCAAACGTTAAACGGAATTTTCAAGCCTCATAAAAGATGCTAAACAAAACAAAGGGAAAAAAATATTATAGGCCATTTCGGTGAAGCGAACCCCAACGAAAATTGAGTAATTAAATAAAAGTAACACTGTGCAGCCAGCGGCACCTTAAGTAGAGCGTTCAACTTCATTTGTGTGTTATGTGAAAGCATTAAAAACAACATCAAAAAGCTGAGCAAGACAAAGAAATATAACAAACAGGGTATAAAAACTAAACAGAGTCTTGCAGCAATGTGGCACGCGTCGCAAAACATATCTAAATGCCGCATGCCTTTTTCCAGTCCCCATTCCCCATTCCAAAGCAACGATTCGCATTCAATTTTGCAACCGGTGAACAAGAATGCCGGACAAGCTGCATATCGAAAGTGGTCGCAGAGATTTACGCAAGTGCACGGCAAGTGCCCGGATACCGAAACCCTCCTGTGGCAAGTGGCAACGGGCCAGCGACTGGTTTCGCGTTTGCCTGCTTATCCTACCCAGCGAGCTATGCTTGGATTTATGTAAGTTGCTGCCACGACGATTGCCAGCGACAAGTTTGTGTCTTAAGTCTTTCGTTTTTGGCGTTCATAAATTTTTTGTGCAGCCGGCCGCCGAATTGCGAAAGGCAGATAGACAAACAGCATGATAAGCAGAATAAATAAGTAAATATGTACGATTCAATGCATTATAATTGCATATTTATGCGCCTTGCTGGGCCAGGCAGCGATTACAAGTTGCCGGTTACGTGAGTTCCAACAATCAATTAATATTGATAAATAAATATGGGAATGCTATATGAGTTGGCCAACTCAAAAATATCTTGCAACTGCATGCAAGCTAGGCAATCAATTAAAAGACGGTTTATCAACTGAACAAATTTTATGCAATCAAATTAATAAAAAAGTAATTGAATGATCATATATTAATCGGTCTTCGCATAAAACCTTATTTCTTGTGTCAAGGCTGTTCCTTGGTTGTAAGTCTAAAAAAATAATTTCAGTGATTTGATTCACGGTTTGAACCAATGCCTCGCCAAATCAAAAAACAAATCTTAAGTTAAGTTTAACTTAAGTTCGCTTCCTAAATATTGTGTTAAACATCTATCGGGTTTTTGTTTGAACTTTGGTTCTATACATTCTAACCCATTTTCAAAAATTGTATCTATAATTTATAACAAATAAAAAAAAATGTTTTTTGCATATTCATATCAAATATGTTTCCTATTACAGTAAGCTCTAAGTTCGTGTAATATATAAGCTTTTTGCTTGAAGTCTCCCGTTGTATTGTAAAATTTTTTTAAAAATAAGATTATTTAAAAATTTTAAAAAATACCGTAAAAACTAGTATTTTAGTGTTCAGTCTGACTGATCTGTATTTAGTTTATTGCTTTAAAATATATTTACAAAATAGTACAAATTGATTTTTCATTAGATAGATGATTATAAATTGATTTTTAATTCTAGGAATTAAGTAAGCTAAAGATATTTATTTGGACCAGCAAATCACAACCAGGAAAGAGCACTCTTACTGGCAAGTGTCTCTGGCTCAAGTTCAGTGGTTGTTGATTTATCGCCGGGCGATTCGATAAAGCCCAACCTCAAAATACCAGAAAACAGTGGGACACACACACGTACACAAAAGCAGAGCCACTGCCCACACACACACACGCATACAGACACATATACACGAGGTGAGTTGGTAATCCATGTAAATATGCCAATGATCTTTCGCTGAAGCAGCCGCACCGGCAACAACTTACACTTTTTACCGGCTACGTTTGACTGCTTTCACTCTTCATTGGATTCTTTCATAAATGTACACACTCCGACAGACACAGGTAGAGTGCGAGAGAGTGTGAGAGAGAGAGAGAGAGAGAGAGAGAGAGAGAGGGAGAGAGAAACAAATTATATGACGACAACTTTGCTTTTCTTTCATGCTGACGGCGCACGGGGCGTATGCGCCATTTGCAGCGTCCGTCAAACGCATTTGGTGCGTCTTCTCAAGCGTAATTAGCGCGCAATTGACAAAGACAACGAGATAGCGCGAGAAACCCGCATGGTCACTTGCCTGATTTGTTTTGGTTGATTTGGCCACATGATTAATGAACTTTGCCGCTTGCCAATTGCCTAGCTGCAGCGGTAATTATGGGCACGGGCAGGGGCCACATAATGAGCTTGTTTCGAAAAAAACCAAAAACAAAACAACAATAAGAAAATACGTAAACAGGATACGGGCAGCTGCTGGACACACCAACAGTCAGCAATTGTCAATGTGTTTCAATCACTCGAGTCTGTCTGTCCGTCCGTTTGGCTCTCTCACACCAGCAATCATCATCATCATCATAATCATCAAAGCTGAATGAGCTGCTGCCCACTTGAGCTGCTTTCCCACTGTGCGGGTGCGGGTGCGGGCGCTGGCAACGCAGTCAACAAAGAAATCTATTAAATATGCATAGCTTGAAAATAAAAACAGCAAACAAAGCGGCAGCCACAACAACAGCAGAAACAACATCAACCACAACATCAACAACTGCTATCAGCACTCATCGATTTTTCAGTCAAATTTCGAGTGAAAAAGAAAGTGAAGCTGACATCTGGCCACTCTCTGAAACCCTGGGTCCAAGCTCAAAAAACTGTTCAAGTTTGTGGTTCGTATTGGATTGTTTTTGGTTGTGTTTGTAATTTCTGCAGTTTGCCATAAACATGACAAATAAATGCCAAGAGAAATACTTGCCTATGTTTACAGATTTTCTATTATGCAAATGGAAGCAGCCGCCGTCGACACGCTTGTCTAATGCATATGCATTGGATTGTCTATAGCTTATTCACAAATATACTGTAGTATACCCACTTATTATGTTGCTGAACTGGACAACATGGACAATCTGAACTCTTTTTTTCATACTGGTAAGAGTACATTAATGGTGTCAATATTAAGCATAAAGTCAGATAAAATGTTTGTCTGCACACTGATTGCTGAATAAATGAAAAATATAAAAATAAATAAAATAAAACCAAAAAATTAAGGGTACATACGCTAAAATATTTATTTATTTTATTTTATTTTTTGCCAGTTGGTTCAAAATAATGTAACTGAGCTTAAGTTTTACCTTTGCTCACTCTGTACTTAGATAAACTTATCAAAATATGTAAAATAAAAAAATTTAAAATTTTTCTTCCAAAAAGTCCACTGTGTTTCTCGTTTACTTCGTACTAGAAAAGTGGTGTCAAATATGCATTTTTTTAATAATTCTGAATTTTTTTAATATTATTTTGAGCTCTACTGAATAATAATAAAAAACATATTTAATTATGGTTAATATTTTAGTATAATCTAAATATTCGTGTTTATTAAGCACTATCTAGATTGTTATCAATTTGTTTCGTATTCTTCTCAAACATTCAAAACGCTTTCGAATTATTTCAACAATCCTTGCCCAGAAACGAAAGCGAAACTCGTACAACGCCCACGTGTTGATAGGTCGTTGGTTTAATTCCATGAGAATTTCTAATTTTTGAGAGATATATAATATAAAATGTTAGATTCCATATATTTACATAGATTGGCAAAGGTAATAAACAGCCGAATGGGTCCAAACATGTCTATCATAAGATGGCTGTTTTAAAAAGCTTAAAATCTCTCTTTTATTTCAAACATACATATATTACCACATATATTGTTAATGTATGTGCTGTTGATATGCTGCTCGCGCATTTGCATAAATTGGCAAAGTCAAATAGCAACAAGTCTAGAACTTTCCCCATGGCGAAACTTTCCAGGCCCAGCTGGCACCCGCACCCAACCAAATGCCAAACAGCGCACGGCTAATGCATATTAGTTTATATATAAATATTTAAAAAACGTGTATGTGTGTGTGAGTGTGTGTGAGTGATGGGCACACTTCTACTCTTGTTACAGCTCAACTGCGTCTCGCTTTTCACTTGGCGCGCAAAATTAAGCAAAAAACTAAATTGAGTGGAAACTTTTTCCATAAGCTGGCAGCTTGGGCAAAATGCTAATTGCAGTTGTTAAAGGTGCACACCAAAAATGAAAATTGCTGATGCAAATGAAAACAACAGCAACAGCCACAACAAGCAGCAAGAAAAAAAAACAATCGAGAGCAATGGCAGCAGCCGTTGTGGTGCGTTCTGCAGCATCGAGCCATACAAAAGACTTGGGCAACGAACTTGCGCACCACCTAAACCAAATGCCAATAACACCTGCATGCAGCGAGTAAATCGAACCCAGCGCAGCAGTTACAAGGTAATTGCATTGTACTTGAAGTAGTTGCAACTTTACACAAATTCTATTTTTTTTTTAAAGAAAAGATTTGGGTAATTTAAAAGTGTATTATAATGACTTCGTATACTCTGTTCACAATAGTGTAAAGGAGTATACCGATTCGGCTGTCCTTTTATTCTGATTATGTTTTCATTATTGTGGTGACTCTCGTCAGGGAGGCCGTGGAATCGCAAAACAAATAATAACATTTATATTTCTTTTTTTAAGAAGACATTTCGAAAACCATAAAGGTCGGACAGGACGATCGATAAATACAAAATTAATTTAGTATACAAAACTACATACAGATGCAGTATACTTAGAAAAGAACGTCGTTCTAAATCCAAGATTAAACAGTATAGAATCCGCACTGGTTTAAAATTGCATTTAGTATAAATCATTTATTCATTTCATAATCGACCGTTCATATTGCATAATAAGAAAACAATTCTTGAATTGTTATAACTAAAATGTTGTCACTTGATAGAAGCGCAGAACTTTTTTTAATTTTTTTTATAGAGTACTGTATTTAAATTTTATATTATTACGAAATTTTGAAATTAATTTATGTATTTTGTACACAAGCTAAGTACTTTCTACCATGGCAGAATTTTGACAACGCATTTATTTTATTTGAGAAATATTTTCTTAAGTTTTTTTTTTGAGTATACATATATATCGGAATCGGATCAGCTCACAAGTCTTCATAAGATCGTTTGTAAAAAATTAAATTGTATAAAAACAATTTTAATTTTTATAAAAGATTTGTGGTGTTATATATTCCTATGTATATATATGTACATATATGCTAAGTTCAAACGAAGCCTATGAAAAACACCAAAGCACATGTTATCTTTTATCTGTGTACGAAGCTTAAGTATATTGCAGAGAAGTTAAGACTGTTTTTGCGGCGAAGCACTGAGTTATCTTTGCCGCTCGATCAGCATGCAGTGGAACGTTGCAGCTCATTACTCGTACTCGTGCTCCCATTCGCATTCGTAGTGGAACTCATATGTGTGTGTGCGTGTGTGTGTGTGTGTGTGTGTGTGTAGTGAGGGCCACATTCATCAGTGGGTGATGTTGTCTGGCCGCATGCCTTGCATACGCAATTTAGAATACAAATACGAATACAAATTGAAATTTGCAATCGAATGTGGATCGAGGTTAATGCATGCGTCTACATATAGTCACCATATAGTAGCTGACAAGTGAAAACGTTGGCTGCCTATCTCGAAAACCGGCTGCGTCTCGCCCATTCTGAACGCGTCTCTCTCCCGCTCTCCCGCTCTGCCCACTCCCACTGGGGTCTCCATTTTGGGGTCTGGGCTGAGCGGTCATTGACAGAGCTCCAATGGCTCGTTAATCGCTTTGTCTCACTTTCACTCGCCCCATGATCAACGTCAACAACAGCAACCTCATCATTGTCATTATTATTGTGATCATCAGTTGAGTAATCCAATAGAAATAAATTTTATTTTATTCTATTATATTGCCAGAACAAAGCAATTTCATTCAACAAATATTATTTGTTTATCTAAATTAACATAAAACAAACAAGAAATAAGTAAGAGCGCTCGAATCGCGAGTGCACGACTAGGAGGTACTCTGGTCCGAACTTTTAATCTTAGTAAGAAATCAAGTCTGCGTTTATTTATTATCAATTTTAATATCAGCTTTAATTAACTTATTTTTTTAGTCTGAATTTTTGTTTTCTATATTCTTCAAATTCTTGGCTAGCTGCAGCAGCCATTTCAATGAAGCTGAAAGTGTTTCCCAGTAAAAGGTATTTTTTTTTGACCGAATAAATTGTATCCGTATTTTGAATGCGCCGTAACTGTGTGGCCCAATACAAAGTTAAAGCTTAGTCAAATGTTTTTATAGACAAGTGTACGGACAGAAAAATAGACATATATTTATTTACGTGGGACAAACAACAATTCAATTACAACAACAACAAGTTTCGGTTAGAATAATATATAGATTTGAAACAAAAATAGTTCGATTATGAATAGTTAATCAAGTGCCGATCGATCGGGATTCTGCTGCTCGGGCTCCGGCGATCGACCCATGTCAACATCCGAGTCAGGATCCTGTGGCGGCACAATGGCCGGCAGCAGCAGAAACTCGTTGAACAGAAAGTCGGCGTCCATGGACTGCGTCTTGCCGTGATAGCCGCGCACAATGCTGCGCTTCGGTGGCTCTATGTACCGTTCCTTGACAATGAATGCGCCTGGATGCGGCACTTCCAGCATCGCCGAGGCAGCTGGTGACGATGTGCCGCTATCGACATCCTGATCCAGCGAACAGCAAACGGACAGTGCATTGGGCAACCGATTATAATTGGCCGGGCCGGCGCTGGAGCTGGCCGCAGTTGTGAGCACTGGCTCCCGCTCGCGTTCCCTGTTCCGCTGGTGCTGCGGCGAGCCGTAGTTCAGGGAGCCGGCACCGCTGCTCTTCAAATTGATGCAGCTCTGCGTGTGCGAGACATTTGCATAGTCGTCATTGGTGCTAACAAGCGGAGCACGCTTCAGCGTGTTGCTCTCGAATGGGAAATTTGAATTGGACGTGGACTGAGTCAGGTTCTCGAATTTGCGCAGGCGCGCATCCTGGCGCAACTGCTGCGCCGCCGCCGGCAAATTGATGGACGCGTGCAGTGCACTGGCCTCCGGGCTGGTGCCGGCGCACTCAAACAGACTGATGTGCTTCTGCATGCGCGGCGAGATGGGATCGTGAGCACGTCGCACGCCCGGACGTACGTGCTCCGGCGATGCCTGGGTGACGTGCACCGGCAACGAAAAGCAAAACTTGGGATCAGCCGAGTCAACGTCCGGCGGCTCAACGGCATGCGTCGGACAACAAAAGCACGTCTCCACTATGGGTTCCATGTCAGGAGGCAACAAGGGCGTCGTCGCCAATGAAAATGGCCCATCCTCGTCGTCATCGAAGCCCTGCAAATGTTAATTACATTGAAAATAGCGCACAACTGAAATAATAATTCGGATTTCGGTATTGCCGAGAATATGAAATGAAATAAATTTAAATGAAATAATGCAAAATAATTTGACTATTTTTTGCACACTATAAATATGATAAAACATTGTAGAAGTGCGAGCCAGACGGGCTGGAAAGGAAAGTGATTAGAAGATTATCTAACTCATATTAACTGGAAAGGAAAGTGATTAGAAGAAGATTATCTAACTCATATTAAAAAGGTTTTCATTTTGTCAAACATTTGAGTGCAAAGGAGTCTACAAATTTAAATGAATACATCAAGAGATAGGCGTACGCAGGAAGGCAAGTTAAACTTTTGCCTGATCAAATTAATAAAATAAATGAATATAAAATAAAATAAAATATTATTATTATTATAAATATATTATAATTAAATAGAAAATATTTTCAACATAAAACAATCATATTTAAACACATGTAAAGCCTTAGTCGTTATTCACAAAAATTCTGCGAACGCCTCTGTATCTAAGCTTGAATTGTTCACACAAGTGTTTGCATTAAAAACACAAAGTTAAATTCCCCTCGCACAATTGTTTTTTCAAATTTGATCGTGTGGCCTGGCCCTCGGCATCACTCACATCCACGGAGAGAGTCATGGAGCCCTTATTGGCCACCATGCTCAGATCCAAATCGATATCCATGCCAGTGCTGACGGGCGTTAAGCAGTTGCTGCCCGGATCTGGCTCATCGCTGACGCTCAAAAAGATGCCTCCGGTGGTGGGATCGTCAACCTGGAGTGTGTCATGGTTCATGGGCTCAAAGAACTGCAGCTCATCCGACTCATCCATTACGATGTCCAACAAACTGTAGCGGCACAAGATAACATAATTAGCAAGTGAAGGGAGAAAATTGAGTGGCAGAGAATGCTCACCAGTTCTGCTGATTTTCCTCATCCTTGTGCTCTTCCGGAGTCATTAATAGAACGTCATGTTGCCAAACTTGTTTGCGATTCGTTGGGTTTGTGTGTTCAATTGGTCAAGTTGTTAGTTTATGGATCACATTCAAGAGCGAGGTGTTTAAAAGTGAAAGAGAGAGAGAGAGAGCGCGAAAAAGAAACAGAGGGTCGAAGAGAGTGCTGGAGTCAGAGACTCTCAGTGCATGGGAGTGCGAGCTGAAGCTTTTTTTCTTTTTTGTTTTGTTAGGCAAGGCAAACGATAAGAAGACAGAGAGACAGAGCCCAGAGTGGCGTGCGATAATGAAAAGTTGTACGTTATAGCAGAGAGAGCGACGAGTGCAGGCAAGAGAGTAAATTACAGATGTATGTAGTATATCGATATGGCATGCATAAACAGCGAAGTGTATAATTCAATGTTTTATTTTGCTATTAGCGTCTTAATTCAACTAATTACAATATTAAAAATCCAGTTTGCAAATAAAAACTGAATAAATTATAGTTTTCTATCAATGGACAGTGACATAGAGAATCACAAACTGTTCCGCAAAAGGATAGTTGATTTTTTTTTTTTGTCGATATCTACGAACAAATAAAACAGTGAATAAATAAAATAGCACTCAAACCATAGATGACAATCGGCTGATGTTTTAAGCCACTGAAAATTGAATCAAAAAGAAACAACAAAAAAAGAAACAATTTGTAACCATTAATTAAAAACAAATAAATAAAGGAAAAACTTAAGACCTATCGATGTTTTGATGGCTGTAAAAAAATCGAGGCAACTGTCAAACCTTTCAATTAAGCATACAAAATATATAAGGAAAATTAAAATGAAAACTTGAAAATTGTACAAATAGCAAATTTAGAATTTATCGAAACTTTTTGAGCACCCAATGCTCATTGCAAGTGCTAATTATCACAAGATATGTTGAGCGCAATATTGCAAACTCAGGTGCGCCAACCAATCCTTGACCTACGCATATTGAACTTACGCTGTTTGGGTGCCGTTAGAATATTTTTCATTTCCTCATCGTTGGTTTCTTCGAGTTCCGATGGCTGCTCCTGCTCCTCGTTGACTAGCTGATTGGCAATTTGCGCCTCCACGTTCATGTTGGACTGGTGAACTGTGGAGATTTCGCAATGCTCGCTCATCATTTTGCTCAGAGCCAGTTCCAATGGCGACGTATGCAAGGCGACATCCTTTTGATCAATCATTGAGAAGGCGGCCATGGAATCCGATGGCACAGACATCGGTGCATGTTGACCTAAGCCAGCCGCAATTATCGACGTTGAGCGACTAATAACTCCCTCATGGACGCGTGGCGGCGAGCCTGTTGGCGTCTTAAAGATCTGCGCCGAGATCATATCGAGCAGAAAGCTGTCCAGCTTGCGCAGCGATAGAGCATTATGCAGTGTCTCCAGCGGACGGATCGGCGGCACATCCCCAAAGCCTAAACGCAGGGCACATATAAAAACCAATTAAATCGCTTCACCAATGTCGACTATTCAAGCAACTTGTTTTTAAAGAGTAGTAGATGGGTGGTGGGTGGATTCAAGTGGCAGTATGGGAGGGAATAAGATGGAAGCGAATTCTGCATTAAATACGAGAGCTACATACAGGATTAGAAAATGTGGCCCATATTTAATAACAAAATAATAATATGTGAGTATTAGTTGAATGAGTGCATGAATGAATATACCACACAAAAGGTAGTATCTCTTCTCTTTGAGCTTTTCTTTGTGCAGTGCATTGTAAGACAAGAAAACTATGGATTCGCATTAATATTGTATTCAGCTACTGGGTTTAAGGTATTACATTTCATTTCGACTTAGGTATTACAATATTCCTAACTAGAGTTCTGAACCACAACAGAATTCTCATAAAATAGTTATTTACTGAGTTTTTGTTTAGTTCTAAGAATAATTGATGTTTCTGGTTGGTTAATAAAATACAAATAAAACAAATACATTTATTAACTGTTTCCTTTTGAAATGAATACAATTTTTCTTTTTTTTTTAAACTTTTTTTTTTGTCCTCTTTTGTTTTTTCTACTTTACAAGAAACATAAGTTGATTCAAGCTTCTTTTTTTAAATTTTTACTTTCTTTTTCATCGTATCGTGTAATACTTTTTAACTAGAAAGAAGAAAAAATAATAGTAAAAATTAAAAAAGTACAATTTTCTCTTTTTATAGTTCTACCAAAATAAACAAAGCCTTAAAGCTCCCTCCGGAGACTGGGGTACCTCAGATTAAATCAGCTATAGACATTAAAGAATTATATTAATAATAGTATGTGTATATAGGGTTTGTATAGCTTATACGAAATGCTGTGCGCTTCTAATTCTCAATCAGTTAAAGCACAGTCCTGAGTGGTTTTTGAATAAAGTAAAAATACGTTTAAACGGTATTTTTGAAAAATTGCAAGAAATTTTAGATAAGACTTTAAATATTTGGCGTCTGCGATCAGAGATCTAAAGTAACATATGTTTGGTTGACAATTGAAGAGCTATGGTATTTTTAGTGGAGTGTGTTAAATTTTTTGAAACTAAATAGAATTTTGTAACTGATATATGTATAATTCGCGAAAAAATAAGAAGAGGTTGGGCGCAACTCATGCAATTGGTTGTATGTGTGTTATATATTGTAAATACACTCAGAGAAAAACGCTGTTCAAAAAGTTAAAAGAGAATGTTGTTGTTGCATAAAAACAAATTCAATTTTGTAATTAAGCACAAGAATTTGTGTACTTAATATAATCTTGGAATTATTACTGTATTTTAGAGTTTTTTTTTAAAAGAGAAATAAAATTAGAATTTTGTTGAATTGAGACATTTTTAAACCGTCCAATTTTAAAAATATACTTGATTTAAGTACGTTTTCTCTGAGACTGTGTATGTGTGAGTGTGTGTGTGTGTATGTGTATAGCTGGGGAGGCTGCAATTGTGGAACAGGGCTCTGTGTGTATGTGCGTGCGTGTGTGTGTGTGTGTGTGTGTTTGTTTGTGTACTCACCGGATGATGATACCGGTATCATATCGCGCAGATTCGGCGCCGATGAGCTGCCGCTTATAACTGCCGTACTGAAAAGGCTATTCGCGCTGGTTGCCATCTTTTTGCTAAAACCACCGAAACCCAACATTTTCATATAGGACATCTGGCCGGCAATACTGTGTCTTTGGCGACGCGACGATGTGGACGAATTGGCCGATGATACCGATGCCGATACCGAGACCGAAACGTTGCTATCTGTGGCGATGGTATTGGTACAACAAGACGGGGGCGTTGTGGTGATGTTGTTGTTCATTGTGGTTGTGTGTGTTGCGAGTGTGGTTGTGTTCGAGTTGGTGGTGTTGGTGTTGGGTTTGGTGTTGGTGTTGGGGTTGGTGTTGGTGTTTATGGTGTTTGTGTGGTTGGCGTGTTGTTGTTGTTTTTGTTGTTGTGGTGCGTCAATTGAGGGGGGATCGATTGGTTTCAATTGGTTAGTAATAGGTTGATTAGAAGACATTGTTGCTAAAGTTATTGTTGCTGCTGTTGTTGCTGCTCCTGCTGTTGTTGTTGCTGTTGTTTCTGTTGTTGTTTCTGTTGTTGTTTCTGTTTCTGTTTCAGTGTCAGTTTCAGTTGGGGTGGGTCTGTGTGCTGTCTCTGCAATTGCTGAGTCTGCTGTTGTGCTGCTTATCACTGTGACTGTGCCTGTTATCAGCACGGTGGGTATGTTGTATACCAGCTGCGCCTCTATGAGCGACTCACTGGGCGTGGCTGTGGGCGTAACGTGCTCCGCAATGGGCGCAAAGCAGCTGACAAAACAGCTGCCAGCGGCCGACACAGATGTTGCAGCTGCCGCAGCTGATGCTGACGCCGGCGCTGCCGCAAAACCGAAACGAAACGGATTCTCTGCCAGCACGGGCGCCGAGACGGGCAGCAACATGGACAGCTGGCCGCACGAATGGCTGGTGGCCCTGCGCTGGCCGCGCTGCAGCTGCCGGTGGCGCGTCTCGTGCGACTTGTCCATGTCCATGCACAGCCGCAGCGTGGAGGCTGTGGGCGAAGTGGTGCTGTGCTCGGCCAGCGGCAGCAGCGCCGCATCGCTGGCGCGGCGCAGCTCAAAGGAGCCGCTCATCAGCACGGCTGGTGCCGAGCTCGACAGCTGATAGTCATCCTCGAAGCTGGACGGAGATGCTGCAGCAGCAGTTGGCGCAGCAGCCCGACCCGGACTACTGCTGCTGGCCAGCTGCAGGAGACTCTTGGCATGCGCATGGGCGGTGGCCAGCGGGACGGAGGAGTTGCTGCTACAATTGCAGCTCAGCGGGCGCTCGTTTGTGGCCAGCGGCGAGATCTGCTGCAGCGACGCCAGGCCCTCAAAGTCGGCCTCCTCGCCGCTGACCATGCGCCGCATGCTCAGCAGAATGTGACGCTTGTGGGTGCGACCGCTGCCGCCGGGCTGGATGTTGACGCACTGCGGCGTGCCCGGCGTTAAGGAGAAGTCAATGTCCGACAGGGGCAACTCATTGGTCGACGAGTCGATCTTGAAGAAGGACAGTCTGTCCGTGACGCGTATTTGTATCGCGGTGCGGTTGCCGCTGTTGCCGCTAGCCACGCCCACGCGTGCATTGGCGATCTCGTCGAAGGTAGCCGCCGGCGCTGGTTGGGATTAGTAGAGTCGCAAGCGGGAGGGAGGGGGGTTGGAAACGTTTTCATTGTTGTTGGTTCGAGGTGAGTGTGTGCGAGTGTGTGCGTGTGTGTTTGCATATGGTAAGTGTGTGTGTGTGCGCGCGTACGTGTGTTTGGTCGGTAGAGTATACAAACAAAAATCTAATTAGCCGAAATACGCATCAAAGTCGAAGTAGAACAAGAAGAAAGGAACACGTATATTCGGTATATTCCGAATAACTTAACGCACCTGCAAGCATTTGTTTAGCATTTTGACTGTGATTGTGACATTGAAAGTCCTTTTCCTAAGGTTATTATTAATATTGGGTATTGATGCGAAGAACTAACATGTGCACTAACTACAAACACGAAATAAGTCATCAATTTGGCACCAATTTTGTGTGGTATTTTGTTGAGCAAAATTAAGATGTTATTCATTTAAAAAAATTGAGTTCTTTAAATTTTGAACTTCATTTAATTTTCATTCATATTAACTTTTTTCTTTTTTTTTTACATATATATGAATTTATGAATCGAATGTATAATTTTTAAATATGTTTTCAACTGTTTCTTCTACATTCAAATAAATTGAATTTATGTTTTTATGGTTATAAAGAAACCTTTTTATGTATGTATTTATTTGTTGAATAGTTTTTTATATTTTATATATATGTTGCAAAACTTTTTTAATTATTTTTATGACTCTTTCTTGTAACAGAAATTGTAACAAGAACAACAAAAAACCAGGTGCTATAATAAATTTCAACAAATATTAGTATTTTTGTAATTTAGTAAATTATTCTTTAAAATTATTTTTGGTATATACTTTAAAGCACTGGTTTAACAATTTTTGCAATATTATTTTTGTGTTGACGTTAAAAAAGGATTTGCTCAATTGAACACAGCAAAAACTACGGGACACTAGAAATTTGTATCCTATTACTAATTTTTTAAGTACTCAAGAAAAAAAAGCGATTATTAAATTGTAAGCGGCTTGATATATCCTACCAAACGAACTGTACAAATAACAGTCAAAAACGTCGTTAGTTAATTTTTATACCTGGTAACTGAACTGTTAGAGGCTATAATAATTTCTTAAATAATTTTGCAGTCCGAAAAACATGGAATTTGGTATAAACAACAGAATATATTTACTATGAAACGACTGCCAAAGGAATAAGAAGAATCACTTGGAATTAAAATGTCACTTGTATATCCAATGTTAAAATGCCAATTTGTCTAAAAATGCAAAAATCTGACTTGACATGGCTTTACTTTAAACATAGTATATGCATATACCCCTGTATCTAATCCATTTGGTATATTTAAAAGCTTTTAAGTATGACCCAATCAAAATGGATATTAATAAGCTATAATAATATAGCTTACATTTTATATATAAGCACATTAATTTCTCGTATTGCTTTGCAGGCGCATTTGAAAATCGTGAAGGCTGAGCGTCGACGGCTTTGGGCAACAGCAGGCAATTGTACAAAAATGGGTCCGGTTAGTTGTGAGTTAGCGTCGGGTTAGGCGTGAAGGTTGCGGTTAGTTAGTCTGGTTGGGGGTTTTGCGCGAACAACAAACAACAAAAAATCAACAACAACAACAACAAGGAACAACAACAACAAACAAAGTACATTCATAATTACGAATGTGACAACCAACACAAAAAATTCTGAACAAACAATTTTTGAGTTCGGATCGTAACATGCATTAAACATATATACTATGTATATAAATATATATATATATATATATATATATATATATATATATATATATATATATTTATATAGACAAAGACTGACCAATAGTTAGACAAAGAGAGGGCGAGAGAGAGAGAGAGAGAGCGACGCAACAAAACAGACACAGACGTGAGACATACAGATACATAGTTAAATAGACCGAGATAAACAGAGATAGATGGAGAGACAAAGAAAAAGCAAGAGACAGAGAGAGAGAGAGAGGGTGAGAGAGCAACGCTACGAGTTCATATAAAACCAGCAACAGCTGAACGCCAGCAAAGTTGTCACAGTGCCCAAATTGGCCAACAGCATCCTTTGATGATGTGGGCGTGGCAGCATTCCCTGGCGCTCAGCTGTTCAGTTCATAATCATCGCGAGGGTCAAAAGTCTTCGGATTTTTCGGATATGGCGGATTTTCAGGTAGTGTTTGGATGGGTGCCAAGTATGTGGGCTAAGAGTGAGTGTTTGCTTATTTCAGTTTTTGGGTGCATTGCCAAGTACACGGGATTCCGCGGCCAGATGCCTATCGATTTTCATTCGTTTCCCAACAGCTTCAATCTCCGTCTCTGAGCTCCCTCCCGCTGCCAGGTGTCGAGTGTCGAGAGCGGGAGGGAGCTCAAGTAGCATCAGGAGCCACACACAGTGACCGACAATTGTGATAACATGTGGGTACTAGCTGTGTGTGTGTGTGTGTGTGCGTGTGTTTATATGTTTCATTTTTTGCTATTATTGGTTAACAATATTTTTTCTCGTGTGAAAAAAATGAAAATCAAAAATGTTGGGCTCAGTTTTAGGTAACTGTTTAACGTTTTGTGATGCTTACAAAGAAAAAAAAAAACTTGATAAAAATGTAAACACATTGAAATCATTGCTGAGCATTCAGGAGCATCATCAATCGCATCAATTAAACCATGGCAAAACTTAAATAAAACGATAATTTCGAAAAAAGTTTTTAGAAAAATTAAGGAAATTATAAATCAAAAGTAACAATGGACGCATTGAGAAGAGAATTTAGATCAATGATGCCAGATACATGATGCATGATTTCACCTGACGAATTCTGATATACGAATAGTTTGACATTTAATAGTAATACTATAAATTCTCAGACAACAATATTGTAAATATAAATAATATTAGCACAAAGCAAGCGGTCAGAGGACTTCTTAAATAGGTCAGCAAACGGGGGTGTGACAATCAGCCAAGTTTGCGTTTTAGACTTTGCCTTTAAGCTGTTATTCTCAAACTGTCGAAATGGCAGAAAGTCGTTGAACTAAATGTATTTTAAATTAAACCGTTATAGATAAGGATGTTTACCATATTGGTTGGCGGAGATAAGCGAAACAAATTATATAGAGTTTAAACTTAAAGGAAAATCAAAAGTAATCCAATAAACAATGTGTCAGGTTTGGGTTTTCTGCTTCAAAAGTGTTGCTAAACATGATTTGAAATGAACAAACAGAATTTGCATCAAACCAATCGCGTTGTGCACAGAGTATAAAACAATGTCAAGTCATTCAGCAGTCAGGCAAAACGTATCAAGTATCGTGTATTAGTTATCATTGATCAGCATCCAATTCTGAATGGGATCAAATCCTGCTGGGACTGTGGTCTATGGAATGTGGTCGTGTTTGGGTGTTTGGGCGGGGTTGGGTTAAGGGTTCGGGAATTGGCTTCTTGTTACGGGTGTTTTGAGAGTTAGAAAGAGTTTTTGAAACGCGCACACAATTGGCATGCAGAACAAAAAATAAATAAATAAATAAAAACAATGATATAATCAAATTTTTTTCGTTTTTGATCACCAACTGAGCAGAGATAACGTATACAAATAGCCAAGTTAGTTGAGATAGCCAATTCATTTTGTGGTCAGTGTGTTAAGAAAGCCAATTGAAAGTAAAAAAAAAAAAACTTAACCAAAGAAAAACTGATAATTATAATAATAATAATAATAATAACGACAAAAGTATCAACGAATATTGAAATCAAATCAACAATAAAGTTTGAAATCGAAATGAAAAATAAAGCCGGCCAGTGAGGCCCAGTGGCAACTGGGCAATGGGGCAGCGGCCAGGCAGCAACTATTGTAGATAGCATTGCGGACAGGCGCACCGCCCACATACATACCCGCCTCCTTGCAGCGATTGGCCGACGGCGATCCACGCTGCTCAAAGCTGCGCGAGCGCGGCTCGCAGTCTGGACTCACAGATCGTATATCGGGACTAATGGGGCGCAGCTGCTGATGCGGATACTGCTGTTGCTGCTGCTGCTGCTGCTGCTGAATGCTCTGCAGCTGCTGCTGATGCTGCGAGGCGAGCTCCTCGTTGAGCCGCTTGGCCAGATCCATGGCCTCATGGCCGCTGACCGTGTGATGGGCGCCAATTGGTATTGGCTTGGACTTGTTGTGCTTGCTGCGCAGATCCAGGCGATTGAAGCCAAATGAATTGTTCGACGAGTTCCGTAGTGGGCACTAAAATATCATCAGAGTGAAAGACAGGGAGAGAGAGGGGGGAAGAAGAAAGAAGATTAAAATCGGGCATTCCCTTGTGGCGTATTTATAGCCATGTATTGAATTTCCTACACTGCGTCGCTTGCTCTGCTGCTCATCGCCCGAAATTGCATCGTTCTCCTCCTCGATGCGTGACGGATTCGAGTCCTCATTGGACTGCAGGCTCAAATTGCACGAATTGTCGCCGTGCGAATGCGGACGAAAGCCGGGACCGGGCGGCAAATTCTTCTGTACGCAACAGTTGACGCCCGGACTGAAGTGGAGCTCGACATGAAAGCGCTCCTCGGAGGTGGGATCCTTGGTGGGATCCTCGTACAGCATGATGACTATTTGTGACATGTAATTCAACTCGGACACCATCGATATATAGTCCATGGCGCGACGCCACTGCTCGTCGGTGACCACATTCAGTAATCCGCCGTAGCGCAGCACGGTTAGCAGCGAGTGCACATGCGATTCACTGGTGAAGTAGAGCCGGGTCCGCACATGACGCTGTGGACTGGCCACGCCGTGGCTGTAGTGCGGATTCAGCCGGTTCATGAACTCATCCTCGACCTCGTCAATGTTGCGCTGCAGATCGCCCTTGATCTTGCGTAGCAGCGGTGAGCAAATACCCTGGCCAATGGCCAGCTTCTCCTGCGGAGTTAGTCCGTACTCCTGCGGTATGACTATGTCGGCCAGATTCTTGGCGTAAATATACAGCTCCTCGGCCTGATCGTATTGCAGCGTATGCTGGTTATGCTGCAAATCGTATTTGATGCAATCGTAAATGTCTGGAATTTTGGATATATCAAACAGCTTCGACTTGGTGCTGAAGTCCTTCTCGATCTTCTCCCAGCGACAGCGCATTAGATCCCAAGTCTCGCCGTGGTACAGTATAGCGTCCTTGGTCTTTGGGTCGTCCTTCTTGATGCTGATTATGTGCAGCAATTCGCGAATCAGCAAATGCACATGGTGGCAACAGTCCACCGGATTCTTAACAAAGTCCAAGGCCTGCGTAATCGACTTGCTGTTGCACGGATTAATCAACTCGCGATCCTCCTTCGTGAACTCGCGATCGTTTTGCATCAGTTCGTGCAAACGACCCTTGGCGCTGTACGGAAGGGGGCATAGAAAAAGAGAAAAGAAAATCAGGTAAAATAGGGTCAAATTTACGTAATTATTTATGCTAGTTCTGATCAGTAATCTATCAACTAAATTTTCAAAAATATTTAATGCAAGTTATAAAAAGATTCTTGCCATTTCGTTCCCCTGGTGGGCATGCTCTTCAAATACCAACACCAAATCTAACGAGAGTGTTCATAAGTATGGCTTAAATACGGTCAATAAGAAAGTTGCCTTCATTTCGGCAACACAACAAATATGTTTTTCTTGGCTTTGTGAACAGAGTATAGGAAAATTCTGCTGGCATGGTAATCTCTCTATCTTTTTTATTCAAAATTATTGTAAATATATAAATATAAATTCAAAATTATTGTAAATTTATAATAATTTACTGCCAAATAGAAAATAAGTAAGAGGGCTTTAGTCTAGGAATGTCGACTAAAAGTTTCCCTGTTACACACACAAACATTCAAATGTTGTGTCTATGGCTATTATGTATACCAAATATTTATGGAATTTGAAAAAATTGAATGTGTTTAAAAAAATATATATATTTATATACAAATATTCTTGTTCTGCACATTATAAACGAAAAGCCAAATTTAAAGTAATTTTCCGCAGTTTTCCACCGTTCTTTTAAACCCATATAAGCATGTATTGCAAAAGCAACTCAGTTAAGCGTCTTATATAAAAATAATTATTTACTTCATGGGCCTACCTATTACATACATTTGCATTCATTTAATATAACCGTCAAAAATGCCAAGAATAAATCATATAAATATAAATATATATATATATATATATATATATATATATATATATATATATATATATATATATATATATATATATATATATATATATATATATTAAGCTCTGTATTATATATTATAGCCACTTTTAAACCATTTTCAAATCGCTTCTAAGTCTTAATCTCTTTAATTGACTTAAATATAGCAAACAACCAATCGAGGCATACAAACATCTATAAATTGTCTACTTATGCTAGACGAGTGCTCGCAACAAGCAATAAATAAATGCAAATTCAACGACCGCTCAGGCAATTTGCCAATAATTGAAAAATCATTTGTGGCTATCGAATCACATGATCGCTTTGATAGGTACTCACAGGTTTTGGTATTTGCTGGAATCGCAATCGTTGTCCAGCAGTCCGTTAGTATTGGCGCTCTTCACCATTTGCACCAGAATGGGCGTAAGCTCGCCTTCTAGGGCCAGTAGGCCCTTGGCAAAGGCGGCGGCGGTCATTTGGACGCGTCCCTCGTCCGAGGCGTAAATCTTAAGGTCATGTCGAAAGGTTGAATGCAAACTGAAAAATTTAATAAGTTTAATAACGTTTAGCAAACGTTCTAGTCGAGCTAAAAAGCCAGCACGTACCGCAATAGGCCCAAGCCTTGGGTGCCCGAGAAGTCCGAACGTCCTTGGCCACCCGGATACATGCACCGGAAAATGCGACCGAGCTCCTCGGCCTGTATGCGACCAGCGGGCGTTAGTTCTCCGCCCCATTTGAGAATGAGCACCAGCGACGGCTCGGCGGGCGTTTCGGCTGGAAATGTTAGGACTTAGCGTGTGGTTAGATGAGTTAACGAAAGAATCGACTACCTACCATCATCAGAGCTGGAGCCGCGTGGTCGGCCCTTCGGCTGATATTTCATCTGCACCTTGCGATTGATGCCCGAGAAGTGGCCATACATTTCGAGCACGTTCTTCAGCTGCTCCAGTTTGCTCTCCTTCTCCTCAATATCGGCGTGTGCCTTAGTGTGTATCTCGCTGAGCAAAAAGCGTGCTATATCCAGTATCTCCTGCAGCTGCTTAGGCCGCTTTAGCTTTACGTGGCCCAGTTTGTAGCCATCATATTTTTCAAAAATTTCAAAGAATCTGCGCAATTTAACCAGAAAATCAAGATTAAATAATAAACAATATGAAATCCAAAAAGAATTAAATTAATATTTTTAAAAAGTCTTCAAAATGTATGTTGATTTATTACATTTTATTAAAAGCGTTAAGCTCTAAGTTGGATAAATTTAATTGATTTTCGGTCTGAAGACGCTGTGAGCTTTAAGTTTTTTACATTTCAATTAACTAACCCAATTCAACTTAAGCAATTGCAAATAGCTTGCTAAACAAAATAAATAAAGCTTTTGTGCAGACTCAAAGCCATTTTTAAAATTCGCAATTTGTATGTCAAACTAACCAATTATATGAACCAATTAAATTTAAATTATAAATTATGACGGATAATTATCCAACTGTTGTGAACCTTCAAACTGTCTTCTTAATTAAACTATAAATATATGAAAAAAAGTTTTAAAGTGATGTGGGATTTAAGTCAGATAGATTGCACTCTTTTTATCCATTCCATTTAAAGTTGACATGAAAACTAAATTGTTTGCAATTATTTAATTAACAACATTTTTGATATCTCAAAGCTTTTGTGAGCTTTTAAAGCGGTATAAAAGTCAAAGTCAAAGTGAATTTAAGTTGATTGTTTGGTAAGTTTAACTAAGATGAATAAATTAAATTTAAAAAAATGCAGTTTAATCTTTGTTTAGCAGTTTTAAAATCTGTTTAAAAAAAATGACATGTTTGTAACTCACTTGGGGTGTCGGACTTCGACCTTCATTTTTTGTTTGGGTGTGCGATCGCCGTGCCTGATGACAGCCACAACGCAGCGCAGCTCCATCATCTTGCCAAAGGTGGTGGGCACAATGGGGGGATCGTCTAGTTGGAATGGCACCGACCAGGGTATGTGCAGAGTCGGCGTCAGCTCGCGTAGTATCATGTTGCCCAGTATTTTGGCGCAATCATCGTAGTACTTGTTCGAATTCTTCACAAAACTAAATCCATTCACATCGCAGACATAGCTCTTGCCATTCGCGCGCAAAAGATCGAAGCCGCAGACGGTCTGCTTGAAGGCCAGGCACACCTTGCGCGAAATGAGCTTCTCCGAGTGATTGAGTATGACCGGATAGCGTATCTCCTTGCCCTCGCTATCGCGCTCCACTTTCCCATCGAGTGCCGGGCTCTTGCGTGCCTCCGCGTGGGCATAGTCCGGGCCAACGGTGTAGACCTTCACATCGGTGCCTGAAAAGTACACTAAGTTGTAAAGGTAATGCTGGATTCAGTGCGTTCGACTGGCGGCCAGTTTTTCTTTGGGAAGTTCGGCAATGAGAGCAGCGAGCAGCGAGCAACGATCGGCGAACGGGCGAGCGAGACGCAAGACAATGGCAATGACAATATGCTTTTTGTTTCATTTCTATGCCCTTGCAGAGGGTATTTTAATAGCCTCACCAAGTGTCCAGCCCATTGAAGGATCCCACAAAGTATATACATCTTTATTCTATCTATCTATATTGATCTGTTTGTTGGTCTGTTTCTAGCAAATAAATATAAATATATATAGTCACCTCGAAGCCTATTGAACCATTGTGATGCCTGTTGATGTAGGAGGGGAGGAGGGGAGGAGGGGAAGAGGGAATGTGAGTGGGTGCCTGGTGGCCAAGGCAACTTAAAGAGACTCTATAAGTCCCCAAAAACCAAACAGCACTCAACAGAATGAGCTAGATACCCTAGTGGTAGGTCTTGGAGGAAGTGCAGGACAGTCACACATAAAGTGCTATTTGCTTGCCATCTTCACGAGTGAAGTCGAGGTTGACAACTTGCGCCTTTACAATTCACCTTTTTTTTTTTGAAGTGTAGTTTACTTAGGATTGTATTTGTCCCGAGTGATCGGGCTAGGCTCAGAGGCCCCTTGAGTCAGTGCAATCTGCGAGATCAAAGTATCTAATCAACACATATGTATATAGCTCCCATAGGAACAATCGGATGAAAATTAAAAACACTGTTAAATACAGAAAATAAAACACACATTAGTTATATGTCTGCAAGGGTATATAATCTTCGGCAGTCCGAAGCTCCTTCGCCTTCGTTCCTTCTTTTTTTCGTGTGTGTGTGCGCTGTGATTGTGGTTTGTGGAGGGGGTGGCTGACTGAGTGAACTGAGTAACTGTTTAAACGGTCCATTTGAAATAACAAATATATAGATATACATATACGAGAGACATATACATGTATCTATGCATAAAGATAGATCAAAATGCTTATATAGATAGATATATACATGCACATATATATCTATCTATCTACACATATGTGCGTGTTTTTTTTCTTTTGTGTATTGCTAGCTACGAAAATGCAAATGTTAATCTAGTCCAGCTTTGGCTAGATCGTGCTAGAGCAGTACCCACATCAGTACATTGATTGCATAGATTGGGGGTGGAGGAGCATAGAGAGCAAGTTAGCATACCATCGGTGGGCATAAAGTCCTCGTAGATGAAGGAGCCCGTTTTGCGAACCCGTGACTCCGGCGAGTAAACACTACTACGGCTACCGATTTTGCGAAATAAACGCTGGCTGCCACCGCCAGCGGATGTTGGATAGTAGATGTAGATATTGTGATCCTCGGCCGAGACGGGCTTCTCAACGAATGGCTTGTTGAACGTAATACCATTGACTTCCACATGATCCTCGGACTCGATAAGCTCGTGATCTGTAAAATGATCGAGATAAATATCAGCTGGCAATAGCTCTGACCGCTGTACTCACGCTTCGGATCGGGCGAATCACGATCGAGGACCGCATAGCGCGGTATCTCAATGCCCTCCTTCTCCAGTATGGCATAGACCCGGCGTCTGTCCTGTATGTCGTACTGCATGTGCAGATTGTTGAGCACAAACGGATTGCGCAGCTGCGCATACTCGATGGCCTTTTCCAGCGGAAAGCCCTTGGAGTGAAAGGAGACAAGACAATCGCAAATGGGCCAATTCTGTACCGGTTCACGTAATATAACATTCTCCTCAAACGTGACCAGCTTGATGAACTCGAATTCGCCGAGCCGCGTCAATATCTCCTTCATGGGCTTGGATTGGGTTTTTTTGGCCATGGCACAGATACCCACAACAACCTGCTTGCTGTTGCTGGACGAGGTGCTTGTGTCGGAGTCCATGCCGTCATTGCTGTCTCCAAAATCGGTGTCGCCCTTTGAAATATAATTAAAATATTGTTTTTTAGATTTTGGTTTTTCCGATATAATTTGGTTGAAGCTGTAGAATTGTATGCACGGAAACATAACAAAAACAAATGCAAGTGAAAATCAAAATTTTGTCACAATTGTGAACACATTGTAAGATCTAATTTGTATTTTATTAATATGAATGTTTGATGTTCGAAATTCCAAGCAATTACAATATGTATATACGAGGTGATCTATGTGACCTTTTCAACATACTGACATTTTCGGGGATTAAATATGGCAGGATTTATAATGCGTGAATTAACCAAAGCACAAGGATTATTGCTTGTGAAAAGGTTTTTTTTTTATTTTTTTATTTTTTGGGGGAACTGCGAAAAGGTTTCCAAAGGTAATTCATAACGGGAACATATCTACCAAATTTGATAGGCAACATTTTTCAAGATATGTTAAACTAAAAACCAATATTTATGTATTTCATTAAAATTGAACAAGTTATAGATTATTTGAAATAAATCTGATCTTCGTACGGTATACGCGAACTTATTATTCAAGTGGAGAATTGAAAGTGCAGGCTTCTGAGATCGATCAGTTGACTAGATCAACTCGGCTATCATTGCTGACCAAGAATATATATATACTTTATGAGGTCCTTCGGCCTGTTACATAGTTTTGCACAAACCATTACAACCTTTTTACCCATTTCCAATGGGCTTAGGGTATAAAAAACAACTGTTGTTTAGATATTAATCATGGTCATCATATTTCTACAAACATCCATAATAAGAATTAATATATTGAGCTCCTGAATAAGTATATGTATATAAATATATATTTTTTTAGGTCAAAATTAAAAACCACCGCAAGGATTACTTAACGAAAACAAACTCTTTACACGGATTGTTCTGACCAATACGAAATCGATTCGGAATTCAGGCAATTAATATTAAATGTCCAATTGGAAAGCGAAAAATGAATTGAATATTAGATGTGTGCAGCCAGGCCGAAACAAATTCATAGGAAAGTGAATTTTTGAATTATTTAAATGGATACTTGTTGTTTTTAGATAAACAAAAAAACAGTTTAAACTGTTCAAATTTAAACGGTCGTTTAGAAATCGAAATGACTTTTAAAACGGGTATAAAACTGCTGATGGATACTAACGAACACTGAATAGCCTGAATGCGTAGAACACTGAACACCGTATATTTTAATTGTATCTTTTATCTCTGGCTAACAATAACTCAAGCCACTAAAGGCGAAACTGTTTTGAAATCTGCAACGAAACGGCTGCAATGGGTTATGGAATAAAAACGACCAATGAATACTCTACATTTGATTCATCACTCAACACAGGCAGAAAGAAGCTTAACCGCTTAAATCGAAACTCTTTCAAAAGAAGGTACAAACGGCTGTAAGAGAAATGAGATAATAGCCGGCACTTAATACCCTACACTTTATATTTCACTCAATTCGGGCAGCTCAAGCTGTAACTCAATTGCTTGGGCCATTTAACGTTTCAATTAGCGGCGGTTGGCTGGTTTTGCTGTTGTCACAACTGATTAACGAGCTATATGCTTTCGGCCCGGCCAAGACGCACACCCGCACACCCGCGCACCCGCGCACCAGCAATCCCCGTGACCGATAAGCGATACGCGATGAGCGGCACCTACGTTGAGACACTCGTCGCAGTAGCAGAAATCGTCGCTGTCATCGTCGCTGCCGCTACCGTTGCGGTAATCGTAATCCTCGTAGTCGCTAACATTGAATGGCCCATACTCGCCATCATCCTCCTCCCCGTTCAACACCCCCTGCTGCTGCTGCTGTTGCTGTGGCTGCTCCTGCTGCTGTGCGCCGGCGCTTTTGGCGCGATTGCGGTTGCGCGGCTGGCGTCGGCGTCGCGAGTGCTTATGCAGACTGTGCCTGCGCTCCTCGCTGCCCGGCGCCCGCTGCTCCACATTCGCTTTATCCGCATCCTGCGGCAAATCGGTGGCCAGCGTGACGCTGGCAGCGGCTACGGCAGCTGCCTCCAGTTTCTTTTTGTGGCGCTGATGGCGCGAGCGCAGCTTTTTGAGGCGCCACCAGTCCTTGAACCAGGTCCACTCCATGCAGCCGAATGTGTATGTGACTTTTGGCCAAATTCCTATGGCCTAATAAATGTATTACGCCCGCTGCGGCGGTTGTTTTATATTATTTTGTTTTTCTTTTACAACGACGTATTTGTTGTTGTTATTTTTTTCCGTTTGTTTTGCTTTTATAGCACATGTATAAATTCCAACAACAATCGCGCGTCGTGAGAGTGTTTTATTTTTATTTATATTTCGTTTGAGTGGCGACTCGCGTCGTTCAATGGGCAACAACACGGCTGCGACTGCAGCTGCGACTGCGAATACGGCTATCGACTATCAGCCGCACTCCGTCCCGTTTCGGACTAGAGCGTGGCATCATGTAACTCGTGACACGAGGCAATCGTTAAATGCAATTTTTACAAGCTGCGTGCGCGGAGAACTTCAAGGAAATATAATACGTGAACATGCACGTAGCTAATCTGTTCGAATTAAGTTTCGAGAGTAAATGTGAAAATAATATATATATATATATATATATATATATATAAATATATAATTTTAAACTTAGCTGAGCTCTTCTCATGTTCAATCAGGCAGATCATTTTAATTTAAAAAATTCGTTTACATCGTTTATGATTTCTGATGTGTAATTTATATCCAAAAATGTGCAAGAAAACAAAATTAAATTGTCTTTTAAATATGATTAAGAGTTAACTGAACCTAACAAGTTATTTTCTAATATTGCCAGGCACTTAATGTGCATATTTTAAATTTGACATGAACATATACAAAAAAACAGAGCAAAGCATTAAAATTTACAACAATGTTTGTATGTAAAATGCAGTTTACATATCTGAAATTATTTAAGCATTTCATTGCAACAAAGAAAATTAAAAGCAATTTTTGCCTTTGACAAAATATAATCCCCATAACAAACATGTCATAAACATTGCAATGAACATGAGACAATGGGCTCTGTTTAATAAACTTGACATTTTTCGCCAAAGACTAGTTGGATTATTGAAGATGCCAATTTGCAAGATTCTGCGATTTGCTTTTAAGTATGCCGTAGTATCTTGCCCAGAAATCACATCACGCGCTCACCTCTAGTCCGGAGCGAATCGGATCGAAGCGTAGCGCCAGCGTGTTGAGCGGTTGAGCTTTTGAGCAATGGCTGAGCGCGTATGGCAATCGGTTGTTTTCTACTCTGTTCCGTGTTGATCGTGATAATTGGGCTCTCCGGCGCGCACAAAGCCAAAGACGGCAGCGCTTTCTTCATGTTGTTCTTGTTATTATTATTTGTTGTTCTTGTTGTTGTTATTATTTCTCTCTTTGTGTGCAATTGTTTTAATACCTTATCTTTGTTGACAGCGACAACGGCAACGTTTTAAATACAACTTAAATACTTGCAATATACACGTCCGGTTCGAGTGAGTTAGTGGGAGAGAGAAAGAGAGCCAAAGCGACTACAAAATAGGCCACTTAAACAGCTTTGAGGTAAATATCAATCTCAAGGTGGACGATGGGCTCAAGGGTTTGGAGCTATCGATCAATGACGTCTGTTCAATAATAAGACAAAGTCTTTCAAATCGTCTACACAGTCTAGAAACCATAAAGCGAACCTGTTACGCGTATTTGCTTGCCTTGAAACAAACCAAGGGCTGTTTTCACATCTTACCGATAAAGTTTACTGTAGCTACAGTACACTTTACACTAAAAGCAGTCTGTAACTTTTTCCGTGCCCAACATAACACAACATAACATAACATTTAATATTTGTCACAATGTGGCATCTCGGTGTCCCAAAATGGGTCTCACTTTTCGTAACGGTTGCCAATACGAGTATAAAATGGTCAGCACTTTTCATAAGTGTTGCCAGTCCGCGCAAAAAAAGTTGTTGGGCATTTGAATGTGAATTGTGCTATTTATTGTGCACCAGGAAAATAAAACAATGTCAACAATGACAAAAAGATCAGGTGCAAAAACTTTTCCTCGAAAGAAGAGATTATGCTTGTAGAGATTGTTGCCGACCACAAGCTTATTGAAGAAAATAAAATGTCGGAAGATAAAAGCAAAAGGAGTATTCTTGGAAGTGGCGAAAACATTTTCGGCTTAAACGGATATAGCGCGTAATGTAAAGGCAAAAGGCGGAACTTGAAAATGGAAATGACTGAGGAAAAGGCAGAGCGCTATCGCAAAAGGTGGCCCATCAACGACTGACAAAATCTGCTAGTGGATTAGAAAACGTTTTTATAGTGAATCTTGTAAATAATGCAAATAACAACTATTATTACTTAGCTACGTATAATCGATATTTTGTTTGCCATATTTGCCAACTCGGTGTTAGGCACATACAGGGTGGATGATCTATCCTGTAAGTTATCACGTAGATATAAAATTTATCTTATCGGCAAAATTATGTAGACTATAAGGTTGTCGGCAAGATATGTAAACGACCTAAATTGATTTCATTTTCAGAAAACTGAATTCTAATCGGCTTTTCCTATACCCTTAAAATGCTTAATTTAAAAAAATATTTTAATTAATTAATTCAAATGTTGTTATGTTCGCTATTTATGCTCAGGATAAATTGGTCTTTGAAAGTGTTAATCTATGTTAATACTTTGTCGATGAGATGTTTAAGAGATTATAATTTAAATTTGAATATTAATGCGGATTTTTAATTTAAGCACAGAGAATATATATGAATTTATCTGTGATTTTTAAATAGGTTCTGTTATTTAAGTTATATTTTAAAATATATTTTTTAATTTAATTTTTAATTGTTATTCCATAAAGGTTAAAACCCTAAACTCGGTTAAAACTGAACAAGGGCAGTGAATACACTTAAATTTATTTATGAATAGCTAAATAACTATAATTTCTAAGGTTGATTTTATTATTTTTATTTTCTTTTATCAAAATTTGTTTAATGTTATCTTTTAGATACAAATTCCCTAAACTTCCCTAAACTAAATAAGGGCTTTAAGTGAAATTACTTTTCGATAAGTTTTTTTTTGTGAAACAATAGAAATTAATAATTTTGAAAATGTTCTATCATTCATAACAAAAAGATACTTTTTTTTAATTATCAAAGGTAGTAGTTTTATTAGTTTCCGGTCGCGGATATGAAAATTGAGTATAAAATTGTATTTTAAAATTGATGCTGAAGATTTTTATGCCCTTCAAGACAGACAGTTTAAAAAACTGAGTCTTACAAAGTGTTAGTTTGTTCAAAATTTGCAACATTATTTTGTAAAAACTTAATTGTAAATAATATTTATTAAATATTAAATTCACAATAGAATTTTTCTCAGTTAAATGCTGTAACTTCTACAAATTTAATAATTTATTAATTATATTAGAATAAAGAACTTTTATATATTATTATTTTTCACTGTTATATATATTTTTCACATCTTTCACATAAAAGAAAATATAAAAAAAATTCAATTTTCGGCTTACTAGTGACAAGTCAAATTGCATCGACTCCAATGGTTAAAACACAACTGAATTTTTATGCGGCACTCAAAAGTATGCAAGCCTTTTCGACACCGGCAAACTGTTGCGTCGCGACGCGTCGTGACGTCAGCAGCCGTTGAAGGATGCGCAAAGCAGAAAACTCAGTGAAGCAACTGAGTGTGCTTAGCGCAAAAAGCGTAATGAACTGTGGGCCCATGAGACAACGGCAACGGAAGTGGGCCAAAATTGCAAGCCAAATGAGCAGAGAGCAAACAAATGTAAAGTAAATAAAATGCGATAATTAAGCGACAAAAAAATGCGCAAGCATCTAGAACCAACCGTTTAATTAGTCTTTCTGCGAAATGAGCAAACAAATGCAAAAGCAATTAATAAGAAGAGCAAAAACAAATGCTACAAACGGTAAAGATAAAAAACAAAAAAACAAAAACTCAGGCAGACTAAGTAGCTAAGTAGAAAAAAATCAATCTAAAATCAAACAAAACAAAACAACGTAAATAAGCTAATAAGTAATAAATGTTCACCGCATAAGAAAATGATGAAGAGCGCGGCTCCACTGCGTCATTAACGATTATTTCTAATGTGGGAAAGGTGGAAAAAACATAGAGAGGGTGAGGGTGAGATAATAACAACAGGAGCGCACAGCTGACGCAGGTACACAGACAACTTGATTGAGAGAGCCACAGGTTATACCAAGAATTTTGCGCTCTTAAAATTGTGACGTCAAAGTTTCAAAATTATGTTTGCACGAAAATAACGACCAGTTCGCTCTTAAATATAACAAAAATAAGCAACGTTTCTTTCGGCTGGATCGGACTACTATATTTAATTACTTTTCATTATAAGAGTCAACTTTTTTTTTTTTTTTTAGATATTTTGATCAGGCTGACAAATTTCAGTATACTTAATGCAATTATCCAAAAACTCATAAGCGGACTAATCGGAATATAGCTTTTTATGGGCTCTACCCAAGATTGCTGACTTACCAATCGAATGCCTGAAATTATGACGTCGCTATCTTTTGTTTCAGCCCCGAACATCGGACCTGCGTTTGGGGCAACCTCTAGATCTCTCAATCGTGCACCGATACAGGTTAACGCTCACACACACACACACACACACCAACGCACCACCTAAATTTGGCGTAGAGTTGACGTGCGTCAGTAGCCGCCACGCGTTCACGTTGCAGCCAGCGCCGCCCAGCGCTCCCTCGGGCGACGGCACGGCTGGGGCAGCGTCCAAATTTGATGCTGCTGTCTCTGCTGCTGACATGCGGCAACGTCGGCGTCGTCGACTCCAGCTGCGACGTGCGCTGGCGTTGTTGTAACCACGTTCGCCGTTGCCATTTCCCGCAAATTTATCAAAACTGTTGCCCATCCTTCCGTGTGCACTTTCACTTTATACGTGGAGCTGTACGCGTGTGTAAGCGCACGTATATGTCTGTCAATTGCGTAAAACAATCGCAGGATCACGTGGACTAACACTGTGAATTTCTTTCAGCAAGTAAGACCGTTGCAGTCGGGTGTAACCGACTGCGCAATACTCGTACACAGTATGACAGCTTAAAACAGTCGAAAACTATCTTAATTATTGTTTGTTCGGAAAAATATCGATTTTTATATTTTGTAGGGGCGGGTGTGGGCGTGGCCGAAATTATTCAGCTCGATCGTCAGAAATCATCAGGAAGCTGTCTGCCAAGTTTAGCGACTAGCTCTTAAATTGTGTTTACGCGAATTACCCCAAGATGTAAAGATTTGATCGAGCTGTCATGCTCCAAGTGGAGGTATCCACAAAACTTTATGTGCGATGTTTAGAGAAAGTTATTAGTAATCTGTAGATAAAATAGAATTGCCACGCCCCCCGTGGGTGTAGCCGAAAAATCTGAACACTATCTGACCCGGGTATACTCGAGTATAAATTCATACGGACAGACGGACGCACATTGCACAAACCGGATATACTCTGTTCACGTCGTGAACGAGTATCAATAAGTAAGATTGCCCTAGTCGGGACTGCCCGACTAGGAGATACCCTGATCCCAGCTGCGGTATCATACACACACATACGCACGCCGCATGCTGCGCACTTTACTCAGCGGCTGCGCTTCTAAAAAAAAAAGCGTATGATCTTTGTTTTGAAGACATAAAAAGAGCACATAAATGTAAGTTCAAAGCAAAGCATAAGAATGTAATACTTGAATTGAGTTGTTTTCATGTTTGGGGCGAGTGGGGCAAATGTTCAGGATCTGCGTGAGCTTTTAGAGAACATACAAAACTTAATTTGGTGGTCTTGCTTTTATAGTTCCTGAGATATGCTCATAAAACCGGGGCAAAAAACACCAACCTTTATCTATAGGAAAACGGTGTAGTTTATTGACAATTTGAAATAATCTTGATTTGTGCTTATGGTATACACGGTCTTCAGAATTTCAAGTTCAGCACTCTAGCTCGCGGACAGACGGAGGGACAGGCAAAATATATATACTTTATGTGGTCGGATGTGGCTTCTTCTGCCTGTTGCATACTTTTGCACAAAACCATTATACCCTTTTTACGCATTTTCAATGGGTTCAGGGTATAAAAAGAGCATCCAAACGTATTTTTAAAATAGCAGAAGACTACAGTACTTGAAAGGGAGGGGGACAGATATTAAGGGCAGGAGCGCACAGCAGACGCAGGTACACAGACACCACCATTGAGAGAGCCACATGTTATGCCAACAATTATGCGCTCTTAGCGTTGTGACGTCACAATTCGAAAATGATATTAGCCATCGTTTGAAGGCATATAACGACAATTTCGATCTAAAAGTGCTTTAGCGACAAAAATAAGCACGCTTTCTTTTGGATGAATCGGATATTATATTCTGTAGCTTCCATAGGAATAATCGAATAAAAATCTAAACTTTTACTGCTATAATCGGACTATAGCTTTTTATGTACACTGTACACAAGATTGCTGGCCTAGCAATCAAATGCCTGCTAATATCAGTGCAATATAAACGAATAGAAATTGTGACGTCGTTCGCTTTTGTTTCAGCCGGACAATTGAACTGCGCTCTGGGCAACCTTTAGATCTCTCAATCGTGCAGCGACACAGGTTAACGCGCACACCCACATGTGCGGGCTGACGTGCGTCAGCAAGCTAGGTGCGTTCACGTTGCAGCCAGCGCCGCCCAGTGCTGATGCTGGTGGCTCTGCTGCTGACATGTGTATGTTCAAAGACAATATAAATACTAAGATGAGTAACGCCGAACAACGAAATGCTATAAGGCAGCTTGATTTTCGCAAAATTGAGAACCAAAACGAAATCGGTACCCTTGCGCTCTCACAACTAGAAGAGCGTAAAATGCTTAACATAGACTGGTTTTAGCAGATGCAGATTTTCTATCGACCCAACTTCATTAACAAAAATATGTTAATATAAATGTAGGATAGTTCGCGGTCGGCGCAAGAAAACTAACAAAATTCGTTTTTCGGCAGCCAAAGTCATTGCTGTGCATACTAACACATACATACATATTGTGGTATCCCAGCATTTCTGGTGGTGTCGGTGTATCGATCCTTAGTAAAAACAAAAATTATTTTGCCTTGCTCTTTACGCATATGTGTCGATCTCTTCCCCCGCTTCCGACAGTATGCGGACATGTGTATACATGTTGTTGTTTTTGTGCAAGAAAAGAAAGGGGAAAGAAAGTTTGTTGAATTCCCGAAGTGGAAGTTAAAAGATATGTGAAGGGAACAGCTTAGTATGAAGCCAAATAAACAAAAACAATAAGTAAGTACAACCAAAATGAGTAAGTAAAATATTCTAAACATTATAATGTAATATATGTACATAATAATAATTATTATTTTAAAAAAAAAGAGGTAAATGCCAATTGTCTTGTACTAATAATAATTATGGTTTTTTAAAGAAAAAGAGGTAAGTTCAAATTGTGGATTAATCCCTTATTTAGATTATATGTATGTATGAACAAATATTAGTATTTATATTGTATTTATATTTAAGCTATTTTTTGTTATGTCTTTTTATTACAGGCAGTACATATGTTGGAATCCACAATATCAGAATTTAATATGTATCGAAACGCAAAGAAAAATTAAGATCGATTTGTTTTTAATAAATAAATACATAAATAATATTAAATAAGCATTGATTTTTTAATTAGTGGGTATATAGGTAACACATTTTTTTCAGTACAGTATCCGGCAAAGCAGAGGAAAGCCTATGATACCCCATAATCACCCAGAGGTGCACCGCCGTCCCAATCGGCCACTCTCCTGACCCCTGGGGATGCAACGCCGTGCCAATTTACCACTCGCCCGACCCTTTGGGGTGCACCTCCGTACCAATAGGCGAACGAAACCCGAGTGCCGCTCTATCCACTTTACGTGCCCCTCGCGCATTACAAAAGTACCAGCGCTGGTGCCTTCTCTATTCCCCGGTGATGCGACGTCGGGCCAATTGAGGGCTTAATTAAGACCCTAGTGTTTTCCAAAAACTTAAAAACATCAGACTTTAGCTTTATATGGATTCTATACGAGTTTCAAATTCAACGCGTGCCAATGTCAACGCAATGTAAACAAAGCACAAACCGATATTGTGACGTCACGCTCTCTTAAATCGCGCTCTTTTGTTTCAGCGCCGAATAACGGAACTGTTCTTTGCATAACCTTTAAATCTCTCAATCGTGGAAAAACCACACTAGAAATTTCGTCTTGCATTCAAATATATGCGCATTACTCATCTTATTATTTATATTGTCTTTGGTATGTTGTTGTCGTGGACTCCAGCTGCGACGAGCGTATTCCCGCGAACTTATGAAAGCTGATGCCCTTTCTTCTGTGTGCACTTACGTGTTAACACACATACGTGGAACTGTATGTGACTGTATGCCTACGTATATTTCTGGAAATTGCGTAAAACAAGCGCAGGATCACGTGGACAAGTCCTGTGAGTTTGTTAGTATAACGCGACACTGCACAAGAAGTGAATGATTTTTTGTGATCAATAAACAGTAACATATTCAAATATATAAATTACACTATACAACTGTCAAAATACTACGTTAAAGGTGCAACCTTACTTTTTTGATGCTTCCAATTTTTAATTTTTAGTTTTGATTTTTTGACTTTTTTTCAGAGGTACGTTTATTTATTTCTCCCTATCTTGCACAAAGTTTACCCGACTTGCAAGCAAAATACATTAAAGCAGGTAAGATTGTTCCAGTCGGAAACGCCCGACTACAAGATATCCTGAATTCAGCTTCGAACTGTTGCTACAGACATTTAAACCCATTTGCATTTAGATCATTTGATCTGCGCGGTCCATGGACGAGTCTATATTTAAAGCTCTTATGGTGTACGAAATCGACGAGTTTATACAGACTGACGGACGGACAGACAGACGGACATGACTAAATCGACTAGGCTGTTGATCCTGATCAAGAATATAAATACTTCATGATGTCGGCGATGCCTCCTTCTGCCTATTGCATACACTTGCACATAACCATTATACTTTTCTTACCCATTTTCAATGGGTTCAGGGAATACAAATATTAACAGATTAATTTTGGTACTTAAACAAAAAAAAATTACTTGCCCCACTAGGAGATTCCCTGAAACCAGCTGTCGTTATATTCATGTCACCCCCTTGTATTCATACATACACACACAAACACACAAACGCACACCGTAAACTGCTCAGTTTACTTACCGGCTGCGCTTAGCCCCCACTATTGAAACTAAATTCTTGATTACCTTCTAGACTTGGAGTACGATCTATGTGATTTTCAGGTCTTAACAATTGCATTCAAATCTGTGTTCAAGCCAAAGCGCAAGTCTGTAGTACATGAATCGCTTTTTTTTTCATAGGTATCCAAAAACAAAATATTACTGATTACCAAATAAGATGGCTCTCGCTCTTATAGTCTATAATTCCTAAAATCGATTTTTATCGATAATAATGAAACGCTGCAAGATATGGTACAGGAGAATTTATAGTCGAAAAAAGGACGGACGGACGGACATGGTTAGATTGACTCAGCTCGTCGTCCTGACCTAGAATGTATATACTTTATGAGGTCTGAGATGCCTGTTACAAACATTTGCACAAAACTATTATACCTTTTTACCCATTTTAAGGGTATAAAAAAAGCTCTGTGAATCATAGCATCAATCGCCTTTTTGTGATTTATTTATGTTTGTTACTTGTATATTGAAAACGCAATACGATACTTGTTGACTGTTAGAAACGATAAACAAAAAGTGCTCCAGTCAGGAACGCCCGACAACAAGATACCCTGAACCCAGCTGACAGCTGTCGTTTCAAGTATTTAAACCCATTTGCCAAATTTTGTGAATTTTGCTTTAAACTGTGGGAAATGTGGATTTTCGCCTTCCAAGATAAATAGACTTGTTCCCGGCCCTAGTGGGCGTATTTCATTGTACGGTCTTTAGAAGAGGTTTTTAATAATCTGTCTAAAACAAATTCGATGTATCTAACTCTAAAACTTAGGGAGATATATTGATTAAATCGGGTTGTCACGCCTTCTGTGTGCGTAGCCAACATTTTTTTTGTGTGCAGTTTAAAAAAAAAACTTAAGACATCTATCTTTGCAACTGAGGGAGATAAATAGATTTACTCAGAGGCTGCGCTTGGTCCCCATTATGGAAAATTCATTCTTTACTTCTAAACTAAACGTATAATCTTTATGTAATTTTCAAGACATAAAAAGAGCATCCAAATGTTTGTTCCAACCAAAGCACAACACTGTAGTACTTGAATTGCATTTTCATATTTGGGACGATTGGGGCGAAATGTTCAGCATCTGTGTATGCTTTACGAGAACACATAAACCAAACTTGGTGGTTTAGCTTTTAATGTTTCTGAGATATGCTCTCAAAACTGGGGCATAAAACAATTTGACTATTTGACAATTTGAAATAAACTTAAGACGGACAGATAGACAGACCGGGCTAAATCGACTCAGGCTAGTGATGCTGACCAAGAATATACAGTACATACCGCTTACATGCAATAGCAAAAATGCAACGAATTTTTTGCATATGTGCAATATTTTCATTAATGCGATAATCGCTTATATATATATATACACATAGTAGTCATTCACATTTCATTTATTTGAAAGCGAAATATTTACATTTGATAAATAAAAAACATCAGCATCTTTTTTCATCTATAGCTGAGCACACTTGATAATTCTGGCTTCTGCTTTATCAATTTCATCAAGTTCTGTTTCTTGTTAACAATTCTCGCTGCTCGTATCTCATTCTCATTGTTTTTAATGCGAGAAATGGTGATAAAACCTATTATATGATTTTTTGCTATTACTTTTTTTTTTATCAACATTATCCCTTTGTTAATTTAAAACGGTTATTTTGTCTTTTAGTGAAAGATTTACCTTCAAGTTTTTTTTTTTATTGTAATTCGAGTTTTAGTGGTGTGTAAGCCCCTCGTGTTTGGGTAATCGATAAGACATCGCATAAAACGATTGCATGCAGCCGTTCGATCTTTATTATTAGCGGTATTTTTTCGAAGTTTTCACATAAATGATTACTTTTGTTGGGTAATTTCCCCCAATTAAGAGACTTACAAGTTGCGCAAGGAACAGTTCCGTTATTCGGCACCGTCACAATATCTATTTGTGCTTTATTTACATTCCGTTGCAATTGACCGGCCTTCGCTTTTTAGCTTGTATAGAATTTTGATGTATGTGCTATATGGATTAATAACACTGATTTATGCCAAGTTTAATTAAGATACTAAGCCTACATTTGTCGTTCTACTACTTTAAGATCGTAATTTTCACTTTTTTCATGCAAATGCAAAACTCAGATAATGTGACGTTACAATTTTAAGAGCTCAGAATTCTTTGCATGACCTGTGGATCTCTCATTGGTGAACACATCAAGCATTGTTTTTTTGCTGAATTTCATATAAGCGATATGTACTGTATATACTTTACGGGGTCGGAGATGCCTCCTTCTGCCTGTTGCATACATTTGCACAAAACCATCATACCCTAAATAATAAAAACAATTCCAATGTTTGACGCGTGCCTGCGTAAGAGAGAAAAAACAAGTGTTGCGCAGAGCGAAGGCACGCGTAGAGTGCCAGTGAGAGCGAGCGAACGCAAGAGAATGTGGCGAACAGCTGTTAAGAGACGCAGGCAAAGCTGCTGCGTCTGCCACAACAACAATTTGGCAAAGTCAGGGTCAACGACAAAAACAACGCGCTATTGATTTTGAGCAGCGCTATGACATTTAAGCCCAGTATGCAGCTACATTTATGGGTGCGATAAATGCAAATGTTATTATGCATGTGCATGTTATGTTAATTGCTGAAACTTTCGTTTGCCGCATACATTGCCATCGTGGCCCAGATAGAAGCCCACGCGATGCGAGTGCGCCGCTGACTGCTGCGAGTGTGGATTCTGCTGCTGGTGCTGGTGCTGCTGCTGCTGAGCCGATCCGACGTTGCTCTGCGTGGACTGACGCAGATCCTGGTAGCCCGACTCCAGCTCTGTGTAGGACATGCCGTTACGTGCTTCTTCTTATTATTATTTACTTGTTAGTTTGGCGATTTGTGGTGTTGACTAATGCGAAAAGCAAGCGGCGACAATATTTTACATTATGGCACGCACTCACACACCCACACACACACGCACACACCCACGCACAGACACCGGGAGCGGGCAATAATATGCCAAACTTGTATACGGAACGCGCCAAGTTTATTTTTAATAATTTCGCTCAGTTTTTATACCGCATAAATATGTACGTATGTATAAATATCACAACTAGAGGCTGTCAACAACAAAACAAAAATCTTTTCGTTCGTCCTTCGCTTCACTGGCTGCGTCCGCGAACAATGTGTATATTTTTATATCAACAATCTGGATTACGAAAGATATGCGCGGTGTGACCGTGGTAGGCAAAGAAAAACATACCGAAATGCATTTTATTTCAATCAGCACTGACAAATAGTCTTGATTTCAATAAAACAAATATTTTCCATAGTAGTTTTCTTGACAAAAAATATATATTTTGAATAAGTTGCCTGAGGAGCTAAAATAAAAACAATTGAGTATAATTTATTTACTTATCTTACTTATCGACCTTTTTTTAGTATTTTTATTTACTATTTACCTATTTACTTTACCAAAAGCTGACAATAGCTATCGTTTCAACTATCGTTATCGTTGGTCGCCTATCGACGTTAAAATACTGGCGATACCAACAGCACTTGGTCGATTGCCACAGGCTGTCAAATTAAAGGCACATCTCCATCGCTTTGATTCTGACTACTTTATATACATTTTTTTTTTTGAATAACTGATTAAGAATTATTAAAATGACATTTAATGTGACACAATTACTAGTTGTAGTACCAGTTTTGTAAATGTGTATTAATCGAAAATATAAAAATTACGTGTGCATATGATACGCTATTAGAAGGTATGTATATTCGTGTTTGTATATATGTGTGTGTGTGTGTGTGTGTGTGTATTTGCGTTTTTACGTGGTATGCCTGGCCCAACAATTCGCCTTCGAGAAAAACAAAATAAACATTTCGAGCTAATCGAATTAGTCGAAAACTTTGCAGCAACGACAACGGCTCATGTGACGCGTGAAAAGGGAGTTCGTTTGAGTGCCAAATAATACAAGCACAATTGCGTGCCAGTGCGACCAAAACAAGCGAACAATAACAGTAATGTATCGCGTCGATGGATTGGGATTGCGATTTGCATTTGTGAGTGTATTTGTTGTGCATGCATGTGTGCGTGTGCCTTTGAAAATATATGCACACATATGTGTGCCTGCCTGTTTATCTGATAGTGTATCGCCACATTCGTATGCATTATACACACACACACACACACACGTATATACGTACGTACTTCAGATGCAAAGTACGCACATAAATTAAAGCTGAAGCGAAAAGCTCGCCTCGACCGAAAACACGTACATATCATATGTGCCTGTGTGTGTGTGTGTGTGTGTGTGTACAGTATGATTAGCGCAAGCGAGGCGACCGTTAAAGATTCCAGCCGGGTACGCCCCGATATCCGGAACCGATTGGAACCTCCATAGGGCAGGTGTCGTCTTTAGCTTCGCAAGATCACGTGTTTGAAATATGTTTGCGTTTTTCCCGAACTGACGGATTAATTATTATTTTAATGATGCAATCTGGGCTGTTTTCATGTCAATTCCACTCAAACTCTGAACCTCTGTTAAGATTTAATTTGTAGCGTTTGCACACAAATGATAATTTTCAAGAAACTTTTGCCTAATCTTGCTTATCATAGCTCCACATACACTGCCAGAAATGCGGTATTATTATCATAGGCAGTCAATAGTTTATATTACAAAATTTAGGTATTTTATTCTTTATTGTTCTCCGCCAATTTAATGTGTAATTATAATGTAAATACATAAATTTACAAATAAATGTGTTAATATACAAAAATTTAACTAATACAAATAATTCTCCAATCACTTAAATTAAGAAAGACTTTATTCAAAATTGGGTAAAATAAAGTTCGTGTCAAATGATAACAATTACAAAAAAAAAAACTTGGATCAGCTTATCATTTAAATTATTGTTATTGTTTTTTAATCTTTTGCAAATATAATTTATCATTTTGTAAACCAAAATCAATTATATACAAAATTTATGTTTGATAATAGAAACTTTCAGTTATAATTGCGAGTGCTCAACTGTGTTAACCGGCTGGTTTCCAATACAGGGTAGCTGCTAGTCAAGCTCTCAAACATAGTTCTTAAGGTATCGTATTGTGAATAAATATTCATAGACTGGTCCGCCTTAAAACTCTTTCTTCTTTACCTAGTCAAATTACACACCTTTGCACCTGCTTACATTTCCAAGTCCGATATTATATATTGTCCACATACACAGAGCATGTACACACACGCACACACACGTATGCATTGTACATGCTGACATACGAATTAAAGTTAAGTACCGCACAATTACCTCTGATTACGTCTGCTGCGATAAACATGCGTAGCGCAGTGTGAGAACCTGCTGATGTACATAGATACATAGATACATACATATGTACCTGTACATATAAGCATGAACCCTTGCAGATCCATCTTGTATAACAAGAACTGCAAATTTGATCTCTCGACTATCTTGAGGTCTAGTTGGCATCGCCCATTTGATGTACACATCCAGTTTAACGTACATATTTTTCGATAACCAGAGCAAGTGTCACGTATGTAGTTTCAGTTTAAAATTGATATTAGTTTAGGCACAAATTCTAAACAGTAATATTTTCGAAATATTTAGGAAATACATACGCAAACCTGAGCGCATACGGAAGCTGAGCCGAGCCGACCTGAGCTGAGCTGAGCTGAGCTGAGCCACTTCGTCCGTCCATTGCCCGCTTATGTTGGGGAACGTGTCCACTATCGATTTGTAGGTTCTCCAATCACCCACCACACGCACACAAGCAGAGCGCACAACAAGACGTCAGGCATATAGCATTGCCAATTATCTGCAGTTGTGGGTTCACACACCAGTTGATAATATCTATAATTGTTCCGCTTTGTTTCCACTACATCTTCCCGTTTAACGATTGCTTTCGCTTGCTTTCAGCGCGTGCGTTAGGACGTCAAAGCAAAACAGCAATCCATACCGACCGGACCTGAGCAGACCAACCGAGCGCTCTCAAGCCGCATTTGGAGCAGCGTGTAAAAGTGTAAGAGTGTCGACCATGGAGGCAGCCACAGCGACTCTGGTTGGCGAGCAACAGTTGCCCACGGCACCGGAGTTGCCCACTACATCGTCGAGTGCCAGCAGCAGCGGAAACAACAATTTATCGAGCAATGCTCCGGAGAACGTCGTGAACACTGAGAACATTGGCTGGGCCAGGGCTAAAACTGATGCCACATCGGAGCTGCGCCATCGTGCAACATCGTACTCGTTTACGGGCAGCGCCCTGTCCAGCGGCAACATCGCAGACCTAAATGAGGCAGGCGCAGCTGGGGCGACGCCGTCGCCACCATTGAGTGCTCCCACTGAGGAGAGCGGCGGCAACGACAGGGACAAGGAGCAGAGCGACGAATCGCTGTACGAGTGCAATATCTGCTTGGACACGGCCAAGGATGCGGTGGTCAGCATGTGTGGCCATCTGTTCTGCTGGCCCTGCTTGCACCAGTGGCTGCTGACGCGTCCCAATCGCAAGCTCTGCCCCGTTTGCAAGGCGTCCGTGGATAAGGACAAAGTTATACCGCTTTACGGTCGCAACAGCACCCGCCAGGAGGATCCACGGTAGGTTAACATTGGCTTCGAAATGAGAAAAGAAATAAACATCTATTTGCTGGTCCCAATTCTAGCAATAAGGTACCGCCACGTCCTGCTGGCCAGCGCACCGAGCCGGAGCCAGCACCTGGCTTCCCGGGCTTCGGTTTTGGCGATAGTTTCCACATGTCCTTTGGCATTGGTGCTTTTCCTTTTGGATTCTTTACATCGACGCTTAACTTTGGAGAGCCGCGTCCGGCAGGTAAGCACTTGCAAACCATGTTTAGCCCAGCATATATACAATAAATTCCTTTACTTTTAGCGGCTAATCGCGGCACCACACAGTACGACGATGAGCAGACGCTGTCCAGACTTTTTCTATATCTCGCCTTTCTCTGCATTGGCTGGCTGTTGTTTGCCTAGCAACCTATCGACACGGCGGCAAATCAATAAATACAACACCCCCAACAGAAAAAGAAAAGTAAAAAACAACAACAATGTAGTAGCAACCAAACCAACAATAACACATTAACTTGAAGAATATACTAAAAGTCACAGAGTGGATAAGGAGCATTCTCCAGACGCAAAATTCCTGCAGTTAGCCTCCTTGCAGTTTCATGACACATTGTCTTTAAATTCCTTTTCAAGTTTTACCCTTTATTATTTTCTTTTTGATATTTTGAAATTGTACATTTTAAAGTTACCGCGTGCTAAAGTTGCAACATCGTAGAAAGGATTGCTGCTCCCCAAAGCTTTAGTTGTGATCGTCCATATTTGAGTACATCGGCTAAAGTAAACACTAGTTCCATCAATTAATTGATTGATTGGTATTCCCGTTGCATACACGATCCTTTCTTCATGTACTTTGATCGCAAATTGATAAAAATTACATTTAAACGAACATGTATTGTATAAATTAAATTAAAATATGGAAACACCCAAAAACAAAAAAGACAATTCATCTTCATACGAGTATGAGTGCATACAAGCAAAAAGAGCAACAAAAAGGAAATTGGATTTATATTTATTGTATGTACAATGCCCTAGTGAATTATTTACGCAGTTTCAAGCTTTTGCGTTTAATATATATATAAATATATGTATGTAACAATAAACTATAGTTAATGGCAAAGCAAATCGTAAAGTGTGTTTTCTGTTTCTAAAGGCCACTCCAGATAACCCGTGCAATGTGCAATTTTCGACGGAAATGCTAAAAACTGATTGATGTCTTGAGCCGTTCAACTGGCAATCATTTTAAAAGCTGTAAAAAACGTACAAAAAAATCATGCACTAACAACAATGACAATAGGAAAGCAGCGAGTAGGAAATAAATTGGAAGAAAATCATTTATTCGCTGTATCCCCAAGACCTTGCTAAAACGAAGCTGATAAATCCAAAAATTCGCAAATAAGGAGATAAACATCTCCACATATCCTGATGAAAATACCTTATATTATATATTATTCTGAACAGATAATTATGTTTCATTTGATTTGAGGCACAAAAAACAAAACACAATAGAATTAAAAGAGTAGATCTGGTGAGATTTTTTAATATATTAAAATTTTTATTAATGCATTTCAGTGTAAAAATTAAAATGACACATTTTTTCCTTACGTAAATTTCACATGTTTCTTTCTCCCTTACTTGCGCTCGTTCGTTTCCTTGCATTTTGTTGAACGACAAATATAAAACAAAATACATATACATATATATTGTATATATATATACCTTATATCATCAATTGCAATCATTTATATAAATATAAGTGCAATTTTATTGTTTTGCATATTCACTGTTCATCCTTGCTTTGTTATTGTTTTCAGTTAGCTGTATATCTATTTATAAATTTATTAATAATTGATTTAAGCACTATTATTTTTGTTGATGATCTCAATCTTGCTTATAACGTACATACATGTACCTAAATTGTCTGGATAAATTACAGTGTACTTTCACGAAAAAAAAAAAATTAAATTTTCTATTTAGCAAAACCCAAACATAACTTAAAATGAATCATCGAGTAGGAAGTGGGATTTGTAGGGCTTAGGCTGTAGGCTAGGGTAGAGTTGGGACAATAAAATCATTACACATGTCCTGCTTTTGCACATAAGTATATTGAGTATACATATCTATGTATACATCAAATTGTTATTGCATACTGAAACTGAACTGAAGCCAGAAAAACCAAAATAAAAAGCGATTTATTTTGAAACGCATCGAAGTAGTTGAACTTTCGAGTTATCTGATTGGTTTTGAACTATGGTACATGTTTCGAACTTTACCAAGAGAATATCAGATACAATACAGTTCTGCAATTGATATCCATAAAACGATGTGAGCATCTCACATGAAATGTACATGATATGTCGGCTTAATTGTTGTGCAAATCAGATTTGTCCATAATATGCCAATTAATCAGTTAAATCCAATTATAACTCATTTCTGAATTTAGAGCGTGTGTCTCGGGCTGTTCGAATTTCCTCTTTTTTTGTTGTTGTTTTTTTGACAGTTTAAAACTAAGTAGCTCTCCGATCGCTTTGTGGTATGAATTGGTTGAATAGGCGATGCTAGGGGGTTAGCGGGAGAGGGGGACGCGGGCAATTTACAAAAATATATATGTATTTTAAACTAAGATCTTAATGTGGTTACTAACTTGAGTGTTAGCTATTTATACTGAACGGATTTTTGTTTTTGTAAATATCGTAATTCAGATTCTTAAATAATGTGAGATTTTTGCATCAAATCGAATTGAAACAAAAACGAAAACAAAAACGAAACCCGATAAATACATAGTGTCACAATTGTATTTTATTTGTTTGAGAGCAGTTTGTAATTTTGCTGTTGTTGTTGTTGTTGTTTTTTGCATTTCGCATTGAAACTGGTATTTGATATTGTTGACTTGGAAAGGAATCGTACAATTAGGTTTGATTGAAACAAGTTGGCATGGCTGCAAAACCAAAATTTAACGGCATGCCACTTGGCTTGTAATACTTTGCTTCTGTTAGGCACTATTTTATTTCATTTTTGTTTTGTTTTTGTTGCTTTTTTACTTTTACTTTTTCTTTTTGTTTGTTTTGTTTTTCCTTTATGTGTCTCCTTCTCTATTATGTAGTTACACTTATGTTTTAGCTTGTCTATTTTTATTTTCTTTCGTTTTGGGCTTTTATAAATCGGTAATTTGTAATTTGTAATTGTAGCTGTTTCACGATTAAAAATTTGTTTAAAATAGTATTTTCTCGAGTTGCTTTAGATTTATTATTATTGTTACTTTTTACCCCTTTTCAAGTGTGTGTGTCATTTATACTAATTTTTATTTAACCAAAGTTTTTCAGTATTTCTTACTATTGTATTTGTTTTTCATTATTGTTTATGCCTTGTTGTCGATAAATATACAAATTTTCCCTTAGCGCTCTGCATTTCATTTGTTTTGATTTATGCATGCAGTTGTATTGAGTTTTATTACTAACAAAAAAAAATGCGTATTTGTTTTAATCGTACAACAACGAAATACTTTACATTTATAAATATGTTTTATACTTTCTTTACCTTTATATAGTTATAGTTTAGCCTTAGTAACTACATATACATACATACGAAAACGATACTATTTTACATTTACAATACATTTTTTATTTAAAATTAGTATTAGCTTTTTTTTAATATTTCTTTTTCAATATATTTTTTTTTTTTATTTTTTTTTTTTTTTTTTTTTTTGTTCTTCCTTGTAATTAGCGGTGTCATTCACCAAACAGGCCAAGCAGCGACCAACCAAATCCTTAGGCGCTGAGTGCGGCAACCGGAAGTGCAAGAGCGAGTTTGATTACAGATTAGTTCGCAGCATTGAATATGGCATGGGATCACGATAGACATAACTCATGAAGCCACTTGACCAACCAGTTGGCCAGCCAGCAGCCGGATGAAGCTGGATGGTCACGACTTGGAGACTTGCTTGGAGTGCACTTGAAGCCAAGTTTCTGCTCACATTGAATTTGTTCTTGGTTTCTGTTTCTGTTTCTGTTTCGGTTTTTGTTTGTTATATTTTGTTTTTTTTTTTCGTTTCTTTGTTTTCAAATAGTTTTGCGTATAATAATGCATTTAAATCAATAGTTAATCATTTTAATAACGGTGGATCGTTCGATTCATGCTTAAATGAATTGTTTTACATATTTACGTTTATACTATAGTTACATAAGTATATAGAGAAATAACATCGTGGTTTTACACACACACAAACGTAAGCTGCTGTTTGTGTTGTTCTTGGTTGTTTTTGTATTCAGAAAAATGTGTTTCGAGTTTTGATATTGTTTTGTTTTGTCTGTTTGTTGGTTTCTTGTTGTCGTTGTGCATATTTTTCGTACTTTCCTTCAGCTGCTAACAGTGTGTGTTGTATGCTCTCCTTAAAGGCAACGCTTCTACCCAATGCACTCGTCTCTCAGCTCAGCTTAATAATCCTAACAACCTACCGCAACTGCTGTCATTCATCCATAAATGTGGCTTAAACTGCGATCTACATTAAATTAAAAATAACTATACATTATTTTGTATAACTCTAATAGCTATAAACACACAAAAAAAAAGTTATACATATATATAGAATAAAATATATAGAATAATAGATATACAAACATACGGATGTTTATGCTTGTGGTGTAATTTTTGTTGTTGTTTTGTTTTGCTGTTATTGTTTTTCAAAAATTAATTCGTAAATTTTCATTTGAAAAAAACAGAGAACCGCTTCGCTTTGTTTTATGTTTCGTTACGCGTAAAAAAAAGTTAAACAAAAAAAAAAAGAAGATAAAAATACAAATTACACACAAAAAATATGTTTTAAGTAACTTTGAGATCATTTAAATGTATTTTTTTTATGTATGTAAATATGTATATAAAACAATTACTTTGCCGACAGCTGCGACAGACACACACAACTGCAACGCGACGCACAGCAGCAACACGGCACGGGAGCAACACAGGCCGGCAGTTGCCGTCAGACAGGACTATAACTATAGAAACTATTCAGGACTGTGGGATTGTCTACTCGTTTTCAAAGGCAATGCAATTTGGTGACAACACATTTAACAGGTTTTCAAAGTATAGGTACAGGCTCGATTGAATTGTTTGCAGCGTGCATAAATATTCATAGTCATATTCATATTCATATTCATATTCATATTCATATTCATATTCATATTCGTTTTCATATTCATTTTCAAATAAACTAATATTGTACAAGGCTGTGGCCCGCTTCGTTGTGCGTGTGTGCGTGTGTGACTGTGTGCGTGTGTGTATAATAAATCGCCATATCTACATGTTCGCCTAATCTAACAGCTACTGCTCACAGTCGCCTTCGCCAACTGCGCCGTCATTCGCACTCGCGTTCGCGTTCACCTGGCGCAGCAGGCGCAGCTCATGCGTCGCTTCGTCGGTCGCCCGATCCTCGCCGGCTTTGCTGTCGACGCCTATGTTGCTCAAGTTGAGCGCCGCATTCTCCGCGGCCGCGTTCAGTTGCGTGTACTCCTGGGCGGACAGTTTCAGGAATTGCTCATAGGTGGTTAGGTGTTGTTGTTGTTGTTGTTGTTGCTGCTGCTGCTGCTCCACGTCGAACTGTTGCTGCTGCTGCTGTTGTTGTTTGCTGCTGCTGTTGCCGACACAGGCGCTGTAGGGCGGCGGCGGTGGACGGTCCTGGTAGTTCATAAGTTGCTGCTGCTGCTGCTGTTGTTGTTGTTGTGGCTGATGCAGCAACATGTGAGTGTTTTGGCGCAACTGTTGCTGCAATTGTTGATGCTGCTGCTGCTGCTGTTGTTGTTGCTGTTGTTGTTGCTGCTGTTGTTGCTGCTGCAGTTGGTAGCTATTCTCCGGTTGCACCTGCGCATAGAGCACCTCGTCCACCTGCAGCGCTGCAATGCCACCCAGTTGTTGTTGTTGTTGTTGTTGTTGTTGTTGCTGCTGCTGCTGCTGTTGATGCTGCGGCGATGTTGGCGATTGCTTGATAATGGCCGAAGCCGTTTCCTGTCCGCCTTGCAGCGTTGTCGAGCTGCAAGTTTCCTCAGTGCCGGTGGCTGCTGCATTGCTGTTGCTATTGCTGCTGCTGTTGTTGTTGTTGGTGCTGCTGCTGTTGCTGCTAATGTTATTGTTATTGCTGTTGCTGTTGTTGTTATTGCTGTTGCTGTTGCTGTTGTTGTTGTTATTGCTTTTGATGGGAACATTATTATTGTTGCTGTTGCTGTTGCTGCCGCTGATGATTGTGTTGCCGCTGTTGTTTGTGTTAGTTGTGCTGTTGTGGTTCCTGCTCGTGTTGTTGCTGTTGCTGTTGTTGCCGTATTCGCTGATTTGTGCATTGGTGGGTAACGCGGATAGATTGGACGCTGCTTCATGCAGCTCATGCTATTCCTTTATAAGGCGATAGATGTGGTGCGTGGTGCCGCTGTTCTGCGCCGCCACCTCGAACACATATGCTATGCATAGCAGTGTCTCTTTCGTTTCCTGCGCTCGCATTACCTAGACAGAGACAGAGACAGAGAGAGTGGGAGAGGGAGACATGAGTGTGAGAGCGAAAGCATCAATCGGCCAGCGGACTCACTTGCAATATTGTAAAGTTCTCGAGCACACTGTTCATCATGTAGCGTTCAGGTAAGTTCTTCAGCTTCTGTATGAAATTGATCATGTACTCGCACATGGGCGAGCGCTGAATGCGGTAAACGTAGCGATTGTTCTCCAGGCGCGAATACTCGTGCTCCACCTTTTCCACAACCTGTTTGCCGAACGAGCAGACGATTGTCGAGCAAACGAGCTCAATGTTTTCATTGCTCTCATATCTGCAACGGGCAATGGGAGACAGTTAAAATAGAGTAGCAGAAAGAGAGAGCGAGAGAGCCACAGGATATACAAAAAAGATTGTGACGTCACAATATCGGAATTTCACTCTTTAAGTAGTAAAGCGACCAAAGCATAGATGCGTATTATTAGCGTACATAGCACATATATCAAATAATTTGACCGATTAGACTACTATATCATATAGCTCACATGGGAATAATGGGCTAAAAACTTAACTACACCAAATTCTCTTTTTACATGAATTTTTTTTACACGATTTTGAAAAAACACGCGTTACAAAGTCAACAGTTTTCTCTTTTTACACTAATTGATTTGATTTCAATTATAAATATGAATACTTTTTATGAATTTCACATTATATATTTTACCGTATTATAAACAATGGGCAATAGAGATAATAATATAAATATTTCCCGAAATTATGAACAAAATAATTCTAGTGATAGCAGTGATAATGCATTCTTATGCAAGCGAGTGCTTATTATTGTCAGAAAGTGGCAATGAATAAAATGTTATTTTTTATATTTGTATTTGTATTGATATTATTTTCTTTTTTCCAATTCATAATTTTTTTTTTTTTTTTAATATATTTAATGAATATATATAATAAAATGTGTAAGTACGAAAAAAAAACTTTCAAGCGAACTCTAACAAGAATTGTTTAAATTGTTTATTGTACTTTAAAGTTGTTTTTAGGTCTGTAACCACAAACGCAAATTTTGTATTAACGTATCTTTTTGTGTATAAAGAGAATAATGTGTATTTTGCTTTTAAAGATGCTTTGATCTAACTATAAATTACCGGCCTTATTAAACCTATTGCTTTATATAGATACAATAGATGCTAAAAATCGAACGCCTGCCAATTGCAACGCAATGTAAGCAGAGCACAAACCGATATTGTGACGTTCGCGCTCTTTCGTCTCAACCTTTCGATCTCTGAATCGTGATACTTACTGGCTTGTGACGCCATAGAAATCGCCCGTTTCGCTGCCGGTCGTTACGTCCGTATTGAGATCCGCCCAACATTTAACCAAGTAGAACGCATTCTGCGGACCCTGTTCGTAGAGCTCTTTGAGACCGCCGGATTTCTCCGGAAATTTGTCGAATATTTGTCGGATGTCAACAGTCTGCAATATAAAATGAGACACTAGAACCAGTTGCGAATTATAAATCGTTTGGGGCAAACTCACCTCAAGTAGCGGATCGGAGAAGGATGGCTTGCCGCCCAGCTGTACGAATAGATGTCGGTGATGCTGTAACACATTTCGAGAGAGAGAGAGAGGAATATTAATATTTGCATATGTCTTTAGATGAGAGATGAGTGTTGTTCACTTACGATCTCATCTCTTTGGATTTCCATGAAGGCCGTAAACTCGAGCAAGCGGAACTTTTGCGTGGCAATCGCGCGTCCCTCCCATGGCAATTGTGCGGGCGGAATACCAGCCTCGATCTCGCCGGACACCGCCGTCGAGGGCTTGCCGGGCGTATAGGGCGGCTGGGCGAACGGCTTGATGCTGTAATCATAAAAACTATTGGTCAATGCAAATGCGTTGTTTTGGTTGCGGCTGCTTTTGTCTGCGAAGCCAACTTACTCTTGCGATGTGCTCGGCTGCAGGCCGGGTTGCCAAAATTGCTAAACGGTTGTCCAGCAAGAACGAGTGCGAGCAGCAGCAGAGAGAGAGAGAATAAAAATAAAAGAGAGAGAGAGAGAGCGGATTGTAAATAATAGTTGTTCATAGAGTCGATTAAATACGTATTAGAACGAGTTCTTTGTTTTTAATTTGACATGGTTACACAGCTGATGATAGCACGCATAAATGATTGAGCGATTGATTGGTTGACTGATTGATTGACTGGTTGATTTGGCGAGCTTACTAAACGAGTATTACACACGGATACAAATACGAGTACATAAATACTAAACAATTGTATTAAAAACAGCTAACGAGAATTGTTGTTAAGTAAACATAAATATTTATAGAGATCAGTATATACACACACATATATATACACATATTTATTAATACTTGTTGTTGTTGTTGGCATGTAAAAAAAGCAAGGAGTCGATTTCAATGAGCAAGCGAGCGTTGAACAGGACCTCAAGAAACACGAACGAGGGGAGAGTAACGAATAACGAGTAAAGAGTCGCGAGTAACGAGTAACGAGTAACGAGTGGTGAGTTACGTGTGGTGAATAACGAGAAACAAAACAAAACAAAACATTGTTTTGGGTGGCGCATAATGAGCAAAGCGAAAACAGATCAAAGCGCATTAAAAGCCAGGATGAAGACAATCTTAAAAGAGGCAGAGCGAGAGAGAGAGTAAGGAAGAACGAGAGTGCGTTTGCAGTGCGGGTGAGAGTGGGCAAGGAGCGAAAAAGAAGCCGCACGACATGAGTGTGAGAGAAAGAGAGAGAACGAGCGAGAATGAGCGAGCGAGCGAGCGAGTGTACACAAACAATAGCGAGAATACACGAATACAAAACACATGATCGCCAGAGCAGAAATCAAATATTGCCATTCGATCGCAGCTAATGAGTTGTTGTTATAACTAATGAGAGTGAAACGTGTGCAGGCGCTGTGTGGTTGGGTGGTGCTGTGTGATTGGGTGGTTGGGCGGGTCGGGTTATCGATGTGGATGTTAGGTGGGTTTGCGTTTGAGTTGGATTCTGTGTGCCTGTGTGCTGCAGTTAGTGGAGTGGTTGTTCTTTTGTACACCGATGTGAAGTGGCATTTGGCGGTGGTTCGAGTGGTTCGAGTGGTTCGTATGCTTAGCTTTGGTAACTTGAACGGTTGCTTACGCCCGGATACAACGGCGGATGGTGCAACTGCGGCGGCGGTGGCGGCGGTTGTGCCAGCCCCAGAGCTGCAGCCCCATCAGCCACAGTTGGCGACACTGCACCTGTTGTTGCACCACTTGGCTGGTGCTGCTGCTGCTGTTGATGGTGGTGTTGTTGTTGTTGTTGTTGCTGCTGCTGCTGCTGATGTTGTTGCTGCTGATGTTGCTGCTGCTGCTGCTGTAGGTGGTAAACTGCTGCAACGGCCGCCGCGTGGTGGTGATGGTGTGGATGCATGTGGCTATGCGTGTGGTGCGGTAAATTGTGATGGGAATGGTGGGCATGGTGGTGTCGTGGCGACAACGAGGACGACGACGACGACGACGGCACTGCAACTGCGCTTGAGGTCGCACCACCAGCAGCAACAGCAGCAGCGGCAGCGGCGGCGGCTGCCGGCGACTGTGCAACGGCGGCTGCAGCAGCAGCGGCCGCTGCGGCGGCGGCGGCGGCGGCAGCGGCCACACCCACCTGATGGTGGTGGTGTGGATGATGGTGGTGGTGGTGGTGGTGGTGTGGGAGCTGATGGTGGACGGTGGGTTGCGGAATATGCTTCGAATGGTGCAGCGCCGAGGCGGCCAGAGCAAGATTATTGGCCGCCTGTGCGGAGACAATTTGCGAACTGGTCATTGAGCTCATGGCCTGCAGGGCTTGCTCTTTCTCATTGAGTGAATGCAAGGCTACACCATTTGGTTCCTGGAAAACAGAGTTTCAATTTGGTCTCGTGTGTGTGTGTGTGTGTGTGTGTGTGCGTGTGTGTGTTCGTGTGTGTGTGTGTGTGTGTGTGTGTGTGTGTGTGTGTGTGTGGATGTGACGACACACTCAAGCATAATTAAATAAAAAGATAGAGCTGCTGACGTCACACAGCTGAGGGAAACTCATATGTGGATAACATGAAAGCCACAAACTCTCTTGCTTTTTACTGCCATCCGTCGTTCAACACTAATACACCCACACACACACACCACCGGTGCTAGTGTGTGTGTGTGTGCGACTCTCTAAACAACTGAACTGTTAAATAGTTATACTAACTCTGATTCTGTCTGATGGCATGGGCCCAACTTGCAACTGAGAAACTCTTCCTTGCTTTTCATGCCCATCGGATACGTAGTTTTAATTGTTTCAAATATTTGTTTGAATTGCAAATTAAAAATGAACACACTAAATAAACAACAGTCAAGTTGTGTTCACACATAGAAACATGTTCGTTTAAAGATCTGCAAAATATGACATTTAGGTTTTGCAATATCTCTCTGTAAAATCATGTGAATTCAACTTGACTATAAACTAAAAAAAAAAAAAAATAACGTGTAGTTATTTCAAACATGTGGACAATAGACTGATGTTAACTTTTCTCTATAGTATTTTTGCTCTCTATATTTGCAATTTTTGATGTTCATGTTACTCTTGATATATGTATGTATATATTTAGCACACTTACGACTTTGATTTTGGCTTGAATTTCACGGAGTTTCCGTCGGGCGAGCACTTGAATATGGGAGCTCACTTGTTTACGGGTTCTCGTCTTGCCCGTGCGCAATTTAATGTAACGCGCGATTAGCTCGTTGCGCCCTGTAATATATAGAGAAAAAGCAACAAAAACAATGCAGCAATGAAAACCAATTAAATAAATGATGCAATCAACTGTTTACACGAAAGATAATTAAATTATTGCACAAGTTCATCACACAAATTGAGGTTTTTACAAATATAAATAGATGCACATTTCGAACGTTCATTTAAGCATAAAGGCGCTGCTTCTAGCCTCCGCACCGCCTCCGCACCGCCTCCGCCCCGCCCCGCCCCGCCCCGCCCCGCCTCCGCCGTCCTGCGGATACGCTTCGGTTTCGACTCAAATATTTTCACATTTATTTGAAATAGTCTGCTTATTTGGGATATTATAAAATTCTCCAGCCTCCGCGTTATGCCATTTTAAGTTTTCATTTAAAAAAGCAAACAAATAAGCCAATATATTACAGAAAAAATCATTTTTATCTTTATACTAGTTCACGAAGTGAGAAGAGTATATTGGTCTTGTGCAATGTCCGTCTTGCTTTCCGTCCGCTTGCCAATTTCAAAGCCAGATACATTAAATTCTTTTGATTACTCTCGAAAATATGTATCTCCCTACATTTTACAGCTAGTGTCACGTCCACTCCTACTCCTAAATAAAAAAATCTATATTTTTCTAAGATATCAATCATAATTAAGACAGTTTTTGACTGTTTTAAGCTGTTATTATTGTGTGAGCGAGTATTACGCAGTCGGTTACACCCGACTGCAACGATATTACTTGTAATTTTTCTATTTTTTGTATTTCAGGATTTTCGGGAATAAACTTTACTTAACATTCACGTCATTCTGTATGTTGATAGCTCAATTCATGCCTAGCTTTATTGCGGATTTTATTATAAAACATAAATAATCAGATTGGAATGCCATTACTTTACTGAAAATCATAACCGAAATTTGTTCATAATTCAAAAAAATTCCACTGGAAAATTCCGCAGAGGACAACAATGTTATTTGGCAAATTTTACAAATGATAGCCGTTAAACAGTGTAATTCATATGCAGACATTTTCCGAATTCCACTTAAAGTTAATTTAAAGGATTCAACAATCTAAATTCAAAACAAAAATAAAGCCAAACAAAAAAAAAAAGATGATGTAAACAAAAATGGAATTTAGAACATTATTAAAGTTCTTAACGCGAACGTTTGCATATAGGGGGTATTTTCAAAGTCTGCGACATCAGCTGGGAATGCGGGATGAAACCCTATGGGCTGAATTGAATCCTGCTTCAGCTGTGCACAAATTTCATTGAAAGCCCGACGACAGTTTTCACGTGTAAGCTGAATGTGCGCCGACTGACGTCAGTGTCGTTGCCTTGCTGTTGCCCCACTGCCAGGGCGGTGTGGGTGTGGGTGGGTCATCCTTTAGCTTTTGGCTTGGCAGCAGTAAGGCAGAGCCCGTCTGCTACCCCTGCGCCGCCCCACAGCGCTCCAGCTTTTATTGTACACACGCTTATGCGTTCACTAATTACATTCTTGGCATAGTTTCAGTTCTAACCGAATAAAATTATTTTCAGCGACTCAAACCCCGCCGTACAGCCAGCCAGGCACACGCATATTGCCGGATCCGGCGCACAAAGTCCGGGCTGCTGGTGGTGAGGTCTTCGCTGCGCTGTCGGTACGGTTAAGAATTACTAGCGCAAAGAACAGACACTCGAACATACACACACAACACACACACACACACAGATACACAGACACCCAACTAACCCAAGCAACCCACCACCACCCAATGCTTTGTTAACGCCTTTGGGGCCAGCCCAGCCAGGGCGGACTCCAATGAAGCTGCGCGCTCTGCACCAGCAGCGAACCAGTTCACAATTGGGTGAATATTGCAAATAACTCCTAGTTGCTACGAATCGAATCAGATGTTCGAATTAATTCGAAAAAATTACTCATAAATATATGTTGTTTTTTTTTGTTTTTTTTTTAATATTCAATTAGCAATTAATGCCAGTTTAAGATATATACAAAGCTCAAATAATGCCCATGCTAGTGAACTAGTTCATTGAACCAATTTACAAGTATGCATTCTTTCTAAAAATAGTGCCTGCGGGCAAAGAAAACATACGTTTAAGAAAAAGAAAAAAAAACAAATAAAGAAGCTGTTGACTTTAAAAATATATTTTTATTACTTAAAAAAATACAATACTTAAATAGTTCACATGGCTGGTTCAGCATGGGGTATTGTAATGCAACCCTTAAGTGAATAGATGCCAAGTAACGTACCGAGTCCTCAACGGATTACACACACAAACACACACACACAGACACAGAGACAAGCGCGAACAATACGTATATACTTAATATGAATAAGAGGAGCGGAGCATTTCAATTTCTTTACGCTTTAAATCTTTGCAAATCGATGGGCCATGGCCCAAAAAAAGGAAGAGCGGAATTCAAATGGAATTTATGGCAAAACTTTGTGTGCGACACAAATATGCGAAGATGTGTGTGTGTGTGTGTGTTTCTGTGTGTACTCTAAGTAAAATAGATAAAATGTTATTTTAATTATAGAGTATCATTTGGCTCCGCTTGCATGACTAACACAAATGAATCCCGTTAAGTGTTGCCTAATGATTCAAACGTGTTCAAGCCATTCAAATCGCTTGCAGTTCACAGTTTAAATCCATTATCCCGTATCTGGCTTGTCTACTTGTCGCCAATTTATTTAAATTCAATATCGAGTACTGCTTGAATTGAGTGCACGGTTCGACAGTTTAAATCATTGACGTATGCCAATTGAATTGTTGCCATCCAGCTTCAAAAATGTTAATTAATGATGTGAGAAGCTGACCCCCCACGGTTCATTGCAGTTCATATTATTTAATTGATACTCGTAGATTGGCGATAGGAGCAGCTAATTGAATGAACCCTAGTCTTGGGCCACGTATAAAATGTGTCTCTCTCGTAAAGCAGAGTCTCGTTCCTGTTCAGCAGAGCAATATTTACATATATATGTTCAATATAAGCTTATCTCAATATAATGGTAAATAAAGCTTGTTTATTTTTATACTCGCTCACGAAGTGAAACTATTATTTTGGGTTTGTGCAATGTCCGTCATGCTGTCCGTCCGTTTGTCCGTCCGTCCGTCTGTCCGTATGAAGGCAATTTTTTTCGCCGCTATTGAAGCTAGAGACTTGATCTTGAAACTATTAAATATATACTCGGGTATACCCTCGTCTGATAAAGTGTTAAGGGTTTCGGGATGCGCCCACTGGAGGCGTGGCAATTCGATTAAACCAATATATCTCCCTCACTTTCAAAACTAGATGCATAAGATATATACCGACAGATTGCTGATGATCTCCTCTAAAGATCGTATCCAAACTTTTTTAGCTACGCCCACTACCGCGCCCACAATGTCTAAAACTCGATATGTGCACAACACCAATGATGAAAGTGCAACATTGCTAGCGCCATCTATTGCATGTTTTCGGTAATTATTTTTGTTTGGTTGTCACTGCTCAAAGAGGCTGACTGCTACACTATTTCAAATTGTTAGAATTTGCATGCGGTTGATTGCGATTGATTTTGCACTTGTCGTACATGTAACTTGAGTTGAGTTTTGTCACAACGTGATCAACTACTAGTGCAGTGGTGCAGTATAAAATGCAGATAAAATTATTATTTTTAATTATTTGCATTCTCTGTCAAGTATATGTATACATACACACATAAATATACATATATTTAGTACTTAACATAAATTGTCAACATAACAGTTCCATAACAGTGCCATAACATAAACAGATAATTTTAACTTAAGGTGACAGTTGTGCTAGGGTACACATAGTGCTAGGGTACATGTTTTAGTTGTTATTACACTGTGAACGAGTAATCCGCTGTCGGTTACACCCGACTGCAACGTTCTCACTTGTTAATCTGATTTTGGTCATATTTTCATGTCATGTCGCCACGTGCCCATCCCTAATTGTGGATAAATGCAAGTCACACAGCACACACACACACACACACACTGACGAACACATATTTTATGTACTCATATTTAAATGTGACAAAGGTTAATCAGTCAATTGAAGTGGCGTTGCTTTTTAAATCATGTGCTCATATAAAATACATCTTCATCTGTATGCGTAAATTTATATATATTTATATGTAAGCACACGAAAATGCACAAATTAAAAAAACCACAAGTGTAGGATTTTCTCAAATTAATGAAATTAAATGGAGTTAAAGCTGACCAAAAGGTATACCACTGGACATTCCAGACTAATGCCTTTGAAAGTTCTTTACAAGTTAAATTGTTCTCATTTTTTTTTTGCATACAAATGCATGACAAACTTTAGTATCTATTTTTATATACTATATTCAATAAATTAACTAACAAGTAAGAAAGTTGCAGTCGGGTGTAACGGACTTCGCAGAATATTAACAGCTTAAAATAGTCGAAAACGATCGTAATTATTCTAATTTGGAAAAATATCAATTTTTGTAATTTTGTCCTCCTTTAGAGGAGCTATTCAGAAAACTGTCTGCTAAATTTGTATAAAACCAAGTTAAACAAATTGGAGTGATTAAAACTTATGAATATGGACATTGCTTTGCAGTTATAGGTTATGGGCTATATTCAAATACAGAACCTAAGGGAGGTTACATTCACTTGCATGCACGTTTATTAAGGGTCTCTTACGTACAAAAAACGGAAGCTGTGCATGTGAAACTACGTGCACATGCAGAAACACGTGACAGAGAAACATTGAATCCTGCGGGGTACATTTAAAATCACTGGCCTAAGCCAATAAAGGGAGGACGCCACACCGACAAAATGCACACAAATTCGGGAACACGTGTATGTGTGTGATAAGTTAGATAAGTCGCCTCTGGCGGCGCCACATATTTGTGGCAGCAGCTAGAAAGCGGCAGGCCGAAAGTTTTAGGCCACAAAATTCACAGGAGGCAGTGCCGAAACGCAATTGCCCCCTATCGCGCTGCATGCAGCTGTCCATCCGCGTGTCATGTGTCATAACCAGCCCAGGACCAGTGGTGTGTGTGGGTGTGTGTGTGGGTGGGTATGTGTTTGGCATGCTCAGTGACTATGTAAATATTTTGAAAATTAACAGCCAAACAATGGTTATATTTTCACACATAACGCAGCGGCGATAGCGACGCCAACGTTAACGCCACCGCAACCAGTGCAATCCCCGCTCCCCAATCCCTATCTCCATCCCCATCCCCATCAGCATCGCTTTTCCAGATCCTGCGGGTTGCGCCAAGCTTTGCCGATATTTGGTGGCCAATGCAGTAGTTCTCTAGTGTTTAGCCCGTAGCCAAAAAAAAAAACATTTTCCAATTTCCCAACAACAACAACGACGCGTTTTTCTTGTTATTCGCTTTGCCAGCTTTTGGCAACGGCCACAACTCGTGCAGCTGGCGGGCGTCAAGGAATTCCCAGAGTGGCTGCATTAGCCACGTGTTGGCAATAAATAAAAGTTTAGCCGCCGCTTGTCACAATGTTTCGCATATTTAGCAAACCCGTTAGGAGAGCGCAGAATCAACGTATCGATTGCCGTAATATGCGAACCAATAGATTCCCAATTGGTTGAAAAAATATACTTGGCATCAAGTAACTGAAAGTAACTTATGAAACTTTAACTAACAAAGATTATTATGAAGAAAGTTTGCTACAGAAGCGTGGATTAAACTAAGAAGAGCTTTTTCAAAGCGCAGAAAACTTGTTTTTATAATTTTTGTTTTCATAAAAATTAGTTTAAACCTTCTCCCTCTTTTAGCTTATATTTAAAAATTACAAAATATTAATTAAGTTTCCAATTTGATTAACGCCATGAAATAAGTCACTCCTAAAAAATAATTTTTTCAATAAAAGTTAAATATAAAATGTGCACTATACATATCCAAATATATGCATATGTATGCTAATAGATATAATGCAACAAAGAGATAATTTGTAATTTAGCTTGCGCCCAAATTTTGAATATTTGGTTATTATTACTTTGAATATGTTTAATATATTAATTTAATAAAAATGAACTCTTTTTATCATTATTATTTTTTAAATTATACTTACATACTCAATTTATATGAATTATGTTTATTTGTAAACTCCTCCAATAGCTCAAATTTCTAAATGTATTCTCATTTGCTTAAGAATTTTTCGATACATCAACAGGAAAATAAAAGTCCCAAGAAATCAATTCTTCTGGAATACCAAATATAAATCCTATATATTTTAACATTTGGGTTTATTTTGTGTATAGTTCCCTTGATATAATTATTTTCCTATCTACTAATTTGCTGCCTATTCTTATAAATTTGAGTTGCTTCTAGATGCCAGGGTCCTTTTGGTACTTGTCCCAAATTTATTTTATAAATATTATAGGCATTACTTAAATCTATAAAAGAGAATTACATCTGGATAGTTTAGAATAAAATCCTAAAATATAGATAATAGTAATTTTAATTGAAACGACTGCTTTATATTAATCACCAAGTTAGATCGGCAATCTAATTTAGTAGCAGTGCTATTTAGACAAGGGCTTTCAGAAGTTCTATAGCAAAAATAAACTCCTAAACAGATTTTACTTTATTTGCATCATAAAATACTAATGCAGTGAAAATCAAGAATTGAGTGATTTCAATCTAAAAAATGTACAGGTATCGAATAAATGCCGAATTTGAGGGAACTTTATGTATAAAAATATATATTTATATATGTTTGTATATTCATAAATATATATGATAAAATAGCTATATTCAATTTACTAAAGACTGCTTTACAACTGAACGATAAGATATGGAATAGAAAAAAAATATGTAGAAACCCTGTACTATATATATACAAATATATATCGCTATAAATAGGACCAATACAGCAATGCTGGGACGCTAACAACCCAACACAACCGCGTCGGGGCAAGTGCTGCCTCTGCCACGGATAGTCAAATGCAACGCCAAACTGGAGTCCTCTGAGCTGTGCAATGAAGGTGTCAGCTCGTGCTCAGGGCAAGGTGAGCCAGAGTGAAAAGTGAAAATTAATTACTTGCTCAAATACAAAAACAATTCAAACAATGGACACAGGCATGGACACGGACACGGACACGAACACGGCCACGGATGTAGCTTGAGCCGTAGCCGAAAAACAAAGTGTGCTTTCGTGCAACAAGCATGCAGTCAAAGGATGAATGGCGGCAGGAGGGGCCGTGCGGCAAGTGGAAATGGAAGGGGGGGCCACTGGGCGAGTCCGAGCATAAAATGAAAACAATATCCTCTGGGACATAAATTACAAAACTTGTTGTTTATGCGTGTAGACGTCTCAAATAAAACACACACAGGATGCGACTAGCAGCAGCAGCAGCAGCAGCAGCAGCAGAAACAACAACAAAACATTACCGGGCCGTGCCTATCTCTCTGTGTGTGAGGGTCGGACAGGCAACGATCGAGGGGATTGGAAAGGGCGCAGCATTCTCACAATTTGCTGTCGTAATTCCATTGAGCCGCCATTTGGGTGCGGCCAAAAGCGGCTGCGGCAGACGAAGACAACACGCCGCAGGCGTCGTATGTCCTTTTAGCTTTTATTGTAAATACTACAACGCCCGCTCACTTGCCCGCAGTACACACACAAACACCCACACACACACACACACACACACACACACGCACACACACCACAGTTCACGTTTACAATTTTAGTTGTCAGCACATTTAGCCCGGCTCCACAACGTTTGCGGCACGGTGTCAAACTTTGAACGCTGCCATCGCCTGTTGCCATTCCCAATCCCAACAGCGCCCTATGCAGACCCAAACGCCACCCAACCACCCACTGGAAGCAACCTGGGCACAAAGCGCTTTGACACAACTTTCAGCTCAAGGTTCAAAGTACGGAATTTATGTTTTCTTTACACGGGCCGCCGCAAACATACGCCAAAAAAACCAACAAAAATAAAAACAAACAAGTGTAGAGCATTACAGTCGGGTGTAACCGACTATGCAATACTCGTTCACAGTATAAGATCAGATTAAAACAGTCGAAAGCGGTCTCAATTATTAGATTTATTTTTTGAAAAATATCGATTATTGTAATTTGTGTGGGCGGCAGGGGGCTAGTTAGGCAGTAGGCATAGCCAATAAACCTTAACACTTTATCTGACGCGGGTATACACAAGTATATATTCCAAGTTTTATGTTTCTGGCGGACATTTCACAAACCCAATATACTCTTTTCACTTCTTGAACGAGTATAAAAACAAATACCTAAAAAGAGTAAGAATGTGCCGAGCTTTAGGAATCCTCGACTGTGCTATGCTCTGTATAAGGCTATATATTTTGTCAGCATTCCTGTTGAAGGATCTAAACACAAAAATTTATTGTAATCAGTTTGCCAAGGACTATGTCACACAAATTGTATTTTTTGGCTCTGCTTCTAATTTTTTTCCACTGATAAAGCTTAGTTTATATATATGTATATATATATATATATTATAATTTTTAAAATTTAAAAAAAAAAATCGAAAAACGCTTAAAGCGACGAATTTTGAAATTATTGATTTTTATGACGTTTTTTATCTAAAGCATTTTATTGATTTTTACTTATGTTTATGCCCAATAAGTGCATTTTTGTTAGTAGCTAGACTTGTATTAGATGAATTATTAACCCAAGGAGCTTTCTCTAACAGTTTTTATAGAGTATAAGAACACAAACAAAAACAACAATAAAACCAAGCAGCGGCAACCGCAAAATTCCTGTTTCTTTTCTGTTTTTACCAACCCAACCGATGCACATAAAAAAGCAACAAAAACACACGCACAAAAGAGAGAGGGAGGAGGGAGATAGAGAGTGATAGAGAGAGAGAGGGAGAGAGAGAGAGAGAGAGAGAGAGAGATAAAAATAAGAGAGTCCAACTTTGTGGGCACTTTGCTGCAAAATTCATAGTCAACCAAAGTGGAGCACTCAAGTATCTGGCTTATATGCACGTCATATATACAGGCACCCACAAATACACCTTTACTGATAAATGTATATAAAGACAGGTAAATATGTAACCCGTTATTCAGTTGGAAGAAGTATGCTATAGAAATCGAAATGAAGTCCTTACCATACATTTTACCCTCATCGGATAATATAATCTTTCTGCGTCCACATGGTGGATATATTGACAGGGCCTCTTGAAAGCTTTGCTCAATGTCCGGACTCCACACACCCTCTGCATCGGCGGATGATAAATCCTTTTCGTCCTGAAAGAAATATATATATATCGGTTAAGTTAATTCGCACTCAATGTGCACATGTTCTCATGTACATATATGTGAACGTCACTTTGCAATCATTTCCAAGTCAATAATATCGATTCCTACTGCTCATCGATTATTCATCGAAGGTGCCGAAGTTGCCACTGTTGGGTGCAATTTTGAAAAGCGTGTGTGTTTATTTTTCCTCAAGGCCTATTACGGACCTAACAGAAGCAATTTTCCCTGGCCCATCCAAGGAAATTATATAATAAATATGGATTTAATTGGCAGAAAATATTAATAGCTTTTAACTTCAACGGTTGAAAATTGGTATATCGATTAAAACGATTTGATTTACTATGGAAATGTTTTGAAACTGGTTGTAAAATTTTAAATCGGTTAAAATTCGGTATAAAATGTGGCTAAAGTGGGTCAGGCTCGTATTACGACTTATTTCACATATTTCAAATATTCACAAGCTAAATTGGAAATACACCAACTTGTGTTAAGGAACTAGTAAATTGACCTTTGAAAATTTAATCTAATTTGCTTCAAAATAATTATCAAGTTTGGTTTTAATCACTTTTAAGATCGTGATGTTTTTTATCACATAAACTAATAAACTACTTGTATATAAAAGCTGGTTCAAAAATATTTAAAATGTGCTTTAAAAATATATTTGTATATCAAAGTTAAATAAAGACCAAACTATTTTAGCTATTCCGGTCTGCTATTAAAAATCTTTAGTTGGTTTTCCACCTGTAGCTTCTGTATGTAAATTAAATTGTAATACTTACATCGCTCATATCGCCAACATCCAAGTTTTTACTGTCCACCATGCTGCCATTTGTGTCTGCCGACCCCAGGGGACCAGGAGGACCGGCATTCACTGGTGGCCACGGAGATGGTATGGTGCCGGGTCCGACTGTAATGATAAGAGAAATATGTTAGAACCGAAATCTGTGTCATAGTCAGCGAAACCGCTCAGCCCTCACCCATTCACCCACCCAGCCACCGACCACCAACCACCGCCCCGCCATACGCCCCAGGCTAACCTGTCCAACAAACACGAGCGGGTGTTGATATGCATTATGAATTTGCGTGCTGTTTGCGAGATGAAAAGCGCTTCAGCACGCACTTAAGTACGTTTTTCATTTCATCTGTTTAACAATGGCTAAATAGAGGAGCAGTGCGGGGGGTGGGGAGGGATGTTAGGCAATGAGACAATCAACGTGCCTACTCCAAAATGATAATCATCGTTTACCATGTCAGAGCACAAATGCATAATCACATGGCGAGTGGCACACACACACATTAGTCACAAGTGGCATATTGTGTTTGTGTTTGTGGCATCATCTTGGCTGAAACTGTGTCCAACCTGTAATCAGGTCAATAACCATGTGCAATGTTCGGGATCAAACACAAAGTAGATAAAGATTGAAACTACAATCAAATTATAAATTTCAGGAAATTCCATCTTAATATATATAACTAATTAAATATATGAACTTTTGGGCTGGAACAGGTTTAATTGTCGGATGGTATTTAAAAAAAAAAAAATTGTATTATCGCAAGTGTATTTTATGTAATAACACCAGATTTCAGCTGGATTTTCAAAAAATTTAATTTGCAAATTTTATAATTTAGTTTCTGTAAGATCTTTTTGGGTGGCTCGGCTTCTATATAACTTTTTTTCTTGCTTTCCTTCTAGATTTGTATACGAACGATTTGTTGCTTTCTTTCATAATTAATCTTTAATCTGCTTAGATGAGTTGTTCATTATGATATATAAGTAACCCAGTTTTTTCATCGAAATCCTACCTACATCTTTTTCTCTACTTAGTTGCTTACAAAATATGACTATATACTATATATATCTTTGTAAGCTGATTTTTAGACATTTAAACAGAGTTCGAATTGGAATTAATTAAATAATGTGTACAAAATTAATTCAAATAATATGTATATATATGTAATTTAAGGACAGAGTGAAAGATATCCATTTGGACAGATCTGACTATTAGTATTTGGAAATAATTGAAAATATAACAAATCGTATAAGCCTTATGCAATAAACTCAGCCGACATTCATAATGACCTGTTCAGAGGCATGGAACGTGATATTATCTAATAATCCCAGCATTAGTTGAGAGACGTTGGTGAAGGCGATAAGGGCTGTATCTACCTGTGTGCCCCTCGGCCCTCAGGTAGGCCGCGCTTAATGAGAGACCAAGGGTATTGGCCATATTTCTGCGACTCTCAGTTTGAGGCAGCGAGGTGTCAACTCACCGGTTAGTGTCTTGAATTCCTCTAGGGAATCCAAATGTTTGGAGAACGGCGCCACCTTGGAGCCGTTGTCAAGGTCGTTTTTCAAATAAATTTTGAAATGTTCACAGCACAAAAACAAAAAAAGCACAGAATCACCGTTGGGAACTGGTGTAAATCATCAAAGATTTTGTGAAACGTTTTGTATTTGCGACTTTACGACTCGGATATTTGTCGCATTTTTACAGAAATATTGTGCAGACGTGCGGGCAGGGGGGAAGCACGGCAAGGGGTGAAATGTGAAAGAGCAACCGATTAACCGAATTTATATTTTGTCGAGACGCACGCCCACAGCTAGCGACAGACAGAGAAGAATAAGAAAACGCGTCTGTTTGATTGAAACGCGCAGTGGAAACTGAAATGCCTTTTATTTTTCACTAATTTTTGGTTTTTGTTTTGTGCGCTCCTTTGGACTGCTCCTGCTGCTACAGGGGATGGTTGGCAGCGCGACAGGATGCAGTCCCAGTCGCAGTTCGAGGCACACACAAACACACAATTAAGGGAAGGCGACCAAAAATGCCAGCGTCGCCGTCGACGTCGACGTTGACGTTGGCGGCGACTGTGCCTGCGACGCGTCGTGCGTCATGGTATATGAGAATCAGGGAAATTCCAAGAACCGCCAGCAAAGAAATTTCATTTCAAATCATGTTTTTTAAACGTGCCGCCTCCAACCCTTCGTTCTGGCCGGGCCTGCAAAATGGTCAAAGCTTCAAAGCAACTGTACAAATTGCTATTCAACTAGATCGGGCAAACATATACATATATACTACATATGCATATAGTGGGCAGGGGGTAGCGGGTAGCGGGTAGGGTGCACAGCAACCCGATAAAAACTGGGCAACTATTTAATAATAATGCAAAGCGGCGGCTGCATTGCCTGGGTCGGCACGGCTTGGAGGGTTGCTCTATGTGATATAGGCCTGGCTTTTAGGGGTGACTATGCCATTTTTCATAATCTCACACAAACGCACACACACACACACACACGGACACACATGCATATGCTCAGTGTGTACATTTTATCATATTCATTTTTGGGCTGCAACATTTCCGGTTCATTGTAATTTCCAATTAGACAAGACTAGGCTCGACTCGAACTCGGACTCGGGACTCGGCTCAGTCCCGACTCACAGCTGCTGCTGTTGAGGTTGGGAATTAATAAGGGAATGCGTGAGTATGTGTGTGTGTGTGTGTGTGTGTTCGGTTGTCCTTGCTACCCTTGCTGGCAATTGGAATTTATGGTATTTATTATTTTCGCTTGCATTTCTCTATTTTCTTTCGCTTTATTCACGCTTGTGACTATGAACAGCTGTGCACGACGCTTTGAAGGTAGTGCTGATGGTGGTGGTGGTGGTGCTGGCTGTGGTGGTGGTGCTGCAGCAGGATCAGTCACCCCACTTGAAATGCCAATGTGTGTGTGCGTGTGTGTGTGTGTGTGTGCTCATGATGCGTGAGCAGTAATACTGCCCATTAATGGGGTGATCCTATTCAAATCTCTACTGCACCCCACAACACCAAAAATGTCCTGCAATGTTCACTAACAAAAAAAAAAAAAACAAAAAAACAGTAAGAAAGTCGGGTGTAAACGACTGCGCAATACTCGTTCATAGTATGATCAGTGTGGCTTAAAAATTGTTTGTACAATCTTTTGAGGTCATCAGTAAATTGTCTGAAAAATGTTATGCAACCATATTTAAAACTGAGGGAGATATATGGATTAAATAGAATCTACACTTTATCTGTCACGAGTACATATTCAAGACTCTAGCTTCAATGACAGACCGACTCTGCACAAACCCAATACACTCTTTTCGCATCGTGAACGAGTATATTAAAAACAAAAGGGTATTTTGGGCCGCAAGTGTTCGATTAGCAGATACTCTGTACCCAGCTTCGATTACTTCATCCCAACACTATTAATATACAATTTTCAGATCTTAAGAATGACATTCAAATATGGCTATATAAAAAAAAACGTATTTATTTCTCTTTTTAAGGTGCAGCGGAAAGGAAAGTAATCACAAAAATGCAACACACTTGATTTGTGCGTGAAATATATATTTGTTTCGAACATGCTTAAAACGTAAAAGTGTTTCAAATCGATACTTATCGATTTTGGAAAAACTAAATACAAACAACCAAAGCAAATTGTTTTTCTGTCTGCTAAATACATTTGCGCAAGTTGATAAAGCCCACCTCACTTTTACTTTAGAGGATATAATAAAGGCAGCAAATTAACCCCTAACCTACACCACACCACAGCACAACACACAGCACACACCACTATACAAGCGAAGCCTGCACAGTGCCACAATCGGCATTCCATGGTGAGCGCAAGTTATCAAAAATATGTATCGCAACATATTTGGCAGGACATGCACGTATGCATACAGAGCCAGGATACACACCTCTACATATGTAAATATATGTGTATATACAATATATTGTATGTATAAATTTATGAGAACATGAATTTTCTGCGCTTTTTTTTTAAAGAGTTCTGTTAGCTATGCTTGTATCTGCCATATTTGGCTTTGCATTCATGTCCTTGAGCACTGGCAACCCCATTAAGGGCTTGTGTAGACGAGGTGGTGATAGTTTATCATCAATCAACTGCTCGTGTCTGTGTGTGTGTGTGTGTGTGTGTACGAGTGGGCACTTGAAAAATCCAATCATCTTATATGAAAGCACCGCTGCACAGACACAAAACTGTCCTCAACTCCGCTGCCGCTGAGCAAAAAGTGCCAACTGCCTTTCGGGGGTTAACCCTTTGATGACCTGATGTCTGGCACAGCAAATTCTAAAGACAGGTTAGTTCCCAAATAGCAGTTGGCGAGAATTAAGGGTAGCTAAAAACAAAACAACGACTGCCACAAATGAGCTAAAGCTTCAGAGATCCTCTTCAGATATACAACAATTAAACCCAACCCATGTGCCAGCTATCAGAGTGAACATTTGTTTATGGGGTGCCAAGACTTGAATATATCTCTGCTGCCGTACAGTGTGCTAATCTGATGTTACGCTGAACTGAAAGTAATCGATTTTACAAACATCCTCAAACTGCTTAAGATAAAGTAATAAATTAAATAATCCAGATATCTATGGCAGCTGTTAAGTTCCAAGCAATATTGGGTCAAAGAGCATAGGGATTTTGGACTGTAGTACAGTGTTCTTTAGTTTTTGCCAACAATACTTCTTTAAAAAACAAACAGTTGATCAAATACACTTGAGAACATTTTAATATCCTTCTTTTCCAGAGCAACAATTATGCCATATTTCAATTCATTTCACGTTGGCCAAGCTTATATTTTATATTCTTATATATTTTTATATTTTTTAACAAACAGTATGCTTTTTTTTAAATGTTAAAAAGATATTTGGTAAATTTTATTAACTGGTGCTTTAAAACTTAAGCTAATTTCAGTTCCATTAGCTGTTATCAGGCAACAATTGGTTTTTTCTAATTTACACTTCACATGTGTGAAAACATTTCATTTTATGAACTGCGTAGAGCTGTGTAGAACGTTAAAAGAATCGAAAGTAATAGAAATTTATTTTTGTAAATATCGATAAGCAATAGAAGTGTGTACTTTTAGTGCCAAAAAAAAAAAAAAAAAAAAAATGCTATGGTTGCTTGGAAATTAAAATATTCAGAAATTAGACACGGAATTTCCAAATTTGCAAAATTATTAATTTTGAAAACATGTTCTATTGTTATTGTTATTTAACACTTTTGAATGGCAAATAGGTAAAAACCCAAGAAAATTATTGAATTTAATGTATACATGTTTCAGTTTTTTTTTTTAAATATTTTAAGTATGGGATATTAAATTGAGATTACATCTGGACACGAAGAATTCTCATTAGCGAGTTACTACTGTATACTATATATGCTTTTATTTAGTTCCTAGTTGTGTGTGTGCCTATTGGAAATGTCAAGTAATCAGTCAAATCCATTGGGCGCCTTTTCCTTTTCCTGTTGATAAGAATACCCAGCTCAGCAGGTTTTGCATGTGTCTTGATCTGCGATAACAACAACAACAACAACCGCAACAACAACAGGAATGATATACATATATATATATATCATGTGTTAGTCATAGCTCGTATGAGGTCTATTGTCGTTTGACATTTTGGCTGTGGTCACAAAGTTCGATCGATTAAACCGGAAAGAAAGCCGTGCTCATCTGTGTGTTTGTGTGTGCGTGTGTGGCCAGTTTTGTTTATTATTATTACTACTTTTATACCCTGTGCCCATTGCCAATGGGGCATATATATTCTTGATCAGTATCAAACACCGCGTTGATCTTATCACATCGGAAAGTCTGTCAATCTTGTATGTAATGTGAGCTAGAGAAAAAACTCTAGAAGCAGCGCTCGTTATGGATTCGCGCAATCGTTAAATATCGATTTTAAGTATATCTCTTTTGACCTTATCTTGGAGCTCATAAGAGCTCACCAGGCCAAATTTTACATTCAAAATTAGCATACACGGATCAAAAATATTTCAATACACAATAATTCGAAAACGAATTGAACTTAAAAGGTATATTTTTATACTCGATCATGAAGTAAAAACAGTATATTGGATGTGTGCATTGTCTGTCGTGCTGTCCGTCCGTATGAACGCAATTTTTTCGCCGCTATTGAAGCTAACGACTTTAAACTTGCAGAATAATTTAATTGTAGAATTTAATTTAATCTATATATCTCCCTCAGTTTTAAAGCAAGATACACCAAATTTTTGCAGACAGAATACTGAAGATCGCGCAAAAAAATATTAGGATTTTTTTTTGTTGTCATTTTTTTTTGAGTGCATCGCAAAGTTGCCCGGCTTTGTGTTCGAACCCCGCGCAAATGTAAATTTCTTTTCATATTTTTTTAAAATCTTTTTTTTTTGTGTGCAAATAATGCTGGGGCACATGTTCTGGTTGTGATTACACTGTGAACGAGTATTGCACTGCCGGTTATACCCGACTGCAGCGTTCGCACTTGTTTTGTTCCTGTGCTTCTTCTATAATAAAAGTCAGTACAAATGCATGATGAGGCTAAACAAAGTAGAGGGTATGTGCTAGTCGAGCACTCACGACAAGAGCACTCCAATTGTAGTTGTTGTTTTTATTTTTATTGCGCTGTCGCTTTGTGAAAGGATGCATCTAACAATGTATGTTCTCTCGATTAGCTTTCCCTTTGGCCGCAGGCTGCTGACAACTGTCCGATCTGCGGGATCTGTCCGTGCTGTCCGTGCTTAATTGGTTTTCGGTCAGAGCCGCAGCATCGCTTATGTATAACAGTTCTCAGCCCAGGCCAGCGGCAGCAGTCGCAGCAGCTTTTTAGTCTGTTTCTAAACCGGTTAACAGATTTTTAGTCGCAGTTGCCCAGCGGCCAGCGGACAGCGGGCAGCGGGCAGCGGACGGCCACAGCTGGAACTGGTTTACGTTTAATGGGCAGCTGGTGATACATCAGCAGCAGCAGCCACAACATCAGCAGCAGCAACAATTGCTCGTTTGCTGGCCAAGTTAATTTTTATTTCATTTCAATTCGTTTGATTTGATTTGTTGTCAACGCTTAAGGGACACACACACACACACACGCGCACACACACACACACACACACACACACACACACACAGACACTGTGTGTGGCTACTGCCTCATGGCGTTCTTGAGCTGGGCAAGCTCCTCGCGCCGCTTGTTCAGCCGCTTGGCCAGCGAGCGCAGATGAACGCTGACGCCGCTCAAGGAGCTGACGCTCCTGCCCGTGCTGAGTCCGCTGTGCTGGATCTCAGCTTTGGTAAAGCACGCGTTATCCTGCTCCTGCTCCTGCTCCGGCTCGTCCTTCTTCTGCTGCTGCCACAGCGAGCGCCGCAAGAACTGCTGCCTGGCGATGGAGAGATAGCCGAGTTGGGCGCGCATCAGCTGGCTGGCGGGCGGGGCCGGCTCGAAGGGCAGCAGCTGGCCGAAGCAGATGTGGCGCAGCAAGTGGTACTGGCAGATGACCTCCTTGAGGTACATTGTGTGGAGGCCGCGGTAGACGCACGTCCACGAGGTCAGCGCCGCGATGCTCCACAGCTGGCTGGAGTGCATCGCAAAGTTGCCCGGCTTTGTGCGGGCCACGTACGCCACACAGCCGGCAATCAAATATTGTTGGCGCCACTGGGCGAAGGTTTCGGGATCGAGCAGCTGCTTGGGATTGAAGGGCGCCTCGTAGCACAGCTGGGCGACGCCCCACAAGTACGCGACAAACTGGTAATTGTCCAGGGAGTAGGCGCCCTGGTTGCCCGCCGGCTTCAGCCCGAACTGCGTCTGCAGTTGGCGCACGCAGACCAAATAACGGACGAAGAGCTTTAGGGCCGCGGCGGGCTCATCGTCGGGCAGCAGTATCTGCGCCCGGAACAGGCCGCACAGGAAGAACACAAAGCTGAGCTCGTGCCCGGTGCCGTAGTCGATGCGCGTGGGATTGCCGAACGAGGCGGCCAGATACTGGCCCAGTTCGCCAATATACTCGCACTTGTTGTCCGGCAGCGCCTGTTCCAGCATGTTGAAAATGTTGCGCAGCATCTGCCGCGACCAGCTGCGGTACGCGTCCGCCTCGTTGGACTTGGTCTGCGTCAGCCACAGCGCCAGGCGATCGAAGATGCCGCACAGATTCAGCATTGTCGCGCTCACCGGATAGGCGCCCGGCTGCTGCTGCTGGACGCCCTGGATCGCCGTGCTCGTCCTGTTGATGTACGCAATCAGCTCGTGGTAGGCGATCGAGTTGTGCCACAGCACCATGTCCGCCTCCTTGTGCACGCGCTGCACGATCCCATTGTTCCTCCTCTCAAAGTACTGGGAAGCCTTTGCCTCCACCCTATCGCAGTTCATTTTGACCCCTAGTTCTCTTCCTGCTCTATACGGATTTTTGTTGTTTGCTGTGTGTGTTGCCAAAATGATTGAAACTATTGAACTGACTTGAATTTCGGGATATATCAAGCAGTGTTGTAAATCAAAATGTAGAGTGAATGCTTAAAAACAAATTTTACAATTTTTATACTCGTTCGTATGAACGCAATTTTATTCGACGCTTTTGACGCTAGAGACTTGAAATTTGAAATACAAATTCATCTTAACTTGTATCAGCTAAAGTGTTGAGATTTTTCAGCTATACCCACTGGGAGTGTGGTAAATCGATTTAATCTATATATCTCCCTGAGTCTTAAAGCTAGATACTTAAAACTTTTTCAGACAGATCACTGATGACCTCTGCTAAAGATCACATAACATTTTTCGATACGTCCACTGGGGGCGTAGCAAAACGATCAAATTGATGCACATCTTTAGTGCTCGAGTTACTAAATTGGGCATACAGATTTCTGATGACCTCATCTAAAGTTCGAGCCAAAAAAAATCAATATCGATAAATATCGATATTTTTCTAAAATAACAATAACATTTAAGACCGTTTGCGACTCTTTTAAGCTGTTATTATACTTTTAAAGAGTATTGCGCAGTCTCTTACATCCGACTGCAAATTTTCTAAGTTAATGTTAACTTTTTAATTTAATCTGTGGGGAAGCTTAAAAAATAACTCACATATAAGTTGATGCACAACATCTAAATTGATTGAAATCGAAGAATTTTTAACTCTTAAGAAATTTCAAGAATATTCGTTTTTCATTCATTCTACTCTCTATTTAAATATAGGGAATACAATTCTTCAATTCAGTACAATATACTTATTACAATAATTTGAGTTCTTGTCTTGACTTTAACCGATACAAATGATTAATCTATTAAGGAAACTTTAAACAATTCTCTTGACAATTTCCAAGACAAGGAGTTGAAACTTGGAATATATACTCAAGAACAAATTCTAATATATATTTGAACCCGCTCACATATTGCAGCTTAGAAGCTGAAGTCACCAAATTTGACATGTAGACTGATTAATTGTTCTCCCCCTAAGGAATAGAATAAAAGTCACTTCAAATGTGAAACTCATACGACGTGTAGTCCAGTGCTTTAAAATGTATTTCAAATAAAATTTAAAAATAAAATGCTCATTGCAAATGCAAATTAAGGAAGTTGTTTGAGATTATGTAAGCCCATGAGATTTGACTTCGATAAGACCTAGAGGTTGTGTACAACATCAAACAGTACAACATGCCGTATGATTAATATGCATTAATAACTATGTGCAATTCTTTGTTTATTTTCTCAGAAGAATTGAATGAAACCAAGAGACCCCTATATTTCTAAACGGTTCCATAGAAAACAATTTACTTCAAATGATATCACAATGTGTGTTTATTCTAAAAGCAAGTCTTAATTGAATCTGTGGCAATAACAGCAACAGTTAGCAGAAGCGTATATAACAGCACGTGCAGAAATATATGCACTGTTAGCGCTAACATTGCACGAGAGCAGCTGTTAGCGAGCGAGCGAGGCTGATTTCCAGTGCAACGCAACAACATTTTGCAATAGCTCTTGTACAACAGCAAATTTTAAAGAGAGAGAGAGCGAGTTTAGTAAAAAAAATAGCCGCGCTCTCTGCGTCTACATTTGCAATTTGGCCAGCAGCATTATCGGCGCTCTCTTTAGGTGTTGGGCTTTCTGCTTGCCGCGCATGCTGCGTTCATTGACTAAGGTCTCGAAATAGTGTTTAAAATTAAATCGATGAGTCAGACAGGTGACCGCGTCCGCTCACCCGCTCAGTCGCTCGCCCGCCGACGGCCCCAGCGCTGTCTGGCCGGACCAAATGCTTTCCGAGTGGGTTTCGTCCAGTTTAGCTGAAAAGCTGAGTAAATGGGGATGCGTCGAAGGCAAACTGATTTCCGTGGACCAACGCGGCGTGGCGACAAATTGCCGACTCTCGAATCTCGAATCTGGCATCTCGCAATCGCACAATTCAACTCAAACGCACACATGCGAAGCTGGCATGCAAGTGTGTGTGCGTGTGTATTTGCATACATACATTTATGTAGGTACACATGCTTAGTTATTATTTGTTTATTTTATTTGTCTGTCGACAGCAGCAGCAGCCGCCGCCGCCGCACACTTTGAATAATTGGCAACATTTCTCCGGCCAACAAAACGAAACAGGAAGTGCGAAGCAAGTCACGTACTTCAAAAACAGAACACAGCCGCAATGAGCAATAGCAAAATGAGTGCAAGAGAGCGACAGCAGCAGCAGCAAACAGTGCTGCCCATTCTGGCTGTTTTTTGTTGTTGTTTTGCTTAGTTTCATAACTGCAGGCAGCGTGAATTTCGCGCTTAAATGACACCTCTATTAACTTAATTTATGTGAGCTCTAGCGGAATGAGTTGGAAATAATTGATAATAGTGAAAAGTGCACGGATTGACCATAGGTAAAAAAGCTTGGGTTTTTCTGCATCAGCTTGTTTAAAATTATTAAGTGTATTATTAATAAATTATAATTAATAAAAAGACAATATGTTCACTAAACAATTTAATTTTGCAAATTTAAAGTTTAAAAATCGAATATCATCAAATCGAATATTATGTTTAAATCAAATATCTAAAATCAAAAATATTTTTGAAAAACCGATTACTTTAATTGGATTTTAGAAAATAAATTTTCAATTCCAAAAAGTTGAGTAAACACCCATACCTCGCTTTACGGCCGTCTCTATTAACGGCAACGTCATATTTTGGACCACAGTCCCATTAAAGCCCCATTCCTTCGATTTACGGCGAACAGTTTTGTAACTTAAAAATCCCATTCTTACTATTAATTTCCGTTTCTGTTTCGACTTACGGCTTTTCGTATTACGGCCAAAGTGAGATAATATGCATTTCTCACACATAACTAGCTTTTTTGCACAACAAACGTTGGCAGCACTGACAACAACAAGTGACAAAAGTTGGCGCTCTTTTAAGTTGATTTGGGCTCATAAACTGCAGACTGCAGTTGACATAGCCTCAACGAATGTGTGTGTATGTGTGTGTGTGTGTGAGCGGGCGGCTAGAAATGCTCTCGTGGGTGTGTTGCGCACATGATCTGCAATGGCGCTTGGATTGCATGTTAATAGCACTCGTTGTCATCGGTCCTCATCCAGATGACAGGCGACAAAACTTTCTCACACACACACACACACACACACATACATACGTATGCATATCCAATATACACATACACACGCTTACATATAGATTTTTGTGCAGAGTACATGATATGTGATATATACACGCATTGTACAGTTGTGGCAGCTCAAGTGGAATATTTGCCAATTGGGGGAAAAAGAATAAAATACATTTTTTGTGAATGGGAAGGATGAGCGCCAGAAACGGGCGAGAAATGAGAGATGCCAGACCGCAGATTTACGAAGAAATCGCCAATGATATACATACATATATATGTATGTGTATTTGTATATGTATATGTATATATTTATGTGTTACGCTGAAATTTAGATTGTAAGAAGCACAGATAAGCAACAATACATATGTACATATGTCTGCATGTAAGATGTTCAAAATTAAGTGGAATCGTGTCATAAATTAGGAAGTATTCGACCACTAGCTTATTGTCGAAAACTTAAAACTAAAAATAATTGTGTGTCATCAACTCATCAAAATGCAAATTTATTTGTGATTTTGTTTTGTTTGGAATTGACATTTGTGGTGCATGATCAACAGCGCTGTTTTATCGGCGATACTCTCTAAAATTTTGACAAATGGAAAATGATTGATTTTGGTTTAAGCTAGAGTTAAAATACAGCATACTTTTTAGGTGCTATTTAGAAATAAATTTCAGCAAAAAAAGGGTAATTATTGATTTATTTGAGAAAAACAAAACAAAGAATAGGCCCTTTTTTTTATTTTTTTAATAGGTAAAACATGGTGCCCCTGCTCATATTATTAAAAAAAAAACCTTTCAAATCTAATTTGATTCTTCTAATTCTTCACATGTAAAATTCATTTTTTAATAACATCTGCTTTTATTGTACGATCGTTGCCAATGTAATACATCGTTATAGCTTTCCGTGAATTTCAAATAACTTAAATTTCATGGAAAATAATAATGCAAATTCTTTTTCATTTTAATTGTGTTGATATACTAACAATGCTTTAAAGTAAAAAATGCATAGCAATAAGAAACAAGAAATATTTATTTTCCAAATTGTAAGAAATGTACTAAAAATGAGGTATATTTCGAACAGCATAGTTAAACAACGCATTTTCCAATATATTTGAGGATTATTATTAATCTAAAATCTAAAAATGATACCTTGAAGAAATTTTCCCTTGTATTTATTGGTGTTTTTTTTTTAAATAAATCAACACAGAAATTAAACAGAATTTGCATTCCAATTTAAAAAAATATTGAAGAGATTTGAAATTTAGAATGATGTACTTATTATTTTGGCCCTCAGTGTACCTGAGATGTGTCCTTCTATCTGTTACATACTTGGGGGGCGGGGCGACCAAATCCGATCAATTGTATAATCAGCAAAAACAGCGTAGAAGAAGAATTAAAGCGACAACAATTGAAACTTTGGTGATTTTTTGTTGTTGTTTCCTTTTGTTTTTGCAGCGCAGTTTGATTGAAAACTTCTTGTCGCTGCTGCCGATTGCAGCGGCAGAAGGGGAGGGAATAGTAGAAAGGGGCGAGGAAAAGCTAAAACTGGTTTCCGACTGCTGGCGACTATCGGCTGGCAAGAGAGAGAGAGCGAGAGAGAGAGAGAGAGACAGAGAGCGAAAGACAGAGAGAGGAAGAGATGAAGCCAAATGATGTCTCGTGGCAAACGGTGCTAACTGATTGAAGAAATAAGAAAGCTACATAAATGGAGGGAAGAAGAGCGAAGGAGAGGAGGAGAAACAGGAGAGAGCCGGACAAATGTGCCTAGAACGGATCGAATCGATTGGAAATCCGACAGGATTGCATAATTGGCGCTTTGCACTGGGGCAAGGAGGGTGAGAGAAAGGCAAGAAAAGGAACGGAACAGCAACAGCAAATGCTGCGGAACCGTTCAAATCAAATTCGTCGCGAGTACCAAGGTAAACACACTCAGCAAAACAGAGAGAAGAAGAGAGAGAGAGAGGAGAGGAGAGGAAAACAGAAGAAACCACTGCAAACAACAACAACAGCGACCACAACAGCAACAACTACAGCTACACACAAAAAGAATGGCCCCAAAAAGCAAAGAAGAAACAACAAAACAGAAAAATAAAACTGGTAGGACAACTTTTTGTTTCGCCTGATAGAAATCCACACACGTCCAAGTCAAACTCGTACTCAAACTTAAAGTCGAAGCTAAAAAATACAAAAAAAAAAAAAAACACACATACACAACAAACCCAAGCTATTGCTAATGCTATTTATTGCTGACTTGGCTCGGGGGAGGAGGAGGGGGGACTGGTTGCAGCGATCGCGCCTAATTTTGCATAACAGTCTGTTATGTTATTAACAGTCGAACATGATTGCAGCGATAACAGCGCTCAAATGGGCTGTCGTTGAGCGGGGGAGATGAGCGTGACTTACATGAGTGAGCGAGCGAGCAGGACATATTCAACGATGGATGGATGATGGGCAAAAAAAAAAAATCACAAAAAAAAACATTGCGCAAGACGAAGCCGCTCGGGTTCTGTGAACCCCACCTAACACACGTAAGCGCACACATACAAACATTACTTGTGAACGTTGTTGTTGTTGTTGTGACTCGCTTCAATAGACACGCACACACACACAACTGATTGTTTGCTTGCTTGCATAAAGGTAAGGCCTGTATGCATGTGTGTGTGTGTGTGTGTGTGTGTGTGTATATGTGTGGATGTGGGTAGGTAGAAACCAGTATAGCTGTCGTAGCCAATGTGATTGTTATTACTGTTGTTGTTGCTGGAATTGGTTGTCTTTGTCACCAGTGTTGATTTAAGAACGCGCGTGAACAGCGCCAAAGAGAGCGCGTCGCCATCCAGCATGAGAGCGCAAGAGCACGTAAGAGTAAAGTGCAATGCAATTTGACCAAGGTACAACATACGCACACTCCCACAGTGGCCCTCTGCATCTGTTTGCATACATATGTGTGCACAGATGTATATCATATGAAGACAATTTCTCTCTTGGATTGCTGCTCGATATTTATTTACTAAAACGTATTAGCAGCTGATCTTGAAAGACAAGGGCGCAGATCAGTTGAAGGAAAACGCTTAAGATAAATGAAATCTTCACCTACACTAATGATCATAATAATAAGTAGACGTCTGCAACTTTTCGCTCTTCAAATATCTTAAATTGTATTGCAATTAATAGCAACCAATCCTATTTATTTATTTTTTGTTTAATTTTATTTGTTTGTATTTTTGGCGGAGCTCGCATCGAAACTTTGATTGCGATCACTTTTAATTTAGACAACATTTTATTTATTTATTTTATAAGTTTCTTTTTTATATTAATATGAATCCTGTTTTTTAATATCAATGTCTCAGATATCACTATAAACTACTGCGCAGGACTTCGAAACATGCATAAAGTATGGTAAAATTTGTTGCCTAGCCTTCAGGTATAAATCATTTGTTTTTAAACTTGCAGACAAGTAATTTTCCTTAAAACTTGATTGCCAGTTTTCCCCACCCATCTCCACTAAGCATTGTGGATTTCTAAAGTTCTAATAATAAACAAATTTTCTTAAAATTCAAATTTTAGAAGTCTAAAATAATAAATAAAAATAAAAAATAAAGAAACACTTGAACCGCGCAAAGCCGGGTAAAGCCTTGTCAGAATTTCCATATAAAATGATTACTTTTACTTCGAAATCGATTAAATAAAAGTGAACTTTTGATAAGACAAACTTTTCACACCATTTTTTGAAAACAATTCTTTGAAAATGAGTCGGATCTGACAGTGGTAAACTTTACACTTGTGGAAGGGATTTTTATATTTCCATAGATATCCAATAGAAAAATAAACTTAAGATAAAACCCCCTTGTTAATTATACGATTTGATTAACGATGTTTATTAGGAATAATTGTTTTTTTTTGTTGTTGAATGTGATCGATTCGATATTCGATAGACCGGCTGATCGATAAATCTGTGTGTATAAATATGCAAATGTAAATGTTAAGGGTGGTCCGCTCTTTTATCCGCTCTCTTATCGGCAACGATCAAACTCAGATAATGTTGCCAGACAGAGACGGACACATGCCAACGCAAGTGTGTGTATTTATGTAATTAAGAGAGCAAGAGCAAAAGGGAACAGAGTGGAAGAGAGGGAGAGTGGAAGAGAGAGTGTGTAAATAACGCACCTGCTTCTGGTTTGCCAACAACAGCGACGTCCAATTCGCTGTTGCTGAGATTGTTCTGCAGCTGCAGCAGCCCCGTGCCGCAAGTGCTCGAGCTGGTGATGTTTTTCATGCAGCCAGTTTATGTTGGTGTGAGTGCGACTGTGATTGTGGATGCTGATGTCACACACACACACACACACACATGAACACTTTTAACTATAGTTATTATAACTGTTTTCACTGTTGGCTGTTATCAGAGTTGATAACGTTCTACTTGTTACCGCGTTCCAAATCACTTTTCTTGCCGTTTGCACCGTGTGTCGAGAGCTAGAAAAATTGCAAAGATTTGTGAAATGCTAGGCGAAGGCAATTTGGAGTTGAGATCTTTTAACATGCGGCTGCTGTCTCTCTTTGCGTCTGTGTGCATATCCGTGTCTGTGTGCCTTTCAGTGGAAAAAAGGTGCAGCGGGCACTGCGAGAGTGGAATTGTGAAAAGAGCAGAAGAGCGCAAAGAACGAACGACTTTGGTTTATTTCTCTGCACTTTTCGAGTCGCGCCTAATTGAAGCTTCGGCTCAAATGGCTAACTTTAAGTGTTGGTGTTGTGGTTGTTGTCTGACCCACGCACTGAGCACGGAGTGTATTTTGCATGCTTTTGTTGTTGTTTGTCTTATGCACGAGTGCATTTGTGTGCCAAAAAAAAGTATGCACATGCATGAAAGTTTAAGTGTGTGCGTGTGGAGACTTGAGTGGCTCCACTCTTAAAGAAGTTAGGAGCACACACATAGAACAACTTATCTGTGTTTTTGCATTTAAGCTGCACACACACACATACGCACACTAAAAGTAATTGCAATTGAATGGAATCTCAACGTTGGAGTGTTTTTTTTTATGACTTTGTTGTTGCTGGGCGCGTGGCTGTTTTTTGATTGGCTGGACCAGAAAATCAACAACAAATGTTGCAGCAACCGTTAGCAAGCAAGAAGAAGCAGAACATCACACGCGCACCGCCTAAATTTGACTAATTTAACTGAATGAGCCAACAAACAAACACACACACACACAGATAAAATAAAAACATCGAGGCAACAGCCAAAAAATCAAAACTTATAAATTATATGAACGTATTTTGGGTTAGGCAACACAAAAAAAAAAATTAAAATACAGCAACACAATAAAGCACAAAAAACACGGCAAAAAATAAATAAAACTATGTATGTATATACATAAAAAAAAAATATAAAATATCCACACACACGTACACAGAGAAAAACGCACAGAGTGCCCCGCACGATGAGCTCGTGGGCAGTGTGGGGAGGGGGGCAGGCAGACGCGGCAACGATGACGACAACGAAAAAATCGCGGAAACACTGCGAAACACGCAACGCGCAGAAGCGAGAGAAACTCATCGACTGAATATCTGAATCAATACAAAGAACGACGGCAGTTCGCTCGCTCGCTCGCCGGCCCGAATGAGCCGAGCGAGCCAAACGAGCCGAGCGAGCAACGACTCCGCGTCTCCGGGCTCTGCCGCCGCTGCCTGTTTGACTGGCCGTCTCCGTTTAGTTTGCTAACACACGAGCAACAACAACTACAAACACACGAGCCGATCAGGCCCCAAGCTGCACCAACACAAGCACAGGCGAGCGCAACACGGCGCTCTCTGCGTTCTTCTTCTTGCGCCTGTTGGCTATATGTGTGACTAATACAGCGCTGCTTGCCTTTTGCCGCTCATTTACTTTGCACTCGATTTCGCTCACTTGTTGTTGTTGTTGTTGGCGCGGCCAGGGCATAGAAGCAACAGCAACAACAACACAACAGATACGCTGCCTGTTAAATGTGTTTGTGTTTGTGTTTGTAAAGAAAAGCAAAGTACCAGGCATCGACATCAGTGGCGCTGTGCTGCTTAATGGTGGGGGTAGGGGTAGCATTTTGCATCTGTACCCAAAACAGGCTAAAGAGTCCACAAAAGCAGGTAGACCAACAACAGACATACACACATGCAAGCATACGTTCAAGAATATGGGGCTGGTTCGACTCAGACAACACTCTGCTCGTTTCACACATTAACAGGATTTGGAGACTTTATAATCTGTAAACTTCAGCTTAACATAATCCTTTTAATAGCATAACAGCAACGCTGCTGTAACAGTTTTTTGAATGTTCAACATTTCCTGGAACTAATTTTGCATAATTTTAAATCTCTTATGCCCATGTATGTGTGTGCATAGAATATAATAAATAATTTATGAATTTAACAAGAAGTTTGGGCTAATGTTGCTGTACAATTAGACCTAAGCCCGCTAAAAGGAGTTTTCAAATGGAAATTTTATCCAAGTCGCACACACAGACGTAATTAATGTTTATATACATTTTTCACGTTTTCCAATCATTTGGCAAATAAATCAATGGGTTAATTTAATGACTGGGATAAATTAAAATGAAGTGGCAATCATTTGTTAAATACAATAGAATTAAATGCTGAAGCTGGAGAACTTTTCTATAGTCAACTACATATACATGAGTGCTCTAGTCGGGAGTGCTCGACTAGGTAATACCCTGTGGAAGGCTGGAATATATCATATGTATAAAAAATGCTGTGTAAATTAAAAGAAAGGCAAGCATTCTGCATGCTTCTTCTTCTGCAAGCCTGAATAATTTTCGTATTTATTTTCCGATCCTTATGAAACTGTGAGGGTTAAGAATAGCTAAATTATTATATATTTATTTATTTTGTATTTATTATTTTTCTTGGTTTGTGTTTTTTATAAGTGAGTTTAGATACTAAATATGTTCGAAAAATCATGTCAAAAACGCGATATTTATCGATTTTGGGAAAACGACAATTTAAATATGGTTTACAGGAATCTTCAAATCTCTAGTTCTCATAAGGTATGGCTAAATCGATTCGGCTAGTGATGCTGACTAGGAATATATATACGTTGTAGGGTCGGAGATGCCCCCTTCTGTCTGTGACATATATACGCACAGAGCCATCATACCCTCCTTGCTCATTTGCAAGGGGTCAGGGTATACAAACACACACATGCATGCCTGCATACAGACATGCATACATATAGACAAAGTTAGCAAGCAAGTTTAACAACTACTAGATATGTTTATATCTGTATAAATGTATATATGTATGTATGTATGCATGTGTGTGTGTGTGTGCACATGCACACATGTGTGTGAAACTATGAATGCGTCTTTCTATGTTTGATTGTTTGTTTGCATGTGTTGTGGGCTCCGTCAGACGACACGGGCACGGACACGGACACGGACGGGGGCAAGTGTGCTTGGCTTTTGTTGCACGTTTGTCGTCAGCTGTGGGGCAGGTGGCGGTGAAATGTTAAAGAATAAAATAAAAAACAAATGAATACAAAAAAAAAAAAAAAACGCTGTTGTTGCATCGGGCCAACAGCCAGTTGGCCAACTGATGATGCAGCAAATGAGCGGATAAGGCGTCTGATCTTGTCGCCTATTGTTAGAAAGGAACAAGTTTTATTTTCTTCTATTCTTTCGATTCTATCCCCATTTTCTGAACAGCGCCAGCGTTCAGCGTTCAACTTTGTGTCTATTGTGGCCAGAACTTGCTTGCGTGTGTGTGTGTGTGTTACCGAGCGCAAGAGAGAGAGAGCGCGAGAGAGCGAGCGCAAGAGAGTGCAGGGCGTAACGGCTCTCCAAAAAGCTTGCGCGCGTGTTGGCTAAGCTGAGCGAGATCGCTTCCAACCTGTGAGAGCGCCTAACAGCGCTGCTGTTAAGTTAACAGACATTTTTGAAATATTTTTACCATGACTGTGCCAACAACGGACAGTAGCAGCAGCAGCAGCAGCAGCAACAACAACAACAACAACAACTACAAGTAGCAGCAGCAGCGGCTACTGCGCGCCAATTGCTGACGTTGAGTTGCAGCTATGTACAAATGTACGTACATTGTATACACTACATACATATACTTACATACATACTTATTTGGCCAAGACTTCACACGTGTTGTGTACCTGTGCGTGTACTCACTAAATGGCCAATAACAGTTCAAGCGCTTTCTTACCAAATTTCTATTCTATGCCAGCGTAACTGGTTTCAACTTGATGACACAGACGTCTGCATGCACATACATACATATATACATACATATGTATGTATGTGTGTATGCATGTATGTTTGTGTGTGTGTTGAATACCTATTGATTATACATTTAATCGATTAATCGAATTGAAGCTCTTGCTAATATATTAATTTGTTGATAGCTTAGCCGTTTGCATTTCGGCTGCCTGGTCAAATGTCACATAATCTCAATGGACTTATCTACTTGGCACACAGACGTAATTGAATATTAAGAGTCTGGCAACTCCCCGATTATCAAAGTAGTCAGGTAGGTAGGGTACGGTAGTTGCCCAAAAATTAGAAATTCAAGAAACTCGATTTGTTCAGAAAAGAGCATTGGAATTCTTAATGCATTTGACCGAAATTCTATTTTTGAGCTTCTGTCATTTATTTGCTGAACTTTTGAATAAACCACTTTTAAAGAGCATATTAAATTGCAGTTAGAAAACAATTGTATATTGTAACTATTCCATTTTCTTAATGGAAAAATAGAGTTTACATTTTAAATAAGCTCATGAATTAAAGTATTCTTTTTTTTTTTAACGAGTGAACTTAATTTTTAAACAAGTGTATTCATTTTTTTTTCGGAATTGGTTAATATGATCGGAATATTCCAACTAACAAATACAAATATAATATGTCTTCTAAAGCTTTTCAATATTAATAGTGTTATTATTTATTCAGTTGTGTGTAAGTGAATCCATTTGGTAGCTTTTAATTGACTTCAAAGAGAAAATGTGCAAATGTATCTAAATGCGCAAATGTATCTGTATCTCATTAGGCGACAAGTTTTTGTCAAAACCAAATAAAATGAATAAAAAAAACAAGCAAGAACGTTACAGTCGGGTGTAACCGACAGCGGAATACTCGTTCACGGTGTAATAACAACGAAGACATGTAACCTAGCATTATGGGCGCACAAAAAAAGTAATAAACGAGTATAAAAAACAAATGTGCCTACCGCAGAATTAATACGCAGATCCCGCGTTAGACATCAACGCCACCAACCATTCAGCCTCAAGCGTGACGAAATTCAAGTTAAATTATTTCATAAGAATTATATGAAAAATTCGAACAGAAAGCAAAAAGAATACAATTTTAAGAAAATTGTTATGAACTGGAAAAAGTTTGAATTATTAGAAGAATCAAGACCAGCCTTTGCATCAAGAGCGGGAAATTCAATATAAATGCTAAGAAATTAGTTTTTTTCTGAAATTTCTTAGGTAATCATTTGTTTGATAAAAAATAAAATAGTTTAATTTTATTCCTATAATCATCTGACATATTACTTTGTTAACAGATATAATATTATAATTAATTAGAAATATTAATTTTAGCTGCATTTTATACTACAAGTTGTGGCAAAACTCAACTCAAGTTATATGACAAGTGCACAATCGCAAACAGCCGCACACAAATTCTAAGAATACGAAAAAGTCTAAGTTGTCTAAGCGCCATCTACCGACCAGTGGTCAGTGACCACTTAATTTCCCATGTGACAAACTAATTAAACAGTTACCCAACACTATTCGAAGGATACCAAATAATAAACCAAAAAGTATGCAATAGATGGCGCTTGATATGTTGCACTGGCCTAATTGATGTTGTGCACATATCGAGCTTTGGACATTGTGGGCGCGGTAGTGGGCGTAGCCAAAAAAGTTTGAATGCAATCTTTAGAGGAGGTCATCAGCAATCTGTCGGTATTTATTTTATGCATCTAGCTTCAAAAGTGAGATATATTCATTTAATCAAATTGCCACGCCTACTGTGGGCGCAACCCGAAACCCTTTGAAATTTCAAGTATCTAGCTTCAATAGCGGCGAAAAAATTGCGTTCATACGGACAGACGGACGAACGGACAGACGGACGGGCAGCATGACGGACATTGCACAAACCCAATATACTAGTTTCACTTCGTGAATGAGTATAATAAACGTTTGAAATGTGCGTTAAATTGGCATAAATCGAAAATGGATGTAAATGGATACTCTGAATTACAAGCAGAGCACAGTGCGTATGCGATATATGTACTATATGTGTATGTATGCACATATATATACTATGTATGTGCGTGTGTGTGTGTATTGCTCGCAGTTTATCAGCTGCCATAACAATGATGTGGTGTTCTTTATGAACTTAACATTTTGTGTGAAAGGCAAAGAAGAAGCGGCAGTGACAGTGGAAATACAATAAAAATAACAATAACAATAACGACTATATCAACAGCAAAAGCAACAGAAACAGCAACAAGAACAGCAACAAGAACAACAACAACAACTATAATAATACAAATAATAACAAGTTGCGTGAGACGGTCTACTAGAGCTTTGCATGTGTGCATATGCGTCTGTGTGTGTGTGTGTGCGTGTTTGTGTAGAAATTAATAAGTTCCAGTTAAAGACCAACTGAATCATTTGTTGTCGCACAATCAGACAAGCAAACACAAAACACAGATGAACACAAACACAAACACACTTAAGAACAAAAAAAAAAAAAAAAAAAAAAAAAAAAACAGCTGCGAATTTAATGTCCAAGAGCAAATGAGATAGATGCATGGATAGAGGCGGAGACGGCGAGAGTGAGAGACAGTTTGTTACAGATACAGATACATGATATAATATATAGAATAATGGCGATTGATCAGAGCCCCTTGTCGCTGAACTGTTGTGAATAGACGGGCACTATTACACATGTCTGTCTGTATGTATGTATATATAAATATAGAAGTGTATCTGGGTCTGCGATGATCCTTGCGAGTACTTCTTAGATGCTGTAGAACGACATGCTCGAGTTGGCTTTGCTCGACGGCTGTATGCCCAACAGGGCGGTCAATTTGATCATATCGTAGTCCGATTCGGCCGATTCAATGTTCATTAGGAGCGGACGTTCTGGGAATATGACGGTCGACGATTTTCGGATTAGGGTCTCCTTTTGGGCACGCCGCCGACGCAGCACATTGGCCTGAGCATCTTCGCCAGAATCGCTCCCTTGCCGTGCATCCTTAAAGCCGAGAAAGACCTCCGTGTTGAGGCTCTTGTGCGGATCAACGGGCGGCTCCAAGGGCAACAGCGACTGCATTTTGTTGGAGTGCTTCTTGTACATAGGTCTCTGCTCCTGATACTCCTGCTCCTCCTCGCCCTCGCCCTCCTCCTCCTGCTCCCTGACATCGAATTGCGACGAGGAGGATGTGTCTTGCTGTGGCAACTCGCCCAGAAAGGCGCCCTGCAGGGCCTCCAAGGGCTGACGCGTAAAGGACAACATCTCGCAGAAGATCAGATCCTGCACAGTGTAAAAGTCGTTCAGCACGTCCTTGAGGTATGTTTTCATCAGCCCAGAGTACGCATCCGGCCAGTTCGTCAGCGAGAGCACACACCACAGCTGATACGAGTGAACGCCGAGCGCCCCGTTGTCCATGGTCTTCTGCAGATACTCGAGGCTGCTGAGCAGCATGTAGTCCTTGCGATGCGTCTCAATTATGGCCGGCTGGTCCCACTGTGGCGGCGCGAACGGTTGCGCCCGACAGAGCTGGGCACAGCCCCAGATATAGGGCAGAATGTTGCGATCGTCGATGGTGTTGTTGTCGCGCAGACAGGTCGGCGGCAGCCGAAAGAAGGTCATCAGGCGGCGCACCAGATCCAGATAGCGCTGGAATAGCAATAGTGCGGCGGCCACCGTATCCTCGCCACACAAAATGCCCGACTTGAACAGGGCGCACAGGTAGAAGAGGAACATTAGCTCGTTGTTGGGCCCGTAGTTGTAGTGCTGCAGGCTGCCGAAGGAGCGGCTCAGATACTGGGCCAGCTCGTTGATGTGCTTGCAGTGTGGCGCCACCTGGCGCTCCAATATGGCGAAAATCTTCTCCTGCACCAGCTTGATCCAGCTCTTGTAGGCGCGATGGCATTTGTGGCGCAGCGAATTCGTCGACTCCATCAAATCGATCTTGTCCTCGCCCACGCAACGGAGCAGCCCCTGGCCGACGCCCAGCGGATGGCACTCGTACACCAGTCGCTCCAGCCAGTTGAAGATCTTGCACAACTTACGCATCTGCTTGGTGATGACATAGCCGCCGCCCTGGCGATGGCCCTGTATGGCCATGCTGGTGTTGTTGATGTAGGCCACCAGGTCGTAGTAGGCGCTAGATCGCTTCCACTTGCCGAGATCCTCCGGACTGCGCACCCGCTTTGTGTAGATCCGCTGTGCAAACGCTGATGCCTTGAGGCCATCGGCGGTGGGATCCGTCACATCGAACATCTGTTTGCTGCCCATCTCAAACTGTTTTATTGGGATTATATATGGGTGGACTCTCCCAATTGTGTGTGAAACGATTTCGAGTTCCGATACCTAATGCAGGGCCTATTGTTCTTGTCCATTTCGAAGTTCTATTCTGCTTAGGTTACTTAGTCTGTAGTTATTGTTGGCTTGCACATTATTGTGTTGTAATTTGTATACCCTGGAGAGTGAAGTTAGAATTTAAATAACTTTTTCTCTCTATTCTGTTTCAATGCGCCACAATATTAATATTTTTTAAAGTAATTTAATTAAAATTATAAGTCATGGAGACCCTATATATTAAAGCTACTATACATTTGAATTTCCTTTATTCACTCACTCTCTTTTTTCTTTGATTTTTGCACTCGTTCACGAAGTAAAAAGAGTATATTGGATTTGTGCAATGTCCCTCCGTCTGTCCGTATGAACGGAATTTTTTTCGTCGCTTTTGAAGCTACAGACTTTAAATTTGGAATATATACTCATATATACTCGCGTCAGATAAATTGTTAAGATTTTTTGGCTGCACCCACTGGGTGCCTGGCAACTCAATTTAATCTGTATATCTTGCTCAGTTTTAAAGATACTTCAAATTTTGCCGAAAGATTACTGTTGACCTCCGCTAAGGATACAAAAAAAAATTTATTTGGCACACCCTCTTGGTGGCGGGTAAGCCCAAAGTTTTTCTGATGACCTCCTCTAAAGATCGAGCCAGTCCCGCCCTCACGAATTAAAAAAACCGATATTTTTCCAAAATAACAATAATAAGTGAGACGTTTTTAAGCTGTTATTATACTGTGAATGAGCATTGCGCAGTCGGTTACACCCGACTTCAACGTTCGTACTTGTTTACATTTCTCATGGTTTTCTTGTTACTTTTTTTTACCAGTTCTTCCTCATTTATCTCACCACATTCTTTTACTTTAACCCATTCCCAAATGCGAGCGTTAATGAAGTCCACGAAAATCGCATAGAAAGGCGATACTAAGAAAAGTGTCTATTTCTCCATCTCTCTCTTACTCACTCAAGGAAATTTCTGTTAGTAATATTGTTAACTGACTCTCACACTTTTCATTGCCTCCTCTTTCGCCAGCAGCTTTGTAAGCTCTTGGCTAGATTAAATGAGTTTATACTAGCGTAATCCATAAAGTTAGCTAATTTTAGATTTCAGCACAAATGCTGCCCTATCTGTAGCCGTTCATTCACACATTATGGCCCTAATCAGCAAGTATATATGTATATATATATATAGTATATGGACGTACAGCTGACGATTATACAGGGAGGCCCTATCACAACGGTCTGTGTGTGTGTGTGTAGATGTGTGTATTGGTCAAAAGTGCCGTACTGCCACTCAAATGTTAGATAGCCCGATTAGAGCCATGTAGCCGTCGCTCAATAAGAACACGCCAAGACCCAGTGCCATTAGACGACACGTCAGGTAAAGTTGCGTTTGCCGGCGGGGTAAGTATTCCAGTAAACTGTGTACTTCAATAGTATTTATCGCAGATATATACTGCACGCAGTCGCAAATAGAATGAGGATGAGGAATCCGCTGTGGTTCATCTTCTGGCTGATTGTGCTGCTGCTTGTGTCGCTTTTTGTGGCGCTACTTGGCGCCTTTTTCTACATTTGGACGCATTTGTTAGCCCAATGCAGCGACTGTTTTCGGGTGAGTTCGGATGCCACCTCTGCTATATTTTGAACTATGTAAACGAACTCTCCGCAGAGTGCTGCCGACTTCTCTTTGAAGTGCCTGCAGTTTCCGGGCTATTGTGCGGCGGCCATGTTAAGCTGCCAATCGCTCTGTTAGCCGCATTAATCGGATTTCGATGGCATCGGCATTGAATATGGTCTTTTTTGCTGCACTCGTAAGTTGGCCACACTTAACAGCCTCAGAAGTGCACGGCAGTCAAGCTAGCTGCCAAATAGATTAGCCTATCAGATATAGAAAAATGGGCAATATCTATGTACATATACCTCTCAAGGCACAAATACTCTCAATACCCCGAGTGCATATCCTCTTAGTATTTTTATAAAAAAATTGATCTATTGATTCTTATAATGTGATTGGTTCGTAAATACACTGTAATATATCATTTTGTTATTATATGTAAATAAATTTTTTTTTGTATATTGTATAATTAAAACTTCATTATTTTTAAGAGGGCTTCCAGAAATTAAGAAACCCTGTTTGCGTATACCATACGCAAATCAAGTTTTTTTAATGTTTTACAAATCTCGAGATCTTCCAAAATCAATAACAACAACTAAGAACGTTGCAATCGGGTGTAACCGACAATACTTGTACAAAGTGTAATAACAACCAAAATACCCTAGCATTATTTGTAAAAAAAAAATTTTTGCATCTGGGCCGATTAGACCGACAAGAATCGCAATCGTTAAAACTACAAAAAATTTGAATAATAGAAATTTTTCGATAATGAGTAAGGGGTACACGATTTTATTTCATTTTTATTATTTAGCAAAAATTTCAAAAATGAAATATGGTAGTATTGAGTATATATTCCAAATTTCAAGTCTCTAGATTAAATAGTCTGCATTCCCACGGAAAGACGGACGGACATTTCGCAAACCCAATATACTCTTTTCACTTAGTGAACGAGTATAAAAATTAAGCTTTAAACGGAAACTTTTTTGACGATGTTAGAACTCAGCAATAGAGAGAGGCTATCTAATAGTTCAGCACTCCCGACTCAAGCACTGTCAATTGTTCTCAATACACCTACGTACGTAGAAATTGAAACTATGCACAGTAGATATGACTTGGTTCCAAGTTAGTGCCAATGACATCATAGCCTTATCAATGATTATCAACTTAATGGAAATCTTTAATTTTTTTTGCTTTTAAATGTAGGCAAATGTTAAAAGATATTTTGAACGTCATAAAATAAATGTTAGCAAGCAAACATGATTTCTTAAGAGGTGCATCGCTATTAAGTTCATGTATATGTACATATATGTACGCATATAATTTGATAAATATACTAAAAGCACCGATATTATTGATATAGGGGCAACTGTGTTGTGGGGGAGGGCATGTAAACTTTGATTCATTTTGAGATTAGCGTTCCTTCTTGTTATTACTATTATATTTGCAAAAATCTTGAATTTATTTATTTTTTTTTTGCTTTTGGATCGGCGCCAAATTGTGAAGAGGAAGAGCAATTATCTAAAAATAAAATGTGCTGCGCTGTGTCGGCAATAGATAGAGAGCTAGATCTAGATAAATACATACATTTATTCGCCATACATGTGCATATGTATGTGCATAAAATCAGATATACATGAGAGTTTGTATGTAAATATACAGATATATACTCGCTAAGCATGTATGAAGATACATACAAACGTGCATGTATTCATGTATGTGTATGTATAGCCCCACATAATAGCCGTGTGCCACGCAGTTGAGACCGTGGGCGCTTCTAAAATGCCCTGCAGCCAACATGAAGACGGCAACTGATGCGTATACCCTTACAGAAGGTACTCTAGGATATGGCTACGAAAATGAAACTATGTAAGGCATAGTTATCTTTAAAAATGTACTTTTGTTTATACAATTATTATCTCGTGTTTCTGCTTTTGTTATGGGTGAAAACATTACCTTTACTTTGTCAGATTGTATTAGCGAACTTTATAATATATAATATAATATACGAACTTTATAATATAATATAATTGCTGATGATAAAAGGACTCTCTTATTTTAAGACGTATAAAATTAATTTTTAGTTTTTTATTTAATATATACTGAGCAATTTTGAGCTTTTTCGAATTATATTATTATTCCTACATCTTCTTTTACTTAATATAATTGGTATTATGTTTTTTATGTTTTGGTAAAGGTATTGTTTTGCTATTATTATTAGACTGTAGTGATATAATTTTTTTGGAGTAGACATAGTAGATGACAATACTACATCCCTATACTATCCCGGCTTAGCATTCAAAACAGGATCGTTATTGTTCAATTTTTTATACAATTTATATACAGAGTTACGCAAAAGATTTTTTGTTTTTTATACAATTATATCATATTACAGATTTAATTCACCAAGGTACGCGAAAGAACTATTATTTTATATTAAGAGAAATTTTAATTGTTTGAGAAATCTCTTAAATAAAAGACATTTTTTTAAATTAAATATATAGATGTAAATATAGATTGCTTTAAAAATTAGGATGTTGCTTTAAAAAACTTTCCATTTCAACTAAACTAAATATGTTTGTTGATAGCTTAGCATTAAACATCGCTTTGAGGAGATTTCCATTAGGATTAATACGTTCTATGTCTGCAGAGTATTTAATCTGCATCATTTTTCTTGTCTCATTTGATTTATTTTTTTATGCATAACCATCACAAAACCCAGTCCCGTTGCCATTCCTATAGTCATGCCCAGGCGCAGGTCCGTAGATGATTATGGCTATTATGCGATCGCCCACGCATTGTCGAGTATCTGTGCCACATCGCGCAATCTGCCGCAGAGTAATGACTGAGTGGCGACTGTTGTCTCCACAGTCTGCGGTTCGCGTGCTTCCTGCTCTCTCCCTCTCCGTATCTTTCTCTTTTTGTCTCTCTGGCTCTGTATCATTCTGTCAGTTGTGCATATGTTTTATGGCCAGCTAACATTTATCAAGCCATTTTAAGCATTTTTTTTTTAGATAAGTCCATCACAGTCAGCAGCAGCACCTGTCATCTGTGCAAAATGCTCTGACGCAAGATTTGAGACCCCCGATGCTTGTGGGAATAATAGCCCACAAACTGGACTGCCCCAAGAGGCTCATCAAACGGCTTTAACACGACAAAAATCCACAACACATAGTAACGACTGCCAGATACTCTGTTGGCAGTAAATCAGAAATAAAACCTTATTTGTCATAATTCACTGAAATTCGGTGATAAACTATGAATTGGGAAAATGTAGTGCCTGGGCGTGTCAAAACTTATATACATTTGTTCGAATGCATGTTAAACAAACTAAATTTGAGGTCGCTTGTTTCGAAAAACTTGCACAAATCGAAAATACTTTGGGAAACAAACACAAGCAAAAACTACAATAAAACACATTGTATATGTGTACATCAGCTGAAAATATCCATTTGAACATTCTAAATTAAAACCTTATCCATGGCCAATAGTTGCTTGAATATTGGCACGCTTTGGTTGCAGGGCTAATTCTTTTTTACGGCAAATTCTAATTTATAAGCATTTTATTTTCTGTACAAGAAATATAAATTAAAGAAATGATAAATGAAAATTATTCAAATATTTTTTAAAAAATTAAAATTTAAATAAATGCAGCTCAAATGCAGTTGTCTAAAAAAAAATAGTTGTATACATAAATAACTAACTAAGCGATATGGTACAAAAACATTATATTATTAAGGTTCAAAAAACCTTAAGACCTATAAAATAGCTTTAAAAAAATTTAAGTAAAGCATAAATGAAAAATTGCTTGATATGCCACCAATATCGAAAAAAATTTTAATTGAATTTTTTTTTTCTAGTATGTTTTAAATATTTATGCCACATTTTATACCTGTTATAACAGAACAGAATGCTTTGTGTGCTTATCCCCGAGGAACTTATGTATATACATACATACACTTGCACATATATTCTGTGCTTATTCCATATGCATATATCTACATATATACCGTTTCTCAAGTAAATTTATTGGTTGTGGAACGTGTGTGCGTGTGTTTTTAATGCATTCGATTTGCTATTGAATATTTTTGCCTTGAATTATGTAGAAATTTTGTGTACGTTTCTTATCTGCGGTTTGGCCAATTGCTGTTGTTGTGGTCGGTCTTGCTGTCTTACGTCTTATGTTTTATTTCCATCATTAATTAGGCAGAAATTGTACAAATTTAAACCTGTCTGCGAGCCTGCGAATGAGAAAGGGGCAGAGCGAAGGGACAGTTCGCTGAGGATATACAACAAGTGCAACAGTTTTTGGTTATCATGGGCGAGAAAAATAAGCTGAGCGCAAACTGATTGCGCGCTCTCTTTTACACTCGCTTCGTGCCTGTTGCTGCTAATCGGGAGGGGGAGCGGGACAGGGGAGGGGGGGGATCCCACTTGGGCGTTGGATCCCTGCTCGGACGCTTCGTGCGGTACGTGCTCAAAATGCTCGACTACTCGTAATGTGCGTTGTAATGTCAAGTGTCATAAGCAGACGCCGTCCGATGCGGATAACACATGACGTTCGCACCGCTCAAATTCACCCACCAGCACACAACGTATTTTTAATACAAATTTGCACTTAAATGCTCATTCAGAAATGCGCGCATACACAGATTCCCATAAGGCAGACGATAATTATGATGATGGGCGTGACAAAGAGTTAAGCACTCTGCTAGGGGTTACCCTGTAATAATCGCAATTAATCAACCCTTTTGTGAAAAGCTTAGAAATTTGGTTAGGAATGAAAATGGATTCGATTCAATTGCAAATTTAAACAATTTGATCATTGGCTCTAGCGATATTTAATTACAAGCAAAAATATATGATTTATATTTTTTATATTAAATAAATAAATACATTTTTGGAACATATAAAAATTGTGTAGTATTCTTTGTAATAAATATTTTAATATTATTCATTTTAAAAACATTTTTAGGGAAAAAGCTTATCAAAGCGAAATCTGATAACTGCATGGACTTATAGTTCGAAACAAAATGCATAATGCAAAGCGATTTTAGATATATTAGTTTAAAAATATACATAAATGTTTGCAATCGTTAAAAATTTGTTGCAAAACATATGTTTTACATACCATACTTTGAAAAGATTCGCAAAATTTCTAATTTAAAGTTATGCAAAACAACTGCCTTTAATTTTCTTAGCTAGAGAAAGAAAATTAGCTATTAACTAAAAGTATATTTAAGTGTACCTAATCAGGAATAAAAAACCGTTTGCACACTGTAAAATATTCATCGCTATAAAGATTCATGTATGCTAAGTAATTGGCTTTAGCGGCGTTTCCAACAACATTATATAGTTAAGATGACCTCTATAAGAACAATAAAAAATGTATATACACACACACACACTCGCCCACACACCGCTGAGAGCTGTTGTGCGCCGCTGGATGGGTTCATTTGACCAATTTAATTATGAAGTTAATTACGAGTGCAGTGAAATTCCACGAAAAAAGAATGTGTGTCCATTTTATTTATTGTGCAAACCAACAAACAATACAAAATTTTCACAGATACGCAACAACAATAAAAAAAATTAACTGCAAGTGTTAAGAGAAATGTTGCACAGCCCGAAAGGACGCGCACTTGAATATTTATTGTTAATAACAGTACGCAACGGTAAATATGAGTGGGCCGCATGAATTGGTTTGTTATTGGACTTGGGACTTGGGGCTTGGCGCTTGCGTTTTGGACACTCAGTTAGGGCTGATTGGTGGGGCAAGTTAAAGCAATGTGGCAATTAAGTGGACGCCACGTGTGCGCCGCGTAAAGGTTAATGAAATTCTGTGCGGCAAAATGCAATTGCAAAATGAACAGCGGTTCAAAGGCCAAAATGTGAAAATATATGGATGAATATATCCCGCTGCCTGTCTGTGTGCCAGGCCACTGTGTGATGCCTCAAACATTTCATCCAAATTGGAATTCAATCAAAATTGTTAATTAACATGTGCAACCAACATGTCTGCCAGCCAACCCCAGCACCATAGTAGCCCATTACCCCAACGTCCAAGCCCAAATACCAAATGCCCAAAGGCCGACTGCGACTGCGAGTGGAGCTGGAGCTGAAGCTGGAGCTGGGTCAGGAGCTGGCAATGGTAAATACTCATTGGAGTCGGAGCCAGAATTGGAGTTGGAGTTGGAGTTGGAGCTATCAACCAGTGCTTTGTGTCGACATTTAAATAACAATGTGGGCTAGCCGTTGGCCATTTGATTGCAGCAGCAGCGGAATAGGGCGACTGTAAAGGAGTAATGCACAAAAAATGCGGCCCAATGCAGTTGTACACACACACACTCATACACACACACACGCAGACTGCAACAGCGGCATTCACATATCAAAGAAACAGAGCAAAGCAAAGTCAACTGCAGCAGGATGCAGTTGCTCCGGTCAACTAACGCGACTGACAGTTGTTTGTTGTACCCTATTGGAAAATGTTGTGAAAAAGGATATATCCAGTTGTGCGAATGTTTGTAGCGAGCTGCTGAAAACTTCGACTTGTCCTAAATTTATAGATATATTCTCAATTAGCATTCGTGGTCGAGTTGATCTACTCATGTCCTTGGATGTGACGATCTCGGAATTGAAAATTTGGTAAATATACCATACGCAGATTATTTGAATGAACCATGAAATCATGGTCCCCTCGAAAGTCGATAATTAACGATTTAAAATAAAAACTTTTTCAGCTAATTTATAAAGTACAGTGAAAATATTTAATGGATTTTTAACTTAATTTAGGAATATTATGAAAATTACAAAATGTACCTAAAAGTTACTTTATATATACATATATATGAAAGCTTGTTTTGCAACGTTAATAAGAAATCGTTATAGAAATGAACATAACATATAATGTAAAATGTAATGTAATGTAAATATGTAATTTATAAAAGAAAAATATTACGTATTTATTAAAAGCATTGCAAGAATAAGTTGTTCTCAATTTATTTTATATTTTATAATTATTTAACATATGAACTCATATATATATTTTGTTGAGATATAAGATCTATATATATTTATATTTAATAAAAAATATATAATATTTACATACTTGGCAGTTCCCGTATAGCCAAGAAGTTTCAATACGAAGTCGAAAGAAAAGAATTTTTGTTTTCAAAATTTGGATATGGTCGGACAATAAATAAATAATGTTTTATTTTTGTAGTGTGGAATAGAGAGAAAAAATGATTGTTATGGGAAATCAAGGTTAATTGCAGGGTATCCTATTGTTGGGCATTCTCCATTAGAGCTTATATTCTTGCTGTTGTTTCGTTTTAAGGTTGCCTATGCACAAAATTGAGTTGTGTGGGCGATGACAACAATTTGTCAGATGCGAATGTGTGTGTGTGTGTGTGTGTGTGTGTGTGTGTGTGTGTTTGTATCGTGTACAAATCGTTTGTATCTGATATCTGTGATCAGACATCATATGTGATAAGCAGAGTCGGAATGTCTCCTGCACAATTATTCATCTCCCAACGAAACGAAATGAAAGCAAATGGAACGAAGACAGTTGAAAATGCCAAAATACATACCTATGTGGAAACAACATAGCCACATATGTATATATACAATACTATATCATGCTATACTATAGGTACAGATGAGTTGTGTATGTGTGTTGTCTGCGAATACGAAAGAATGCAAATTTTGTTTATAACGCCGCAACAATGGAATTTTAGCTCTCAGTTCTGCCTCGATTATATTTTCCTCTCTGATTTTCGGTCAAACAATGCGCAACTACGAATGGCAGACGGACAAACGGTCCGCCTGGTTGACTGACTGACTAAATGCTTGGCTGAATGACTAACTGAATGACTGCCTGTTGGCCAAGCGGACAGCAGAACCAGCAGCAGCAGCAGCCGACGGCCAACGGCCAGCAGACCTAGACCCAGGCCCTGGCCGTATCCCACACAAGCTGAGCATGACACAGAATGGAATTTTGATTGTGTATGTTGCATCTGCTGCATACCACCTACAGCCACCCATCCAACCACCCACCCACACTCGGCCAGCCAGTCAGCAACGGCAACAGTAAAGCAACCACCAAGCCAAGCCAAACCACCCATCCACCCAGACACCCAGCCACCCAGCCACCCAACCACCTAGTCGCAAGCGGAGTCAGTGCGCTCTGATTGTGCAGTAACGTTGAAATTAATGCTGCACATATTTTCATTTACGGTTCAAACTCCATTCTTTCATTCATTCGTTTTTAAAGCCCGCTGCACACAACACATGAAAACCGAAATGTTGCAACCGGGCATTTTAACTATAGTCAGCACTATGTAAAGCTAGTTGTTTTGAACTAGTATATATTAATGACCAATCACATGTTATCCTTACATGTACGCCCCTTTACTAAAAATAAATATTCAATACTAATTTTTAATTATTTTCGCATTTTTATAGAAAAAAAAGCAGAGATTCTTCATCAAAAATTTCAGATAATATTTACCAGTTGAATATTTGTTTTTAATTATAATCCGTTTTTAACTTTAACAGAAATTATAAAAACCTATGCAAAATAAAATATAAAAAAACTTTTCTCACTTACTCTTTTTAAAATCTCTTCAAAATAAAATAAAAATGTTTGTAATAAAAATAATTGCCAAAGCTAATGTAAACTCAATAAAAAAAAAGATTACAAAAAATGATCAATGAAAAATGTCAAAATATTCTAGACCATAGTTAAATATTTTCCTTTCTCAGCCTAAATTTTTTAAACCGAAAATATTGTCAGTGTTGTGCCGATTGGATGTACCCGTGCAGTAGGGTATTTGTAAATTGCTGATGCCTATTTTTATTTTCATTTTCATTTTTTTATTTTTTGGCAATCTTGTTGCATTGTTGCCGTCAAATCGGTAGGCAGACAAATGAACAGCTGAATGTCCGTGCGGACCGAACTCTATCCAACTACATTTTGATTTGTGCTCCATTTTTGGCCAGTACACTGATAACGTTGTTATCGTTGCATAGCAAGCGGCAAAAAACCAAATGGGAAAAATCTCAGCCGAAAAATGCACAAACGATGCTCCGCGTCATGAAGGCAATGAGACAGACAGCGGACACTCAGTATCCGATACTCCCAATACTGTGCAAACTCTCGGTATCAATATATGATAATCGTAAACGTTCAAAAATGTTTAACTTATACTATAAAAAGTCATACAATATATAGAATATATATCTGAAAGGTAAAGTCAGAAAGTGAGCTAATTGCATTGTCAACTTTGTCATTTAGTTGTCATAAGAAAAGCACGGATGTCGTCATATCGAATGATTGACCAGAGAGAACAACAGCAACAACAATAGCTCGACTTAGCTTAGAGACAACAAAAATCAGCTACCGAATCGGGTCAACAAGATGAGCAAACGTAACAAAAGTCAAAGCAAAAAAATAAATAATAAAAATGATTAACCAGATCTTTGACGTAAAATCAAAAGCAAATATAACAGTTAACGTTTATTTAGAGCCATGAAATAAATTTCACAATTCTAAATTAAGCCTAGTTTAGCAAATAAACGCGATTTTAATAAATACATACAAAGCAATATATTTAAGCTTGTAGATATTGACTGGGTACACAGTGGGCAGATGTAAAGTTTTTCCGGCCCAATTTTTTCCTCGTTGCTTTAAAGGTTAAATTCAAGCACTTTTATTTCATGTAACCTTTTATCAAAATTTGTTTACTAGGATATCATTATTTATTAAATTTGAAAACAAATAATGTATATATAATAATTGAATATATATTGAATGGATATTATATTTTTAAAATATATGTTGATAAGTTTGTATGATCCTCAATATTATGTACGCTTTGGTATGCAATATAATATATAAAACATAAAGCGCATAAAATAACATATAGGAAATATATAAGTAATATCAGCTCTTTTATTCATGTTTTATGCTATATTTAGATAATATTTAGTCACAAAAAACTTTCGATTCATAAAAGCTCAGCTCCGAACTTGGACTGAACACCTTTTGGATTGGTTAAGATCTGTTAGGCAAGATACTGTTGGGCTTGGCTTGGCTTGGATTGGACGGCGTCTATTGGCCTTCCAAAGCAGTTGCAGTGGCTGTTCAAGTGGTTACATTTCAGAATTGAAAACATTTGTCATTATTGCACGTTTTGAAGACATGTCAGCGTGATAATTTAACAAGAGCACACGATTTATTTTGCGCAAATAAACTGTGAAAAGTCACATAGCCTAAATGCGGCTGTCATCAAATTATGCGCTTTTCATGAGTCTCCCTCTATTCTCTATCACTCGCTGCCCCCGCAAGCAGTTCACCACTTCTCACTCTCACTCTCCCTCTCTCCCTCTCTTTCTGTTTATGCGGTCTAGTATGTGTGCTATCCCTATCTCTCTGGTGTTCATGAATCATTTGCTTAGCGCCTGGAACCCAACTGGATGCAGCGCCAACTGCCCCGCTAAGCACTCATGTAATCCGCTGCACATCGGTTTAAAAAAAATATTTAAAAAAACCAAGAAAAAACGGAGTGGCGAAGAGTATATACCCTTGCAAAGATATACATCTTTACTTAGCGGCTATTCCATACTAAAACTTAATTCGCAACCAATCGTGGCTTTAAGATCTACCTTATAAGTAGTCCGATGTTAATTGATTCAAAAATATTGAAAACCAAACAAAAATTCAATATTCGACCAATAGAGCTATGCAATATAAAGTCTGATGTAAATATATACGAAAGTTCGGAGCATGGGTGACTTCGTTATTGCTGAGTTTTGTAACGATATCTTGAAAAATAAAAAACAATACAATATATTGTTCCTAAGCGAACTATATAATATAGTTTACGTTGATTATACGATTTTTATTTATATGGTAGAGATCATAAATAAACTCATACTTATTAAATTCGTTAAAAAATTGCAAAACTTTCCTATGTTCCTATGTAAGGTATATATTAAAGAAATGCGATTCGGTCAGCTGGAACAGACTAGAATTTTTATAAATAATAATAAATATATATTCTATTTTTGAAGTATTGCCTCAAATGTGAAAGAGAAGCTCACATAAAAAGCAAAGGACTATTAAAACTGATGAAAATTAGACACATATACTTGATGGAATCAGCAATGTCTTAGGCCATGTGTTACACATTTTGTGTCTAGATTATAATACCCTCAGTAAGTGTGCGATAAATATACGAATAAAATGAAATAAAAAGAAAATACGCTGATTGTTAATAAAACGCTGCAAAAGTGACAAAAAAGAGGGAATCGAAAAAAAAAAATTGCCAGCGATTGCAAAAAGCAGCTGAACAGCTTTAGACTTGGATGGCAGAAACACATGTACAATTGATGTCCACACACACTCGCACACTCGTGTGTGTATGTGTGTGTGTGTGTGTGGGGGGGGGGGGGGGGGGGTTACATTTGCGAACACACTGTATGTTGTGGTGGTGTAGACTTTGAGTGGGTGACTGTAGCTGTAGCCATCGCTGCTGCTGCTCATCGCTTATGACTAATAAATGCATGCATTTGCTGTTGCAGTTGCAGTTGCAGTTGCAGTTGCAATTGCTGCTGTTGCTGCTGTGGCAACTGCCTGGCTTGCAACAGCAAAATGAGTGCAAAACGAACAACATTTTGAAATGCGCATAAAGACATAAAACATATTGGAAAATGAAAATGCAACAAACGATTGTAAGCATAAACAGCATAAACAAAAAAAAAAACACAGACACACAACAACAAAGGCAACAATAGCAACAACAACCGAAGCAGCGGCAGCAACTGTTGCTGCAACGGCTGCACACAGATTGCGCAATGGCGCAAGCGCAACGCTGCAAGCGCAAGCGCAAGCTTTTGCCGTCTTCTCTCTGCCTCTGCCTCTGCCTCATTCTCTCCCTATGTGTGTGTGCGAGTGTGTGTGTATGTGTGTGTGTGTGTGTAATCGGCCGCTTGCAATCGAAATCGACATCGACAACGAGGCGACGCCAGCGAATTTGGTTGACGAAACACGAGACGCAAACAAAGAACACAAAAACGTGCAACAAATCAAATGAAAACGAAAATGCGAAAATTGTGCGCATTTGCAACACACAAAAGTGGCAACAACAACAACGCTTAGGAGTGCTCTAGTTAAGTGAGCTCGACGAAGCGATACCCTGTACCCAGTTCCGAGCTGCCATAAAACATACATGAAATATTCTCAGTATTTATTTACGGTTTGGTGTCTCTAGCTCGGGTTATATTCTTTCGATATTTACCGATTTCTGTCTTTGATGAACTCGATCTGTGCGTGCTTGAATAGAACCCATGTCCAACCCTGTATATACTTTTCATCCATATTTAAAGGGGTATAGGCTATAACAAGCGCGCGCAAATATGAACGATCAAGCGAAGCCAAGCTACCCAGTCGAAGCAAATACACTGGGCAAAAACAAGGCAAAATTATAAATTAATTATATATTCAATAAATTAATTAGCCATATCGTATCGAAGTAAATTGCCTACCCTTTGGGAATGCAAAATATAAGATTTGAATCTCTACTACAGCAAATTTGGTTAATGTTTTCATAACTTAATTTCCAATTGATTAATTTGATTTTACTTATACATTTGTTAGGAGCATAAAAAAGCTTGAAACAAAAAGTTGTTTACACGGATATAACATTTTCATCCGATCGTTTCTGTGGCATTGTGGCCAATATGATATATTTTTTCGATATTCAAAACTTTTGAATTAAACTTCATAAAAACAACATTTGGAAAAGTTGCTTGATCTTAAGACGTACATTGTTTTTCAAACCAGAACTAAGTTTTCATCCGATAATGGCTACAGCAGCCAAATAATAAAGTAATTTGCCCAATAAATACACAGCCTGAAGCCATTTTTTCATGCCTGACATTTTAATATTTTAAATTGAATTGAGCCCATTTTGTACTTAAACAATTTGTGTTATTAATGGATAATTTAAATTTATTGTGCTTCTTTTACAGAACGTATTCAGGTCTTTATTTAATAAATAATTAATAAATATAAAGTATTTAAACGCTCACTTCAGCGAGAATTGTTTTCTCTTGTTAATATTACCGCTAGAATTTCCATGCGGTTAATCGATTATTAAGATTCTTCGTAAATGCTGATTGATTTCGATTTTATTTAATGCACGTTATATAAAGTTACACAAAATAAATAATGGCCAAGCTCTCGGCTAAAGAGCGTGATCTGGTCGATTGACTGGTATGCCTGGACATAAAACGAAGGATTTCTTTAGAAAAACATATTGGAAAGGGACTCCAATTGCGTTGATTTCAATATCGAATTAACGAGGGTTCATTAAATTTGTATGCTGCATACTTTTTGGAGTATATACAAAATGTCTTAAATAGTTATGTTCTTAGAAACCATTTCAATTGAATTACATGAAAAAAAAATTGATGTTGCAAACTGTTTTGGAAGATTATAAATGCTTGGACAAGCTGGATAGGTACAAAAGATCGCGAATTCGTTTTATTTAACGCTCTAAGAAGTATGCAATAGAAAAAAGAGCGAATCCCATTTGAAAAGGGAAAACAGAACATGGACAATATTGTAAAGTTGCACATTGAAATGTGATTTATCGATTATTAATATAATCGATAATATAATCAATTTAATGTAGAATTGAATATATTTGTAAGTTTTGTGCATATACAAAAAATTTTAAATGTACATTTTTTTTACAAAATTTACAACACAAATTTCCCAAAACAAAACTATGTTTTATTCATTATTAGTTTATATTTTGTATTAAAATTGTTATCGATATTAGAGTTTATTAATCTTGATCAATTAAAATGTTTCCAGATGTTGAAAATACCCTTTTGCTATTGGCAGAGCTTGGTTTTTTTTTTTTTGCGAAATTCTAGCACGCACTAACAAATTTTAGCAGGAGTTGCCAAATATTTCTGACCGAATTTAGGTAGCGTCAAAGTTCAGAATTTTGCATATTAAAATACTACAGTTGCGAATAGCAAATATCAAAAAGGGTATAAGATTAATTTGTGATTTTATTTCTTTTATATTAGGGACTTTTTTGTGTTTCGTGCTTTTGTGCCTTAAAGTTAGGGCTCCAGCCTGGCCCGGCCCGGCCAGTCCCGAAATGAAATTTTTATGCACGAGCCCGACAATTTTGCATAAAGGCCCATGGCCACAAAGTATATAGATATTTTCTTGATTACTTTTAATACCCAAATCAATATAGCTTTGTGTGTCTGTTTCTATGCAAACTATAGTTTCTGTTTAAGCTTACTTAATAAAACTTTGAAACTTGATACAGACGCTGAATCAGAACTGTATTTAATGTAGTAGCTGCCAAGCAAACTTTCGCTTGACAATTATGTTCTTGTTTGAAAAACTTTTTTTCTTTTACACGATACAATTTAACTTATAACGGACTTTATTGTGTTTATAAAATGTTAGCCAACAATTTATAAGCATCGCTGAAAATTGGTTTATGTCAATGAAAACATTGTGTGGCTAATATCAGAATATTATGACGTGCATTGCAAGGGTATTCAAATTGTTTCTTCTCTCTTGTGTGTATTTTTTTTTTTTGGTATTCCTGTGTGCTGAGATTTGACTTTGTTGCATTTGAACAACAATTGTTTAACTTTTGGCAAACCAATCGAAGATCGCCGATTGGCAATGCCAGCAGGTGGCCAACTGCCCCAACAGTTGTTGCCACTTCCGCTGTCGCAGTTGCCGTCGCTGTCACTGTCGCCGTCGCTGCCGTCGTCTCTCCCACGCTCCCACGTTCAGCCCCTACAATATTGACATTGTCATTAATGCTCTTTATTAAGCTGCGGCGGCACATTCGAAAGTATTTTGGTGTTGTTGTTGTTGTTTTCGATTTTTGTGGTTTGGTTGTTTTTGCGCCAAAGACAAAAAGCTTTTAATTTAAGACGGATGCGGCGGTCACGGCGGACAAACGTGTGGAAAATTGCGACGACGTCGGCGGCGCGGCTTTTAGTTCTTTTCACAGCGACCGGCCAAGTGATAAGGGGTTAAGTAAAAAATTTTTTCAAATGAAAAAAGTAAAAAAAAAATCAACGAATAAATAAAATCAAATAAAATAAAAAATAAAACAACGAATGTTTATCGTTGCCCTTGCCATCATTGCTGCCGCCGAGTCCCGCTCCTTGGTTGCCCATGCCGCGGTGCAATCTCATGGATATGCATAGAGTGCTAAGCTCCTCGAAGCGGGGACACAAAGCGCGGGAAGGGTAGGAGGGGCCAGGGGGGGGGGGGGGGTGTTGCTGGCGACCAGACAGTCAGATGTATGTATGCTATGCAGCAGTTGTTGCTATATAAGAAATTCTTTTATTCCATACCAAAGACCCGGAGTAAGGCGCAGTCGGAGCAGCGGCTGGGAGCGGATGGAACCGAACCAAAATAAATGCGCAATGCATACAAGGAGCGCACGGCGCGCCCGAGAGTGGAGAGCCAGAGAGCCGCTACAACGTGACATTCCTTAAATTATTTTCTGTGCTCAAGAAAACATTAAAAAATATTTTTATCTTGTGCAGAAACAAACCAGCAGCAGCAGCAACAACTTCGCTGGGAAGAATCCTTTTTTAAAAAGTTGCCTCAGCTGCAGCTTCTGCTTTTGCTTCAGCTTCTGCTTCAGCTTCTGCTTCAGCTTCTGCCGCGACCGTTTCACGTTCGTTCGCCGACGGTTTTTATACTTGGTTGGAGGCAAAAGAAAAGAGTAACACGGAAAAAATGCGACTCTCATTAATTTGTGGAAAATTGATTTTGTAACAAGCAGATAAAACAAGAACAGCCATCAGCAGTAGCCCCAACAACAGCAACAGCAACGGCGATGGCAAAATAGCAAAGTCGCACAAAAAAAAAACATGAAATAAAAAATAAAAAAATAAGAAGAAGCGCCAACTTCTAAGCACAATGAAACTGCACTTTACGAGTGCATTTCGTAACCCCTCAAGACACATAGAGATCTAGTCAAACTGACTTTTAGCCGCTTCAGCAATTTAAGCCAAAGAAATCTTGCACTAAAAACAAAGTAGGTTATACAAATGGAATTTATAGTACACTATTCTGTTTTTGTATATTTCGTATTTCGTTGGTATTATGAAATGAAGAATAAATCGAACTTTAGTAAATATATAGCTCAAATAGGAATATTAATGAAATTCTCTTATTTTAAAATGGGAAACAAGAAAACTTTCAATTTATTTTTAGATCAAATAGATTACAAATTGGTTTAATTTTTTATATAGATTTAATTGTCATATAGATTTATGCTGAAGCCACAATTTTAAACTTTAAATATAAACAATAAATATTAACTAAAGTATTCAATGATTAACACCCTCTTTGGCTTAAAATCTAGAGTGAAATATAAGTGAATTGGCAAGCTATCAATATCATTAAAAATATTTTCAAAATATGCAATATAAATACACAAACGAGCAATGCAAAAAAAAAAAAATAAATATATTTAACTATTCTTTTTTGGATACTCAGATGATATTAGGGTAAATTGGTTTATTTGTTCTGTGATTTTAAGCGTAGAAATGCTGACAAGTCGGCCTCCATCCGGATGCTGGGTACGGACAAATGATAACAATCACAGCTCCTAGGCTAAGACCGAGGGCTGAGACTGAGGGGTGCAACGAAATGCGCCCCTCCAAAAAACAAACTTGGATTTCAGTTATAAAAACAAAGCGTACAACAAATCGAGAAAAAAAAAACAAAATAAAATAAAACTGAAAAGACAAGAAAAAAAAACCGGCGGCCAAGCATTAAATAAAAACAAATACCAAGTGAAGAGTGGCGAGTGGTAAACCGGCGGAAGAGCCGCTTCACGTTTTGAAGTCCCCGAGTTCCAAACTGGCCGGTGCGAAGACAGTCAAAGGGCGACGCACAGCTTTCCAAGTGAAGGAGAGCCGGGACGGGAGCGGGTTGGACGGGCGAGGCAGAGTGCAGAAGGGGGAGGGGGTGCTGGCTTTGGCTCTGGGCCATTATAACATTGGTTGGGTTGCCGTTGCCGCAGTACGGCAGGCGGCAAAAATAGCCAAAGCCAACATGGCGGATGTTGCATGGAATTTATTTTTACTTTAAAGTAAAGAATTTTTTGAATTCCTGAACGTTGAAAAATGTTGAAAACGACAAAACAAAGTATGCACGAGTGTGCATAATAGCGTGTGTGTGTGTGTGTGTGTGTGTGTTTGTGTGTGTGTATTAAATACTTTCAAGACGCTACCAAACGGCAGCGCCTGGAGGGGACAGCCACAGATACAGATACAGCTACAGATACAGATACAGATACAGCTACAGCTACAAAGGCTACGTGTGACCGGCCGGCAATTCCACTGAAATGACAGAACAGCTGACAACAACAGAGGGGGGCACAAACACAAACACGCACACACACACGCACACACACACACACACACACAAACAGCTCTGTGGCAGCAGCAAGAACACAAACAGCGATTAAGGACGCTGCATTGCTGCGATCCCGTATCAAATATCAAAGAAATGTGGCTAAGATTTTATTCGCTGATCGGCAGATTCTGAAGCTGTTGCCAAGTATCTCTGATTTGGATTCTGCTGATGTATGTATGTACATTCATATGTATTTATGTGTGCGAGTTGAGCGGGCCGAGTGATAAGCCGGCTAGCTGCAACCTCTAGTTAAACAGATCGATTTCATTGTAATACACTTCAGATGCAAATATAATTGTGCACTATATACATATATAGTCGATATGTTGGCTCCCAAGGCTGCGCCCACATGTCGCTAAACCTGCTCGACTCATGGGAAACTTGAGTTTCACTTGCAGTTGCAATTGCAGCCAGTGCGCCCTCTTAAGGGGGCGTGGTCGGAGTCGCACATATGTTTTAGCCAATGATGCGTAAAGGCTTCGAATCTGCCCTTAGCCAACAGCTCGGTGCGTATGGCCTCACACCTAATTCCATCGAAATGTATGTTCTATGTTTCAAGTGGCATCTCATATCTTTATAGATATGAAAATGGATAAACATATATCGAAGTATATGTATTACTTTTTACACAATACAACAGACCTTCTGCAGTGCAAAGTTTTGCTTTGAACCAGCTTGAGATTTAGGCAAATAAGAGTTCTAGTTTGGGGGTGCTCGTCTAGAAAATACTCGATACCCAGCTTTAAGTGTCGACAATCTTCATACATACATATAAAACAACTTAGACCGTTGCAGTCGGGTGTAGCCGACTGCGCAAAGCTCTTTCACAGTTTAACATAACAGTATAACAGCCTGTAACAGACGAAAGCACTCTTAATTATTATTGGTTTTTTTTGGAAATATATTGATTTTTGTAATTTTAGGGGCGAAATGTTTCGGTTCGATCTTTAAAGAAGGTCATCAGAAAATTGCCTGCTAAAATTGGTGGCTCTAGCTCTAAAATTGTGGAAAATATAGACTTTCGGGTTTTACCTGGCCCACAAGAAATATAGATTTGATCGACTTGTCATGCCCCCAATAGTGTTATCAACAATTTTCTCGTGCGATCTTTAATTTTTTGTATGCATCTAGCTTTAAAACTGAGCGAAATAAATATACGGTTCTCACTTCGTGAACGAGTATTAAAATGGTTCTACCCTCAGAGCCATATTATGGAATATTCTTTCTTAATTGGCCGATTTTTATACAATTTGAAATGTTCATATACCAAAAATCGAGGCAGATAAAATATATACTTCGTATATTGTAAATGCACCTACCTGCTATATTTTGTGTTTCTAGATTTTATAACCAATTGGGAGATATAGAGGGAATTAACACCAAAATTAAAAAGCTTGATTTGCGTATGGCAAACTAGAAGCTATTTTCCAAAAACATTGTTTTTCAAGCTCTTATAGTCTCCGATATCGGTTGGCTTAAAGGGTTAGACAAGCCGACGGACATTATTATATTCACTTTGCTCTTAATATTGATCTGTAAAACATATTTTGAGCCGAATCGGTTCGAGTCCGTTATACCAAAAATTTGAAAATCATGTACCAAACCTTGAACCGAACCAGATACACAAATGGATGATTATCCAGTGGATGATTATCCAAACCTGAATCCAAACCGAAATAATTTTTTCTTAAAAAATGGTTTGCTTTAATTTTCAATACTGCGGGATCCTTCAAACCCAAAAATGTATAATACATAACCAAAAGAAAACCGATTTCCTTTGTTTATGGAATTTGTGTACTGCATTTGTGTACAAATAATGCTAGGGTACATGTTTTAGTTGATTTACACTGTGAACGAGTATTGCGCTGTCGGTTACACCCGACTGCAACGTTCTTCTTTTTGGGTTGCACCTGCTATTACAAAAATGTAAATAATTATAATAATAATAATACGGCTATATATTATTATAACAAAAATCCAGCTGTTTGGGAAACGCTGTGGAAACAACGATTTTTAAAATCGTTCAGTATATACGCAATAGAGTTTTTAATTTCAATGGACAGTTGCAGATAAAAAATTAAATAAAATAACAGTAGAAACTGATGAGTTTTGTGACGTCTATAAAGTTATAGTATAAATACATCAACAAGCTGTATTCAAAAATGATTCATATATTGCTGGCATTTCCGATAACGCAGAAATTGACAAGCGAACTAGCTAAAACACTGGGCAAACAACGCTCTTATCTGGTCTACCTGAGAGGGGAAAAATAATTAACTAAACGGGTTAGGCTTAGGATTAACAGATCTCGTCTTTGTCAGGCGTTGATAGCTGATTATGGATAGGTAGACTTTGAATGGCGAAAATCGAAAGCTATTTAATTTTTTGCAATAATAAATCTCACAGTTATTGTGTATGTGATAGAAAGTAAAAGTATTTAATATCTCTTCTAATTATCAGTGTTTTTTTAAATGCACTTTGTTGGACTACAAATTGTGGGCAAGTCAATGAGCTTTGGTTGCCGATAGAGTTCCTCGCAATCGACCTTCATTAAAGCACTTTCAGTGGCAAATATAAACAGACACAAGACAGATAGTAAGATTACAAGTACCCGCACTCGTACTCGTACTCGTACTCGTACTCGTTTTCGTACTCGTACATGATGCATGAATGCTATGATAACAAAAAAGGTTATTTGAGAACCTCGCTGAACCGGCGAGACGTTGACGTTTGTGGTTCGGTGATTGGACTGCTTATAATGAAACAGCACTGAGCACATTATACGATCAATTTACGATACGATCATGTTATTCAAAACTGTCAATGGAGCTCGACAATAGCTATACAACTATATATCAAATATGTACATACATGCAAAGTGCAATTCAAAGAACTCTACCTGAATTATATCTAGATACATAAGTATCCATACATATGTATATTAAAGTGTTTGTCTCTTTGCTCAGTGTTCAAATCACACTTCAAATTCCAAAAGCCGTCAGCTATAATTTCCACTGCACTATCCTTTTGGGGCAATAGTTGAAAATTTTTGGTTTAGCAAACTATGTTGATAAAATTCATGTGAAAATTCATGTGTTTTAAGGATTTGGAAAAATCTAATTTCTTGACGTTCTGTGATGTCAATTTTTTTAAATGTCCAAATTGGAATTTGAAAAAAAAAAGTAACACTTGGTAACACCTGCAATGTTAACCACATTTCAAAGAATCCAAAAAATGAAACAGATAACAATAAAACAGATATATTATAAATATAATATATATATAATATATGTACATGCATACATAAGTAAATACATACATACATATATGTTTTGGGAAACCTCGCAAGTAGCTGCACCACGAGGCAGTCATGCGAATTATTGCTGCAACATATTGCAGCGAATTAACTTAGAACCAAGAACTAAGTACATTCACTTGGGTCTTAAGTGGTAATGCATTTCATTGGACTTGGCCCTATAACCCAAAATTACTCATCCACACCCGGCGCTCTCTTTCGCCCTCCTCTCTCTCTCTCTCTCGCTCTCTCTCTCTGTCTAGCATAGATCTTACATAATATACAAGCAATTTGTAAGACAAATTCAATTAGCTTCTTCGGTCTGTCTGTCTGTCTGTTTGTTTGTCTATGAGTGCGAGTCAAGTAATGTGCAAAAGAAAAGTAAAATGCAAAGCTGCCACACGAAATGACAGACTGACTGATTGACAATAAGGCAGTTGACAGTCTGATTCGACTTAGCGCCCCCCATCTTCTTCAATTTCTGATTAGCCTGACAATTCGATGACGCCGACACCGACGCCGACGCCTCAGCCGGTGGGCGAATGTAAACAAATACATTCGCAATCATTTCCTATTTCCCCCTTTCTCTCAACGGCAACATCATAAAATTTCGAAAATCGATTAACGGCGCGTGGCGCCAACTGTTTCTGTTCTGTTTCTTCGCTCAACCTCAGCCCAAATGTAAACCCCAACCCCAACCCCAACCCAAGTCCAAACCGAAACCTCAACTTCAACTCGACTCGGCTCGTTGTCTTCGTCATCGGCGTCGTTGCCAGCGGCGACTTTTTGCAAGTGCAAAACTAATTATCCGAACAGAACAGCAGAGTCGCATGAATAATACTGATAAAGTAGCTGGGGATTCAATTTCGTATACAAATATAAATGAGTTGAGTAAATGAGTTGCAAATAGCCGAGCCCCCTTCTCCCCTTCTCCCCCTCCCCCCTCTCTCTCTCTCTTGCACTCCTCCTCCAAAACGATCTGGCAAATCTGGCGATCTGTGTGTGACGCATAAAAATGCTTAAATTCTTCCAACTAGTTTAGCTGCAAATGAAAATCTGTTTCCAAGAATTGCCCCCGAAAACTCCATCAAAATATCATATATCCCAAATTATATAATTTTCATTCATTGTTGTGAAAATGGGCTCAACTAGCTGGCACTTAGCACTGATATCGCGTTACATAAAAGGAAATTGTCCTAAACGCTTGCTTGCATCTTGTATAAGATTAATAAATCAAATTTAAATAAATGTGAAAAGTATTATAACTAAAACCATATGTAAAACATAATAAAAAAAATAAAAAAAAAACAAAAAATAAATTCTATTCCGATTATACTTCAAGTCAAGCATTCAAAATTTTAATAACTAAAAATGAATTGCAAGAATTTTTTATAAATAACAATTTAAATATTAAAAATTCATAATAAAAAAAAATTCAAATTTTCTAAATTTTAAATTTAACATTTTAGTAATTCATCATTGACCAGAAAGAAAACAAAAATTTACAACATTTCTAAAAAAATTCAAAGTGCGTATGTTGATAAATTAATAATTTTGTAATTACTCTTCATTACAATTCCATAAACTGAAAATTTCTGTGGAATTTTAACATGACATAGCATACAAGTTTCTACAAATGGTTACAACATACAACAGACCCAACTTGGAAAGTCGCAGAGCAATTAGATAACGCGAATCTAATCGTCCGTTAGCTTAAGAATAATAATATCTTTCTGGGCAGATAACGTGTATGCAACTAAGCCTCTTGGTATAGTTATAAACACAATGTTTAAACTGTGTGCTTGGCCACTTGATGCACTTATCTGTTGCAGCAAAACTATATGATGCCAATGATTACAATGTTTAGGTTTGTTTTTGGGTTGTTTAGGTTAACGATTGTATTTAACTTTTAAAGTAGGATTTTCACTGCTAGCAAACGTTTTAAAATACAATCTTAATTTTCAGCCAAAGTCAACTCAATGAAAAAGTTAATAATTGTCCCCCAGAGAATATATCGTAATAAAAATAAATACAATAAAATAAAAAAGTGAAATAATTCCGCAAGCTAGCAAAGTTTAACAGCATTTGTGCTAACTTTGCTAGCTTTTGCGTTGCCGCATTTTAAAATAATTGAATTTATGTACATAAATATATCAATATAAATACAGTTATTTGATTTTCTAATGTAGCAGCGAATGAAATATTTTGACAGCCAGATTAACCAACTGACAAACCTCATGCATTTATAATAAATTCGTTTCTATCCGTCAACTGTATTTATTTACACACATGAATGATGCTTAGTGTATCTAAATTACGCATGTCCATATATTATGAATGGGCTGGTAACGCTCAGCGAAAAGCTAAAACTGAAGCTGGTCGTGCTTTCGCACTCGCTGGTGTACCAAACACTCCATATCAAAGAGATTATTAATATTTTACTTTTATCGTTCTTTCATTTTTCGGCTGATAACGAAAGCCACGCATCAGATTAAGCGATAACTGCCGCTGATGTAATGCGATATGCCGCCGTATATGAATCATCCGACGGGTTTCTGATTAGCAACGTTTTTTTGGCTCTTTATTTAAACTACCTTTTTTTAAACAAAAAAAAAGCTCCTAACTGCAGAGCTTCGAGTATTCGCGTTTGGTAAAGATAGATATATATATATATATTTTTTTTTAAGTTTAGAAAATAGTGTAATCTTAAAAAAGGGAATATATTAAAATTGCAATTGCAAAAAACAAATTTCAATTGAAATTTTTTCATCCATAATAATAATTTCTCTTTGATTTAATATGCACGCCCAACATAAAATACCCAAATGGAAAATCTTTAATTTCAAACAGTTTTTTAGCTTTTGAATAAGCGCCCGCTTAGTGCATTAAAGTTCTCAGCTAATCAATTCTGAGCACTGTTCAACGACAATTCTCATAGAAATCAATTTGCTTTTTCCCAAGAGAAAATTTCTCATTTAATACATGGAAAATTGAAATGAACTTATAGTATATTTAATCGGAAAACGCATTAAGCTCTCTGCAATTGCTAAATCGCCGCTTTTTCATCAAATATATTTGGTTGGTTACACAAAATGCTTGATTTTGCTTAATATATTTAACGTTAAAACGTTTGATACCATTTTTCGATTAAATTTTTCACCTCAGTAGATTTTTGAAATTTCTTTCAATCGTTTCTACGCTAAATCTGCAAAGCCCTATTTTCCCATAAAACTATATATAAATATATAAATTCAATGGATATGAACAAATGGTTTTCAATTTAATATAAAATTTCTAAAAGCAGACAACATTCAAAAGAAAAGTCTGAAAGATTCGAATTGGCGATACAAACGATTTTAAGACACAATTTTTAGAGAACTTTAACTTCTGGACTTTCTAATACAATACTACATTTTATGCTCAATTGAAAGAAAAAAGTGTAAATCAAATTTAGGTATGATTTAATTGCAAAAAGATTTGAAATTGGGTGCCATATTTTAAAACACAAAAGAACACACTGAAATTCTGTCGATTTAAAAAATGATTTTACTTACTTTTGTATAGAAATTTTGAATAATCACAATCCATGTTGTTGCTGTTGCTGTTGTTGTTTGTTGCTGTTGTGAATGTCTATTGCTGCTGCTGTTGTGTTGATATAGACATGAAGCTGCTTTTAGAGTTGCTAAATTGATGCGACGTCTGTTGTTGCTGTTGTTGTTGATGGATTTGATTGATTCACTGCATTCGCACTGCTTTGCGCTTTTGCGCCATTTAGTGCACAACAATTATAAAAAAAAATGAAAAAAAATTCAAAAACACACACACACACACACAAATAATATAATTAGCTGCGGGCGGGCGGTTGGGTGGTGCTGAGGGCCGGCTCCGGGGCTGTGTCGAAAGCTGCAGCGTTGACACAAAATTTGAAGATTGCCGCCGGCGACGGTGTAAGAAAAACTGAAATTCGAATTCGAATTCGAGTGGCAGTTCGAAGCAACCTTCTGCTGCTTGGGTTGGATTCTTGTTGCTGTTGCTGTCGCTGTTGTTGTTGTTTTATTGACACTTGATGGGCGCTGTTGCCATGTGTTGCTGTTGTTGCTGCAGATTTTTGTTATTGTTGCAATTTAATGCCACTTTACAAGCATGTATAACATTGTGAGTTTTTGGTTGTTGCTGCTGCTACCGCTGCCGCTGCTGCTGTTGCTGCTGCTGCTGCTGTTGTTGTTTTCGCTTTTGTTTTGCTTTCATTTACACTGTACTAGTTGGTGCAGGTGCTGGCATGTAACAAAGCGCACACACACACACACACAGATACAGCGCGTACGTGTGTGTGTGACAGTCGCATATTCTTCGGCGACTGTCGCCGCAGCACAATTCTAGCAATGCTTCTTCTTGCTTCGCCGTAAGCTTTTCTTCTTTTTCAACTCTCGTTTGCAGGTGGAGCCGTTGCTGCTGCCGCCGCTGCTGCCGCTGTTGCTCTTCCGCTTAACTGTATCTGTATCTTATCTGGGCGCGCCTTTTGCTTTTTCTTTAACTAAATTGAAATTTGAACATCAACATGTGTTGAGTGCTTGTTGTTCTTCCATTTATTATGCAGAGACGCGTGTTACGAAAAAAGGCGCGCAATCTCTGGACGTTGTTTTCTGTTGTTGCCTCCGATGTTGGCCCGGTGCAACAGTTGCGCTGGCGTTTTAACCACAAACGACGACTGTCGCAGATGCACCGCAAAAAAATGCACAAAAACAACAACAAAAAAAACAGTTGCGTACGTAAAATTGTCGTGTGTGCCAAGAACAACAAAGCTTTTCATAAAGCACCGAAAAAAAAAGAAAAACACACGCACACTCAGGCACCGCACGCAGTTGCTTTCAATACATAGCTAGGCACATAACTGTGTATGTACATATGTATTCATGTTTATATGTATATGCAATTATAATTCGCCTTTTTGCGCTGCCGTCGCCGTCGTCGTCGTCGTCGTCGTCGCCGCCGCCGCCGTTGCGAATTTAATTTAATATCTTTTTCTATACTTTATTTTTGTTGCTATTTTGTTTTGCCCTGCGCCTGTAGGCGGCACGCGCTGGCCAATGTGTTACTTTTCATGTATATCTTAACAGATGATTCTTATTTGAATGCGGCTTCTGATTGGATTCTCTTTGGACATTTTTTTCTTGGAACGCTTTTCTTACAAACGCCGCTCTATGCTCCGGGCCAGAGAGTCAAAGACGAAATGTGCTTTGAATGTAGACACACTGACACACGCACAAGCCACACACACATAGATACAGATATATTGTACATACATAAGTTAAAAGAAATTTCCGATACGTATTGTCTAAGCTATTTGGCTATTTGATTTAAATTTGTTAACTACGTGCTGCGCTTGCTTTCGCATACAAAATGTGACGCCAACACAACCGACGGTATAAACAAAACTACCAATACGAAATTAGCTCAAAAAGTATTTCAGGCAAAAATTAAAACAGCAAAAGCGCTCATTGCGCGCGAGCGAGCCGTGAAGTAAAACTGCCAACCTACCCACACACGCGCAAGTAAGCAGAAACACACACACACACACACACACACACACACACAGACAGACAGCACACGAACCATGCCCGAAGACCGAGCCCCAACAGTTTGTTGGATACGCGCGCGACACACACACACACACACATACAGCCATGCATACATATACAGCGAATTTACTCACCGAGTTGGTCCCCACCAGCTGAATGGAGTGCACGCCGAGAGTAAAATACCACTGAGCCAGAAAGAGCGAGCGAGACACAGTCAGATTAGAGCGAGCCGACGGCGAGTGAGAGAATGCTGCCCGCTGTGTCTGCCGCATGGGAGCGAGCGAGTGGAGTGCGCACAGCGCATGAATCAGCTTCCGCTGTTTCTGTTCAATGTTGTTGCTGTTGCTGTCGCTGCTGCTGCCGCTGCTGCTGCTGCTGCTGTTCTTCTTGTTCTGGTTAGCTGGCGAAATGAGTTGCGCTCAAACACACATGTTGTTGCTGCTGTGCTTCGAGCGCTTTTGCTTGCGGCGACGGTATAAGAGACAAAAGCAAAACACTTGCTGTGACTGTGACTGCAACTCGGCTCTCAATAACAATGTATGTGCCAGCGAGTGAGCAAGTTTATGCGGCGCACGAATTGCGTTCAATGTGGGTGGAACGCATGCTGCTTGTTTGTGCAGATTTGAGCATATTTGTACTCGTATGTACATATTTGTTGCAAACAAATTATTTTATAGCTATCATTCAACTAATATTTATGTTTATATGCATTCGAGATGGGTGTTTTTTTCAAACATGTTCAAAAATATCAACAACGAAAGACTTACAATTTTTTTTAAATGGTTTTTTTTTTATCCCTTATATCTTGCCATATTTATGTATATTTTTTATTTCTGAAATTTCTGTGATAAGTCGTGTTGGCTTTTTAAATATTTTTTCCTTTAACAAATTGTATGATGAAAGAAAAAGGAAAACCCAAAAAATACGCGAATTTAAACAGTAAAAATGAATGCACGTTAAGATAAGGTTAAAACTCGTTGAAATAAATATTATTCACTGGCAAAACTGTAGACCTGTTTTAAACCTTTCCCAGTGTCTTGGTGACTTTCAAAAACCTTTTTTTTTTTTTTTTTTAATAAAAAAACGTCCCTAAAAAAACCGAAATCTAAATACCTAAACTTTAGTGCAGTAGAAATTTGTTCGTGTATAAGCCAAAAACATGATTTTTAAATATTTCAAATTCGTAGATTAATTGTGTTCTGTATAAACCTTTAGTATATATTGTAGATAAATTGTTATCTTGTACCTCGATTCAGTTGAGTAGTTTTTAAATAGAGCCCAGGTTCCCGAGGTTCCGTTTAAATATAGAAATATTCCCAAATTAATAAAGATTTTTTAAGTCAAATTATAATACTGTCATATATCATGTCACGATATCAAAGACGTCCAAAGCAAAGTGTAAGCGAAACGCGAGAGCGACGAAGGAGATAGAGAGAGAAAGTGTGTGAGAGAGGGGGAGAGCAAGTGAGAGAGCGAGAGCGAGAGTAAGCGAGTGGTCGTGTTAAAAGAAATGAGTGCAATTGCACGTGCGTTTATGTGTTTGTATTTGTGATTGAGTGAGTTTGAGTGCGAGAGCAGCTCCTTTAAGATACTTATGCGTCGATTACCAGGCTCTCAACGCGGCACTTAACACAAATAATTTTTTTTTTCAATTTCTATTTTGGTTTTATCATTTGATGTTTTGGCGCCGGCTCAGATCAAAAGTTGACTTCCTTACAATGCCAGGGAGCATAAATTAATAATCAATTTACTTGCATAAAAGCGAATCTATGTACACATGTGTAATAGTCTATATATATTTTGTGAATATGTACTGTAATTTCAGTTGATTTGTATCAAAACTAACTAAAATTGACTGCGTGCTAAATGCTATATATGCACATACATAAGTACACTTAGAGAAAAATACCCTTTTAAATGCAAGTACAAGTAAGATATAATTTGCACCGATTGGTAGTTAAGACATCACAAACATTTCGTTCTTTTAAATTAAGTCTTATCTCTCTGACTTAAGGACAAAATACTCATTACAAGAATTTGTCACATTATTTTTAAAAATGTTGGCCGTAATACACAATGCCGTAAATCGAAGCAGAAAAGCCCATAGAATTGAACTACATTGAAAAATTTATAAAACTAAAAATTTGTTTACATATTCATTACACAATTTAATCAAAAATGAACAATAGAATTCAGTTCATACGTTTATACTATATACTGCATGTATATTGAATTTATTATTAATTGGATAACATTTCATTGTAATTGTTTGTTGTTTATTATTAATTAGGCAGGAGAATACTTTTTCATTTTTCATTTCGTGAGACATTCTTAATGAAAATACCATTATTTTTTTTTAGATTTAGTACTGTATTTTAGTCCTATATTTAGGAGCTAAGGCAATACAATGCAATTATTTAAATACGAATTTTATTTTTGTTTTTAAAAAAGTAATTTTCAACCTGACAATATTTTGCAAATGCGTATACTTGATTTTTTCTTTCGGTGTGTGTAGCCTATATATACATATGTTATAATTACTAAGAATTCTTGATTAATTTTTCATTCATAAACTATGTGTGTATGTGTGTACATAACTACGCGTGTGAATAAATGTTCATACATACATGTATGTATGTACATCGTGTATGAAATTTGCGTTTGTTGAACCCCATGAAATTGTCACTGGCCACAGGCAGTTAAAATGCACGCCTCCAATGCATTAATTGCTGTAAATTGAACAAAACATACATGCGCACATATACTTATGCATGCGCTTGTATATATACAGTATGTATGTATGTATGTAGCGCCTAGTGGGGTGCGACATGCGATCTACGATTTCAAACTACATCCATTGCAGGCAAAAATTATTGGTAAGGGGCTGTGAAATGGGAGGGGGAGGGGGCTTTAGCTAGGCTTACGAGAACAGCGACATTGTTGCGCATATTGGCGGAGTGCGTAATTTGCCGCCTTCTGCATGTTGCTGGGTCGCCCCGAAAAAACAGCTGTTCGCTGCGCGCCTTTTCACTCAATTTTCCGACTCAAGCGAGATGAGCGGCGAGCGGCGACCTGAGAGCGGCGCACAGCACGTTGCCGCAAGCGTTGTGGGGGGCGATTCATCGCAGACGCACAACGGCAAACTTTGAATTTATGAAATGGCCATAATATTGTGGTCACACGAACCACACGCACACGCACGCACACACACACACACACACACACACACACACAGGCACACACGCATGCACACTACATTTAAATCAAGATAGAAATATTGGAAGCAACTCAAACTCGGCTCTCAACCGCATGATGAGGTTGTCGCTGGTGGACACCCCGGGGGTTGGGATTGTGTCGCTTGGATCGCCCCAGAGCGCGCCTCGGCAATTTAGCTTCGTGCTTAACGACGCCAACTGCGCACGCCACGCAGCGGCAGTCTCAGGCTCAGTCGCAGTCTCCGTCTCCGTCTCAGTCGCCGTCGCAGTTCTTGAGCGATTTAACGGCAATCGACTTGACAGTTGTAACTCATTGTCTGCCACTGTCTCTGCCACTGTCTCTGCCTCTGTTGACCCGGCCCGCCCACAATGCCCATTGCGTATGCACATGTGTGTGTGTGTGTGTGTGTGTGCTGTGTGTGTGCACAGTGGGGCCTGTGTATGAGCGTATTTGACCATTGCCCATTGCCTGTGGCCAGGCAAATGGCAAAATGTGCTTCGGGGCGGCAGTGACCTGTTCTATGGGAAGACTCAATGCCTTTTGCCGATTTGTTCTCGAAAGGTTCGTTCATTATTTGATTTGGCTGGTAGCGGGGCACTAAAAATAATTTCTACTTCACGCGTGTAAGGGGCAAAACATCATTAGACATTAAGGCTAGTGTGTTGAAAGTGAACAAAACAGCTCAGCATGTGTGCAGACGGTCGATGTCGATGTCTATGTCTATGTCTATGTCGATCCGCAGTCGGTCTGTCTATATATAAACGCAGCACAAGACAAGATAAGACATGAAAACGAATAAAATACGAGTACAATTCAAGATGAGATATTCAGATACATACCCATATTCTACATACAGACACACATATATACACACACACACACATACATACATACATACGTACATACGAACATACGTACATATACTTGTACTAAGCAACAGCATCAAGAGTCTAGCCAAAAAAGACTTTCGTATTTAAATGAACGATTCATTCATTTGTATTTACACATTTCTTTCAGTGTATTTGTTTACACGTTCGTGTGCATAAATTTGACCTTACATTATAATATTTGGCACTGAATTCACAAGCACACAACTATCGGCTTAACTTTTAAAACCAATGTTTTATCAATTCGGAAAACCCAACAGCTTGTTGGCTCTTGTACCATGAATATTTTATAGGCAAACTTATTTGTCGACCAATAATTGAAATATGATATACTTTTTCTATCAATATCACCTTCTTAAACGCTGGATTCTCAGGCACTTTTATTTTGTTCTCCAATATTAAATAATGTACAATTAATATGAATTAAAAATAAATATAAAATCGTGTGGTCCAAATTTTGCTTTAGGTGTAACAGAATTCGAAAAATACATATATTCCCATTTCCACGTCTTAAGCCCAGGCTGCAACCCTGTTCAAAACATAGCCGGTTTGAGACCGGATATCTATTTTCTAAAATCATAAATAAAAACTTGAACCGTACCTGAAACTGTTAAATTTTTATTATATTGACAACTGAAAATTTTGACGACAAAAATATTTATTTATTTATTTATGTATACACAATATATTAAGAAAATAGAAAACTAGAAGTACTAGCAATTAAGTCCAGGCAAGTCGGTGCCTTTATATTAATGATTTTTATAGTTTGTGGAAGAGTTTCCAATTTTTTTGTTTGATATCATAAATATATGTTGCCCGACCTCAGAGTCATTTCTTAGACAACGGGCTTAGGCCTCGTTAACAAGCATGACTTTCCATTAATCTAATAGAGTCGTGGTCCATTATTATCCAATTTGATGCACTCATTTGCCATACGTTGGGTAAATAGAGTACTTACATGAAAGCTTCTCAGGGAGATCCATCAGATATATGCATGTCTAGGAATTTAACGAAAATATATTAATTATAAAAATATATGATGCTTAAGTACACAAGGGAGCACATGCCTACATTTAAAAAATTGCCTTTTTGATCATGTTTTAATTAAATTGATTTTTAATCTAAGTCTCATTTATTTGTTAAAATTTTAACAATCAAATTGTCAGGGGCCTTTCTAGCCCATTTTGGAATAAAATTTGATTTCAATTTCGAATGCAGAATATTCGCTCATGATCAATTATTACTACTATTACTAAAACCTTCACTTATTTTGAATTGAATGATATACAAAATAAATAAGCAGCGAAAACTTAGGTTTAGGTAGCGTCATCTGAGCTTAAAGCTTTTCGCAACAATAAAAATGTAAACATCATAATGTGTTTTGTGTTAAAAATAAATAAAATTAATGCAGTCGTGCATAAATTTTATGTAGAGTTTTCCTTACATGAACTTAAAGCTTGCTTTAGATATTTATTTTCATTTATTTATTTGATTTAATACATTAAATTCAAATTAAATACCTTAATGCTAGTTGAAAGATATGCCTACAAGGGTCCTTCAGCTGAAGATGTTTATTTTACTCATAGTCAAATCCTTTATTGTTCTTGGAGCTCCTTTTTTTATTTATTTCCCTCCGAGTACGATAGCATAGCTACTTAAAAGAAGAGCCCAACTTCAGGGATGGTAATTCTTTTAAACAAAAAATATACTGGGGAACCCTTAAACCAAAAAAATTGTACATTAGTGTAATATTATTATATTATATTCAATATATATTGTATGTTGAATTAATTTTGTACGAGTTTGTTGTATATAATAAGTAAAATAACTTCAAACAAATATGTATGCAAAAGTAAATAATTCAATTATTATTATTAAATGAATGAAAAAATACATTTTCAATTATATTGTAAATGTAGTATGTGTGTTTTTTCTCTTTCTTATAAATGGCAAAAATGTTTCACATTAAATGAGCAAAATGCAGGCACTGTGCACTAATATTTTTCTTTTGCGCTTCGGAATTTTTAATATGACTTTAGTTATTTTTTGTACCTTGGTACGGAAAACGGCAAACAGCAACAGTTGGAAATGTTTTCTTTGGCAGCCCCACAAAGTAGGCACGGATGGGGGATCATTGGACAACTACGTTAGCTCCGAGTTTCTGCAATTGTACGGTTTTCAAATTTTTTTGTTTTATTACTTTTCCAAAGTATTTGCTTACGTATATAAATACTGGCAAAAAGTAGGTGTGTATTTGTTGTGAAATTGCTTTCTTTGTTAGTTAGTTGGCTTATATTAGGCCATCTAAAGAGCACTTTGAAAAACACTTGGAATTTTTCATTGCCAATTACGGCCGGCTAGGCAAATGCAAAATGCGAAAGAAGAACAAAAAAAAATAAAAAAAATATGTGAATGCATTCCGCACAGTAACAGACCCAGGCCCTGAACCCCGGGAACCCCGAATCCAACACAAAACCGTGTGCAGTGAGTCCAACCCCAATCGCTCGTCCGACTTGGGCCAAAGTGAGCCGCCAGAAAAGCTGCCGCAGACGAAACCAAGAAAAAACAAATAAATTCCAAAACGAAACGTTAAGAATTTTACATTCGAGATACTTTTATCAGCTGCTGCTGCTGTTGCAGTTGCTGCTGCTGCCGTGGCTGCCATGACTGCTCCGATTGCATTCCCGGCTACAAGCCAACCTGTTACAACATGCAATCGACAGGCCTCAAACAAGGCGGAAAACGTAACGCAGCCTGCAATTGCAATTGTGAATGAGTGAACGTATCCGAGCGTGGCGTGAATACCTTCCTTCAATTTCGACCACTTGAAACAAGCAAAATAAAATATTGGAAATAATAATAATAATAAAATAATAATTGACTCATTCTAAAAACTTATTTGGACTTTTTTTTATTTATTTTTCATTTTATTTATTTTTATTATTAAAATTCAATTTATAAATTAAAAACGATATTAGATTACATTTGCTATTGTATACAACAAGCACCACTAGACCAGCACCACGAAAACAATGTTGGTTTATTACAGATTGAGTTTTTATTTGTTGTTTATTGTTTAATTCGATTGAGCTTTAATATAAATTCTATTCATATGTACCAATTTTTGAATTTTCGCAAGCATTTTTCAAGAGTATCTCATATATTTTGAAATAAATTTTTTTTTTAGTATATTAATTTTTATAAAATATTTCAAGGATGAAAGTTCAAAGAATATTTATTTTTAATAAATTACAATAGGTGTAACTGTCACCAGCGTGACAGTTTTATTCATTTATATTTATAGGTTACGTTATTAGATAACTTATTGTATTTGGTTCCTGACCCATGTACTATTTACATAATTGTATGAATTGGGCGTCGTTTAAGATAATAATAATTGAAATCGATGGAAAACGGCTGCAATATTACCATTTCACTCATAAAAGTCATGAGTTAAGCAGGGCATCCATACGCGATCATGCATACGAACTTAGCTCGGCTCAGCAAAATGTTACTGGGTTTCTGGAATCAGATGGCCAATTACGTGTGAGGTCTTCTACGAGAATCTGATTATAATGCGCTTAGCAAAAATACCGCCTATGTTACCGAATCAATACTTGAAAACTTACATAACACGTAACATCTTAAGAATCAAATAGTAAAGTTTAATTTTAGAAAACATTTATTGATATATATATAAATATAATTACGAATATTTAGATTGAGGGTCAGGTCCACTGAAAATCGTATTTTCTGTGAGTATACATCGTAAAAATTGTTCGTTTCGGCATTATTTGATGATCCATTAATATATTTATGTGAATTTAAAATCAAGCAGCCAGAAAAATTAATTTGGGGCTGCATTCCTGGGACCTTAAAGACAGAATATTGTGCAACATTCCGCAAATAAATCATCTCGATCGACAAAAGCTTACATATCTTTAAAATGTTGCTATATCGCCGTCTCTCCATCGGTTTTTATTATTAATATCTTAACGACACCTTATTAAAGCAGTTATGTTAATATACGGCTGAGAAACTAAATACAATTCTTTTTGACTTTTCCCCGAATTTTGAAGTGAAAAAATCGTCAAAAATATCAAGAAAGAAATCATTATTTTCTTAATTCCAAATTGTTAGTTGCAAAACTAATGATTTAAATTTAAAAGTGTATTTTAAACTCATTAATATATATATTCACTAGATTTTAGGAAACGTAAAGGTTTTTAAAATTGGTTATAAAGTTCTCGAGGTCTAATAAAAAATACAGGCTCGTCTCTGAAAAAAGCTTAAAAACAAAAATTCCTAGATTTTTCAAATTAAAAAAAAATCTTACCATGGAAAAAACATTTAAGGTGTTTCTTTTGTCTTATGTATCAGAAAAGTAGGTTTGGTAAACAATACAATTTGGGTGTTACCTATTGTTATAGGTCACACCTCAATGACTTTTTTCAAACGTATTTTAGATATTTAGTTTGAAGTTTGGAAAGAGTATGTGTTCAGGAGCCTTACAAGTCAGAAATTTTATCATTTTACCATGCTTTTTGGCCGAAGATTTACTGTTCACTGTTAAAAGTAGTGTTTATACTAATTTTGACACCCACAATCGATTTAACATAAAATTTCAGGATTCTACATTTTGAAAAAAATTTTTTTTTCCGAAAATGAGTAAGACGAGTATAAGTTTTCTTTTCCAAAAAAGTAGAAAAAATGAATATCATAAAAGTGAATAAGTTTTAGTTACAGGATTGATCTAGATGACAAATAATGATCAAAATTGTATGCCTCAAAAATCGTATCTTTCATTTATTTTAATGGCAAATTTGTATAATCATAAATTTATAATAATATCTCATTATTTTGAAGTCCGCTTGGAAGCCGTACATAAAACAGAGCCAATCAAAACTGACCATATTTAATTATTTTGTTGGAAAAGTCATCTAATGTTGGCTATCAAGCTTCACGCCGCAAAATTTCAAATCAAACATATGTACAAATTAAGTATAACTTTTGAGGTAAAAAGACCCGATATTTATTTTGTAATGTCACCGATAGTACAACGATCCTCTGTTCAACTCAAAGCGTGACCGATGGTATTTTATTTATTTTTTAGGCAATATAACTACGTTTTGCGAACTACATAACTTTATCAAAATCACCGATTATTGCACGCCTTTGTTCACCTATGTGAACTAAACTAAGTAATCGCTCTAAGTCGATAGGTCGTGAAATGTGTTATCGTTGCTTCGGCCTAGCACTAGCGACTGTTAATCGCACATCTCTAATGCATATGTATATGCAATAGACACACTTTTGTGCCAAAAGGTATTTAGAGTCCGTTTAGCTGGTCAAAATCAAAATGGACAACTTGATGTTGAGGCGAGGGACGAATGCGATCATCAACTGTGAGTAAATGTATTGGTTAGCCACCAAATAATGGCAAATCGGGCATTCGCACGTACATATTTCATGTAATACATGTTTGTTTGTTTTTTTTTCTTCATGGCCATTTGTGTGTATTGTTATTCTGTATATACACATATATATGTATGCATATGTAGTCAACAATATGACAGATGAGCAGCTTCAGGAATGGCGCACGGCCTTCCTGACCGAGGCCCAGCGCGAGAACTACGTGAACCACAACTTGGAGATTGTGCGCCATTATCGCACCGAGGCGATTTCCCGGGCGCCCGCCCTCGACCTAGAGCGCAATGCCATCGACGCGGCGATTGCCCGGCACGGCCTCAGCGTGTCCAACGCCGGTGGCGATGGGAGCGCTGCGAGCACAGAGCAAGCCGCTGGCCAAGACGATGCACAACCGCCGCCAAACCGTCGTCCACGCATGGAGCTGCCGGGGCACCGGAATGATGATGCGCCGAGTGGCAGCGGAACAGCGAACAGAGGGAGCTATGGCCACTATGTGGCACTGGCCCACATATTCTCCGACACTTTCGCGACGACACGAGCTGAGCCAAGAGCTCTGGCAGCTATCGGAAATGGGCGTGGCAGCAGCAGCAGCAGCAACAACAATAGGAATAACAATAACGAGCCAGAAGACTCGGAGATAAATGACATGGCGATAAAGAAGACCATTGGCAGCCTGGGCCTGCGTCGCGCCTAATAGTATTAATATTCAATTATTGAATTACATTTAGGTATGATATTTATTCAACAAATTGTTAAAAGATCAGCGTGTGCAACATATTGTTTAGATCGTATTATTTATATGTATTTATGCAGCGTTATGTCTCACAAAAAAAAAAAAAAATACATAGTAGCTACTGTGTAATGTAAATAATATCAGTTTGTATATAGTGCATTTTACATATAGTTGTGTAGCATTTAAGCGTAGAGTACTTAATCGCAGTTATGTATGCTAGTGTACATATACATAGATTCTACAAATACAGAAATATATAATATCTCATCTGAATTAAAACAAAAAACAAACAAAAAAAATGTAATTTTTCTAAAGGTAAAGGGTAATTTAATTAACCATTGAGAGACACTTGGTGTTGCCCAGCAAATAAACATTTAGCGCTGTTACATTATTGCCAAACAAAAGATGTTTGTTAATGGCACCTAGAGTCGAATTACAAAATAAAAAGGAACAAGTGTTTAATTATACACACGTTATACACATATCGTATCACATACATTCTCGTATGCTTTTGAGTCTCAGAATTTTGACCTCGGCGCTGCATTTGAGTGCAATAACTAGATGGGATATTATCTCTTTTTTATAACTGTGCTTTGCTGGCTCCTTTTGGGGAATGTCTTTGGGGCATTTTGCGGGCACAACTACGGGCTGAAGGGAATGGGGATCATATAGCTGGAGTAGCCTGTGGCGTTTCGCCTGTGCAGCGCCGATTGCCAGACATGTAAATTTGTATATTTTCACATTGATAAGTTAAATATTGACTAGACTTTGCTTAAGCTGCATTGGAGCTGTTGCTGTTGCGGTTGCCATCACTGTGGCCGTTATCAGTGTCATTATTCCGGCCATTATTATTAACCGCACCACGACCAACAGCAGCAACAGTTCCAGCATCCGTATCCATAGCTTCTCCCCTTCGCGAAGACCCGCTGCGGCTGTGCCTGCTGCCACTGCCCCCTGCTGTGTCCCCAGATGAGTGCATTAGACGACGGTACTGATGTAAACTGGCCAAAATGCGTATCATAATCTGTGCAGGTACCGTTATGGTGTCGCGTGTCTCCACTAGCATTATCTCGTTGCTCTTGATCAGCTGCAAGGAAGTTGCATTTATATAAAATATGCATATTTACATACATATATATGTTGTACGCACCCCTGCTGTTTCGCCCTCGTCAAAAGTGGGCGTTGCTCCGATTGGCGCCCAGACTTTAACATTGTAATCGATGCCCGAGCTCAGCAGATAGGGCAGCGTGGGATGCGGCTGCACACGGTTCACTACACGATGATCGGCTAATAGAGTTTTGACCACTTTGCCCGTCTGCCGTTGCCAAACAAAGATGTGGCCACAATCCGAGCCGGACATGATAAAATCGTCACCCCAGAAACAGGCGCCCTTCACCATTGTCCGCGAGTTGCGATGTCCGCTAAACGACATTTTAACGTAGTCGAAATTGCTCAGCGGATACTCTCGCGCATCTTCCGAAGCAGAGTTCTTCCTAACTTCTGTGGCTGCGCCACATGTGCTTCTAGCGGCCTTGGCATCTACAAAAGTAAAGAAAAATTTTAAGTCAATTTATTGCATTTCCTTTCAAGTTTAACATAGCCCAAAATTAAAATATTTCATTTGTTTATCAACTATAATTCTAGTATTTATTTTTATGACACAGTTCAGAGAGAGAAAATACATACTAATCAAAAAATAAATATGTCAATTATTTTATTGTTCGTCTCTAAGGATATATTTTTATTTCTATTAAATTGATCTTGAAGAAAAGTGGGTGTAGATATTATTGTTTATTTTTTAAGTTGATGTTCTTTCAAGGCTTTAAATGATATGTTCAAAAATTTGTTTTTTATGATTAACATAAAACTAAAAAGCTATAAATTATAATGTTAACTATAATTATAATATACATCATTTTTATAAATATGCAAAAAACAACTGTGGCTCGGTTTGTAAAACTAGTTTTCCACATCTATGAAACCTGGTAGTGGTTTAAGCCTTAATACGTCGCATTTTTGTATGTTAAAAAGGAATATATTCTATATTTTAATTAGAAAATAAGTAAAACATTTTCATTTGATTCGGTTCATGATTTAAAAAATATTGGAGTTCCAGGTTCGAACTTGTTTCGTTCAAAACTGGGTTGCAGACTTGATGCTAAGTATCCCAAGATTAATCTTTTGGTAGACTGCTATCACAATTTGTAATATATAATATAATGTAATTTAAAACAATAATAGGTACAGAAAACAGTTAATTATAAAATAAATTGTATGCTAGGTAGTTAAGAAAAACAATAAAAATAAAAATAAAAGTTTCTTTGTGAGCAAACACAGACCTAATACCCACTTTGTCATGAAAAAATGGAAATTTTGGCTATACACCTAATACTCTTATTACACGAATTTGAAATACCACGCTTTAAAACGTTGACATTTATCTCTTTTTATACGAATTGATTTTATTTAACAGGATATTTATATTCTATGTATTCTCTATTTTCACTCCTCACAAAATATACATTTTAACTTCGCATATTTTTCTTATCGATTATATGCGAATTTTCTGTTTTAGTGCGATCCCCCAAATTATACATATGTAAATATTATTTTATTTTTTTTATATTAATGATTTTCTGATATCATATATTTTCTAATATATATATAAAAAATAAATTGGGTAAGCCCGGAAAAGTGAACTCTAATTAGAAATTTGTAATTTTGTTTATTGTACTTTTTAGTTCCTCTTTTTTTTAGGTCTGAAGCCAATCTATAACTATTTACTATATTCATATAACTAATATCTTTTTTGGGAACGTATCCTTCGAGTAAAAAGAGAATTAGGTGTATGTATTTGTTGTACTTATTTATTTTCGTTGACACTCGCTTTGTCGAGTGTTTTTTAAATAAATAAATAAATAAATAAATAAACAGATATGTGGATATGTCAATTTATGTATGTAAATATAATGGCATACCTGATAGAATCGTGGTTCTCTACATATTGTTTTTAACCCTTGGGTGCTACGTAATGCTGTGGCCAGAAAACTGCCCCACTTACCATCACCAGCCGAGTTGGCAACTGCTGGCGGCGACTCCGTTGCATTGGCCGCACTGGCGACAACGCTTAGGAGGCTGCTGTTGGCGCTCCTCGACGCCTCGTTCTGGTTGTCCAGGGTGCGCAGGACGGCGTCTTGCCAGGACATGTGGCCCGTTGTCCTTGGGCTGCTGCTGGTGGTGCTCGTGCTGCTGCCGCTGCTGCTGGCGTGGTTGAGGGCCCGTGACTGACGGGTCTGTGAGTTGAGCATGCGAAAGATTTCATCGCTGAGGCGACTCAGCACGCCGGGCTCCAGTGGGGGACGCGCCTGCCCCAAATTGGGCCGACTGGGGCCCTGCTCGGCGTTGGTCATCGAATTTGGTCCTGTGTCGGACCAGTCGCCGCGGAAGCGCAGTCGCGGCATCTGCGGCTCCGGGTCGTCGTCGCGCCGCAACTTGGGCGTGTAGCAGCCGCTCTTGAGTAGGTCGGCATCGTTGTAGCCGGGATGCCGCAGATCGAACAAATACAGCTGCTCCATGGAGTAGCTGACCAGCAGCTCGGACTCGTCGGCGCTGAACTTGACGCAGGTGGGACGGTAATGGCGACGCGTGAACTTCATGGGTATGGGATATGCCTTCAATGGCCAGGTGATGCGCTCCCGGTCAGTGCCCGGCGAGAGCATGCGTCGATCGTACAGCCGCACAATGGAGTCCGAGCAGCCGATAGCCACGTTATACGGATTGATGGGCGCCACGTCCATGGCCGTGACGGCGCACGGTGCCGTAATGAAGATGTGCTTGTCGCAAACGGACTCCGCACAGCGGCTGCTGACCCTCAAATCAATGCAGCGTACGGTGCCATCCTCGCCGCAGCTGAGGAACATCCGCGGACAGTCCGGCAGCGGCAGAACATCGTACGTGCTGCCGAATGCGTGGCAATCGAAAAAGTTGGCATTGCGACCGGCTTCGCCAATGAGAGCATCGTCCACGCATCGGCCGGGTCCGTAGGGTGCCAGGAATTCGGTGTGCATGACAATGCCCTCGCCGGAGCAAGAGATGATCGCCTGGTCGTTGGAGTGCGGCATAAAACGTGCGCTAAATATGTGACGCTTGTGCAGCGTCTTGGTCTTAACCGCCACCCGACCGCTCTTGGCCTCGGTGATGACCAGATAATTGTCATCGGAGCCGGATACAATGTGCGTGCCGCTGGCATTCCAATTCACCGTGTTCACACACCCGCTGTGCACGTTCAACGTGCTGAGCAGACTCAAGCGCTGCACAAAATCCAGCGAATCTGAAAGCAACCAAATCGATTACAACCCATATCAATATCGATCCAAACTGGTGGTCGCCACTCACTCTTGCAGCTGGCCTGCAGGTTCGCCTGGGCACCGCTGCCCGGATTGTACGGATAGTTGCTGATGCACTGGTGCACACTACGGCGCTGTCCCCTGTCGGTCATCTTCGAGTGCCTCGCTAAACGCGTGTGGGTTCATTTGTATAATTAGACAGTTGCTGAATTTGATGGCCCCGTCGTAGATATGAGCAGGGAATTCGAACAAAAGTACTATATACTATATGGAAAATACTGCTTTCGCCGCTACGAAGATCTAATACCCTTGTAAGTGTCTAGAAACAGAAGTGCTGCTATGCCAGCAAATACAGTGATCGCTCGAAAATGTGAATTTCGAAAAAGAAAGTTTTACAGCTCTCCTGCAATTACAATTTGCAATGCAACTGAATAACGAGGATGCGCGTTCGAATCCCAGGCTAGTGTCTCTTAAATTAATTATTGTCCACAATTAATTTTGTCCACAACTATTTCCCATACTTTAAATAATAAAGAATTTTTGGGAATAAGAATTCTAGATCAGCAATTACAATTTGTAATATGTACACTAAATCTGTATTTATGATTTTCATTTTCTTTTAAACTTCTGTTTTTAGCACTTTAAAATAGATAATTTTGGAAAGCCCAAGTGAACAGCGATATTGCGGGTTCGAATCCCAGTCTAGGTTTAGTTGTTAATAGTTGATAGTTTACAACTATTTCCCATAAATTAAATAATAAAGAATTTTTAGAAATCACAGAATCACACATCTTGATCAACAATTACAATTTGTAATATATATATATTAAATCTATATTTATTATTTTCAATAATTTTTTTTTTACTTCTTTTTTTAACACTTTGAAATTTGAAATTTTGTTACAACCCCAAGAAGTCGCTATGCAAAACTGTTTCATGAACAGCGAGGTTGCGGGTTCGAATCCCAGGCTAGTGTCTCTAAAAGCTGTTATTGTTGTTAATAGTTATTAGTTGACAAACTATTTCCTATACTTTAAATAGAAAGAATTTCTAGAATTAAGAGTTCTAGAGCAGCAAATACAATTGTAATATACATAAAAAAAATGTTTATTTATTTAAAAAATTTTATTTTTATTTTTGTTTTAACACTTTGAAATTGAATATTTTGTTAGAACCCCGTAAATTTGCTACACAAAAAATTTTTAATTTAACATGAAACATTTTATATTTATAAACTTTTTTTCCTAACCATTTTTATTTTTCTCAAATGAAAATAACCTGTGGAAGCTAAGCGTTCACATTAGCGAGCAACCACTGTGCTTAGTAAAGAAGCTGGCCAAACACAAATCAAACTTTACTTGACTTTTTGTTAAATAAAATAGAAAGGAATTTTCATTTTCAAACTGCGCATTTTACGTACTTTAATGAAAGCCAAAAAACCAGATAGAAAACTCTCTTCTTAATATGGTTTTATGGACTTTTTAAACTGGAACTGCGACCTTTATTTTTGGGATTTCGCGGGGAATACAATATATAAGAGAAATTTTTATATTTAAAAAAAAATTTTTTTTTCTGGTTTGTGGACCTGCCAAACTTGCTGACGCTAACTGTAAAACTGCTGACGCAAAAGGATTTTCACGATTTGAGGGGGCGGGTTGGGCGTAACTAAAGGTATACCCGAGTATTCACGAGTACTTATGCACATGTATCCGAACTTTGGAGTCCCTATCTGTCAAAGCATCGATAAATGTTGCTTTCGTGTAATCTTTTGAACATGCAACCGAGAGTATCGAAAAAAGCGAGATACTCAGCGCAAGGGTATAATAACAAAAGCACCGAGCAAAAATTGTTGTATGTGTGTGTGTGTGTGTATGCTTGTGCACAAGTGCATGTGTATGCGTGGGTGCATACATGGTCGGGCTCGACAATTTCTGTGTGTGCACACATATTTGTGTGTGTGTGTGTGCATAGAATAAAATAAAAATTATATAAAAATTCAAAACAAAGCGCCATAGAAACATTTGCATTAGCATTAACTTTTCAAATCTTCGCAAACAGCTGACGTTGCACGGTTTAAATTGAACTAGTTGAGAGGATTTCAACTATGGCATTACCTAGTTTATCCGGCGGAAAAACATTACAAATCACTATTTGGTTCTACCACACAAACACAAATTCGATATTTATTTTTATTGCGAGCTCAGCTGGCGCATAGTGTGCCCACTTTCAGTTTGCTCAAAAAAGCCAAATGGATTTACACTTGTATATACCAAAAAAAAAAAAAAACGAACAAACATTTGAAAATACATACTAGACGTTTTCTTGGCAATTTTAGCGGGTCTGACGACGTTAACAATAATAATAATAATTCAACATTGTCAACATGTTTAAAATAAAAATAAAAAAATTTTATTATGAATGTCTTAAGCCTGGAGTGTCGATATATATGTTTTAATGGCAATTTATATCAAATGTGTTTGAAAAATACTTAAATTTTGGATTCGTAAAACTTAAACTTATTTTTATAATATGTTTGATGGAAAACTCTATGGTCTCTTGTTGTCTCTAAAAGAAATATATATTTTAGCCATACATATTTTAATGTTTTAAATTTAAGTCAATCCTTAACCGGCAAATATACTGAAAGCTATTAATGAGTACATTTTGAAAGATTGTCAACTACTCTTATACAATTCAATCGATAATAGTATGTGCGCCTGACACAGAGCTGGTCACACTAAGCCCGCTGTAATTTCAGTCGTAGCTTAATATTCGAGTCGAGCGTGCGCACCAAACGCAATCTTCAGTTCGTCGTTCCAGGTAGCAACCTGTTGCGTTTTTTTTTCGTTTTGTTTTGTTTTGTTTTGGCAGTGGAAAGTGCAGCAACGATATCAACGACTGCGTCAGATAAAACTGAGCTAAAACATAAACTCACCTGCTGCAGCAGCAGCGCACAGAGCGTGTGAGTTGTGCGAGTGTCATACAAATTAGAAATCTTTTGTTTATTCAATAAATACGGCAAAAAAGGAAAAAGCCAAAACAAGAAAAAATAAAGTTAACGGACAACAAGTGCTGTTGTTGTTTTTATTTGTGCTGCCGCTGCTGCTGCTGTTGTTATTGTTGTTGTTGTTGCTGAACAGCGGAAGGTAAATATTGTTAACTCCGACTTCAAATACGCAAAATGCAAATAGTTAAAAAAAAATAGTTGTTGCGGCAAAAAGAGAATACGAAACGAGCAAACGATAAATTTTAGTGGGCGAATGTGCGGATTGTTGTTGTTGTCGCTTGCTGATGATGTGGAAAAGTGAATGAAGCAGACAAAAAACGCAACAAGTGGAAAAGAAGAGCAGTCCCGTTGCATTAGATACGCACAAGTACACTCACACTCATGGTGAAAATAATGAGTACAGCTCTTTGAAACTAGCTTTTGCCGCAGAAATGAACTTTTCAGCAGGTTAACAGTCCCTTCTGACCCTTCTGAAATGTCCTCTGAATCAAAATCTCTAAAATATGTTGAAGCAAAAAGTTAGAAATCAATTTGTCATAAGAATAAGTCTAAAATCAAATATTCCATAAGAAATCCACTCAACTATAGAAACAATAATGAATTTACCGCCTACTAACTGTAAAAAAATTAAACTACCAAATAAAACCAACCAATTATTCTTTGCAATGAAATTAAAGATTTTTTAAGAGGAAAGAAAGATGATGATGAACTTATTATTATGACCATGAGTGTATATAAATATATATAAATACATATGTATATATACCAAATTTTTAACTCATATACGTCTTTGCAGCTGACATGTCTTGCTTGTCGTCCTGCATGACACTCTGCAAGACATTTCAGCAATCTTGTCCTCGAGCGCGTCCTTTTTTGGTTATTAAAATGAAGCTTTAAAAAACACATTCCATTTTTAACAATCAGAACTTTGCAATGAGAATCTAATTAAACGGACGCTTTTCCACTGAGCTTACATTTTGTAAACTTTTGTTTGGGGCATGCATTGTTTTATGCTTTTTTTAAATAATACTCGACACGCTCGACGATATGTCATCGAGCAAGAGATTATGTGTCACTAAGATTGTCTTGTAAGCTCATGACATGCCATCAAAAATGTCACAAATGAGCGTGTCATCGAGAATTAGACTGACATCTAGCTTAAGCACACACATACATATTTACAAATGTATGTATTTGCAAGTATTTGTGTCAATTGTTGGCTCTAAAGAATAACAAATTAAAAATGCCAACCAGTTTAGTCACGCCGCCCGTAACTCGGCGCCCGTTAAACCCCCCTCCCAAAGTCTTGCCATAGAACTTGAAGCTATTGTTGCTGCCGCTTTTGCTGCTGCTTGTGTTACTGTTGTTGTTATTGTTGTTGTTGTTATTGCAGATTCTAAAAGCTGCACATCGCTTTTTGTTAAATGCCAGCGCGTAGAAAGCGACAAACCAGACAAAAGCATCAACAAAACCATTTTTATTTTTGTTGCTGTGTCTTCATCTCAAAAGGCATGGACAATAAGTGGATTGGGTTAGAGGGTCAGAGGCTCTGATCCACAGCATCAGCTTCGGAAAAGCTCACATAAAACCTAGTACAATGCACACTCGCTACTGTGAACTTTTTGCATACACTTCTGCTGCTAATCGAACCCTTGGTGTGCTGGGTTTCATTAAACAATTTCTGCTCTTTGCCCTCTGGGGATATCACTGGAATCCTAATTCTTATCTTGGTAGACTTTTACTAATAAATCTTCCTTCTCTTTCTGATCGTAGAACCATGCTTGGTGTAATCTTCTTACACAAATTAATTAACGGGCAAATTGATTCTTCTGAATTGATCAGCCAGATTAGTTTTGCAGTTCCGAACAGAATCACTAGAAACGTTTTACCGCTTTCTCTTCAAACCTGTAATAGTAACTATGCTAAACGTAACCCATTTCGGATCTTATGTTCCAACTATAATAATCTTTTCCATTTAATAAGGAATGCTACTTCCATACCTAGACTAAAAACCTTGGGGTGTTGTGTCATCATATATTATTATTATATTTATGATTTTTATTTCAAGAAGAATATCAGAAGCTGTTACTGTTAAAAGTTGTAGTTAAAAGATTGCACTTTAATAATTATTTTCTGAATTGTTTATTTTGCTCACAGCATATATTTAAAAGTTATAAGATAATGAGTATATTTACATTTTTATTTTTTATTATTATTATTGTTTTTATTTTTTTTTAAAACGCAAAAGATGTTTTTTTTAATACAGTTTTAATACAAGTTCTTATTGTTCTAAATAATAAATAAATAGTTCAATATTTTTTTTTATTTATAACAATGACAGCAGAACTATAATACTTAAGTTTTAGAAGTGGTTTTTATTTGCAAATAATTCCAGTTTCTGAAAACAACTTTTGCCATGCAAAAAAAAATGAGTAGTTTATGTTTACAATAAATAAAAATAGTCAAGCGTGAAAAACCCATTATTGTAGTACCATAATATCTGAATATTAAGGGTCTAATTTGAACTTGTATTTGAACATTTTTGGGACAGATTTTACGGTTTTAAAATAAATGTGCAACAAGGTTTTTGCTCAAGTCGACTAATGAACCGATTCCAGCAGCTTAACAGTCTGTCCCGGGCGTATTTAAATAATGTTTAATGAACCCATTTAAGCAGCTGCTGACAGACGTTTCACAGTTTATTCACCAGAAATGAATAAAACGTCGAGCAAATGATAAGATTGAATAAAGAATAAATAAACGTGCAGTTAAAACGAACAGCTAGATAAAGTTGGTTTCAAAGTCATCTAGGTAACATAATAGATCAGCTCCACAGCTATTCGGGCACTTTCCAGCAGATCATGATGATGATGTTGATAATAATGATGATGAAGATGATTCATGACTGCAATAGGCATAGATTGCATCTGTTATCAGCGATAACGCTGCGCAGATATGACGAACTATATGTGTTAATATGACGCCGCCTAAGTGTACAGAGATATAAGCAATTATATTTGCTAATCAAACGAAATAGGAATATATAATGTATGTGTGTATATACAAACATATAGCTAGTACTAGCTAGCACCTAGCACAGTGGTGTATTTTTCCGTTTCTGAAACGAGAGATGATTACACACATACATATGCACATAAATACATCAGATAAATCAGAAAAGCGGAACGAATTCGAGAAGTGCCGAGTTTGAGATAAACTTTCCCATTTCAAGAAACAGAAATGAGTGAAAAACACGACACGATATATTATTTTGTTTAATCGACAACAATAACAACAACAACAACAAGAAAAGCCAATTGAATTTGTATACCCTGTAAAATGAGCGAAAATGGGTGGAATAAAGTTTTACAAAAAGTTGTATGTAACAGGTAGAGCGAAAACACAGAATTTTGTTCAATTAATTTCGTAATATGTAATTAAGGAAAGAAGCTTAGCTTTCATATACAGCTGCGGTCAAACTAATAGTACTGCTACTCATAAGAATATTAAAAATAAGGGCTTCTTCTTAAGATATATATATATATATATATATATGTATATACATATATAAAGTCAATTGGCATTTGCTTTGGTCTGTAAAAATTATTCAATATAACACAACTATTATTGTTACCGCCCATTTTTATTATATTAATTTTTGAAAATTGAAATTTAATTATAAAGAAATCAATTTGTTCTTTTAATACGTTTTCCTACTTACGTTTTCTTAAAAAAATAGTAGCATTTTAAATACGTTTAAATTATATATACTTTTTTTAAATTATTTTTTTTTAATGCATACGTGCAGAAGAGATATAGTAATGTATATTACAACAGTTTGCATATTGCTACAGAGTATCTCTCAGTTGGGTTCGCAGACCAAAGCACTCTTGTTTTTTTTTTTTAAATTTTTTATGTGCTTTTATTAATACTAGCAATTAAATGAAGCTGTGCATTTATGCTACATACGGAGCATAGATAAGTACTCGCAGATATAAACAAGCATGTGTGTGTGTGTGTGTGTGTGTGTGTGTGTATATATAAGTATTTGTATCTCTTATAGCCGCAACGTAATGACGTTTAATGGCAATTCAATGAAAACTGAAAACTAAAAAGCTTCCCCGCGGAAAAAGTGAAATTTGCCGCTAACAAGAGACAGGGCGAGAGAAAGAGGGAGAGATAGAGACAGAGCGAAATATCGCTTGTTAATATATGAATTACTCGAATTACTCGACCTGTACTCATAGTCGCAGCCACACTCACACCCATACGCACACTCGTATTGCGTATACTTATTGTTAGCGCTGATTGCAGTCAATGTTTAATCCTCATGTTAATGCCCATGTCAATTACAATTAAAACAGCGGCCGCCGCGTGCTAATTACAATTAAAAACAAATAATTAACTCGTGAAACGCAACGTGCTGCGGCTGTTCTCAAAATGGCTGCAGCTGCCAACAGTCTCAGCACAGGCCCCAGCACCAGCACCAATATTGCCGTCGCAGCTGGAGGCGCCACCGAAGACGAATCTAAAGCGAAGCTGCACAAACAAAACGCCAGCATGGAGAACGATGACGAGGAGCCGCAGGCGCTGCCATTTTGTTTTGTTCGGGTGAGTGCTAAATCTGAAGTGTTATTGTTTTTAATATACCCTGTACAAATTTAAAATCTGTTAACAAGGGTATATTGATATTGTGCTAGTGTATGTAGCAGGCAGAAGGAAGCTCCTTGGACCCCAGTATGCATTTTCTTGATCGGGACGTCTAGCTGAGTTGATTTAGCCATGTCCGTCTATATAAACTCAACGATCTCAAAAACCACAAGAGCTAGAGACTTGAAATTAATTTTTCTATTACATAAGCAGAACTAGTTTATAATTTTTTGTTTTTTACCTTTTTCTTCGAAATCTTACCCCATTTCCATTAATATCGCTTTATATCGATTTAAAGGCAAGGTTTTCTGAGCATATCTGCGAGATTATGAGAGCTAGAGCCAAATTGTGAATTGAGCTAGAACCAAATTTGGTTAAGTATGTTCCCGTAAACCGTAAATAGAATATCAGAATATTTCACTTTTTGGATACATTCCCCATTCGCTCCGAAATTGGAGACGTATAGCCTTGCGCTTTGGATTGGATGTCCATTTTAAGTCCAATAAATACATAGAGATTGGACAATAAACTTGGATGTTATTCCAGAATTCATTTCTCATAGTGGGGTCTAGCGACTTGTATTTGTGTGTGTGCATGTGCTTTTATGTACATACATATGTATAAATGCAAAGAAGTTCGAATGTATGTAACGGCAGCTCACAGCTGTGTAGAGGTTATCTTCAGTTAGTGTTGCTTTTTTCCGGGGCGGGGCTAGAAAGCTTGCCAACAGCTACGAATCCCCCACTGCCCTCTGGGGCCACTGCCCAGCACCCTTGAACGTCTTGCAACGAGCCGTGAAGACAGCGTCACAGCAACCTCTGCTGGGCCCTCGGCACCTAATAAATAACAGTAATATCCCAACCTGAAGGCACCCAACAACTCATAAGTTAACCCAGCCAAGGCTGACCTTTTGTCATGCGTTCAGTTAGAAAAGTTTCCCATATAAATAGTATATGATAGTATTTATATTTAAGTTTTCTACACCTGAAAATGGGGTTTTAAATAAAAAATCAATGTGCATATTATCGACCCATATAAAGAATAGCTACAATAGATTAAAAAAAATGAACTATTGCATTTTACAGATAACAGAACTTAACTTTGCAAGAGTATCTAGCTTCTGAGCAAAATCTTGCTGAAAGTAAACTACCATATTATCTAGTATCCTTATACTCATAGAAGAAGAGGAAACAGCTATTACTTAAAGGAAATAAAATAATATCTGGCTAGAGTTTTAATTTCTTAACATGAGATTTACATTCATATTAATTAAAAAATATTTAAGAACAAATCGTTCTTGAAATATCAATAAAAAAAATGTTACGATTTAAGAGCAATGTTTTTCTGTAAGTGTAGGTGCAATCAGTCTAAAATTAAGTTCTTTGATAATAATGATAATAATAATAATATAAGAATAATAATATCAAGCCTGTCAGGCTGATACCGAAAATATTTGCATAGAAAACACTCTTGCCTAATATCAAGGTTTGGGTAAAACAAATATGTTTTCTTATATAACTTTGATTTTTTTCAGCTTAAACTAGCAATTAGTTCGTATGTTATTTTTATTGGAACAAGTTCTTCCAGCGATTTCAGGGGTGGCTTTTTTGTGTAATTAGTATTTATTTTTGGTCGTTCCTAACTTCTACAGCCCCACGAGCGATTAGAATGGGCGTCAAGTGGAACCGCTTTTGGGTTTGTGGCACGCAACGCTGACTCCGTGGAACCCACGGGCAACCCGCAGAACCTCTGCCCAAGCACCCAAAAGTGCCCCCGAGTTGTACGGGTTAGTGGACTCACATATTCAGCTATTGTTGCTACAAGTGTTCTGCAAGTGTTAATTTCCAACTGTTCTCTCTCTGTGTGTGTGTGTGTGTGTGCGTGTGTGTGTTTGTGCCGTAACCTTTTCCAGATTCGGGGTCGCGTTGTTCCGACTCTGCTCGCTGCCTGCTCGGACGCACGCCGCACCTTTCCGAGACACGGCAATTGCCCGCCGCTGCCATTATATACATATTACACTCGTACAATTACATTTCCCGCCCCGCCAAAAAAAAAAAAAACAAAACAAAACAAAACCAAAAAAAAAAGAATGTGTAAAACAATTTGTTGTATTTTTTTTATTGTTGCTGTTGTATTTTTTGCTTTTGTTTCATGTGATTCCGTGCTTGGCGCACTCACGACCTGCCCCCGGTGCTCAGACACGGTGCAGACATGTTAGTGTCTTGACGTTGGCCTGGCCAAGAATGATTGGCCCTTTTGATTGCTTTCTTTGCTACGCTCTACGCCGAGGTTCTCTGGCCCTTCTTTGCCACTCATAATTTGTTGGGAAAATTGTTTCGGTTCTGTAATTTGATTTTCGTTATTCCATTTGATGTGCCCCAGCAAGAGATTGCGTCAAATTGTGCGCCGGTTCAGCGCGCGATCGAATGCCGTATTTGCCAATTGCATGCTGATTGCGCTAGATGGAAAACTAACTAGATATTTTTACTAACTGTTCAACTATGGAAAGTTGTTCTACTTTGCAGGCTGAAATTTAGCTAAAATATTTTCTAGAATTGATCAGCTTTTTTGGTGCTATTTTTATACCCATTAAAAATATGTTATATAGGGTATACTGGATTTGTATGCAAATGTATGTAACAAAGAGAATATCCAAACTTTCACAAAGATCTTTAACAATAAGTTTCAAGTCGATGAAAAACAGAAAAGTTTCAATCAGCTGTTTTACGCCAATTTTACACATTTGCAAGAGTCATTTTTATAATTTTCTAGCAGTTAATTTTTATAAAAAGACTATGTATATATTAAGATCTTTACAAACTGTTCAGAGGTTAAATAAAGTTAAAGCTTTTATAAATGCAACTGGGGCTTGTTAGGGCCGTTTCCTTGAGGCTTGGCTATAGGTATATTTAAGAGCCCAAATTCATAAAAAATCAGCTGTTCGCTGTCGTTGCAAACGACATTAGCCGACGGCTGTCACCCTTTTTTGTTGTGGCGGCAGATTCAAAGTAATCAACACAATCACACGATCACAAATCAAAGCCAATCAGCCTCAAGCTAGTCTTTTCACCCACCCATATAAAAAGAATAAGTTATAAAAATCAACGTAAAAACTTGATTTCTGTGTGTTTGATTTGAAGCAGCCAACGCCCAAAGCGCACACTGCCCGATATCCCTAAGCCAAGTTCGGAGCCGAATTGCAGGCGTGTCCAGCTTCCAGGTGCACATACTTATGCGTATGACTGTTGTCGCCACTAATGATCATTCCACCGTCCGCTCTCTCCCAACTTGTGACTTTAATTCGTGAATGCATCGAAAGACAATCGATCACTCGACTGGCCGCGTTCTGAGCAGCCCTTGGCCATGCTGGACCACACCCAGAAATATGTATATATGTATACAACGCATGAATCTTCCAAATTGACTATACGAGTGTGTGTACATGCGTTGTGTACATATGCTAATTAGCCGAAAATTAAAATTGCGAAGCTGTTTATACGACTGTCTTTGCGTTTGTTTGCCTAGATTGTTTGCTGGCTTGTCTCTTTGCTTATTTGTTAGTTTGTTTGTTTATTGGCTTGTTATACCCTATTAAAATCAAATGCTTTTATAAAAGATAATTGCAGGTAATAGCAGGAGCCAACCTCGACCCAATACGTTAAATAAATGTTTGACTATTTGACCATTAAGCAGCTTAGGTTTAAATAAATATTTTTGTTTTTGTTATGAAAATCAAAATTAAAATTTTCAAAGATAAGGTTTTGCTTCTTGGTGCAATAATTATCAAATTTTTTGACAAGATAATATTTTATATGGATAAAAGATTGTAGTAGAAGAAAAATCAAACAGTTGGTTTATGTTAAATTTAATTTCGCAACTAAGATTCCAGTTACCAATTTTGTAAAATCGACGCTTACAAGCGGGAAATCTTTCTAAAATTAATTGAGTCAAAGGGGCAACAGAGTATTTACTAGTCGAGCACATTTATCTATGGTATTCTTGCTAGTTGGCTCGTTTGCTCATCGAGAGATAGCGTTTAATTTGATTTGTTGCTGCGCACATTGTTGGCCAAGTTAGGCAACTGGCCAACACACACTGTCTCTGGCTAAGACTTGCAATTGCTTTTTTTTAGTTTTTTAATTTGGGCATATTATTTTGGTTAATGGGCGTGGCACTGGCCATGTCATGCACATCGTGTCGCAAAGTGCTTAACATAATTAAATTGCATTGCGAATGCTGCTAAATGTGTGAGATTTTTCACTTTCCCAGCAGCGATGACTGCGTCACTTTTGTTTTTGCTGTTGTCACAGGTTCCCTGGGCTTGTGATGAGATTTCAAATCTCTGCTAATGGCCTAGGTAAATTTAAAACGAACCTTTTGTGCCCCTCGCACCGCTCGAACCGCTCGCGCCGCTCGGGCTGACCCGTTGTTGCTGGCCAAGCCACCTGGTTGGCCATCCTGCCCGCGGCCGCAGGGAAACTTGTGTTTGTCCATTTCCACTGCTCCTCGCTGTCGGTGAAAGTTAATGCAGTTGACGAGTATTTCTCTAACTCGGAGCGGCCAACATTGGCTGCCAGCTTTGCGCGGCTGCAGCTGGTCACCTGTTGTCGGGCTCTGGATGGCGCGAGCACACAGGTGCGTAAATACAACGATTGATTAAATAATGAAATTAATTACAATTCGCAATAAAATGCATAGCATGAAAGAAAGCGAAACAGGCTGCGCGCCGGACAGATTAACAGCAATTATCAGCTTATTGCAGTGTTGTAAAGCGCATTCTGAAGCAAGTAGGCTACAAACTCAGCAGATGATAATGATAAGAGTAACGAACATATAATTTAAATTACAAAATATAAAAAATATATATATGTACTTAAATTTAGCATATATTTCAAAATTCACAATTGCCCAAATTTGTAGCAAAAAAATAGCAGTGCTAACAAAATGTAGTGTTGTAAATCACATTTTAATTGTCATCTTCATGAAAAAAACATAGTTCATTCCTTAAGCTCAACTTTCAGTTAATTAAAATTTCTTGGCATTTACATAATATATATTCTACATTGTATTATGCATGCTGTAGTCTTAAAAAAAATTCGTTAGCAGTCTTGTGAAACACATACTAAAAACTACATTAGCTTATTTAGATAACAGTTATTCAGTTAGTTTCAATTGGTTTTTATACCTAATAATAAATGTGCTTACTAAATTTGTGCCACATTGTATAAACGTCTTTAGAGTCAGAATTGCCTTGTTTTGCGTTATAAAACCAAAATAACTGCGTAGTTTAACACCCAATCTAATGCTCCACTTTGCTAACTCGGCCAAAAAATGTTCATGGTCACACTCTCTTACGCCACAAAATGTGACATACATACAGTGCCTCAAGCGAAGCGTGCGTAATGGAGTTAGGGCTGAATTACTCGCATATCATAAGCTCAAATTTAAGCCAAATTTGATCCCCCGTAAAAATAAGCCAAGCAATTAAAAAATGACAAGCCTAGGAAACTTATTCGAGAGGCAACTTTGACTATAATCAAATAAAATAAATAATTATTCATGGCCTCTGATACAAGAATCTTTTTAATTTTGAAAATATGCTTGCCCTTTTGTAATTTGGCTATTTACAAGGGTTATTACGGCACTCTTGATGCACTGATGCGCGCCCAAAGATCGTGAGAAAGTTGTAATTTAGTTGTGTTTCCGACAAATATAAAAAAAATTAGAGAAATATTTGGGCAAAAGTCGCACGCACCTTTTTTGTTTTGTCGCCAGTGGCAATGAAAAAATAAGTATGTATAAAATATACAAAAAAAAAAAAAATAAATAAAAGAAAAATCCAAAAATATATTAAGCTAAATGTGTATGCAAATTACTTTCATGTTGCTCCAAAGATATCTCAAGCGACTCATTCTCTGGTGTGTGCCTGGTCTTAACTAACATTTTCCATTTCCTATTGTAAAATAACCGATTTGGTCGCCCAGCAAAATGTTATGTAAATTTGACAACTTTTTGAGGGAAATTGTTGCGTCCAGACTTTCGGCGTTTTTGGGCTTTTGATGCGTTGCGCAACACGCACCACCCAAAAAAGGTAGCGACGGGGGGCAAAGAAAGAAAGAAATAAAGAGTGAGTGAGTGCGACAGTGTGCGAGAGAGAAAGAGGTGAGACAGGGAAGCGCGACAGGTTAGCCTAGTTAGCTGGCAACAGTGGCTTGGCCCGTGAGGAAACCAATTTGGACCCAACCTGTATATGGTGGCGATCGTGAACCAGATTTGAGCTGCAGATTCCGATTCCGATTCCGCATCGCCGCCAGTCGCATTCCCCAAAAACTTCCCATTGAGTATGGTCCGGTCGGCGGCTGGCCTGGCGTGAGGTAGTCTGCTCAAGGAATTTCACTCTGGTTTTCTACACCCAATACCCAATATGCGTGTGTGTCGCCGAGTGTAGAAAGCAGTTAAAAACTGCGCGCAGACTTTGTCTGATTTTGTGTTATGCGGCAGTACATGAAACTATATGAGTATGTGTGTGTGTACGTGTGTGTATATGTGTGTGTGTGTGTGTGTGCACTGGCTAAAACTGGCCGAACAGGTGAAGCTGTCGTATGCCAAATTAAAATGCGTGCAGCAGAAACAACAACAGTTGGTTCGCTATTGTTGTTGTTGTTGTTGTCTCTCGACCCGGTCTGAAAGTCTTATCCGTATAAATGCAACAACAAACCAGAAAAGCGCAAGTGAAACGAATTATGCGTGCAGCTGTGTGTGTGTGTGTGTGTGTGTGTGTGAGTCTTATGCTTTTAACCTGCAGCCAAAGGCAATATTTGCAAGGAGTGCCAGACAGCGTAGCTGACACAAATACACTGAGAAAATATGCATAGTACAAACAAAGCTAAAATATTTCCAAAGAGCATATAAAATACAAATAATATAGTAACATAAAACTAAAAAAAATAGTTCATAATAATAACAAAAATGATTTATAAATAAATATAAAAATAAATAAGAAGTATGGACAAGTGGTACTATTTTAAAATTTATTTCTTTATTTTATTGAATTTCAAGCAAAAATGTGTAGACAGGAAAAAAAGAACCAACATACGAGAGCATGGAGAGACAATTTGTTTAATAACTAAACAAAACTTTTTAAATATTTAGTACACCATTAATTATGAGAACAAAAGAGCAAATGAGAGAGATCGCGGGAGAGTGGGACACAGCAAGTGACAGAGATCAAGTAAAATAAAGCGCGAGTTAAGGGAAAAAAGCGATAGAGAGAGAGCAAGTCAGAAAGATAAAGAGACAAGCGAGAGGAAGAGAAACCGACCCTCATAAACGTCACCTTCCTATGCAATTCTCACGAATTCAAGTTTTTGATGTTTTCGTTGGTAAGTAAGCGAATGAAGCGGGTGAAAGAGCTCAGTAGTAATAGATAGAACGAGTGCGAGAAGGGAGGCAGAGAAAGAGATGTACATAAAACCTAAAGAGGAGTGCGACTGATAAAAAGAAAATCAAATTAATAAATTAATTAATTACATATTACTAAAAGTAACACCAAAATCTTAAAAGTTCTTGAGATTTGGTGTATTGTATAAATGGATCAACTTCACACTGAAGTTACAAAAGTAAAATAAACATGGTTGTAGACAAACGGGTTTTTCATAGACAGGCTGATTCCAGTTAGATTTATTGTACCTTAGACTAAAAAAACGCATTTTGCTTTTCATTTAATTTTCGACCACTGTTCTTCAGTATCCTTCAACTTTATTATACTTTTGTTCAGATTAACTCATTTGATATGCAAGCCTCTTGCCATGGCTGACCACATGCAAGCAGAATTCCATTACGAGACCCTAAATGGAATCCCGTAAACGAATTCAAATAAATGCTACGGCATCTGATAAGATGTCTCAGGCGGAGAATCTTTCTCTCTCTCTTTCCAGTTGGAATTCCAAGTAGTTTTCAGATTTTTGGCCTTAAGTAATAAGCTGGTTTTCAGTTTGGTTCTATCGAAGCATTTGACATGTTTTGTCTTTTATTTGGGAGTCGCCTTTTTATTTTGTTATTGTTATTGTTGTTGCTGAGCGGTATTTAATGCATTTTATATGCTTGCCCCACTGCGGGACTTATCGCTGGTGTTTACTTAAAGCCCTTTGTTCCCGCCGCTGCCGCCTTTGTTGTTGTTGTTGCAGAATGCAACTGAAAATGGACACAAAATGGTAGCATTTATGACTGGCCGCAAAGGTGTTGCCATAATTGTCCAAGTGAATTCTGTTGGTGCCCATACCTGTAGCAGGTAGGCGGGTAAACTACTGCAGTGAACTCATAAGCAATTGACTTCTTGTTTGGCTTTAATTTGTTGACATTTTCATTTCCTTATCGTTTCCGTTACATGGCTCAGTTCTGTTGTTGTTGCTGTCGCTGTCGCTCTTTGTGGCAGGCAATTTGGGTTATTGTTACGCATCGATTGCTTAACCCTATTACGCAAGTACATAGTTGCTACATGGGTATTACGATAAGGCCAGCCAACAAATTTGTGCCACTCTCATTTCGCCCGGACGCAGCCTGATAAAGCCCGATACGCGTAGGTATTAAAAAAGATGATTATTGTAACTGTCAGTTGCTCTAATCTTAAATCTTTTGGTATATTAAAAAAAAATGTTTTTTTCTTAAAATCGCGCTTGCTCGAAAGGTCGATAATGAAACTTAAATTAACTATACTAAAAACAACTGTTTTTTTTTTAGTAATAAGATAATTTAAAGTTTTTTCGAGTTTATTAAAACTTACTTACTGACAGCTTATAAAATGAAATCCCAAATAATTGAGCTCCAACTCCACTAACTACAGGGAATTCCTTGATCTTTTACTTGCTTCAAGCAGTATTTTTGTATATTTTTGAGCCGTTTGAGATCATTTGATGGCTCAGTTATTTGATCTCTTGCGGCCAAGAAATGTCAAGGCAAATTGCACAGCGTTGCCAGATCGATGGCAATGCCCTGCCAGCTATTTGATATGGAAATGTTTACCACGGTTAAATATCTGTAAACCAAAAACAACAACAGCAGCAACCACAATTCACGATGACAATAACAAAAGCCAGCGGCGGCATTTTCCATTGTTTGTAACGTTTCATTAGCTCAAAGCGCCTGGGAAATTGTTGTTGCTGTTGTTGTTGTTGCTGATGTTGCTGCTGTTGCCCCTTGCTGTGGCCATAAGTCAAAGTTGAGGGATTCATGGCAAAACTGAAAATCAAAATACCTCATTAAAATCCCGGCAGCTGGGCAAAGCAAACCCAAAAAATTACGCAGTCACCAAAAATAAAAATAATAAAAATAAAAAAATATAAATATAAAAAAATAAAAAAACTTCTGACGCAGCCATTTCACAGCTACGGCCAAGAGAGCTGCAATTGTTTTAGGTTTAAACTGTTTCATGTTGTTTTTTAATGCGGCAGCCGAAAGTTGACCATAACAAAGGTGAGCATTGGGCATTAGCCTAGTTAAGATACAACTGCCAAGTGCTTAACTCACAAACTGTCTTTTTTAAAAGCATGCGAAATATGTCTTGAAGAATGCACACATCTTATATGCGCATATATATGTACATTTATGCACACGATATCATGTTGATTAACTTATATAGTTTCCGTTTCGTTTTGCATAGCTTTTAAAGTATTAAAAACAATTTTGAACAATTTTGTTTGGCTTTTGTCAACGCCGCTCTTTGAATTCAACATTATTATCATCCTCATGATCATCATCATAATCGTAATCATAATCGTAATGTAATTGTAATTGTAATTGTAATTGCCGGCAAGTGCACATAAATTTCATGTTGAGCATGCCCAGGCAACAATTAACAATTAAGCGGGCTATTGACATTATTTTTTTTTCGTTGGCTGTTGAATTTTTCTGCTAGGCCAACTTTAAACGAGCCAAGGCTAAAATAACGTCACAAACTTCAGCACACAATTATGAAAATCTCTGGCCCATTGTAGGTCACAACAGCTCAAAGATGAAACTTAAGAAACGTTCGCTAAATGCTTACAAACTAAAACTTTACATTTATTCGTACTTTTTACTATTCATCTTATATAAATCTAAAAATAATTAAAAAGGTAGAATACATTTAAATTAAGTTCAAATTTGTATAGCCTGGCATTCGATTTAATATCAGTTTGCATCATAGCTTATCTTTTTTTTTTTTTTAATTTTGTTACTTATTTAAAATTCTTGATAAAAAAATAATATACAGCTTTTAGAATCAGTTTTATTAATTAAGCTAATTCCAAATAAAATCTTTTTGATGATGCATTGCATCTTCGATATTATAAGAAATGATTGATAGAAATTCGACTTATTTTACAAACATAGTTTCATAAAAAAAAATTTATAACTTTTCGACATTTTAAGCTGCCCTCGGCTCAAATTGTTTTTATTTATTAAAATACTGTTGTACTTGATCTAAATTTTTCCATGTCCCTGCTAAATACAATAATATATTTTAAAACAAATAAGTCGTAAGTCGATAATTGGGATACAACAAGAATTACGCTGAATATATAAGCAGCTTTTATGTATTAGTATTCAGTTGTATACTTTTTATATAGCATTTAGCAGCCATAATCGTGAATCATTGATGAGAGTTTTCAACGGAATATTTTTGTTTCTTTTTTATCGAGCTATTTTCAAGAGATTCACAAAGAATGAATATTACTCCGAATATAGTTTTTTTTTTATATAAGTTTTGTTAACAATACATGTTTCAAAAAAATAGCAAGAAAATAATTTCGCAAAATTGAAACGCAAGGATAAATTTCAATGAAAACCGCAGTTCTGGCAATTTTTGATGTATAACAATCAATCAACTTATTGAATTTGGCTTAAAATAATCTATTGTAAAAGAAAAAGTACGTAATTATTAATAAGCTACCTTTAGAAACCTTGACCCACTCAGTTGGGGCCAGTTGGGCCAGCTGGGCAGCTAATCGTAGCATAGTTTTGGCCACATTTGCCCAACTCAAGTGTGTCAGTGGCAACGAGCCCAGTTCTGCCGCATGGCATTAAGATGTGAGCACTTGTGTGTTTGGCCTGAAAGCCGCATTAAGATTCTAGGCTAACTTTTGAGCGGTTTGGCCAGCAAACCGGTCCGAGTACCAAGTACTATAACATGGCAATTATCGGGCTGTGCTCTTAGCTGGCACTTGCTTTCCTTTTCCTTTTCGCAATTGACCGGACCGGCGCAAAAGGCAAATGATATGCGGCCGGCCGAAAGGAAGTCAATAATTTAGCCATGGCTAATAAGCGGCCAGTCGCACGCTTCACAGGAAATCCAATCAGCCGATGACAGTCAATCAACTCAGCTGCCAATTGGCAGCAACTGAAGCAGCTAAGAAGCAGCAGCAGTTGCCCATGAAGTGAACTTGAAACCAAATGCAAATGAGACAAACTAACGCTAAAGTGTCGCCAGTCGTGCACTTCGCGGTGTTCGCTCGACCGTGGCAAACACCAAGTGGCAAGCACCAAGTGCCGAATGGGGGACGGGCTAGCCGGGTGGCGGATTACGAGGTGTTGCATGCAATGTTTTTTTTTTTAACAAAAAATATAAAAATTAACCAAAAAAAAAAAAAAAAAAAAAGATCTACCAACTCGTAATTATATAATTCATTTATTAAACGCTGCGACCCGTTGACAATGACATTTTCTTTTCGACGACATTCGTAACAGTTGCTAAACGTTCCGGCCAGGGGGGAATGGGCGAGGAGATGTGCTTACCTGTAGTAGTATCTGTAGTAAGTGGTAAGTGGAGGTCTATGGTTTTGACATTTGCCTCTTGTCTAGCGCGTTACGAGCACATAATTATTATTATTCAAATTCAAGTTGTGGCATGCAAATTGCAAAACACTCGAGGGACAGGGCACAAAAAAAAACAGCAACAACATCCACGACAACAACAAATTGGTAAGACAAATTATAACATGGACATGGATACGGGCAACATAACAGGGTATCTGCCTTCGCTGCCCGGCTGTCCGCCTTTCAGCTCCGCCCCATAATCATGTGTCATATTTATTAGCCAAGTCAACGCACTTGCAGACTCTTATGTGTGTGTGTGTGTGTGTGTGTGTGTAATTTCTCGCGTTGTGAAGCCGTTGAAGTCAGCGCTGCGGCGGGTCGAGGTCATTCATCCAAAAGGCGCCTTTTACATATACATACAGGCAGTAATAAATAAAGCTAGTTGATGTTCCCGCTCCTGGACATACAAATCAGACCCCTATTACTATATCCCCTTATTCTGGCTTGCAGGAAACCCTCATGTGGCTCCTCAGAACTTAATAATGATGGCAAATCGTAAAAGTGATTGCTTTATAGTTGGTAGAACGCAATGGTTTTCCCTTTGGTGTAATTAGCTTGTGTTACGCATCTAACTGGCTGCTAACAGTGGCGCATATAAAACAATCACGTAATACGAAAAATAAATGGAATCTCAAAAGTTTATTCAAAAGTAAATAAATACCATTGAATTGTTTTTTTTTTCCTTATTGAAACTTCTAAAATTACCAATTGTACGTCGTAGAAGTACTCAAATATTATATTTTTCATAGTTCAAACTTGTAATATACATACATACATATATGTTTATACATATGTAACAAAATCAAATCTTTTGATTGAATGATTGATGCTGATTGGGTTAACGCTATCGATAGTTTTTAAATGAAACGTAATATCCAAAATATCTAAAAATATCGATCTGTGTGATAAAATAAATTAATAATAATAATAATATTCAATTGTTAACAAATAATGCCAGTTTTTATTTTTATTTTTAAGTTCCAAAATAAAAATTGAATTTCCGCCTAAACAAGTATTTTGTATTCGATTTGTTTTGACATGGCTTTGGACCAATGTGCAATGTAGCCGGAAAGACTGAACTACTTTAGAAGCTTGTAAATGCTTCAGCTTTTCAGTGCAGGTAACAGCAGCCGCAACAACAACAACAACAACAACAACAAAATCAACAGAAACAACATTCATGGGAAATGGTATTGCAGTCAAAGGCAAACGGAAAACCATCAACAAATTTGATTGACAGTCAAAGCCGAGCGCAGCCCACCGCAAGCCGATGCGGCAGCAGCGACGCCAACCGCCAACCGCCAACAGGGCTAACACAAATGAATTTGAGTCGAAAGCCAAATGAAACAACTTCAACTGTTTTGCCTGTGCTTGAACTGTTTGAATTGCTGCCATATAGCCGTGTTTACGACCAAATGAAATGAAACCGGAAGTTTGGCTGCCAATGCGGCGGGCACGTCCCCAACAGGGCGACCCCCAAGCGGAGCCAAGCCAAGCCAAGCCGATCCGAACCCAAAGCAAAAGCAAACCAAAACCAAATCCAAACCGAACCGTACTAAATCGTATCGCATCGAAGTGTTGCCAAGTTGCGGGTTCGTTCAACTTTGTGGCGGCTCTTGACCATTTTACAATTGAGCTGCCACTGCTGCAGTTGGCTGCTGGTGGTTGCCAGACAATTGACTAACTGGAAGCTGCAACAATGCTGATGCCGAATGCGAATTGTTTGGAACGCATCGTTTGCTTTGGAGGCACAGCCACTGGCTTTGCGCACTGGGCCACACCTCTTAGTTTGTTTGCTTTTTTTTGGTTTTTTTTTTTTTGGCCAGATGTCGCATTTTGTTAGTGGGCCCTGGGGCTCACCTTCGCTGCCGTTGGATGTGGGTGTGTTGACGGAATTTATGATAATGATGATCATAATGATGATGTTGTTGTTGCTGTGGCGGCTGATGCGGTGCGTCAACTTTTGTGCCACAATAAAAACGAAAGATGGGCCTGTGATAACAATGTGTGCACACTTGTAGGTACATAAACAACATATATGTACATACATGTATCCACATACATACGCTGATACATACACACACATTCCAGAATAGGTAGCGAAATTTTTTGGCCGTTCCTAGTATTCATTTTATCAAATTTCTGGTTAGAATTTCGTAATAATTTATTCAGTATTTATTGCCTGAAATTATACAAGTTCTTGCGTTGTTTATTATTTATTTAGACTTCTACCCCAGCAGAATTTTGTTATGCAACAGTTAAAGCATTTTATAAAGTAATGGCCAAGTTGCCAAGCCTGTCTTTATGAGCTTGTCGATCTTAGAAACTTTTAGTGCTTGAGCTATTTAATCTGGTTCATGCGTTCTCTTATAATGTTTTTTTTTTTACTATCGAAAAGTAAACAATTGAAGTGGTTTCGTTAGTAAACCAAAAGGCAAATAAATAAGATCGATATTTTTGTGCACTTAAAAAACCTTAACAAGTTAATTGATCATCGAATTCAAGGTACTTATTGAGTATATTGACTACACATTGATCTAAGGCAAAGTTAGCTTTCGTAATATGTATTTGTAATATCGCAAATATTTTTTTATAAAGCCAATTTTATTGCAATGCCTCAAACTATTTTTACTTTCTTTTTGTTTAGTCTGAAGATTGATTTAACTAAAAATACTTTGACGTTGTCATTAAGATCATGTTGTAGAATTTCACATGTTATTTTTGTTATTGCCATTAAAAACATAAAAATAAACATTTGCCAAAAATTGTGCGAAATTCTTTCGTACGCAATTCTATTGTTTCGTGACTCGAAAAACGTTTTGGGAACTAAGTGTTAAAAAATACATTAGTTCCACCAGCGAAGACAATGAATAATTAAATATTTGAAGTGAACATTTTATGAGCAAGACCAAATTAAAAAGACCCGAACTTGTGAATAATGCTTTATTTACGTAATATGGTGCGGACAAAAAAAAGATATATATATATATGCGCATATATATTGTTGTAACTACTGTATGTGTAATTACTTGCAATTACTGCACTTGTTTTGGAATATTGCTGAACGTTTTAGGAATCGCCCTGGGCCTGGTCCAAGGCACTAAGCTCAATTTTTTCCTTTTTGCCATTGGCGTTCTTCGACTCCTCATACTTCATGCGGTAGGTGGCCTGCGGATCGTAGATCTTCTCCAAACGCTGCCAATCCTCTGGGCGGTTATCGATCAAATGACGTGTTACTTTGTCGGCGCCGTACTTTTGCTTCTCCGTGCACTTGACACAGTCCGTCATCATTGCGTCCGGCAGGATGTCTGCAAAATGTTGTTGCTGTTGTTGCATTGCAAAGGGGCATTCACGGTGCACACTTACCCTTTAGCATTTTAGCATCGGGTGTGCAGGGTCCAGCATTCTCCAGGCACTTGATGTAGTTGTTGAGCAGGCGCTCCTGGGAGAGTATCTCATCGATGTCCACATTGTCAAACTTGTCGTCGTATGCTCCGGCGACCAGCGCCGCCGGCATTACGGTGGTTGCCGGCGGATGTCCGTAGCAGAAGACCGCCAGCATCAGAAGCAGCACCGCGCCCAGAGCAAAGTTGAAACGGAACATTGCCAAATCGGAGATGAGACTCGTTTGATGTCCATTGCATTGGAGGCTGCGGCTTTTATAGGTTGCACTGTGGCGCATTTGGGCTCAGGTCCAGTTGCGCATGATGTGCGTGTCACTGGACAATTTAAGTGGCCCACGAGGCGGCCAAATTGCGCGCCAAATTAACTGCATTTAATTGAATTGAATTATGATTGCCAGCGATTTGGAGCTGCAACTGCCACAGCAGCAACAGCAGCAGCAGCAGCAGCAGCGGCAGCGGCATGCGATGTGGGCAAAAGGAAGCCATTGCTCTTAGCCATTGGATGACAGCGTGTAAAGCGTTGTAACTGTAAAAGTTCCACAGACTTCTGACAGACGCCGCAGCGCATTCTTCAAGTGTGCTTCTTGCGAATCTTGTGACTTGGCACTTCCGCCCGCTTGGCCATTGAACTTGGCCTGGCTCCTGCACCTGTTGATGCCACTTGTCACTTGCCTCTTGCCACTTGCCAGTTGCCAGATTTGACATCGTTTCTCTGCCGTAAATGAGGCGACTTTTGTGATTGTTTTTTTGTTGTTGTTGTATTTTTTTTTTTTGTTTTGGGCTTTCATTTTGTTACTTCATTAGCATAAATACACACATTTCTATTTGGGTCTGCGTGTGTGTCTCTGTCAGTCTGCGCTAAGTTTGGGGCCAGCAGCAGCAGCAGCAGCAGCAGCAGCAACAGCTGAAGTAACAAAAAGCCACCTGACCAGGTCGCCGCACAGCCGCAGATTTGCCCATTTCTTGCTGCAGCTCTCTTGCTGCTTCTTTCTTTCAACCTCTCTTTCTTCGACTATGTGTTTATCTCAGAATAGAACATGCAGAGCTCAGCTGTGGCTTTGGACTGTTGCCAGTGCTTAAGACTGGCCAAGAACTGTTCTTGTCTGTAACTTGAGGATTGCGGACGTGTTCTTTTTCGCGTCGCGCGAGTGTCTTTCTCTATAAAACATCTTTTAAGCCATTTACAGTGCTCACATTTGTGTCTGTGTTTGTTTTGTGAGAGTGTGTCGAAGACTGTGTATCTGTGAACCTAAAAAAATGCATTCGCAATTTCGATTGACCCACTTGTAACGCAACAAATTGTATGTAAATAGTACAAGACCCCAAGGTCAGCGTACAATATCAATATGATTTTTTCGTCTTTTATATGCAATATTCCATATATTCAATCAATGGCTACGTGTATTCAATAAATGGAATATAAAATTCGCTGGATTGAATCAAATTGTTGTCGATTTCCAATACCATATTTAAATATATTTATATTTATTGTGCGTCTTTTTGTTGGTTTTCCATATATATATATATATATATATATTTTTTTTTTGTCTTGTTATGTGTAGTTAAGTTCACAAAAGAAATCAAAAATAAAAGCAACAACCAAAATGACTTGCAAATCGCCTTTGTCGTATCTGCTTAAATTGGAGCAAATGGTAAGCAGCCGTTTAAGCATACTAAAATGTTTAAGACTCTAACATATATCGTATAATATAATAAGTGCTATTATATTAAGTGGTATTATTGTGAACCACCCACGCCCACCCGAACAAGTGGCCACACGTGCGTTCGCCAAATCTTCGCTAGCTCTGAAAAACGTTGCCTGATCAGGTTGCTCAAGTTGCTCGCAATTAAATAGTTAGCCACTGGCAATAGGAGCAGCAGACTAGACAGCTGACTGAGACGCAGACGTCGACGCTGACGGCATGGACAGTCGCCCAAATATGCGGAACGTGAATATTGCAAATGCGCCCACCTACGTGATGAAGCAACAAATACTTGAGTTCGACTTCGAGTACGAGTACTCGCACACAATTCTTACTTATGGCAGCTGCGAGTTTTGACATTTGCCGCCATTGAAAACACACTTGCGAATACACACAAGCACATATGTGTGTGTGTATTTAATTTGAGTTTGAATGCAAATAAAGCGCTTGGCTTACATTCAAAGTCCAAAGACATACGAATTCCCACATTGGAATGCTTGGTGGCGCATCGCTTGAGGCCACCACGCATGCCACTTAAAATGCTGACTCTCTACCTGGTTCTAGCCAATAAATTATACCCAGTTAAAGCTACACACAGGGCATGCCGGTGCTGAAGATAAGCATCGTTGTATCCATTTAATAGCGCTTTAAACTTTTTTTTGCATCTGCATTTATTAAAAGAAATATACATATAAATAACTAAAATATAATTTAAATATATATGTATATAAATATAAATATTAACTAGGATACAAAAATAAATAAAGTTTTCAAAAAAAAAAAATGGGTTTATATATGTAACTAATATTAAAAATTCAAGTATTTTAATTTTTTATTTTTCATCACACTAAACTATAATATTAGGGTATTTACGGTGCCTGTTAAAAAACTCTTAGCTAACACTTTAGGTAACGTTATCAATATATTATTTATGAAAAAATAGTGTATGTTAGTTTGTTTATTAAAGAGTTTTATTATGAGATTATTTAATTAGGCCTGCCTAACTATATATATTTTTTATAATTTTTCATTTCACATACCTATCTGTTGGTGCCATTGAAATAAAATTAATTTCTATAATTTAAAAATACCCATATTTTGGCATAGCATTTAAAAATCTCAGATTTCTTATGTGCAAAAGCAAACATTTAATTTTTGAAAGTTTTTTTTAGTTTTAAACGACAAATATAATATTTAAAATTTTTAGTTCGATTTTGTTAAGGTTTTCGTTTTAAAGGGTATTGCATAGCTGATCAGCTGCAGCTTATTAGCTGACATTTTAACAAATGTTCTGTTCTGTGCTGTAGTTGAAGTTGTTGTTTTTCGCTGTGGCTTTTTGAGCGCCCACAACCATCTAGGACTGGGGATAGGGGAGTGGTGGGGCTCAAGCAATTTCTATACGTGATTTGATGTGCTACACGGGTAAGTTGGACTCAAATGTGGGAAAATCACCAGCGGCGCAAAACAAGCCAAGGTATTTGCGAGTAACTCGTACCGAGTGAGTTATGCCAGCGTATGGCAATACCAATTTTCCAGTACATTTTCCAGCCAAATTGGTTTTCTTTCATCATGTGATTAGAACAGCACCAATGACAACAACAACGAAAACAACAACAACAACATCGAAAATTGCCCTCTAATAATTTGGCGTCAATCAGAGCTGGCATGTATAGACCACTCAGAATAAGTGGTATTTAAGTATCTATAGCTATAGAGGTGTATCTGTATCTGTAGTCGTCTGTGTTATTGCTGTGGGTGTTTTGCTTTAATTCGGCAATTTAGCCATTATTGTTAACCATTTAAGCTGGGCCAACAATTTGCATTCAATATGCCACGTAGCACGTAATGTCATTAGCAGTTAATTATTTAATGATGCGACGATGCGCCCACTGGGAACTACATCCAACTTGTTTTGTTGTCAACTCATTTTCATTTCTGTTCGCAAATAAATCAACAACATTTCGTGCTTTTGACAATGTAAGCCAATTTTTATCGTTGACGCAAATCAATTATTCTTTCAACGTTTCTTTCCAAATTGGTTAATACTTGATTTCTATTTATGGGAACAGGAAATAGTCCCAGGGGACTAGATCAAAGTAATCCCTAGACAATTTGATGGATCTTCTTTGACATGATATCAAATAAGAGAACTCTATTTCAGACTGGAAGATATTCCGTAGCCGGGTTAAAATAACAGAAATAGAATATAACACATTTGTGCTCCAAATTAAATATTTCCGCAAAACATTTTGTAACGCGAAAACTCAGAATGCAATCGTTTTTCTCGAATGAATTAATGCGTGAAAATCGTTACGTAATGAACAACTTTTGGTTTGGGGAATAAGTCAAGCTTACGATCGCTTCTGGTCGCTTTTCAAACACTCTTAAGTATCGACATTTCTGGAGATGGAAAAAGGAACGCTTTTGAAAGTATCAGAGACTAGACACATTTACCATATACATAATTTGTATACCCTTTATTTTAGTAAGAGGTATAAACTGAGAATTTTTCAATTTTATTTTTTTTTTGCCTTATATCGATGTGAGTTCAAGGCAAAGCCGCGCCACGTCCCAACGCAGCATTGATTTCCCAAATGAGGCAATGGGATTGGGACAGCAGCAGACGCAGCAGCAGCAGCTGAAACGGTGCTTCCAGCTACAGAGCGATCCCAGCGCATTTATCATTGCCGCATCATTGGGGCCAGCCTAACGAGCCTAACGGGCGTCTAAACTTGGCGTTTGGCGAAAAAATATTTTCACTATGGCACACAAAACCGAACCAAAATCAATAAGAGCCAAAATGTGTGTTCCAATTTCCCGAAACTCGAATTTTTGCTGCCGCTTACAGTTATCAGCCGGGCCGAGCAATCCAGCCAGTGGGTCCGCTCGCTCTTTGCAGCTAACGGGCTGATGCTGCCGGGTTGTTGCTGCTGCTGCTGAGGCTGCTGCTGCTGCTGCTGCCTAACGACCTCAAAAACCAGTTAAAAGTCAGAACGAGGCAGCGGCAGCTCTAGTCGACACTTGTGCGATGGAATAGTTGTTGCTGCTGGCGGTGCTTTTAGTTGTTGTTGCTGTTGTTGTTGTTGATGGTGTTGTTTTTGTTACGTTTGTTGCTTTTGTCAAGTGTTCGGCATTCCTCTACGCAAGGCCCAGGTGAGCTGTGCGCGATTAAATGCACAGATATATATCTGTTGGCTCTCGGCTCTTGGCTTATAGCTCTTGGATGTTGCCTCTTGTGTTGTTGCTGTTGATGCATATGCAAACAGCAATAGCAATAGCAATAGCAACAGCAACAGCAGCCGCTAACACGCATATTTACGAGCATTTTTGTGGCCGTTGATTTTTATTGCGCATTTTTCTTTCTCTCTCTCTTAACCGATTTGTATTATTGAATGTGAACAAGTTTTGCGACTGCCAACATGTGGGTCACTTAGCCACTATGGCAACAGGTTGTTGCTGCTGTTGTTGCTATTATTTCTGGTGTTGTTCTGCTTGTTGCTGCTGCTGCTGCTGTTGTTGTTGTTGTTGTTGTTGTTGTTGTTGTTGCTGTTGCTGTTGCTATTGCTTTTGGCTGTGGCATTTTGCAGCTGCAGGTTGCCTTCATAGCCGTGGGCGCATTCGTGTTTGTTTCATCTGTCAGCTCATCTTCAATTGCAAAGCTTAGAACCATGATCTACCCAAAGGCTAAATATGGCCCAGTACAGTAAACACTCGTAAAAAGTGCATGTGCTTCCAATGTATTTAATTTTAATTGTTTATAATGAAAATCTGTCTTTACTCAAAGAACATGTTGAAATTTGGATATCAATGATATGCAAATTTTAGATTACACGAGTGCTCTAGTTAAAACTGCTTGAGAAGTTGCAGAGGAAATTTAATACGGATAATGATGGCACTCGGAGTTGCTTTCTTTATTTTATTTTTTTCTTTTATTATATATTTTTTGATCATAATTTTTTGTGGTTTATATAAAAAAGATCGCTTTATAAATTAATTCTTAAATTCCCACATACCTAAAAAGGCTGCATTAGAAATTGTTACACTCTTTTTTTTTATCTAAAGCAATACATATTTGTATTTATCTAAGGATGTATTACAATTTAAGGCACATTTTTTTTTTTCAAGAATAATAATCATAAAGAAAACCGACTACTTACTACCCTGCATAGGGTAACTGCTTGTGGCATCATAAGCATTGCTATGAAAAGGCGCTCTGGCCATTTGTACTTAACTTCTCTGATGGGTTTCGGGTCATATAACAAAGTCAGTGGGTCGCTGTTGTCAGGAACAACAATGGAAATGATGAACACAAATGCTGTGATGCTAGCTGGGCTAATCGGCGGCCAACTGTGACTAACAGAATGCCCCCAAAAAAATAACAATAACAAAAACAAAAACAAATTATGCATAGATGCTGTCCAAAATGTCTATCTCTGCCGCCCTATGTGTGTGCTTTTAATTAATGACTCTAACCCGATTTGTAAAACAAAATAAAACCAAATAACACTAAACCGAAACGCGAAAAAAAACCTAAAACAGGTGAAAGTACGACTAGCCAAAACACAAGCACACAACACACAACAAACAAAACAGCCAACAACCGACAACCGACAGCAGCAACAGGTTTTCGGGGTGTCGGAATGTGCGGCTGGGGCTCTAGAAAGTGTTACATAGCAAGTATGAATGCTATGGATACTGTGAATATGATTGTGAAATGGGCCGCCAATGACCGAAAAGTCAGGCTACTGAAGATTACAAATTGGCCCTTCGATTTGAATATGGACCAGCATTGGCTTAAATTAAGCGAAACACGTTCCATGAACCGAACCAACAACAACAACAACAATAAAACAACAACCAAAAACAACAACCCTTTACCAAAAGCCAGACACGGTAGCCGTTATGAAACAACATGAAGTAAGAATAATAACGAGGTCGTGATTCTTTGATCTTTGCCACAATTATGAACTGCCATCGGCTACCATGAAATAGACACTGGCTTCTATGGAATTAGTTGCCAATAAATATTAGAAGCAGAAGATGCAGTAAAAACACGCAAAACATCATTAAGCTTGGAAAACTTTGGCAAACTTAAAAAAAAGAAGCCCTTATTACTGTCAGCTTTTCCAAATGGCATGTAAAAAGGGTCGCGTGATCTCGAAATCGTTTTATTGTTTTTATCGATTATTTTCTTAATCAATGATCGATTTTTCGCTAAGCCGGTCAAACATTTTTTCGCTATAAATATAATACTTGCTTTAATTGCCATTTCTATCGATTAATATTTTTACTTATTTACTATCGATTTTATCGAATAAAAGTCGAAACTTAAAAAAAAGCATTACAAATTTTAATAAGTTAAGAGAGTTAATTTATCTGATCATTCAAATTAACTCTCGGCTTTACTCTTTTATTGACTTATATTTTAATTGTTCTATTGTCTTATCAATAGATAATTTGATCGATTAATCTTTAGATCATGAAGTGGCTTGGGCCTCAAAACACTTTCGCTTATTTCGGTTCACAGAAACTGAAACTGAAACTGAAATTCCCATTGCCATTTCGGGCGCTTTCATGCATTATTCGGCAACATTGGGCCCTGATTTGTATGTATGTATGTATGTGACCGATGCTCAATGCTTGTCCGTGTCATTTGCATGCGCTCCGGTCTTTAAGTAATTCCGGATTACAAATGCGGCGCACGGCAATTGGTTGCTTTAGATTTTGATCAGTGCCTTTGCCCGCCGTTTCATTGAAAGCGAAACCGAAACTGAAACCACAATCAAAATCGACCAACCACTTTTGCAGATAATCGGTTAATCAGTTAATCCGGACAACTAGGTATATATATATATATATATATACATGTATATATGTGTGTGTGTTTGTATGTATATAAAGTATGCACATTATTTATATGCAATCATTTTGCACACTCGACTGGGCCCCCTGCTCGGGCCAGCAGCCAAGTGCCCATTGCCCAACCGCCGCGTGGTTAGGTGCATTGACTTTTCAAGCACGTGCAGGCGATGCTGATGCATGTCTAATGCCAGGCGACTCAACGTCGATCCACTGAAGCCCATGGCGATGGCAATGGCGATCCGTCCCGAGCACGCCGCACGCCGAGTTCATTGCCCAGCCATTTGGTTGGGCATTGCGGCGCGGGCGCCATTTGTTTTGTGGACAGGCGCTGGGCTGCCAAATCCGCTTGGCCGAGTCGGCTCTGGTTGCCGAAGACGGTCATAAACTACGTCCAAGGCTTGGCCCACGTCCCTCGGCCCCGGCCGCCGTCGCTGTCGCTTTTAATTATGCAGAACACGCCAGCTCAAAACAAAGTAAATTGACAAACACAATTTGAAAATGCATTCACCTGGGCTCGCTTACCTGCCAGCTCCAGCCGGTAAATTATAAAGAGCAAACACTCAACGGGCCGTTGCAACCGCAGAGCAGCTTAGGATCCGGCCCTGCTGTCAATAGTCCTCAGCACACCTCAGCCAGCTAGCCAGCCAGCTCATCAGCAGCTGCACATGTCCAGCCACATCTGCAGTTGAACCCTTAACCTTGGGCGGTGCACTCGGAGCACAGTTCATAGGTGGCCACTGGCCAGCTCGAAAGCTATGCAACTCCTGGCTGCCATAGCTAATTATACACGTTATCGAGTTGATCGGGATAGAAACTGTGTGAGCACTCCCGACTCCCAAATTCTCTACGAGGGGGTGTGGTCAAAGTAAAATTCTAAAAAGAAACCAAGAGTCTTGTACCTAAATTTAAATTCAAACGCCAAAATCCAAACAAGGTTAAAATTTCCTTAATCAAAAACAAAATTCGTATTTTAAGGATTTTTTTTAAATCACAAAACTAAATATAAATATGAGACGTGTATCAGTACTTTTGAAAGAAACGTTGCACTTCCGTAATGAACTTTTTATGTTTGTTTCAAATCAGAAAGCTCTTGTAATCGACATTTGCAATATGTATATATAAAATAATATGCTATAAATAAATATATATAATACAATATTATTTAAATGCATTTATATAAATATGAAGCTATTAAACATTTAAGTGTTTCCTTAGTTGGGTCGAAAATTCTGATGTGGTTTATATGATCATATATTTTAAATCTAGCCTAAATAGTACGCTGACGTTGGACAAATAGACTAACGGCCATTATACAAAGTTTAAGCTCGTCTTCCTCTTTCTCCATCTTGTCAGCAGAACATAAAAAGCATTCAGGTCTGAGTGAATAGAATTTTAAAATGAATATATCAGATTGTCTTTAAATCGTTGCCACACTAAAGATTTTGTTTTTATTTTTTCTTCTCTTTTGTCTTTGATTTGCTTTCAATTCTTTGGCTTGATTTCTGCTTTTATGGTTGCATCAATCAGTTTTAACACATGTCCCAACTTTCATCTCAATCGGTTTCTTTTCACCGATTATATCTTAATATGCGACTTTTCATAAATTTATCGCAATTTTTTTCTCGCTCAACAACTTTTGCTTAGTGTCCTCCATGGTCATTATTGCGATTATATTCTCAAATAATACTTATGTTTATAGCGATCAATCTGAGCAAATTTTATTTGATTGATAACTGATTGACTTTGATTATGGCTAAGTTATATATATGTATGTACATATTTTCATCACTTTTTTCTTCATATTGACTTAGGTACTTATGCATACATATGTACATATATGTACTATAAGCGTATGTCACTTGTTTACCCTACTCAAGTTGAGCAACGAGCTGGAAACCTCGCTGTTCTTAACTCAAGCGGTTCGCTCAAGTAGGAATAATACATCAGGCACGAAAGGCGTACAGACAATGCATATTAAGGTGTTTTTGTCTTCTGTAATGCCTACTTCCCCCTAGCCCCCCCATACCCTATCAAGAAGGTCCCATTGCCAGAATGTGCAGCGTCGTGACGATGACTTCCTACTTCCGTTTACGAGTATTGCGATCGTGTCACGCTGCGTTGGCGTACAAATACGTGAATACGTGAATGTGTGAACGTGGACGCAACGTAATTATGGCCTAGCCATAGCCGAGTTTACCGGTGTTCCTGCTTCTACAATGTTGGCACATTGGCCTTTTACACACACTCACATGTGCTTATAACTATGAGTACGGCTATACAGGTTGTAGATAACTCGATGAGCTTTTGTTATTGTTTTGCAGTTGCAAGGGCTCATCAACACTGAGCGAAATTTAGATCTATTTTTTTTTTTAATTTTATTTAAAATATGCTAAAGACTATTGTTAAACAATTATTTGCTAAGATTTTTAATTTAATATGTCAACTTGGCTTTTAATTTTCCTTCTGCTTTTTACTTGAGTTTCGCACACTCACCTTTTTTTGGCGCAGTGTAGCCAGACTATCTTTTGTGCCATCGGTTTTCAGCAGTTGCAGTTGCAGTTGCAGTTGCAACACTTACAAAGTCCCTTTGCAAGCACCAAGAACTCCATTTTCATTTCTAGTACTTATTTGTGTTCAGCTGCAAGTTTTATTTCTATTTCTCTGTCTACGTAAATTGTATGCGTTTTGCACTTTGCATTTCCATTTGCTTCTTTTGTTGTTGTTGCTTTATGTTAGCCGTCTTTTAAGCTTGGCTGCCATAAATAAGTCAATCAACTTTGTTGCGTTCGCTTGGCACGTCCCAAACAAATTATGCATTTGTCCCCTTTGAAAACCTATAAAACATTTTAAATGAGTTCATCAACGACATAAAAAAAGTCAGCGACATAATCTGCTATTAATGTACTTATAGATATAGTACTAAAGCCAATACCAGATCGTGTATGTATTGTATATCCATAGGATTCTAATACACTCCCATTAATAATAATATTTAAATAAACCCAACAATAGGAAGCCGGTTTTGAATATCAGGCTTATCACATGAATGCTCTAAAATCTTCGGCGAAGTACTTAGAATCTAAGGGAATTCAATATAATTTATTAGTAAATATATAAATTATAATTTCGTATTTAATTCTTTGTTACAGGGCTCTGATCCTCGAGCGGCCACCTGTCGCGGCAAATTACAAAGTCGCCGCTGCAAACTGAACCAGGAAATCAACAAGGAGCTGCGTTTGCGCGCTGGTGCTGAGAATTTGTACAAGGTGTGTTTCTATCTACATTTTCTATAATTTTGATAACTATAAAACGACGAAAAAATATCTCCAATCTATATCCGCTTGACTGTCTTCATTGATTTTATAAATGAATAAAGCCTAAACATATAAAAGTAAATTTTACTATGAATACAATGCAAAATAAACAAGAAGGAACGTTGCATTCGGGTGTAACAGACTACGTAATACTCGTTCAAAGTACAATAACTGCTTAAAACAGTCGGAAACGGTCTTATTTATTATTGTTATTTTGAAAACATATATAATTTTGAAATTTTTGGGGCGGGATTTTTCGGTTAGATCTTTAAAAAAACTCGTCGGAAAACCGTCTGCGAATTTGCTGACTCTAGAACGAAAACTGTGGGAAATTTGTATTTTCGCGCCTAACCTAACTAAAGGTTTACAGATTTTATCGATTTGCCCCGCCCCCAGAGGCCGTAGCCAAAAATCTTTCAGACTTTATTTGAAGCGGGCATATACGAGTGTATATTCCAAGTTTCAAGTCTTTAGCTTTAATAGCGGCACAAGATATTCTTTTCAAACGAACAAAAATATTAAATCAATTCGTTAGATTGCATAAGGGTTCGATCCAATGCCCAGCCTCTAGGTTCGGTGCACGAATTCTGAGCTCGAACCTTGCTTGTTTCCTTGATAAAGAGTGCTCCGAGATACCTTATAGGATTGCTTTCTCTTAGTAAATACACATATTAATGAAAAATGTTAATAGTTCAATTAACAACATTTTATTGTGCTTTTAGGCCACTACAAACCGCAAGCTGCGTGACACCGTCGCTCTGGAGCTGAGCTTCGTCAATTCCAATTTGCAGCTGCTTAAGGAGCAACTGGCTGAGCTCAACTCATCTGTGGAGATCTATCAGAGCGAAAGGTGAGTGATTCAATGATTAACTGCTCCACTGAGCGCTGCGATGCCCAAATCAACCTGCGCCCATTTCCCAAATAATTTGTTGCCATTTTTTTTTATTTTGTTTTTTTTTCCTTGCCATTTTTTTACGCTATTTTTGTTGCCATTTTTATTTGATTTTTTTTATATCTGCATGCAAATGTTGAAATTTGTAGTTTTAGTTTTAGTTGTTGTTGCCCTGTTGGTTGGGTTGGGGCATGCAACAGCTATGGGGCTCTACCCAGCTGGGCAGCTGTAATTTTTGCGCATCAGTTTCTGGTCAAGCGCCTTTTTGCGCCGTCGAGTGGAACGAAATCACAGCGCAAAAACAACAAAGAAAGTGAAAAAGCGTCATTAAATGCACAACTGACAAAAATACAAATATGAAACAAACAACAGAAAAAAAGCATTTCCACAATCTACTGAATAATACTGACCATACATACACACAAACCTCATTATTTATGTATGTACAATTAGGGCTACCAGGGTTCGGTGCACACGAAAATTGAAGATGGGCAATAATTTAAATGGAAATATAAATGTATTTTATGTGGTACTTACATATATGTTTTATTACGTAATACGTTGTCCGGTTGATTAGATCTACAAAATTGATCGAATTTGCAAATCTAGTTGGTAACTTATAAGCTTTTTGCCGGAAATGAAGAATAATTTTAAGTAATTTGTGGTGAAATTTATTATTATTTTTCGTATTATAGTAATTTTAATTTTAACAATTATTAAAAATATTAGTATTTTTTAGCTTAGCTTATATAAATATTATTATTATAATTATATCAGTTAAAAAAACACACTTTAATTTGCAGTCATGAAGGTATAATGCCTATGATACCATTGGGCCTCAAGGAGACCAAGGAAATCAATTTTATGGAACCATTTTCGGATTTTATACTAGAGCACTACAGCGAAGAGCCGTCGATATATATGGATGCTATAGCTGATATGACAGACACCAGACAGGTAAGACATCAATTTATTACTATCAATGCATCAATCGATTCTCACCCATCGATTTCCTCCACCCGATTGCCAACTTGCAGGCCTCCAAGACGCCATCGCGCGACTCTCTTGGTGTGGCGCTGCTTTTCCGGTACTACAATCTATTGTATTATGTCGAGCGGCGCTTCTTTCCGCCCGATCGCAATTTGGGCGTCTACTTTGAGTGGTACGACTCGCTGACCGGTGTGCCCTCCTGCCAGCGCACAATTGCCTTCGAGAAGGCCTGCACGCTGTTCAATCTGGGCGCCATCTACACACAGATCGGAGCACGTCATGACAGGCGCACGGAACGCGGTCTGGATGCGGCCGTTGACAGTTTCCTGCGCGCTGCCGGCATTTTCCGTCACATCTACGACACATTCACCAATGCGCCATCGATGGACCTGAAGCCGCAGGTCCTAGATGTTCTTGTCTCGCTCATGTTGTCCCAGGCACGCGAATGTCTCTTCGAAAAGCTGCAGCTCCAGATCGAAGCTCTGGGTCTAACGGAGTCCAGTCATGTAAGTGGTCCACTTTAACTAAATTGCATAGGTGAAATAAAGGCGAAATTTGTACTCAACGTAACTGACCATTTTAAGAGCAATAGTCCTAAATACTTGAGGTTAAGCCTAACATAGAAAGATCCTTAAGGCACTTGGGATCTACACTTTGGAATTGGGATTAGGATTTTAATGATTGATATTCAAAATGCCATCAATAGTTCAAATTCCATTAGACTGAAACTAAAGTGATTAAACAAAATGTCGTCGTTGGGTGGTTTTACAACACTAACGTACTCACATTACTTAAATTGGCACATATGGTACAAATGTACCAAAACAGTTACTTCATTTATTCAATGGTACTTTAAATCTTTTTGTTTCACTACAGACTGAAATAAATATTGAGCTTTATATTATTTTATTTCTGATTTTTGAACTTTATTTCCTTAATTAAAATGAAAGGTTTTAAATACATAATTGAATAATTGAAAATGGTAATAACCCAGCTATACAAAAAATATTATGCATTTTTATAAAAAAATTTACAATTTCTAAAAATATTAGGTGGATATTCATTCAAGTACCGATATTTCCAAAGATCTGTCTAATACTACTTCCGTATAAGATTTTCCCAACTGAGAAAAAGCTTTAGCTTTTGCCAGTGCTTGGGGACTCAAACCAACTGAAGATTGAGTTTAAAGTTCGTAACTATCTTAAAGACTCGTATTCAATTGTTATTACCTCATCGCTGCTGAGTTTTTATCAATCGCAAGAGTACGTGAGACTTGGCCAAATGGAAGAGCCGCCAATGTGGCAGCTGCGTGGGGGGTACCAAGCACCTTTTGACACTCGAGTGACTGACCCAAAGGCTTATCTCCAATGCATAATGCATTTGGGCTGTCAGCTGAGTCAACTTAATGTGGCCCACTGATCATATTGCCAACTATTGCAGCTCTTTCGGGACTTGGCCGGCGAGGCGGCGCAGCTGTCGCTGGAGTACAACGAAATGCACAAGAACATCCAAGTGAATGACACGCACACCTACCTGCCCGAGTGCTGGGCGGGCCTGGTGCCGCTCAAGGCCGAATTGTACAAAGGTGAGTCGCAATTGTTGGCCTTGACGCTGCCATTTGGCTAAACTGAAACCTAATCAACATTAATCGCATTCATCCAGCACTGGCACATCATTACGAGGCGCGGAGCATTGACGCGACTGTGGGCGATGGCGACAACGTCTCGCTGGGCACCAAAAAGAGCCAGACGGCGTCATCGAACGAATCGTTCATTGGCAATGCGCGGGAGGCGCTGCGCGCCACCGAGGCCAGCAGCGAGTGCGAGGAGGAGGGCGCCAGCGTTGTGGCCATCAAGCGCACCCACTTGAAAGAAGCTCTGGCTAGTCACGAGGAGGCGCAGCGCTTGCAGCGCATGTGCCGCTACCTGAAGGTGAGTCACTAGCCATCCTCACATCACATCACATCACATCACATCGGCTGACCACCTGCCTTCCTTCAGAACAAAACATCACTGACGCAGGTCATCAAGGAGGCGTACTACAAAACCCAGGAGGAGTACGAACGTTTCTGCCTGCAAGCGCCGGCCAGGAACATCGACGAGTGCTACGATCTGACTGAACGCACTGTGGAAGGTGACCTCCCACCAAAGGCCGCATCCCCAAAAACAGCGTATAACTAATGCTCTCTTCTTCTCTCTCTTCTTCTGTGGCCGCAGCATCCTCGAAGTTCACGCTCACATTGACGGGTCCGGATTTCACATCGTACAAAGTGGAGGATCCCTTCAAGCGACTCGGCCCCATCGCGATATTCTCCGCACGTCGCCACTGGACGGCGCCGCGTTGCGTGCGCCTGCAGAAGGGCTCGGCCATGTACCACGATGCGAGCAGCTATCATTGCCACTGTCCCAGGGGCGACGAGAGTCACGAGGCCGGCTGCAGCCTGTACAAGGAGGAGCTCGAGAACTTCGGCTTTCATGTGCGCGGCGATGCGCCAGTGATAATAGCACACGTGGAGATCAATTCCCTGGCAGATGTGAGTATGCTCCAATCGTTGACTGAGGCAACCGGAAGCTAACCAGACATTCCTTTCCCATACGCTAAGCAGCTGGGCGGCATCAAGGAGGGTGACTTCATTGTGGAAATCGCGGGCATGGATGTCAAATGGTACTCGCATCAGCAGGTCGTTCGGCTAATACAATCGTGTGGCGCTGCCCTGGAACTGAAGGTCATTACACCCATGGATCGCAACTATCTGAAGGTGGGTTGTCAACCGCTCTTTGTATTGAGAACTTGCTCACTTATTGCATCGCATCCAATTGCAGCCACTTTCGTCGAAGGGTTCCATATCCACGTTATCGGCAGCCAGCTCGTCCGGCGTTTCGTCTGGCTCCTCCAGCCCCACCAGCACCACCACCAAGCCCAAGCTGCGCCTCAAGACCTCCGCCAAGACACGTTTTGTGGGCAGCGTATCGTCCAGTTCGTGGAATCCCTTTCGACGCACGCCGAGTCTGGCGAAGATCTTTTGAGTGCTATTAGGCTGTAGCACTAGGGATTTCGTAGCTTAAGTTATGCTTTAATTTCCGCAGCAGTGGCCATTATTTTGCTAGAACGCAAACTGGATTTTTTTTTTTTGTATACATATATATACCTATTAATATAAAAATGTACTTATATATATGCTAAGGCGAGCCTTTGCTAATCCCTGCTTCGGCCAATTAATATTTGGTGGCTGTATTTTTGTTATGCTCCACTGGACTCCATTTATTTTCCCCCAGCATGGAAAATATCTGTGAGAATGCAAATGTACCATGCATAAATATTAGCACTCCCATAAGTCCATTTAAATATCTATATGTATTACCCCCCCCCGCCCCCACACAAAACTCGAAATTCCGTAAACTTTTTACAAACATTTTGTGCAAAACGTGTTTAACACTTCGAGAGAAAGATCGAGTTGAGAGCAAGCGCCGCAGATCCCAAAAAGTATTTACATATTTCATTGTGCAGCTATGTATGTACATGCATAAATACATATAAAATATATGTATATGCAAGTTCAACCTTCAACATGCATTATGCAATATGTATATTTAAATGGAACCATATTTAAATGTGGTTCATGTAAATGTACAACTCGGAATCGACAATGAGTTTTAATTTACGTACATTTCTAATGTATATATGTATATTATTAAGTCACAACTATTTTGTATACATTTTATAGAAGCCATTTTACATAACTTACATACATACTTATACACAATATATACGTACATACGAACATACATGCGAGTACATATTTTATTGCATTGATAAAATATTTATTAATAAATTTTTTTGTGTGTGCAAGTCAATATTTATCTTTTGTATTCACTTGGGATATATATACAATGTATGTAGTATATATGGAAAGTATTGAAACTAGGGACTTGACACTTGGAATCTATACTCATTTATACTCGATAAAGTGTGAAGATCTTTTGTCTACATTCACTGGGGGCGTGGCAATTCGATTGAATATATATATATCTGCTTTAGTTTCAAAGCTAGGTATATCAAACTTTTAAGATAGATTACTGATGACCTTCTCTATAGATCGCACGCAATTTTTTTTTTGGATATACAATGGGGGCGTGGCATATCAATAAAATCTATATATCTTCGGGGCGGGCAAGTCGCGAAAATCCAAATCCACAATTTTAGAGCTAGTCACAAAATTTGGCAGGATCAAGCCGACAAATTTCGACCACGCCCACTCCCGCCTCTACAAATTATAAAAGACAATATTTTTCCAAAATAATCAAAATTCAGGCCGTTTTCAACATTTTAAAGCTGTTATTATCCTGTGAACGAGTGTTGCGCAGTCTGTTACACCCGACAGCAAAGTTCAGACTTGTTTTCTTTGCAGAAACTGGGCCATAATCTGAAATTGGTGATAAATTTTTTAAAATTTTATCGATAAGCTGCAGTCTTGATCTTAAAGCACGCCATACTTAATTCAAATTCCATAAAATTGTGGATATTCTGCTTTACAATGGTAAAACAAATAGCTACAAATTTAATTTGAACTCAAATAACAAGTGAAACATTTCTGTACATAGAGTGTTCTGTGTGGTATGCGGAGCGATAACATGTCCATATGTAAGTACATGAAACCCAATGAATTCTAGTGTTTCTTCCTGGCCTTTTCCAACATCTCCCTGACCAGCTTGGGAATGCTGCCGAGTTCCTTGACCAGCAGCATCTGCTCAGCTAGATTGGCCCTATAAATGCGCTGTACTCGGCGTATCATTGGCGCTGTCACCTTTGCATCGATAATATCCTGGGCGCTGAGAGTGAAGCCGTCCACGGTCGAGGCTCTCTCCTGTTTCGGCAGCTCTTTCTTGGCCAAGTCCAGGGAAGGCAGTCTACCTTTTAGATTTGGGTCCATATTGTCCCTCGGTCCGTGCGCGGACACCTGCAGCATCCCCTTGGACATGTGTAAGGCAGTCGTGCCATTGGAGTCCGTGGTGTACAGGTCGTACATCTTAGCCAAGCTCTCATTCATTTGCTTATAGCCAAAAGGCGCGACGCTCGATTTTTGGCGAAATTCGCTAGGCAGCTTATATTTGTCGCCCTTCCGGACGCGCTCAACGCTCGAATCGATGCCAAACTTGACATTTTTGTAGAGCACACGATAGTCGGCAGTGCTCGCCTTCCGAGGCTGCTCATGCTTGTGGCCACGTGCTGGGATTGGGTCTTCCTTGCGCAGTGAAGGCGGCTCCTTGCTAAGTATGCTGTGCAGTGGCTTAGAAATGGGTTGCATGCGCGGCGGCTCTTCAGTTAGCGGCTCTTTGGCGCTGCTGCTGTATGCTCGCTGACAGCTGTGCTGCTTGTGCGAACGTTTTGAAGTCTCTGCCTCTGCGGGCAGCTGTACGCGCTTGATCCTGTCGTGCTGCGGTTGCTTTAGCTGTTTGGTATTCGGGCCATCGGCTGGCGGCGGCAGCTCCTTGGTGACGTGATAAGCACACGGTTTAAGGCTGGACTGCTTGTGATGCCTGAGGGCGTGGTCCTCGGTTTGGGTAGGCGTCTGCGTCACCTGATGGCTGGTCTGCTTGGGATAGCCCTGGCGGTCGTTCGGATAAGACCGCTGATAGCTAGCCTGCTTGTGAGAGTCCCTGCGCATTGCAGCGTCGAAAGTCGCCGACGAAGGCGGATACTTGGACTGCTTGACTCCTGTTGAATTATGGTCTTCGGCAGGCGGAGCAGAGTGCTCCTGGCCAGAGTGCTTCTCGAAACGTTGGGTGGTTGGCCGCGCAGCATGACGCAGCTCCTTGGCGACGTTGCTGTGCTGTGACTGACAGTCGCACTCCTTCGGCGACTCCTTACGCTCGATCCTGTCGTGGCGCTCATAGCTCGACGGCTTGGCGCGTTTGTGAGTTGGGTCCTCTGTGGCCGGAGACGGCTTCTTCACATTGTGCGGCTGCTGATTGGTGGAGTGCTTCGGATAATCCTTTGGCAGACTGTCCTCGGATTTAGGTTCTCCTCTGTCGCGCCGGTAATAGCTGAATTTGGTTTCAGGATGCGCCTCGTTGCGGCACGAGCACTGGGGCAACAACGGCTGTGCTGCTCGGTCGCCGTGCGCAGGTGTCCACAGCAGGTCGTCGTAAACAGTTTGGAGTCGAGAGCGTCGTTTGTTTTGTGTTGACGGATATAAGGCATAATCCTGTGCGGCATCCAGGCAACACATGTCCAAGTGGTTGCGCATGCGCTCCTTGCACAACTTTTCATTTCTCTTTGTCTAAGATAATTTGGTAAAATATGTGAACATAAATCTAGCGACACTAACCTGGGTTTTTGAATAAATGTTCTTCATGTTGAGGTTTTTGGAAAATTGTAGAAAATAAAGTTCAGTCCGGCTTGTTTCACTATATATCACAGACTGAAGATTATTCGAGCATTGAACAATCTTTAAATGCAAACTATTTTGACGGCTTAGTCAAAGCTACTTAGATTGTGGAAATCCCAAAAAAATTTCCTCTGCGTTGTATAAATTTTCTCATTTATAAATATTTATAATTTTTATTTCACAATTTTCTGACCGGTTCTACCAATTTTGGATTTGGATTAACAAATTTTCAATTGCATCAAACTGAAAATTTAAATGCGAAAAAGACCTTTGTATATTTTGAGTAATAAATAAACAAATTGAATACAAAATTATAAATATTTATAAATTTGAATTCACAAATTTCTAGTCCCACTAACTTGGCCTAATTTTTGGAATTGCATAAAAACTGCAAATTTAAAAGCGAAAAAGACCGTTGTATATTTTAGAGCAATAAACAAAGAATTAAAATAATTAACACTATTTACGGTATTTCCAAAAATTAAATTATAAATTTACAAAAAAAACTACAAAAAACTCTAAATTCAATAGGGATTTTACTTAAGATATAATCTACATATACATGTAACTGTTACAATGCTCACTTAAAATCCAATCAAACGCATTTCTGGAGTACCTAACCGACCCGGACCGGAGAAATCCATTGGGAAGCGTTTATTGGTTTGGGGAACACATCGGCTTTGGACTTAATACGTAGTCAACGTAAACACAACAACAAAATCATACGGAGAGCGCCCTTCTCTTCGCCATCGGCGTGCTCCACTTACAACAAATAGCCAACAATGTCGTCGTCGTCGTCAACGTTGTCGTTCCCAGCGATTTGCCGGCGCAGCTCGCAGCGACCCAGGGCCTCCAGGTACGGCTGCAGCACCGACATCGAGCGTCACTGATGATGCTGGTGCTGGTGCCTGTGCACCGGCGCTTGCGCCGCATGGGCATTGGCCGCATATTGGGCGGACGAGTTCAGAAACGGCGTCAGCAGCTCCATGGGCAATGGGAAGATGATGGTCGAGTTCTTTTCCGCCGAAATGCTGCTCAGCGTTTGCAGATAGCGCAGCTGCAGCGCCGACGGACTGGACGAGATGATCTCCGATGCTTCCTTAAGTGCGCGCGAGGACTTCATCTCGCCCTCGGCGGCGATAACCTTGGCACGTGCCTCGCGCGCCGCCTCGGCCTCGGCGGCCATCGCGCGCTGCAGCGCTGTGGGCAGCGAGACGTCCTTGCTGGAATGGAAGGAATGCAGTTGCAACAGTTAATGCACTTGGTTTGTTTAATTGATTTCACTAAACTCTATTGAATGATCGATCGTTTGCTTTTTGGTACTTTTTAGAATTTCATATATAAAATTATAAAAAATACATGGCAATTGCGACCACATGGAATTTTGCAATGCCATACCATGTCCAATTTAATTAAATAAAAGATGAAAATATCACTATTATAATCTATATTAAGTAAATAATCTTTAATATTCTCTAGTGAATGCACGCTCCTTGATTCTTGTTCCACCTTCACATTTCAGCCCAATTAAATAAAATAAATGCAATTGCTAAAACGTTGAATTTTGCAATATCATGCCCCTATATTTCCACACTTCAGCCTGACGAGTCAAATGTCCCTATTATAATATATATTAAATAAATAAATAATCTTTAATCTCTATTGAATGCTCGTTCCTTGCTTTTTGCTCCTTTAAATTTCAGCCTTATTAAATAAAATTAATTGATAGTGCTAAATCATGGAATGGAATATAATACCATACCCCTTATAAATAGCTCAACACTTCAGCTCGACGTCTGAGATATCGCTATTATGATCTATATTAAAAAAAAAATAAATAAAAAAACTTTAATAATATCTAATATTTTAAATCTCTTAATATTTTTTCATATATATGGTACACTTTTTTTTGTGCCTATTTACTTTCACTCGCTTTGTCGACTGTTTATAATAAATAAATAAAAATATATTTTTAGCAATATACTCCACAATTATAATTGAAATATAATCAATTTTAATTGTGAATACATGCAATTTTATTAAAATTAAAAGTGCAAATGCCGTTTTATTCTTTGCTAGTTTTCCCAATTATTCTACAGAATATTTACATATCTGTATACATACACATTTCAAGCAATATCCTCACACTTTTATGGTTTCCCCGTTTAGATTAGGATGTGCACACTTACATTTCGACGCGCTCCACCTTGACGCCCCAGGGATCGGTGGCCTCGTCCAGGGACATTTGCATGGTATGCGAGATGGTCTCGCGTTCGGTGAGCAGCTCGGAAAGGTTGCGGGTGCCGAGCACGTTGCGCAGCGTTGTGGCAGCCAAGAGTCGGGTGGAGTGGCTGTAGTTGGACACCTGGATGACGGCCTTGAGCGGATCACTGATGCGATAGTAGACGACCGCATCGACGGTAACGGTCACCGAGTCCTTGGACAGCACCTCCTGCGGCGGCACATCGAACGACACCGTGCGCAGATCGACGGGATAGTAGTCGTCCACGCAGGGCAGCACAAAGAAGACGCCGGGACCACGTGCGCCGCCGCTGCGCAGCCGGCCCATGCGAAAGATGACCGCACGCTCGTACTCGGAGACCACCTTGAAGCAGATGAACACCGAGAAGGGGAACGTCAGCACCATGATCAGCACGGATATGGCCGTGGCCAGCAGCTCCACGCAGCCCATGTCATCATTCTCAGCTGCAAGACAGAAGACAACAGCAAGTTGAAAGGAGCAAGAGAATGAGAACGGCCATAAATCGCAATATTTCACAAGCAATTGAAAATCAATTGAAGGCCCATTTCGTTGGGGCAGCGAGGAGGGGCTAGGGAAAGGGGGCGAATGGGTATGCCGTCTGGCACATGTGCACTGTGGCACTTGTTGCTGTTTGTGCGGCTGTGCAAATTCAACAAAAATGTTTTCATTTTTATGCTTGCTCGGATTTCCGTTTGTTGTTCAACGGAAGATTGGCAAGCAATTGATTTTCACTGCAAACGGGCACAGCACGACCAGAGATCACACGGAATCAGCTGAAATACGCGACCACAGATCGTTACCGTTCCTTTCATAGTAGACAGCTGTAGTCGGGAGAATCAGCTATGTTCAATTACTGCAAAATTATCTGTTACTACTGAAATATATTTTCTACACTCTTCTTTAACAACTGCTGTAACTATTTTTCCTTGGTTTTTAAATGTTCAGGAAACAAAGTTAAGATGCTCAAAACTCGGTCACAGTATAATAACAGCTTAAGACATTAAAAAAACGCTCTAAATTGTTATGGATTTTAGCGGTTTATCCGCCACTAAGTGGACGTGCCAAATAAATTTGTTCTTAATCTTTTGAGAAGGTTTTTAGTAAACTGACTGCAAAATTTGGTGTATCTAGCGTTGAAACTGAAGGAGATATATTGATTTTATCGATTTGCCACGCACCCAGGAGCCGTGTCTAGAAAATTTTATCACTTTATCTGACGCGAATATACACGAGTATATATTCGAAATTTCAAGACTCTAGCTTTAACAGCAGCGATCGAAATTACATTCATACGGACAGACGGTTAGATGGACGGACAGCAAAACGGACTTTGCACAAGCCCAAGATATTTTTTTAACTTCGGGAACAAGTTTAACAAGTATACTTTTATCGAGTTTGAAAACTGGCAACTCTGACAGAACTACGGACTTGGCTAGTTAGACAGATCTGGTTTAAGGTATTGGGCAGGCGTTGTCTTCCTTTGCGCTATTTTTATAAACGAATAGCAATTTCTTGATATTCTTATTCCTTTTAACGGGAACCAATTGGACTGGCAAGAGTCCTAAAATTATATTATCATCTAAATTAAGAAAGATAGGACAACAATTAGCGCATATACGCAATAAAACTGAATAATATGTGAAGTTTTATGGCCAGTTCCAAAGGCCCCCAGTTGAAATTAATTTGGAGCAATTGGTAAACAAATAGTTTTTGATCTTCAAAAGCTAAAAAAGGTGCGCATGGACGATCTATCATCTCGATTTTGTTTAACTACATAAGTAGGCGTTTGTTTATTGCTAAATTAGCCCCTGGCCCATATCTTTAAGCATGAAAAACACCTAAGTACATCTGTGTATATGTCTATACTCATAATAGTGCGTATATTGAATATGTTTTAGTGTACATTTCAACGAGTTCTGGCAGGTTGAACCAATACAATCTCAGAGCAGCAAACTAAACAATCGCCATGGGGGCCACGCCAGGCCAGGCGAGGGCAGGCCAGTTCAGTTCAGTTCAGGCCAGGCCAATTGGAACTTTTGTGGAATGTTTATGTGGTACGAGTACATGGTAGCCAGTAGTCGGTCTATAGATGGGCGCAGGGTTATTTTCAGTTGGGCTTTTGTTTATCTTATAAGTTTCGACAATGCGATTTATATCACGGATACGGATCGGTTCATGTGCCACCGAGACGCGTCGCGTCGCGTCGATCGTCTGTTATTTATTTTTACTTGTCGGCGCACAGTTTATATTGCATACTTCATAGGTGGTCGCTCTGGCTGATCGATACAATTCAATATACGGCACTGGCATCGACATCTAATGAATCATTTGTATCTCTGCCCAATTTGGCTAAGCAAATCGTCTTACCTCGCGCTTGAATTATGATTTTCGAACACATAAATATGAATTTATGGATATAGCGCACTGAAGATTGCGGCTGCGGTAGCACATAACGAAAGCTATTTGTATCTTTTGTAGTTGCACATATCTTTGCCCAGACGTGAGCAATTTATGAACTAAACAAACGATCAGCGAGCACTGAGAATTGCGGCCAAACAAAAACAAATTAGTCCCTATTTTTATTGCCAAAAGTTTGGCACTATCTAAAAATCATTGGGAATCCGTAACAATTAGTTACCAACTGTATTAAGGGTTTTTAAGAAAAACTTCAACTTTAAAGATGAAATCATATTGTCAAACGGAAACCATTTTCTCATTTGTATTTATCTATGTATTATTAACAAGGCACCAAACCGATTTGGAACCAAACTGGCTCTAGCACAAAATTCAATAATGTTTAAAATCTAGCCCAACCCGAACCGAACTAATTTCTGTTTGGAATTGATTTGGTTCAGTTTCAGTAGAACGGAAAATGTTAGACCTAAAAACACATACAGCCTGACCTCAGAGCAATTAAAAAAAAAGAATTTGTAATATTTTCCATTGAAATTTAAAATAAGGTTTCAAATAATCTCAAACAAGTTAAATCATAAACTGGACCTCAAAACCAAACCAAATTCAACCGTACAACAACCCGAACCCGACCTTAAAGTCTGCATAAATGAGAAGTACATTGAAGATATTCTCCCTCTTAATTAAAAGAAAAAGATTTTCTAATATTTTCAATTAAAACTTAAAATAAGCTTTCAAATAATCTCAACTAAGTACATACAGCCGAGGCGTTGGTTCGAACCGTAAACCGAACCACCGAAAATTTTCTTTTTTTTTAGCTAACAGCCATGGTCGATAAGAAATTATTGAAAAAGATAAGTTTTTCACGAATTCCATTGAAATCTTACAGGTTTTGAGTCCTTGATAGGGATGTGTGCTGGAGCTGATCTGCACCGTGTGCTGCTGTTGCTGCTGTGCGTGATGGTGATGATGCTGCTGCGGTTGCGGGCTCAGGGCGAAGGCATCCGGCGGGGTTGGCGTTTGCCCAGTGCCTGCTCCGGGTGCGCTCACGTGGAGGCGCGAGCGGTGCTGATGCGGCGAGGCAGTGTGCATGTTGGACTACGTATAATGGAGTGTGGGATGTGGCTCCTCTGATAATCTGATGATCTGAACCGATAACGTAGCGCACGATGAGCACTGCACGCGTTCAGCGCACGTTTCCAAGTGAGCAGCGGGTCGCAGGTTCCAAGCGTCGAGGCAGTTGTTCGCCTCATTTCACACGTTGCCGATTACGGCGCCTCCGTCCCGCATCCGGCCAAAAGAAAATCCACATACACACACACACACGCACACGGACCGTCGAGTCGAACGTTTCCAGCGTTTTAGTTTTAAGATTTTTATTTTCTCTGTTGTTTAGATTATTAGAAACGAACGAACTACGAAAACTATGGAGATGGAGATAATTTATAAACCACTTCAGCAACCAAAGCGGACTGTGGGCACCTTGAGGGGCAGGCGCGCGCTGCTGGCTGTGTTGCACGTTGTTAGACATTTGTCTTAATCAGGGAACAGCCGTTGGTGATCTATTAGCGACAAAAGGTCAAGTGATTTAAATAATTTGACAACTGTGTCAGCCCGAATTTATGATCCTGAGAAGTATTATTTAATTTAATTTAATTTAATACACATACGGTGGAGCCAACTTACTCTGCGATCTCTTTCTGCAACAGCACCTTTAAACACAAAGTTAAGTAAAACAACATATTCAAGCAAGTATAAGCGTTGCAGTCGGGTGTAACCGACCACGCAATACTGCTTCACAGCATAAAACAGTCGAAATTTTCTAGAGATATGGATTTTCGTGGTTTACCCGCCCCTAAGTAGGCGTGCCAAAACTTCTCTTTTTCTTTAGAGGAGCTTATCAGTAATCTGTTTGCAAAAATTTAATGCATCTAGCTTTAAAACTAAGGCAGATATGCATATTAAATCGGATTGCCACGCACCTAGTGGGCGTAGCCAAAAAATGTTAACACTATCTACACGAGTATATATTCCAAGTTTCAAGCTCAAGCTTGTTTTAAATTAACATTTAATTTATTTTCCCTATACCTCTCGCATGCTTAAATTCAATATCTCCATCTGTCTCTCTTTTAACTTTTTGCTTTCCTAACTACCCACCGACCATTAGGCACCAAGTATTACTTACCTTTATGAGAATCGCAAAGAAAGGCAATACCTTCATATAGATGTTCTTTATTATAAATGAACCTGACCATGTTTTTTAGCATTAAAAAATTCATTTTACGTTTAATTTACAATAATATAGCTGAATTTGCTCTGATTGTTATGACTGTTCACATTGCGTGTTCATTTTTCTGGAATTTCAGAACAAAGAACATGGTCCAATAGCCCAGTGAAATCGTTTCCCGAATACTTTTTGAGCATTTTGCTTACATTTGTGAGGCCCGTTTCGTGTTACGCATGTTTCACGTTTCCCATTTAGCTGGCCAGAAGGCAAATTGAATCAACGTGGTGTGTTTTATTATTGGTTACACTGCATTTGCTTTATTGTAAATGTTTCGTTTATAACAAATTATTATCCAATAAATGCGCGCATTGCACTTTCTGGCTATACCGAAATTGTGTTTTTGGTATGGGGGTTTTTGTTTTGTTTTGTTTTGTTTTTCTTAAAGGGGCATAGATCAAATGCTTTGCCAAATAGTTATCGAGATTACAGAGTATATCAGTGCTGTTTCCAGTTACAGTTAGATATACATATGTATGTGTTATTTACACGTGTGGCTATATATATGTATATATGAACATGTGTATATAAGTATGAATGATACAGCATTATTAGAAGCTGAGATTGTAAGGCACATTATGGTTATAGTATAGTGTTCATATATATATCGTATAGTAATTTGATGATTGATTGCTAATTGCGCTTTAAGTTTTTGAAAAGTTACTACAATTTGGTTGCAGCGTTTAAAGGTAAAAGTATGTAAATATGTATATGTAAATATGGAGTTTCTTTTAGATAGATATATAAATATGTAACAAAATGCATACAAATTCGAACTCATTAAAATCAAATGCTAGCAATATTTTTTAAAATCAGTTTTAAACTTCTCCCCAGTTTTTGCGCTACGCTTGCACCCTAACAAAATTTTAATTTGGCCGCTTTGAATATACATATATACGCATATACTCTTAAAAAATAATTTTGCGTTTTAAAGCTAAAACACATACATATTTATGTAGCATGTACGCACACATACACATAAACATTTATCAAGTGTTTTCTAAATGTTTTAATTGACTGAGCAATGTGTATATTTAGCCTGTGCCGCCCGCAACAACATACAATTGCCTCTTTCTTTCTCTCTCTCTCCCTCTAACTTCTCTCTCGCTCTCTCTTTCTGTCTTGTTGCGCACGTTCTTCTTTCTGTGCTGCTCACACAAGTTCGCTGTTTGCATTTTATGCAAAATATAAACAATAATAATAACTTAAACAACTAATAATCTTTTCAATTAATTGCTGCGCCTTATCAAATTTCTTTACGCTACGGCACCCGCGTGGCAGCAATGGACAAACACCCCGCACCACCACCGTTCGCAGCACCGCTGAGCTGCTGCTGCTGCTGCTGTTGCTGCTGGCGTCTTCGTCAATCGTTGTACATGCCATCCACCAGAAAGTCCATGCGCCTATAATGGCGAGTTGTCCAGAGATCCCGGAAGCGCCGGTACATGATGATGAACACGCCAATGGCCAGCGGCACGGCTAGCATAATCGTTACAATGGGCACAATATACTCGTTCTCGCCACGATTGGCCATGCTGCTCATCTCCTGCACGGCCAGCACGTGTGGTACAACGCTGCCGCCGCCAGCCGCAAACGCATCCAGTTTTTCACCTTCCAGTGGCTTGTCCATGCTGTATGTGACTGTCGGCTTTTTTGGTCGCATTGTGGTTGTGCTCGTTGTTGTTGTGGTCTTTGTTGTCGTTGTACTTGCTGTGGTTGTTGTTGTCGACGGGGTGGTGCTGCTCGCGCTGCTGCTGCTGTTGATGGCGCTGCCATTGACAGCAGTTGCTGGCGTGGTGTTGTTGTTGATGCTGCTGCTGCTGCTGCTGCTGCTGCTACTGCTACTGCTCTTGTTGTTGTTGATGTCACTTAGAGATACGCCATCGGCCAGTATTTTGCTCGTCTTGGTTGTTGGGGTCGCTTGCTTCGTTATCACCGATGGTGCTGGCGATTTGATGCCGTGCGCTGCCTGCGTATCATTTGTGACGTTCACTATTGTAGCCGTATCCGTGTTGGTGACGCGACGCGTTAGCACCGGAGTGTGCTCCGCCGTGCCGTTGACCTTGGCCGGCGTGTCCTTTTCCCCCTGCAGCTGCTTGGCTGTCTCCGTAGTTGGGTTTGCATTAATTAAATTTGGAGTGCGCAATTTGAATAACAGCACATTTACCTGTAGCTGCAGCTGCAGCTGCCGTTGCAGTTGCATCAGCCCCTGTGCTTGTTACATTGCTGTTGCTTGGAATAATCGCTGGTGTGGTGACATTGGTGGCTGCTGGACTTGCAGTTGCCGTCTGATTGGTTCCGCCTTGCGCGATGGCTGTGAGCGGCAATAGCAGCAGAAACAGCACCGGAAGCACGTTCATTTTGCGTGTTGCAGTGGAGTGAAATGTGCTGTTGTTGCTAAAATTGGCAGCGAATTTCGTATTGCTTTTATTTGGAATTGCTGGGAGTTCAGTTACAGCGGAGATGCACAGTCATTCGATAGATGATATCGATAGACACTGCATATCGATACGCATACGCATTTAAAATATCCAAAAATACCGCACGATACCGAATGTATATTTAAATTGCGTCTTATTATTATTCGCAATGCCCAATATGTAGCGCTTAAGCCCATTTAACAATAACCATGCTTAGTTTAGGAAAATAGGAATATCGGCCAACTAGAGTCAGCTGTTCATTTGCTGCACCTCCAGCAACAATTGCTGTCTATTTTATTGCCCGTTTAGTATGTATTGAGAGAGGCACGATTGAAAAAGGCATAGGTTATGCGCTGAATTCTGCGTTCTTAGTATTGTGACGTAACACTTCCTAACATATGTGTACGTTTGACAACGACAACTTCGCTCTTAAAATAGTAAAAATATTAAAATAGCCAAGCTTATTTGATGAAACTTGGCCTATAGCCATAAGATTCGCTAAATGTCAACTTTTCCGTTTTTCTATATGGATCAAGCTTACAAATTTCAGACTTAATTATACGATTTAAATAAATTCTGCGCTCTAACGCGTACCAATTTCAATGCAAATTAAACAAAAGCACAAACTGAAAGTGTGACGTCACACTCTCTGAAATCGCTCTATTTTGGCTCAACGCTGAATAACGGAGCTGCGCCTTGCATTACTTCTAGATCTCACAGTCGTGAGCACTATCGAAGGTTCCGATCGCATCGTGATGTAAATTGTTATCGATAAGTAAATACTCAGAAAAATACTATATTCGCAGTTACAAAAATAAGCCTTCTGAACGTGTTATAATTTGAATAGAAATAGATAAGGGCTATGAATTTAAGTACAACACCAACCCACAAGATATAGCAGTTCGTTCCAACAAATAGATATTATTGGGCGACAATGTATGTCAATGTGTATGTATATTTATAACGTACTTTGTATAATTTCTATAATTATTTTGTATTTTATGGTTTATCTCTTTTCAAGGTTTTTTCTTTTGCTAACAATATTTTTTCTCTTTTCTTCTAACTGATTTGTATGCGTTTCGCCTTTGACTAGCGTTAGTTAGTTAATTGCTTTGCTAAACAGCATAAAATGTAACTTTTTTTTTGTTTTTTTTTGATTTTGTACGACAAACAACATTATTGCACATGTTAGGATTAGAACATAGTCAAAAACTATGCGTAAAAACAAAATAGTTTAGAGATTCGGGCGGCTCCTTCTGTCTTCGCCTTTTGACGACTCAGCTCAATGGGTCTACTTATGATGTCGATTTGTGATATGTACGCCTTTTGCTAATTGCTTGAAATGGTCACACTTATTTGCTCTGCAGCTGCAGCTGCAACTGCAGCTTAAAATGCAGTTAAGTTGTCTGCTCTTAGAACATCAAGGCCGCACGCGCAGCGCCCGCAACGCTTAACGTGTGATGCTGCGGCTGTTGTTGTTGCTGCTGCTGTTGTTGTTGTTGTGGGTGATGCATGCTAGTTGCTGTTGTTCTTGTCGTGGTCGGCGACTTTAATTCCTCCACTATAATGACGCCGTGCTCGTCAACCATGTGGTTCAACAGTAAATTCTCCACCTGTTCGTCGGATAGCAATTCTTTGGGCTCTGAGGATCTGTAAAGCAGTTGTTGTTGTAGTTGTGTCACACAAAGAAAATAGCGAAAGTAACAGATAGAATGAGCCAAAGAGATAGAGTGAGTGAGAGGGAGAGTTGTAAATTCAAAGCGAATAGTGCCAAGAAAGCAATGCATGATGGAATGCGTTAATGCGATCGAATAAGAAATGCCGAAAAATGATCGACGGTCACACTACAAGTACACGGCTCCATGAAATAACTGCCAAAATCAAAATTAAAGCTAAGAAAGTTAATTGAAATGAACAAAAATTAATTTAAAGGCAAAGTAGTTAGTTAAATGAAGAATGCAATTGCATAAAAAATAAAACCCTAACAACACATTAGCTATAAATATTAAGCAATTGATTGCATTGGAATTGACCTCCAAAATGAAAGAGTTTTGGAACTATTTGAGTTGTTTTTTGTACCCTGAACCCATTGAAAATGGTTTGTGCAAATGTGGTAACAGGCAGTTGGACGCATATATATATATTATAAAATATATATTCTTGGTCAGCAACAATAGTAGATTTTGCTATGTCCGTCTGTCTGTCAGTCTGTATGATCGCCTCGATCTCAGAGACTATAAGACGCAGAGACTTGAAGCTTAATATTTTAAGTTCCAATTTACCTTACGAAAATTAATTTTATGTGATATTTCCGATACCCCACCTCGTGTTCTTAAAATCGATATATATCAGTTTTTCGACCCGTTTTTTTGAGCATATCTCAGAGACTATAAATCCCAGAGACACCAGACTTCGTCTGTAAATTAACATAAGTATACATAATGTATACAAAATTGTACTTTTTAGATACCACCCCCTGTTACCCCGAACATTTAAAAAGCCGCATTTTCATAGGCATAGTCTCGCACTTTGGTTTGTACACGCATTTTCATAGGCCATATTTAAGCTCTGAAAGTTTCATACAGATCGGACAATAAGCATCGAAGTTATGTAGGTTTGCACTTCATATAGGGCTGGGCTATGTGTATGTGTGTGTGTGTTTCAGTTTGTGTATGTGTGTATAAAAGGTTGTTCGGCTTGGAGCTGGGTTCAGGGTTTCTTCCAGTCGGAGACTCCCGACTAAAGCACTCTTTTATGTTATTTCATGGCGCTAATAACACACACACCCACACACACATACAAACACATATAAATAAAATATTTGCAGTACATACAAATTTTGAGAGTAGATTTTGATTTTGTTTTTTTTTTAGTAGAAGCGTGCGTGCGTGCAATGCTGTTAGTTGTTGTTGTAGTTGATGTTGTAGATTGTTATTGTTGTTGTTGTTGTGGTTGTAATGGAATGTGTTTCAAAGAGCAAAGAGACCAAATCAAAGCAGCCAATTCGTTTTTCGAGCATTCAGGAATTTAGTTAATTGCAGTAGCTGATTAGTTCTTGTAGATGTTTTTTTTTTTTGGTTTTTTTTTAGGTGGGTGCAGTTTGAATTTTGAATAGCAGATTGTTATCGATTATCGATTAGTGCGCCGCGTCATCGACTCGATCAAATGAGCTTTGTCAGACGATTCTGCAGCGTGCACAGGAGGCCGCTGCCGCTGCCGCCGCCGACGCCGCTGCTGCTGCTGCTGCCGCGGACGTTGCCGTCTACTGACCTGCTAAATAGAAAGAAATCGCCGCCGCCGCCGCTGCTGCTGCTGTTGTTATTGCTGCTCGCCGATGCAGTCGTCGCTGCCGCTGTCGACGCCGACGCCGCCGACGTCGTCGTCGTTGTCGCTGCTGTGGCAAGCAGCGCGTCCGATTCGCCGCCATCGCTGGCCATTTCGGACTCGCTGTTGCGCCGCTCCAGTGTCCGTCCGACCTTTTGAAAGCCGTAGCTGAACACATCCTTCACCTTGTCGCCGGCGTCGATCAGCAGATCGAGGCTCTGCCGCCGGCCGCTGCTCTTGAAGCTGTTCGAGCGCGACAGCCACTGGCTGAGGCTCTGCTTGCGGCTCATCTGCTGGCCGGCCAGGCCGATGCCCAGTCCGATGCCGCTGCCGCTGCTGTCGTCCTGGAATATGGTCGTGCAGGTCACCTTGCGCTTGGGCTCGTCCGACGACGACGTGGAGTGCTGCGACAGCGCGTCCGCCTCCAGGCCTCCGCCCAAGCCGTAGCCGCCCAGGCCCTGACCGCCGCTGCCGGCGCCATCCAGGCCCTGCTGCTCCAGCAGCGACTGATTCGAGTAGCTCGAGCTGGTGCTGTCCGAGTGCGACAGACGTATCTCCGTCCACTGGTCGATGTCGTTGTCCGCGGGCGCTGCCGACGTCGAGGCGGACGCCGAGGCCGATGCCAGGGAGCTGCTGCCGGATTCGGAGCGCGGCTTCACCTCGTAGGGACCGTGCAGGCCGTGCAGACCCTGCGCCTGGCCAAACAGATTGTTGTCGCCGCCGTCGGTGGCGCTGGTGCTGGCCGACTTGTGCATGCCCCCGGCCAGCTTCTGCGGAAAGGTCAGCACCGCCTCGAAGTCGTGCAGCAGATGCGGGCAGTCGTGCGTATCGGCCTGGCGCTGTCGCGGCGAGTTGGCGCCGCTGCCCAGGCGGCCGGGCATGCGCAGATACTCGTCCTCCGGCTCCGGCTCAGCCAGCTGCTCCTGCTCCGGCCGCAGCTGCTGCTCAACGCTCGCCGTGAGCGCATCGACGGCGTCCACCTGCCGGAGCATCGCCTCGTAGTTGAGCAGATTGTTGCGCTGCTGCCGCTGCCTGTGTATGTCCTCGGAGATCTGCTCCAGATTCTTCAGCGCCTCGTTGTAGGTCAGCTTGGCCGCGCCGACCTTCGTCTCCAGCTCGTTGACGCGCAGCTTCTGCGCCTTCAGCAGGCCGTTGTAGTTCGCGCGCGTCTCGTAGTAGGGCCTGCGTTTGGACAAAAGGGGTGGGGGGGCGAAGGCGGGACCAGGAACGGGAACGAGAACGGGGGCGGGTAACGCATATTAGTGGGCGTGTCTAGGCGGCCGCCAAGTGAGGCATACTCACGAGCACAGGGTACAATACAAAGCGTGCAAAATGCTAAAGTATCTCAACAAAAGTAAATTGCGCCTGAGCTGCAATCTAAGAAAAGGAAAAAGAAACAGAAACGAGAAACGAAATAGAACCGAAAGGGTAACCAAAACTGAACCAAAAAAGTCAAGAAAGATAAAAGTGAAGCCTCCCGGCATGGCCGATGTTGGCTCCTGGCAGAGCTGTAAGTTTTTTCTTTAAGAATTAAATAAAAAAAATTAAACAAAAAAAAATAGCTAGTAGAAGAAGACTGCCGGAGTGCAGTATTCAAAATTTAATTAAATTATTTGTTTTCAAATATTTTAATTTTTTTGTAAAAAATATCTAGATAAATTCAGAAATCAGATATTGAAAAACATATAACGGGTTGGAAAATCCAATTCCCACATTTTTTAAATATATTTCACATTGATGATATCAAATAATATTGAATTCTTTCGCAGGTGTCAGGCAAAAAACAATCTTAGGCTATGAACCTGGTAAGAGTAGATATTTTAAAGAACCAACAAAGTTTTTAAGTAATTTCAAAATGTTTGCTCGATTGTTTTTATATATTTTAAAGACTGTTGATAAGATCTTGCAAATGTGTTTGGATAAAAAAAAGATAGATGATTTCTATGAGAACTATATGGATATATAATTATATGTCCGATTCCCATACCATGCCAATCTTAAGTGGTCAGGTCTATGTTATGATTTTCTTTTGAAAGCTAGACAGAAAGTCAGACGGACAGACAAACGTGGCTATAGCTACCAGCTCGCCTCTGCCGATACAGAAAATATATGATAAATAGAAACCTCTTACTTTCTATTGGAGCAAGAACAATTACAGAAGTTATATTAAATACAATTTAAATTTCCCATTCCATTTCGTTTTCAAGGCTTTAAATATGTAATTTATGTAAGTTATACAAATAATATATGAGGCGAGTTTCATACAGATAAGTAAAATATTTACTATTAAAAATGTATGGTAATATTCCAGATATCTAACTTCCATACTCTGGTATAATGAATTTTCCTCAATCAATTTATGATTTTAAATATCTGATTTCTGTAGGTTTATGTAATACTATAAAATCCCAAAACCGATCCCAAACTAAACGAGGCTAATTTCTTACAGATATTTAAAAATTTATAGATTTGTATATTCTGGATATCTAGAGTACCTGCTGGTGATAAAAAATGTAAATGCCTGTTAAATGTTTTAAATATCTGATGTATGTGGATTTTAAAAATATTAATATCATAAATAAATCTATATCTTACAGATTTAGATATTAAAATATTTAAAAATTTCTTTAACCCGCGGGTGATAAACAATTGAAATGACACTTAAATGTTTTAATCAAATGATTTGTGTGGGCCATGATATTAATGTAGTATGATGCACCGATCCCAAACTAAATTAGGCAAGTTTTTGCCAGATAAGTAGAAAGTTAATAAATTCTAAAAAAACACCAATACATTTATAAGAATTTTCAGATATCTAGGATAACTCTCATACTCTAAAATTAAGGAATTTTGCTCAGATATTAAAATATTTAAAGTGTAACTAGAATAAATATGCTCTGCCAGGACATGCAAAAATAAAATAAAATAAAAATAAACAAATGAAATTAAGTTTAAGCACTTGGGATTGGGAGCAAGTTACCTGGAGGCGCGCAACGCCTGCTTCAGCTGTCCCTGCAGCTTGCCCACCCGATTGTTGGCCACCTCGAGCTTCAGTTGGCACATTTTGAGGGCGTTGCGGGTGTCGGTGACCTCCAGCTGGGACTGGTTGACCTTGCTGGCCGCATGGCTGAGCATCTCCTGGCAGGCGGTGTCCAGCGTGGACTTCTCGCCGAGCCCCTGTTCGGCCAGATAAACCATCTCCTTGGCGGCGGCATGTATGGACTTGGCCTTCTCGTGATTGGCCGCCGCCTGCTGCGTCTCCTTGGCCAGCTGGGCGGCATAGATGCGCGACTCGTAATACGGCTTGGCGGCGTCAATGGAGTTGCCCAGCTTGTGGGCGGCGGCCTTGATGCGCACAACGCTCTCCGCCAGCAGGCGCTTGAACTCGCACTTCGCCTCCTGCGTGGACGTTACATAAACTGGACACTCAGACAACAAAAACACAAAGCGAAAAAATCAATAAACAACTCACATCGAGCTCCACTTCATATTTGTTGATATTGTCCGTTGCCGTGTTCAGCTTCTCCAGCTCGATCTGGGGCAGAGTAGAGCGGGCAATTAGCTTTGTTAGACCGCGACTGAACTATAAACAGATGGGCTGGCCTCGTGCACTTACCTGGACACGCGGATCCACGGGCGTATTGCTTTCCGTTGACATTTCAGCTGTGCGTTGAATCGCTTTTCTCACTCGAACTGTGAACGTGATTGTGAATGTGATTGGCTGGGCGAGCTTTACCACTTGGTTGCCATTGCGGGTGCAGTGCAGCAGCTGCAGTCGCTGTTTTGATTGGTTTCGACTGTTTTCGATCTAACTGTGTCAATTCGATTCACCGAGTTGAAAATTCAGCGCAGCAGTTATTAGTCGAAAAAGCTTTTCGGGCCCAGCAACAACAATGCGTACACATAACGATGACAACACGGCGGGCGCAGCTTTTGCCAATTGCAAACAGACTAACACGAAAAGCGTCCCAGCTGACCGAGTCTCTGCCCGTTGAGCACTCTTGCCGCTGGCTGGGCCACGTCGACTGCGTCACTCAGTTTGCCACTTGCCTGGGAGGAACAAAAAAGAAAAAAAAGAAAACAAAATATTAAGTAAAACCTATACACATTTCCATTCAATTTCAATTCAAAATTCAATATTGAGTTATAACAAACAAAAACAAAAACATCTTAAAAAACTACTTTTCAATTTTAAAAATACTTACAGTTAAAAAAATACACCAATACACTTATTAATTTAATAAAAAGAAAAAAAAAAACACTTAATGTTCTTATTACTCAATGAAGGGTAGCCACGCTGCGTTGCCATCAACTGTTCTCTTCCCGCTTGTTATTATTATTAATGTTGTTGCTTTGCGCACAACCACCGAGCGCGTACAGTGGCGCCCGCTAGTGTTAGCTTTTGAAAGTGCGAAAACACACATTCAGCGAAACTTGTTTACTGAGTGCTTTTAGGCAGTCGCAAGAAAATAATCTGGCAACGCTGCCGTACAGTATGACCGTACAGTCTTGTTTTAAGACTAACAATTATTTTGACTTCAAATTAAGAACATACGTAAATTGTATATGTATAAAATATGCACATATGAAAAGTGTGCACAGCGACAACACTTATTTAGGCATATAAATGGTAGCTTTCATTCATGGAATGATCGCCATATGCGCTTGGTATTTTTCCAGTGTGCTTGCAGCATTTGGTATTTTGGGGCGTTGCGCCTGCAATCACATTGCCAAACGTTAGTTGTTAGTCTTCATTTTGTTTTCGTTGCGCGCGGTTATCGTGTCGCTCAGCTGCTGCCGCTGTCTCAACTTAAGAACTTAACCACTAACAAAACTAAAGAAAACACAAGAAGTTATTAACATAAAACGGCAGTTGACAAGCAGCGGCGTTCAAGTAAAAACTCGCCGCCAGTGATCAGCACAGCCAACAGCAAAGTGTGTTTTTGTTTGTTTTTTTTTCCTGGTTCTCTGGTGTCTGGTGTAAAGTTTGTGCTGCTCCTTGGCTTTTTTGTTGTTGGTTTTTTTTTTATTTATGTCTTCGTTTTTTTTTATGGGCGATGCGCGGGCGCAACTAAAACGGCAGCCAAACAAAACGTAAGCCTGGCCAAGAAGAAGCAGCAGCAGCACAAGTTCAATTTTTAAGTCGCGCGTAAACAAAAAATATTTACAAAATATACAAGAAGAAGAAGAAGAAGAACAACAACAGCAACAACTGCAGGCGGCTGCCGTTCTTTTTTGTTGTTGTTGCTTTTGCTGTCTTTAGTTGCTTTTATCTGCCTGCAGCAAGTGACGGCAGCAACGACGACGGCGACTGCGACGCGGGCAGCATTGTCTTTTGCCGTCTGGGCCTTAACTCGTTTTCCTCTTGGTCTCTGCCACTTCTATTGCTTGTTGTCGTTGTTGTTGTTGTTTCTTCGTGTTTTTTTTTTATATTTTTGGAAAATTCGATTTCAGTTGCAGACGACGCTGCCGCTGACGCAAGCGCAAACATTTGCAGTCTGCCCTGCAGCAGCATAGCCCCCCTCCCTCCCCCTCTGTCTGTGTGTTTAATTGAAAGCCAAAACTTTCAATTAGGATTAACATAAACTCGCGCTGTTGTTGTGCATCTTCTTCTGCTTTTTCTGCTTCTTATACGCATTTCCTCTTGCAGCGCTGCATTTACCGTTGCAGCACGCCAAAAGAAACAAACAAAACAAATAACAAAAAATTAAATTAAAAAAAAAACAACGTTCGTTAACTTTCGTTGCAACGTCTTCGTTTGCTTTTTGGGTAAGTTTCTAATATTTTATTTGTATTTATATTGTATTTTCCTTTGTTTGTTTGGGCTTTTCATTCGGCTGCCTTGATAAGCGTCTTATCATTAAGATTCTTATTGGATACTCTCTCTCTCTCTCTCCCTCTCTACCCCCCACGTCTTCTTTCACTCAGACGTAGAGTTTGATTAGCAGGCGATTAACATTTTGTTTTGGGCGTCTCTCCAGAGAGCTTTTGGGCTTTGATCGAAAGTTGTCTGTTGGTGGGAAATGGGAAAGGGGAGAGGACAGCTCCTGAATTTGCTATGTAAATAGTGTTGCTTTCATAGGCACAACACAGTGGCTTCCAGCTAGATATCCTTCCGGTGAAGGTACCCCTGGTGGTATTTCGGGTGGTATCGCGTTTGTTTCGGTTTTTTTTAAACAATTATTTAATTGTCTTTACAATTTATAAATTTATTGTTAATTTGTGTTCCGGATTACCTTGCCTTAGAATGTTCAAGTCGGCAAGGTACGACTAGAAGATACCCTGTTCCCATTCGAAGTCCCATGGGTTCGTACGTACACAAAATCACATACTTGTTCTTTCCTCTAACTTAAAGTTTATTTTTTGATCCGTATGCAATTCTTGTAACTGAAAAGAAGCATCAAAAATTTAAATATTCCTGATCGGCGTATGCTTTACGAGAACATACTATACAAGAAAACTATGTCTCAAGATCGATATTTATCGATATTAATGATATGGATTTCAAAAAATTTATCAACTTTGTCTGCATATGGTATAGAAGGATATACATAGCTAGTCGAATAGCTCAAGTCTGCAGCTTTTGTAGTTGATAGATAGATTGATAGCCATTTACCTACTTTCAATGGCAACAGGGTATAAAATGTCAGTTGTGTAAAGTTAAAAGATATTATTTAAATGTATTTAATATTATTTAAATATATAAATTGTTCACATTTTACACGATTTTTTTTTTGTTTTACGCGATTTTAAATATTCTTTGAATCCTTTTTATAAATAAAGAACTATGCGAAATAGAGATAATTATAGAGTAGTTTCCCAAAATGATGAATAAAATAATAGTAGTGATATTGCAGTTTTGCGCAAACGTGTGCGTATTTTTGGCATGTTTGTATTAGTTTTACTTTTTTTATATTCATGAATTTCTGATATTATTTTCTTTTTTCCAAATCATCATTTATTTTTTAATACGTCTTTAATTAATTCTCAAGTGAATCCGGACAAGAATTTTTTAATATTGTTTATTTTTAAGATGCTTTTTATGTCTCGAACGAATTTACTATTTTGCCATATAAATCAATATGTTTTTTTAAAAGAACTTTTTGTCTTGTAATGAGAGAATTAGGTGTATATTTATGTACACACATATGTATATATATATCACATAATGTAACCCTTTGGCATTGAACTTTGTTGCACTGCCACACACGCACACGCAAACACACACACTCTCTCTCATAAGCAGCAACTTGTCAAATCTTGTGTTTTACGCTTTTCGATACTTGCGCCGCTGGAGGCGCTTTTTCCTCTATGCAACTGACGCGCTAAAGTGCCAGTTGCCACCGAAACCTCATCATGATGTGCATCTGCATGTGCAACATCATTATTATCATTATGATCTGGCTGCTGCATCATGATGCGCAACTCGCGTTGCATTTCTAGCGGTTCAATGAACTGTGACCGCATTCTTGTTGTTGCCGCCGCTGCTGCTGTTGCTGCTGCGGCTGCTGCTGCTGTTGTTGCACGCATTGCAAATTCACACAAAGCTGCACGTTTAGCAGCAACGCGTCAGGCGAGGCAGCCACAACTTTTATCACGATGAAGCGCCCGTGCCTAATTTCACAGCCACCCGCTCAGCAAACTTGACACTCAGTTCTCCGGTGTGGCAGCTGCAACCATTTGCTGCTACTGCGAATGGCTGGCTGAGCTGCCCGGTGGGATCTGTGGATCACCAGCAGCAAAGAATTTCATACGGCTCGATTCGACTCAATTAGCAAAGATTTAATGTCGATGATTTTGCCTTTTGAATTGATTTTTTGTCTGCGCAGGCGGCTGTAGCGGGGGGTGGGGAGTGGGAATGGGGGGATGGGGCGCAATAAACGTGCGACAGACAGGCAGGTGACAATGGCAAACCTACAGTCCAAGGAACGTGACATGCATGCAAATTGTGCAACGTGCCAGGGGGGGAGGGGTTGCTGTATGAGTGGGTGGTGATTGGTGCCTGGTTAGGCGGGTGTCCGTGTCACATGCGGCAACCCAAGCACAAAGAAATTACTCATATTCTCCACGCAATTCTCAATAACAATAGCAAAGCAATTGGCAATTTTTATGAGATGTGCTGAAAAGATTTTTTTGTTATTAACTGTTACTGTTACTGTTACTATTACTATTTCTGTTTGTTTATTAGCTTATTCTATTCTATACAGCAAAGAAAATTGTTATTTTCAGGTTGGAGAAGCTGAATTAACCTTACAAATATATCTTGCTGTCCGTCCATCTGTACGTCTGTCCGTCTGTTTGTATGATCGCAATTTTTTTCGCCGTAATTAAAGGTAGAGCCTCGAAACTTGGAATATGTACTCGTGTCTTCACGCGTCAAATAAAGTGTTAAAATTTGTTGGTTGCGCCCACTGGGGGCGTGACAAATCGATATAATATATATGTATCTCTCTCAGTTTTAAAGCTAAATGCAATAAATGTTCAGACACTTAACTGATTACCCTCTCTAAAGATCGCACAAACAATTTCTTGGATACGCCCTGGAGGCGTGGCAAATCGATCAAATCGATGTCTCTTGGGACGGGTAAGCCGCAAAAATCCATATCTTCCACAATTTTACAGTTACAATTACAAAATTTGGCAGATAGTTTTTTGCAGACCTCTTCGAAAAATCCGAACAATTTGGGCCAATTCAAACAATTTACAAATTGATATTTTAATTGTTCATTTTCACTGTGATTTAAAATATGTATGAATGAATGGGAGCTTGAATGTATGCAATAACAGCTCGCAGTTGGGAACAGAGTATCTTCGAACCAGGCACACCCGACCAGAGCACTCTTAGTTGTATTTTTTTTTACCATATACTTTAAACTAGAGTACATCCGATTTTCATACGGTCGGCAAGCGTCAGAAAATTGAATGCAAATTCGCGTCGCATTCTTGACTATCCAGTTGCGCAGAGTGATCATTGATCAATGTGATTCTCTGAAGCGCAGAGTAGATCGACTAGCACGCAGAATATCGTGTGTCATAGTCATGGCAGAGCTATGTTGCAGCGTTCATAAATCAAGTCAATTGTTACGTACATGTTTTAATTGCATATTTATGTACTGTCTTGAGTTTCTCTTTGTAGATTTTGTAAATAAACATACTTCTTTGAATGATAACTTAAGGCGATTAGCTCTATTTGGGAATGGCACTCAAAGCGATTGTTGGCAAAGCAATTATGTAAAATTTGATGAATTTGTATATATACACAAATATATTGAATTCTTTCGGTTAGATTTTTTCCTTTTTCTTGAATATCTATAAGTTGGTTCAAGTAATTCTTATAAAATTAGCACAGTTTTTAGATGATTCGCTTAATATATGTGTACTTTTTATTTATATGCAAATATATAAATAAAGGTATATAATTATGTATATTATCGTTATATTAACAATAAATTGATTTGCCTCTGATCTATGGCTGATCTGATCTGATCTATAAAAAACACAGCTTGTTTTAGTAAATAATATTGCTTCTATATTTCTATATAAATTCGTTCTAATTGAAGAATTTTGAGTCTGTTTTGTTGAAGATGCTGCTGTTTAAAACTTAAAAAAAATCTGAGTTTCTTGATCTCAAGCATTTCCATGTTTATCTAACTTGCCCTACTATTGACTAATATAAATACACATATTTACATATGGGATAACGAAAAGCCTAAATATAAAAGTATCTCCTACCTATTCAATATATAGTTGGAAGATAGCTCATATCTTTCTTGCTTGCCTATAGGCATAAATCCTCAAATGTAAGCAAGTGAGCTTTAATTGAAATATCAATGTTTTCAATCTTATATTAAAAAGCCCGGCGAAGGGAATTTCGTAAAATTTATTGATCATTAGGTAACGAGCCCTTGTAAATCAATTCAATAAATAAATAAAAAAAATAAATGTAGAGATATCACAATGATTAACTAAACCCGATTTAAGCCCCATCTGACTATAAAATGAATTGAATGAATGAGACCATAAAAAATGATTGATTGCCCGTGCGATGACAACTTAGTGATTAGCCGCGAGGTGTGATCGTGCGCCTGCCACCTGCCACCTGCCACCTGCCATCGGGCGGGGGCACGTGACCAATGATAAGGTGTCCCGATCTGAATGGCTTCTGCATCTGCATCAGACGGATGGATGCTTGCGACTAAAATGCTTTTTTCTTTAGCTTTTTGTGTGCTTTTTTATGCATGTCGGGCAATTAAGCATTTTTAAGATAGCCAAGTTGACACAGCGAATGAACGATAAAACCGCGGAGTGTGGGTTGAGGGGCGGGCAGGCGAGGGCCCCCCCCCTCGTTTATGGTAGGTATGTGTAAGGGGCGCAGAGAAACTGGTTCTCGTTGCGCTGTTGTACTCAGTTTGGTTTGCATGCCACCCAACGACAACGACGACGACAACGACGAAGGCGCCGCGGGGGGAGGCGATTGGAAACTTATTTGGGTCGTCAGATTGTTGCTGCAGTTGCAGTTATTGTTGTTGTCGCTAGCTAGTTACTTATACGCCGCATGCGTTTCAATTGATTTCTAATTAGGCAAAGCATTTGGCATAGTTTTGTATACGCCCGCCCCTTACAAAAACAAAAACACGCTCCGCCCGCGCACTGTGTGTGTGTGTGTGTGTGTGTGTGTGTGTGTGTGTGTGTGTGTGTGTGTGTGTGTGTGTGGCATGCACTTGATCCGCTTCCGCTGAAGGCGCCACCTGAGTTGACCCAATCACATGTGCCTCACGTGGGCGCCGCTTTGCTCGCCCTCTCCCTATCCCCATTCCTCTCTCGCTCTCTCTCTCTCTCTCACTCTCTCGCCGCCTCTTGTCATGACAAATTGTAGGTCAAGCGGCATTTTGTCGGCTTTCATTGCTGCTGCTGGTGTAGGTGGCGCCAGTGTGCGGTGCCAAGATGCAGATAGTGTTGCTGCTGCCTTTTCAACTGCGGCTTTATTAATTGCGGCCACAATTATGCGCCGCAAGCGGACAGACAGCCGGACGGCCATTCAAGTCAATTAGCTTTATGTAGGCGCAAAAATTAATTTGTTTGCCGCCAAATGTGGCAGGGTGACTGCAAATAGGCAAACCGGCAAGTCACACGAAATAAAAACACAAACAGAGACAAACAGAGAGAAAAAGAGAGAGAGCGAGCGAGTCAGAGAGAGACACGCACACATAAAATAGCTTGCCAAGAAGTTAACTGCGCCTCGCAAATCATTAACAGCAGCCGCAGCAGCTACTAAAAGCGCTTCACAACTTGAATACCCTATAAAGTTATCATAAAGTCAACCCAAAAATAAATTATCGATTGGCTATGAAACTTGGAATATGGAATATGCTGCTCTAATATTTGTGTGTGCATAATTTCTAACCATCGCGTGTCTATTTCCACTTAATCAAGGAAACTATTTCTGCATTATTCGTCATATTTGTCATTCAAGAGGGCATTATATCAGGGACCGTAACTGTTATAAGTTTTGAATTAAAACTTGCACTCTAAAAATGAATTTAAATTTAAATTGAATGCTTCGTAAAAAATTCAAAATAAGAGATATTTCATTACGTAAATCAAAATTAAAACCTAATTATTTTGTAAGTTTTAATTATAAATTCAAAAGTAAAAATTAAATTTAAATTGTAAAAAAAAAAAAAAATTATAGAAACAAGTTTATTCCGCTTAAGGGAATACCATTCTTAAAAAGAAACATTGGAATAATCTTTTTTCTATAGCGAATTTTTTTCATATTGATTTTTATTTTTACTATAATTTTTGACTTGATTAAACATATTTGAGCTCTGTGTTAAAGAAGCAGAAGTAGATGTGGATGTGCCCAATGAGAACACTGCATTTAAAATATAAATGCAATAATACAAAATATTTTCTATTTCGATAAGAAATACTGTTAATGGTATTGAAAACGATTCCTAGCGATATCGATAACCCTGGGTAATATTGATGTAATATCATTTCCAACCAGCAGCATAGCCTACACATCGTTTATCGGAGCAGTGAGAACCAGACCTTCGGCTGCCTGTCGCGAAAGGCCGGACAAAGTTTGAATGCCCCATGGGCCGGGCTCGAGATACGAGCAGCGGAATGCGCTGGCAATTAAAATGAACTCACGCTGGCAACCCTGACAAAGACGTGCCGCCAGTTGGACGCACCAACTGCAACTGCAACTGGATACAGCAGCAGCAGCAGCAGCAGCAGCAGCAACAACAGCAGCAGCAGCAGCAGTCGTTGACGTGAAAATTAAAAGTGAAATAGAAAATCGCTGACTGAAACTAAACTTGCTAAGCGCGCGCTTCGATACGAAAATGTGTGCGCAGTCAGCGTTGGCGCCGGCTGCGACGCGACTGCGCTGTTGCGCACGCGTAACAAATTTGTAACATTTCGCGTTGACGAAACAAAGCGCGAGCTGTTGTTATTGTTGTTGTAAACGTTATTGCTATGGCGAATTGAAGAAAACCCAAACCGACTCGACTACGAAATGCGCTCGAAAGTTCCATCGAATCAAGGAGGCAGCTATCGATTAGTTCTACCGATAGACTCGATTGTACTGAAATATGTAAAAATTGAGCTAATAATAATAAATAAAACTAGCTCGGGGGACTTCAAATCGCATGTTCACATTTTGACAGCTATTGATTTTTGCTCGTGGACTCGATTGTAGAATATAACTGTATATTAAAACGGTTAAAGCGATTTGAGATTGGCACAATGGACTTTGAACTTTGAACTTTTAGCTATCGATTTTTGCCAGGAATAACCTCGATATATGCTTAAATGTGACATTGAAATATCTTACAATAATTGGGTCAAAACAGTGCCAGATTTACTTTGGCGAGGAATACAAAAAAGATATTGTGTAACCTGAAATATTGAATCAAATTAATGCAGATCTCGCTAGTTCGAATCCCAGGCCACTGGTTGCTACGTTAATAGTTTTACAACTCAATATATCCGATACTACTTCTACGATTAGTAATAATAATAATCATATTTCGAATTAGAATCAATCAATTTGTTTGCACAGAAGCAATTAATTGTTTTCCGTGCGCTAATTGTGTTTGATTTTCGATTTTTCATCACTTATTTTTCTGACTGGCCAAGTTCTGTAGCCGGAATGCGCCACTTGTCGTGTGTCTGTCAAAGCTTAAGGCAAAGATTTTTCAAGTGGTTTTGAGTTTGTTTTGACAACTATATTTCAATTACTTGAATATCTGGCAGCCTTTCGCTGCCTTCGCTTTGATGCCGTTTAGCAATTACGTTGAGTGTGTGTACTTCATATTTTTGTTTTTATTTTTTTTCGTGTTAATGTTAATGTGACTAACAAGATTAACATCATCACCATGATCATCATTTTGAACTGGTTCGAAATTAAAAAACGCCTCGTCGCGCCGCTCCGCGCCGCGCCTGCTTAACGATCAATCAAAGCAGCCAATCAATCATCAGCCACAAGCAGCTGACAGGGGTAGGGCGAGGGGGGCAAAGTGTACCAGGCAGAGAGGGAGAGCAAGCGAGAGCTTGCAACTAACTGACAGCCATTTCAGGCATTTGACAGCCATACACACGTATAGTACATATATGTTCATGTATAGAGAGTGAGATAGAGAGAGAGAGAGACGTGGAGAGACAGAGAAATTGTATTTGCTAATGCCACAATTAGCAGCATTGCAACAGCAAGTGTCCAGCCATCAACTTGTTGTACCTCTTGCCACTGCTCCCGCTCCTTTTCTCTTCCTCTTCCTCTTCTGCTTCTGCTTCTGCCCCTTCTTTATCTTCATTCGATACGCCAGCTATCTCCTCTGTCTGCTGTCAAATTGAAGCCGCTTGGCGAACAAACAATTAACACGCAATTTGCGTTATGAAGCCGACAGCTGAGCTGCCTGACTGCCTTCCGACTCCGCCAATTGCCGCATTGGTGTCTTGCCGGCCGCCCTTCAGTTGGCCACTACAGTGTCCAATATTGCCTGCCGCACTTCATCAGGCAATTGGGCTGACTGGGCACTGTGCACACTCGTGCCTGCCTGTCAGCGCTTGCCCTTTGCGTTTGTTTCTTCAACAGTTTTCGCTACTGTCTGAACTTCTCTTTGGCCCTTATTGTGCCCTTTACCCACTCGAAATGGGCGAAAAGGGTATACGCAAATTGTGCAAATGTTTGTAAGTGACAGAAGATTTTCCATGCAGTATACAAATTCCTAAGCTACAAATCTCGAAAGAAATCTGTTTTTAAAATGGAGTTCTCATAGAACAGGCACACGTTGAGTTCATTTTAACTTTTCTTCAAGTGTCCACGCATAGTCACAAATAATAAACGCACTTTAAAATTTCGCCTCTCTATGCGATTTTCATGGATTTAAGTAAGTTGCAAAATCTTTGATTTGTATATTATATATTGTATATTGATGTGCAACGTATTGTCTTAGTTGTACGTTGCCACCCTGTCTATTCTCAATCTCTATAACTTTCCTCGCTCTCCCTAAAATAGATTGTACACACAAAAAAAAATATTTAAATGGTGCCAAAGAAAAAAAAAATGTAGACAAATTTTAAGAAATTTACAGGGTACCTGCACGTCGTGCACTCCCTTAAGTCTTTGCTGTGAGCTGTGAATTTCTTAACTTCTATGACGTGCGTTTATTTCAGTAGCCGATAAGAATGGACACGTTTTCATCACCAGTCACATGCCTGTTGCCGGCTTCCGTAAAGTAAAATGGCTTAATGTGGGGCACAAACGAACTTGCTTGACGCAAATCCCTACTTTAACGGGGGTTGGTGGGCTGTCCGAGGATATTCGACCTTAAACGTGCGCATGTGCTAATTAAATGGTTGTGAAATGCATCAGCCTTGCATCGGAATGGGTATTCATTACTTAGCCACCAGATGAGTCATAGAGAACTTCCTTAACCCATACGAATAAATCATGGAATTACTCTCATTTATGGGGCAATTAATTAAATTTTGTTTTAAATTTAATTCCTTTAGCTGCATAAACTTCAATAAACGCGGCTAGATATTGCAGCGGATATCTTTTTGCGACGCCTTAAAATCTTTGGTAAACATTTGATGACGCATTTTAATTAAAAATATTTTCATAATCAATAAGTTTTGAAAGAAAATAAGTAATTTTGAGCTCAACGCAATTTAAATCAAAATGGATGTATTTGAATTTTCTTCCATTCTCCTCCACATCCATTAAAATATAAACTTAAACTGAAACATACAATTCTTTTGAGCAACAAATTGGGTTCATTAATTCTTAATTCTTTGCCAAGTTGAATATCGTATATATATTGAAATATATTGTTTACATCCACATATATCATTATGCCAGAAGTTCCAAATATTTTGTATTTGTTGTGTGTGTGTGTGTGTGTGTGTGGAAGTGTGCCGTACAGGGCGACTTCTAGTCGAGCACTCTCGTTTATTATGGCCGTTACGTCAGTTAGTCATTTCAATTTTGGCAACAGTTTGCGAGCCCAATCCGTAATGTAAAGGCAATTATGACAATTAAGTGGCCAACAACAGTTTGCAGGCAATTGGTATTGTTATTGTTGTTGTTTTTGTTTTTATTTTTGTTTTTCTTTCCAGCCAGAATCGTTGGCAATTTATTGCAGTTATATGAAGTAAGCAAATGATAAACAAACACAAAAAACAACATCGGCACGTCGAACGACGCACTTAAAGCCACATACAAATTGATTAATTAAAATAAGTTGTGTTCTCTTCTCACGAAATATTTTTAATGAGGGGATGACATCGTAAGGGTAACATTTGGGGAGGCTAGGGGTGGCAGGTGGGGGCGCTCTGTGTGCGCAGTAAATTGGCGACAACGTTCAACAAAGAAGAAGCGACGAATATATACCATACACCATTCACGAGCTTCATTCTCATACAGAGGCATCCATCATATTATCGCATCAGGCATTTGGTTAGTTCCTTGTCGAGCTGCTTGACAACACACACGGCGCACAACAACGTACAACGAACATTCGAATAGGGGAAGAACATCAGACTACACAATAAAATCCAAAAGCCATTCATTAGACCAAAGTGCACTCCAACACGTCTCTTGTCAGGAAAGCCCGAATTGCACAACAAAAGGTTTTGAGCTACTTACTATAGGAAAGAAAACACACTTAAAAAAGCGCAACCTAATGCAATTGTCACATGCTGCGCGTTTGTAATTCCCAAAAGGCTTAGGTGCAGATTTGTTAAAGCTGCTTCTACCAGTTCAAAATTAATTGGCAAGTTATCTGTTATAAGCGAGAAATCATAATTATAGCTCTGCGTACAGTAAAATCCTTAGGCATCATTATAAATTTTTGCAAGTCAATAACATGTATAAATATAACAACTAAAGTTATCTATACCATCTTTATCGGTATTCTTAATTATTTGCATGATTTACTTCAATCTTCTTTCTAAAAATACTCGCTAATGCTGCAAAATGTTTGAAAGCTTCCCCACTTGTTAAACTTGATAATTATCAACATGGATATTATCAGTAGTTTTAAAATATTTCTAAAAGCTACTTGAATTTCCAATTTAAATAAATGTAATATTTTCTTTAATTTGCTATTAAAATTGCACTTAAAAGATTAACGCTTATATATTAAAAATGTTCGTTATTTTATAAATGCCAAATTGAATAGAAAATAGTTAATGTATTTCTGTTTTTGCAAAGATTTGTTGGTTATGGAAATAGGCAAACTACTTGAGGACTACTAAAGAAGTGCAATTTCATGGTTTTAATGAGGAGTTAAGTGAAAAAATTAATTTTCATCAAATAAAGTTGAGCTTTTATTTATCAGAATGGATACAATTTTACAAAATATAGGTATAACAATAAGTAACCATTGCAATTACCTAGTGAAATCTAGTAAAACTTTGTAAAATATTTTAGTTGTTCAGTTTTCTCAAATGCCCATGAAAATTGTATGCCGAGGATTTCGATCGATTCTATGATTGGAATAGGTCGAGAAATGGTAAAATTGATAATGCATTGGACTCCAAAGACAATCTATGTGACGATCGATAGAACCGTGTCAGTGAACTCATTGGCAGCAAAAATGGCGGCCAGTTGACTTCCGGCTGGTCTGAAGTAGTCTACCCTGCAACCCGCCCCGCGGCTGTCACCATTGCCGTCTGCTCCACAGGAACTGGCGCAAATTGAATGCCGCTGCAAATGTGCAAATGGTTGCATCTATTTACTTGTTTATGTGTGTCTGTGTACATATGTGTATGTGTGTGTGTGTGTGTGAAATAATAACACTGCAGTGCCATGACGCAAAATGGCCGTCGCTGGAGTCGTGGACAGGCATAAACCAATTGCACTAAACCTCCCGAGACACACCCACAAAAACTCTGCGCACAGTCCATGCAAAGTGTCTTCCGGTAGCCCCGCTTTGACCCTTTATCGGTGTATTAAGTGTCCATGGCAAGCTCCCCACCTAATCATCATAATGCGTGCTAAATTTATGACCGCGAATTTATTTATTATGCCTGTCATAAACAAATAAAACCAAGTGCTCACAGTTATTTACGATATGCCGAACATAAAATACTCTTGTAATTGTTTATGACAATTTCACGATAATCACATAATATTAGATTTATCTTGACTAGCAGGTATTAGAAGTGAACAATATGATTATATGGCTTATAGATATATAAAATGTGACGGCGATAAACTATCTACAAAGAACTTACCTGTACTTAATCGTTTTAGTTCAAGATCAACCGCTTTACAGTTTAAACAATTTATTAATACTTTTCACATTTCTGCTTTACATAATAAAATATCAAGCTAGTCTTTATTGCTTCAGCTCTGTGGGTTCTTCGAATATATGTTTTTTATCTCATTTAAATACATTATATTATCTAAACTGAATTCTAAGACACTTTTTTTTTTTGTTGATCTGAGTACATTTTTCGAATATAATCCTTACGTATATTATTATAAAACTGTTGTTATTATTGTAATACCCCCGTCAAGGGTACATATAAGTTTAAAGAGCAAGGCACACCAAAGCTACTGTTGCGTATACGTGATATGCCCATAAAAATCAGCGCCACTGATTGAATTGCGCACCGAGGCGGGCAGGCAGTGCGGGAGGCGTAATCAGTTCTCAAGTGGTGCTGATAACCCTCAAGTGGTTTGGGTATTGGACTGCAATTGTACCCGTTATAAAGAATTGTTTTTCATTATCAATGTCAACAATGGTTCGACTGAGATTTTGCCGGCGCTTTGCATTTTCATATGCAATGATGATAAGTTGAGCCACCAGAACACGCCCACATTCGCCAAGCTCTTTGGCATTCATATTGAAACTACTTACGTGCATGCGCCCTCCTCCTCTCATCCCTATCTTAGCTTCCTTCTCTTTTGGCCATTGTTGTCGGCTTTACGGCCGCCTAATAGATAGCCTTTTATCGATTCGTCTTCCTGACATCACTGCGAAAATGTGCATATATGTGTGTATATATGCACGATAAATAGCTGAAGAGATTAACTGCGGGGTGCGGCAGGCAGCGACCCGGGACCCGCGACCCGAAGCTAGCCGAAGGGCAGGTGAAGGTCAAGCGCTTCGCTTAAATGCAAAATGGCGTCTCAATTAATGCGACACAGCTTGATGAGTTGAGTAAATGATTGGGATTGGAGACAAGACAAGTGAATGTCAGCCGCTTGATATATTGCCTTGGAAAATAGCACAGATTAGCGCATTATCTACTTGGTCTATATAAATAGAGTCTATATGGATTGTGTTGTATAAGCAGCATGCTTAAAGTGTTTATTTACCTTGAACAATGTGCGGAAAAGCCCATAGTTTTGAGGACTCATTGGAAAAGTTGTAGTTGAAGTAGCTTAAGAATATATATAGATTTTTTATAGAAAATAATATAATAACAATATATTCGGTTGGCAATAGAAAAAGAGTTAACGTCACTATTCAGAGTCTTATTTTTTTTTTTTTAATAATTTGATTGAATCTTTATGGCCACGATCAATTATGTTAACATTAAACAGAGGCTGACATGCTTGACATGCTATGTTAAAATTAACAGTGTCACTTTAACATTGGGCTTCTAACTTTTACGGCAGTCAAATTTTAAATATTTTACGGATTGTATTGGGTATAAGTATAGGGTTTGCAATGTCTATTTTGATAAATATAACGCGTAAAAGGTGACATATTTACTCCTATCAAGTATTTATTTTTAACCATGTTCGCTTGCCGTCATATAAACTACTTTCGTAGTTGTAACGAAAATGTTTATGAAACTTTAATGATTAATTTCACAAAGCTTCTTTCTATAGAAACAATGCCCATAAAAATGTCTAGCTTTGACATTAAAATGGGCAATGTAAAATATGTCGACGAGCTTAAGGCCCTGGTAAACTTGCCTCTTAAGCTTAATAAGCCCATAAATAAACACAATTTATCGTACATCTGCTAGATGTGCGCATCGGTATTAAATCCTTGACAAGCCGAAGATAGCTCTTCCCTTCCTGTTTTTATGTCAACAGTTAATTGGGACTATCAATTGTTAAACGGCGCTGGCAGCAACCCGAACTGGCACGCACATACGCAGGTAGCTCCCGTGATGCATGTGGCAGATCGGGGGTGTTGGGGCGTCTCCCTTGATGCCGCCGCGGCGAGCAGCGCGGACACTTTCCTGGCGCTGCTGGAGTTGCAGCTGTTTCCTGTGCGTGGGTCGCTGCACTCTGCGTTGCAGGTTGAATGCGGTTCATTTGGCAGATTTGGTTCAACAACCCGTCGCAAAGTTGCGACTATTATCGGTGTGTGGCACTTTGGATACCGGATGCAGCAGACCGGACGACAGTTGTCAGCCCCGTTGGCCAAGTCATCTGCTCAGTGATGCAGCTGGACAAACTGTAAAAGTATGTTTATTTGTACAAAGATATATGCACTGAAATGTGCGGAAGACATATTTGAATTCAACTCGTTATATTTGCTTGCGCTGTCAAGTTCAAGGACCAGGACCAGTAATGCAGCCAGGCGCAAAGCGAAGTCATCAGCTGCAAGTCCTTTTCAAGCGCCACCCACCCACACTCAATTGTGAGCATGTCCTTGGCAAACCCTTTTGTGCCTGCCACCCGGACAGCCTAAAAGCTCGCCTAAAACATTCGCTGGGCATTTGGATTTTCATTATTATGACGTTGATTTCTCAAATTTTTTCTTAGCTGCTTTTTGATTTCTTTCTCCCCCCGTTTTTTTAACGGCAACTGTAGTTTCTAAGGACAAAGTCAATGGCAATGTGCAGTTTGTTTGGCTCTTGAAATGCTATTTTGCTTTTGGGGTTTTAATTTTTTGCTTGAAATTCATTTTTTGTTTTATTCAGCTGTCTGGCGGCCCATTTAAAATTCAACACTTTAAACGCTTTTAAGTGAAACGCGTCAAGAACGCAAAGTTGAAGGACGTGAAAACAATTGCTACGCAACGGCGAATGGCGAGCGGTAAGGCAAGGGGAAAGGGGGAAGGGGGGGGGGTGGTGGGGGGATAGACTGTTGTGCTGCAGTGCTGCGTCAGTCGCTTCAAATACGTCAGTTTCTTAGTATGTCAGTTGAATCCACTGTTATATGTTTAAGACATTTCAGTTGCTGACATGGACAAAAAATCGTATTACGTCTATTTCATGAGAATCCCTTAGAAAGGCATGCTTGAAAGAGTCAGCGAGGGGAAGTTAAAGAAAGAATGATAGAAATGGGCATGTGGAAATTCACTTGACAATAAAAGCAAAGGATGATACAAATTTTTAACGTGGACCTTGAAAATCGTATATTTAGAAATACATTTTTTTTTTATAAAAGTTAATACGCAAATTTTGCCGCTAGGGCTTATTTTTGTTGTGACAGATAGGTTCTGTAAATTGAGTATTATCTACTGGGATGCGACGAATATCAAAAGAAGATCAAGAAGATAATAAAAAAGTAAATACAAAATAAGAAAATTTAAAATTTAAGTTTTGTCTTTTAGTTTTTAGGGTGCAAACTTTTTGATCAATTGATATTTACGCTAGCGTAAACCGATATCTTTCTTGCACTTAATGTTTATCAAGAATTCCAATAAAAGGATTTCTGACATGCAGCAATTTGTGGAATCTAACAATCAAATTTCGAGCTCGTTGAACATTCCAAGTTGATGGACCTGAGCGATGGGCATGTCTGTGAATTTGGCACCACTGTGCACGTCGCAATTGCCTGCTGGGCCATTTTCGCGGTCGCTTAGACAAACACACACACCCAAACACACACGCACACAAACAACCGCACACAGAGACATTCATATTGCCATTCACATGGTTAAATTTGTTGTCATTTTTGTTTTTGGTAATTTTGTTTGTTGGGCGTTTTGGGTCGTCTCGTGACTTTGATGCCGTTTATCGCTTGTCACTTGTCAGCCTTTGTCGCCTTTGGTCTTTTCGCCGTTTCTGTTTGCCACTTGTTACGCGCTTTTTCCCTTTGGAACGTCCAAATATTTGACATTCATAATGGCCAGCCAGTGGCCAAGCCGCATACACTATACGGCAATTGCTCTTTTATGGATTGCGCTGCGATTTCGTGCCCTGCATGAGACATTAGGCGCGACATGACATAAGCCGGTCAAAAACAGAGTCCGAACCCCGGCCCAGTTCCGCACTGGAGTCCCAAGTTCGAGTCGAGTGCAGGTCGTCAAGGTTCTGGTTTTTGCCCGCTTATGTAATCAACGGGCTGCAGCTAAGCGCAATAAATACATGAATTGCTGATAATCACAGTGGCCGTTAAGTGATGCCATTTAACTTGTCTCGTTATGATATCGACCAGTCAACAATGCGCCCAAGTGCCGACCCAGCTACTCGTCTCGCATTCGTACGTCCACTCGTTGAGGGCGGTTCAAGTGATGTTTAGCACAAGCAAAAACACACACAAAACACACACACACACACACACACACACACACACACACACACACACACACACACACACACACACACACAATCTCGCGTTGTCATGAGAGCAAGCTCTTACCCAATCAATAAGTGAGCCCCTTGTACTCCTGCTCTACACAAATTGCCACAAAATTATAGACATTTGTCGTCGCTAGTCAAGTCGTATAAGAGTCTCCAAATGCATTGAGAATCGCGTGTCAGGCCTGCATTTCTCAGCAATGAAGTTATCAAATTGCTGCTAAGTTTTTGTTATTTCTTGTGCACAACACACACACACACACACACACACACTGTCAGTCATATGCCCTTCTAAAGACTTTGCAAGATAGATCGCTTGACATTGTGCATCAGCTGATCCTCGAATTGCTCCACAGTTGTTACCATAATTATAAAAGATCGTTTAAAGCTCGTGGAAAGCACCCATCTATTTGATCTAATTGTTATCCTTACATTTATCCTCAATTGATATTAGCTTCAACTTACTTCTGCTTGCACTTTATTAATTATAATTTGCAATAATTGTGATTGATTGATAAACCCAACTATTCGTTATTTTATTCTGAGCTTCCTAACTAATGTTATCAAGGCTTAATCAACTAATAACTAATGTGATCGTGAATTGAAATTTAATATTTTAATAAAGAAATTAAAAAAATTTAATTTAATAATAATCAATTTACTGTTTGACAAGTGATCTTAAAATTAAAATAGATTTAGGACAAACATTTTAATTGAACGAACTGATTGTTGAAGTGAATAAAAGTACGAATAATCTATTAATTTGCAAAACCAGCAGAAATCCATGTGGTTTAATCTTTATATCTATGTCAAATTTATCTATTGATATATTATATATTAACTATATTTTTACTTGATCTATCAATGAACTTTGATTGTCACCAGTTAAGAGTGATTTTAAATATACTTTTAAATTTATTGCAATGGTAAACTTGATTGCTGGTGATAGTTTGGAATATTTTCAACATTTATGAATTTATTCAATATTCATCTAGAAACACTTTTAAAGATTACAAGAGGCTGAGCTGCAGTGGCCTTTGTCAGATCATTTTGCAGCTTGCAGCATGCGCCGAGTGCAGAGTGGGCGGCACCTCGAGCCGCATTGACATGACAGTTTCCATGACCAGATCAGCCTGCCAGCCAGTCATCCAGTCAGCAGCTCATCTCACATCAACCAATTTACTCTTGCCACCACTTCATTTCTCCTCCTGTCAGGTATGGTTCGAGTCAGGCGAGGCGAGGCGAGGCAGGCGGTGCGGGGGGTCATTGTGAATGTTGGCCGTCATTCTCTTGTCTAATTAGAAACATTTCAGCAGTCGGGCCGAAACGTGTGCTCGTGTAGTCGCTTGTAGTCTTGCCAAAACGTCCAAAAGAAAGAGAAAAAGAATTGCAAAACAATTTTGTCATTTTGTAATACATTTCGTCATTCGTGTGGGGGCCCTTGAAATTGGTTATTACATATGCATGAAATTTCATTTTGCCATACAAGTAAATTGAGGGTAACGAATGTTACGCTTCAATTATGCATTTTGTAATAATATTTATATACATAAAATAAAAAAAAATCGATTTGCGAAAAGAATTTCATAAATATTTCTGTGGGAATATATATATTTTTAATTTGCGTCATGCGATTGAAAATCGATTTGACAGCAACGCACGTCTATAAATTCTTGAACGAGATAACTGTCCGAAGCGAAGCTCTGAGATGGAGCACACACACAAACACACACACCTAGGTGTGTCCATCTGGGCAGCTGATGTTACTGAACTATTCATGCATTTTATTTTTACACGCCTCGCCTGATCCAACAATCGCAATTGGGACTGTGGAGCTGTGGGAAGGAGATGGCGGGGAATGCTGCCAGCGAAGGCTTGTTGAAAAGCGAAAGGGATGCATTCACACGCGATTAACGAAAAATCTATCCAGCTATTATAGTCGTTTCTCGCCCAGCGCAGCTACCACAACATAATTTTCAAATGAATAATGTGTTAAAAATAAATTTTTATTGATTTTATTCCGTGCTGTGGTGCGATGTGGTGCGCTGCGATGCGGTGGCCTTTTGAGGTAATTTGCATGCCCTTGCCTTGCCTTGCCAATCGTTTGCCCCACCCTCGTCTAGTCTCCTTGGCTAAAGCCACGTACCGATTTACCCTCCTGCACCCCACCCCACCAACATGCTCGTCCGTCTGTCCGCCGTCTGACAGTTTTACATATGCTCAATGCGTTTGCGTTTGCATTTTACGGTTTGCGTTTAATTAGGCGCAAAAAATGCCATAAGCAGCCAAATGGCAATCGACGATAGCGTTACCAATTCCTATTCCTATTACTATTCCACTTCCAATTCCAATTCACATCCCCGCCTTTTGGTATGTGCTTATCGTTGTTGTTGCTGCCGCCAATTGAGTTGCGCTGCACAACTGAAGATCGCCAGCGCCGTCTTATCGGCTAGCAGCTATGCGACTATTTACATGAACCCCTCCCCCCCCTCCCCCTGGGTGTTGCCAGGTGCTGATGGCATCTTTCTGCCTGCTGCCGGCAGTCCATTGTTGTCGTCGGCTGTATCAGCTGCCGGTGCATTGCACTGCAGCTCTGCCGCCGAGCAAGGAGACGTGCAAATAGAGGCGCTGAACCAACGGTAAATAAGCGCTGTGGCGCAGATACGGCGTCCCTCAACACTGCACTGAACTCCGCCAACGGGAAGTTGACATGTTTTGACTGATAAGAGCCACCATTCAAGAATAGCTATATACTCAATAGTACTTTGTGTAAATTGCAAGCATTTAAGCTGACTTTAAGCATAGTTAACAATTGTTTGAGTCTTTAATACCCTTTATATACCCTGTTCCCATTGAAAATGGGTAAAACTGTATAATCCCCAGTCTCGTATATATAAGACTTAAATACAGTACTGAAAAGGCTAAAAAAAATACTTTTGTGAGTATTTTATTAAATATTGTTCTTATTTATGTCAAATTAATTTTCAATTATGAATGATGTAAAGGCTCTCATATTTTATTCACAGATAACGAATATTTCTACTCGGATGTTGGAGTATGTATTTCCCGTTCCCCCAAAACGCCGCTTTTTTGAACACATTCATAGAGTTGTAGCCTGAATATATTTATGAAAATTTTACTATAAAGACAGAAGTTATTCAAGAATTTCCACAGTTTTGTGCTGAGCGAAGTAGAAATACAGTGTATATATATATATATATATATATATATATATATATATATTTTTTTGTTTATATATTGGGCAGTTGTTTATGTAGCATAATTATTATGAATTATGAAGCATAATCATTTAAACTTATATCATGATATAAATTATTGTATCGATCAATTAGATTATACGTATAGGAATCTGTGTGAGTTTTCTTTATGATTGCGTGTCTTTGTTTATATACCAGCATCACTTAAAAATGATTACGTTTATTATTTTTGTATATTTATTTGTTTATTGGGGTGAGAGTCTCACAGAAGCGATTTGTTATTGCAGCGCTGCGACCATTGAACTGTTTTTTGTTCCCAGCGCTCCCTAAAAGCTGTCTGATCTCCCTCTTAACACGCGAGCAGATCTTTCGTTGCGTATCTCCTAATCTGCGCAGGAGTCAAGAATTCGTTGCGCAGCTGTATTCCTCTACTTCAGATATATACGTAGAAATATATGTACACATATTCGCTGCTTTCATTTGTTGCTATTTGGTTCACATATGTGAAAGATGGCATTCAAAGTTTCAATGTTAGCTTAGGCAAAATTTATTCGAAATCCAGTGGTAAATTGTGGGCGGAAGTGGTCGTGGTAACAATATGTTTGTCTTTTTAGAAGGTGGAGGAATATATATAATATATATGGAAAATATATTATATATATATATATATATATATATTTTTTTTTTTGAGATTTTCTAGAGCTTGTATTAAAAGTGGACACAATATTATGTTTTGATCTATGAAGGAGATATTCTATTATAGACTTAAATTTTGATTTTCACAAATTGCTGTGGCTTAATTGGATATGGCATTTAAATCTAAATAATATCTGAAACATATATGTATATAGCTTCAACAGCGTTGCAAAAACAATGCGTTTTACGGACTGACGGACTAACTGTCCCTTTGGGTTAAATATCATTTGTATACGTTTGTAGAGCATGGCTAAATATATGGCCATAACAAAGGGCTATAATTCTCAGCAAAATTATTGTATGAATTTGTTTGCAAATCCCCAGAAACCGACGCAAATCAACCAAAATCTTAGTATAATCTCACATAAGACGAGTGCGTATTTTGGACATACGACAATGACTCACTGACAATTAGGACGCTCAACTAAACATCTTTTGGAACAGAGCAATGGTACGGGCCATCATTCTCGTAGTGTGCTCATAAATAACCCCAGCCAAGCAGATGCTGACATCACAAGAGGAACGAGACAACAACAACGGCAGCTGAGGGAACCAATCGAGCGACAAAACACATACAGATATTAACATTCAAGTATAAATAAATATATGTATAAATATGTATCCACACATGCCTATGTACATGTTTGTATTTTATTTTCTTTGCATTTAAACTCGAACTTAACACATGCAAAAAAAAAAATAATAATAATAATAATATTGCCCATGGCACAAACATCTGGACCGATCCGTGTTTAGCATCAGTTCTCATTGGGGTGGAAGGTGGCGGGGGTAGCAGCACATGTACGAGTTCCACATGCGACACCAAATTGGCCAATAGATTGGCAATATATATATGTATTTTGTATTTTGGACATCGCAAGGCCAAAACAGATTGACCCTAGCGGCTCCAGATGAAAGCCGTACAAAATTGGCCAATAATACAATTATTTTGCGCTGCCTTTGAGCCTGGTCCTTTGCGCAGATCCATGTTGGTCCGCTAATTGATTTGTCTTTGCCATTTTACAAAAATAAAGGTCAAAATTCCAGCGTCAGATGCAAAGCGCGTGCCGCGAGCGCTGCCGCTGCCGCTGCCTGCACACTGTTTAATTAACTTACAGCTTAAAATGTATATATAATTAATTAATTGTGCTGCAAGCAAACGGTGGGCGTGAACTGCTGTGGGTGTTTGTGTGTGGATGTGGGCGTGCACCTCATATGTTATGTATGTCTATCAGCAAATTGCAATCGGAAACTATTGTCTGATTGAATTTTCTTTGGCAGCGCATAGCGAACCAGAAGCTGCCTTCATTATAAATATTTATCGTACCACATGGCGTATGAGTGGGTTTGTCGAGTCTGTTTGTGACTGGCGGGGTTGTAAGTGAAGCTGAACATAGAGCATTCGAAATGTTTTTAATTGCTTACGAAATTGCACAGACGGCAATCCACTTTCTTTTGAAGCCAAGCAATGCCGGACAAATGTGTATTAAAGTTGGGCGGAAAATGGCTTTTTCCAAGAATTGACAGCATTAACTATTGCTTTTATTGTTTATGTAGTTCTTATGTTTATTATTGATACACTTTTTTGGGGGTTTTTGTTTTTAAGCAAATATTGTGACCTATATAGAATGACGCAGTAAATCCTTTTCACAAGGACTGACTTTGAAGGTTTCCTCCCTGTTATTTCTTATCTATATTTTTCGTTTATAAATATTCATTATACGGTTATGCAAATATTGAAGGCATACACAAACTCTTCTAGCCCAAAAATAGCCTCCTCTACATAGCTATTTTTATGTTTCTTATAAATATTGACAATTCTTTTTCTTATATCCTAATCAAAAAAGTTGTAAAGCATTCCAACGTGAATTATGCCTGATTAACCATAATAAACTGTGCTAAAGCTTTACCTTTCCCAAAAGATTTCCTTTTATTTCTCATCTTAGTTTTGTCTTAATTAGTAGATATATTTGAATTTGTCTTCTTGTTAATGCAAAAAGTTCTTAAGCGTTCATAACAAGCAGGAGAGGGCGAACTTTTTTCATTAAATTACTTGCACAATTGTTCAGGAATTATTGATATTAAATTGAGTTGCTTTTGTGCCGCAGAATAAGCCATAAAATCTTTTACTATATATACAATAGTTGTTTGTAGCTGTCGGGCTGCAACGGTAGTGGGCACTTTTCGGTTTCCTTTTTCCAAATGTATCTCAATGTTTCTCTGCCGTGTGCGTCATTTTGCTGTTTGTTGTTATTTTTGCTGGCATTTGTATGGCTTGTGCTTAATTTGTTGATAGAGCTTCCTGGCCGAGCAGCCAGCGAAAGCGAAAGCGAATGCAGAATTTGCAAATTGGAAATTGCAAATTGGAAATTATCAATTGAATTGATTCTAATTACATATTTGCGCCCAACTATGGTTGTTGACGACGATGATGCTGATAATAACGATTAAGCAGTTGATGATGATAACGATTATGCAGTTGATGATGATTAATGCCGGCCAGCCAAGCGCGGCGATTCTTAATTGCTGCCAATTGTTACAATCAAAGATGGGTCAGTGCAAACATTCACTCGAGTCGAACGCCAAATCGCGAATCGACAAATCGAGAATCACAAATCAGTGAAAATTCTAATTGAAGCCTTTCACTTGCCGCCGCTGCATTTGCAATTTTGTCGCCACTGATTGACAATGGGTATGCCCTGCGGAGGCGTGGCCTTTAATTGAGTGTCTTCCGCTGACGCCGTCCACTGTTCACTGTTCACTGTCCACTGTCCGCTGTCTGTTGTATGCTGTCCGTCTTCTAGTGTTTTTTGGCAAGGAAATTCATTAAGCGCCCCGTAGAAACTGGTCGCATGCATCCGTCAAGCGGAAACATTGAAAATCACAAGAAATTTGTGTGTTTTTCTGACATTTGGTTTTTCCTAACCAATTTTTACATTGCTTTTGTTGTTCGCCGTGTGGGCGAACAGAGGGAACAGAATTGCTGTTGTTGCCAAACAACAACATTCGCTGGGCAACCAAATTGCGCGTGTCTTCAAGATTTGCGTTGGTTAAACGCTGCTCTATAGGGGCCTGCTGCTGACGGTTGCCTGATTTGGCAAGTCATTTCATAATGTGATGGTCACAAAGCTGTCACCATACAGCAGATCATCGTTAGATTACGCCATTTGGCAAAGCATTCCCATTACATTGTGCGCTCTTAAAGCTGTTAGCTGAATTAAATGAAATGAGCCGCGGAAAATCAGTTTTTGGATTACGGATCGTAAAAGCTGCCGCCACAGTCTTATAATTGCAAAGGAGAAAAGCTATAATCATTTCGCATCAATAGTAAGTAGTGTGAAACAGTTAGACCATTTAAATTTAGGGCTGACGACAGAGTTGGCGCAAAAAGCAAATACCGGCTAATGGCATAAAAAGTTATAAAACAGATCTTGATTTGCCCTTAGCATATGTATGTGGTTATTAGATTTAAACTGTGCTTACCACATCAAGTTGACTATACTTGAATATATATTGCCGAATTATTCGATTGAGAGCATTAACAACATTTTTTATCAACTGTCAAAGCAAATTGAATGGATTCTTCTTTAATTTTTAAACGGATAATTGCATCAAAGAAGAGAAAAGCAAACTAATTTACTGCACGAATCTATTTTGCTTCTCTTTACGCTGCTCGCTTGGCTTATCACTTTGATGTTTCCTCTCCTTTTAAATTGTTCCTAGCTTTTGCTTCTCTTTGTGCTTCTCTCGTTGCTTTTCATTTTATTTCTTATATGTTTGAGACTTTGATTTTCCTTTCAATATTCTTCTGTCCTGCTTTGCTCTTTTGCTTTATTTACTTCTGCTTCTAACTCTGCTTTTTTCTTTCTACATTGTTTTTTTTTTTTGCCTTTTTTCTTTGCATATCGCTACTTTGTTTGCTTCTCGTTTTGTTTTCGTTTTGCATCTTGTTTTGCTTCTCATTTGGCCTGTCTGTATATTTTTTGGCACGCTTCTCGCTTCAATAACTAATTAAAAGCCATTTGACTCAATATTTGAGCTTTGTTCAATTCAATTCAGTTCATCAAGTGCTTAAGATCCGTTGAACTTTACCAGATAATTTACGAGATATGTATGTACATATATTCCCAGCTGAAGTACTTGTCAGCATAACTGAAATAACTCTGATATTTATCGTCATATCGCAACATTTGCGCTGATGTTTGCACAGATGTTTGGTTCTGGCGTCAAAATTGATCGCCAACATTCTGTCAACAGATATTTTGCGCCCTTTTCCCCCCTGTCAGAAGTAAGTATCTGATACAATGTATGACGACTATTTGCCAGTTTGCCAGTATGTCAGTTTGTTCGCCTATCTTTCCGCCCGTTTGATGGTTTCTTTTCCTATTTGGCAGCTTTAATAATTTTGATGTGCGCATTTCGCATTTCACGACATTTTTAATAATAATTATAAGACGTGAATATTTTTAATTTGTATGCACATACTTAATGTTTTTAGGCCCCGTGTCCCCGGCGGCTCCGCTCCACCGCCAATATCAAACTGTTTTACTTATTCTCAATGCTTGCGAATGTGTGTGCGTGTGTGGGCTTGTCCAAAAATTCTATTTGCGGCACGCCAAGTGCCCGACTTGTTTTAGAACATTTCTGAGTTATGCAAGTGTAAATATTTCACGCTTATAAATTTACGTCAAGTGAAATTCGTGTGTTTCTTTCATTTTGTGGTAGCTTTTTTTAAATTTTTTTTAAACAATTACTTGCATATTTATGTGTCCAACATCAAGTAGGGGTTGAGTTTATTTCTTTGCTGAACTCAATTCTTTTGCCAATATATTTCGGAAATTTAAAAAAAAAAACTACTATTATATTCATGAGTATCCTATTAAGCCACACTGTGCCTTTGAAATATATAATAAACAGTGTAAAATTATTAAAATCTATTTTTATAGATTATCTATTTTAATATGTGGTTTCCTTAAATCTATGGTATATTTAAGTTTTTGGGTCCACGAGATATTTTCAAAATCTTTCTATATCCTTCTCTGACTTGAATAATTATTATAAATGTGAGTACAAATGTGTTTAAAGTAACTTCAGACCAAAGTACAGGATATTTAATTGATCTTTTAACTATACTAAAACAGGGTATTTGCTAGTCGGTCACTAGCCATAATATGTATGATTGTTAGTTACCTTATGATTTTAGTTACGACTAGCCGATATTACCCGACTTTGTCCGGCCAATTGTCTTCTTTACTACAAGCTTATAGCTTGTCTTCACATTTCCCATTTGTATAAAATTAAAATTGAATGAAAGAAAAGTTTTTCTCTGATGTAGAATTAACCAAAATTCTGATTTAGTTAGCATTTTCATCACATAAGGCAACTACTTTAAGAAATTTAGTTTCTTTAACCAGACAATGAGTCTTACGGGGTATTTGGTAGTCAAGTATACGCCGTTCTTACTCTTTATAGCTCATACGTTTCCCCGATTTTCCATGCTGCTTGCGTAGACTTGTCTGATGTTGAGTACAATACACTCGTACGAGTACTTTTGAGTATTAGCAAAATGAATTTGTGCATAATATTTTAATGAATTTAACGGATTGCCGCATACAAATCGTCATTTATCTTTTTCTGGCTGACTGTCGCCGCTGAGGTTGCCGCTCGGGGATGGGGGCTGCGGCTCATGTAGCGCGTCTGGGCACTTGGGAACTTTGTGGCGTGGGCGTGGCATGGTACGGAACGACACGGAAAGCGGGAAAGCTGACCGAATGGACATGAACATTGATTGATTTCACGCCAGAAAACAGCCGCAGAGCGAGCTGATTATTTTTAGCGGTTATTTTCGGCAGGCGTAAAGTGCGAGGGAGCGGGTTGGGGAGCAGGCCTAGAATGAAAATGTTATTTTAGGTGGTGTGACAGCGGCCGAGCCGGCAGGCGGCACAATTTTCCTACCCACTGATTGCGTGCCACGAAAAATGCCAAAACATTTCAAGGTCGAAGCTTAAACCAAACAAAACAAAAAAACAAAAAAAACCAAACTCAAATAAACCACCCAATCTAACAAATTTGCACCCGATTCCATTGCAGCCCTTGAACTTGGCAGACCGTTGGAGAGCAGCCGCTTGGCGGCGGCGGCGACGGCAGCCGCATGGATCATGCCGTCAAGGCGACGCGCGGCCGCCCGCTCAACACGCTGCGCTTCGAGAACGATGAGCTGGAATGCCTCTATCAGCGCTACACCCTCAAGCTCCAGCGCTTCTCCGTGCTGGGCGTCGTCGCTCTCGTGGTGGTGCTATGTGGTGTAATGGCCGCACTCTCCGTGGCATTCAACAATGCGGCCACCTTTCATGTGAGTATCGCGCCTTGTTATGGGGCGAGTTAATCAGTTCCGGATAGTAAACCAAGCAACGGAGCGTAGTTTGTGCTTCTCGCCATTCGCTTAAAGCTTCAATAGCTTTTAGATGATTTGAATTTGAATGGCTTTAAACGGGAGTTTTGTAAATATTAAGGGAGAGTAGTATTATAGGTGCAAATGTTGATTGTTCGTAGGTTCAGTTATTTGTAAATAACATATTATATATGTTATTATCATTTAATTTATTACTTTATTATATTTAATTTTTTTTTTTTTAATATTTCTTATTCTTATAATGTATTCTAATTATAATAACGTATACAATATAGTTACAGACCATCAGCGTTACTTAAAATAATATATAATATTATACAAAGGTCGATAGCAAAGTCTGATAGAACCGGGAGGTTCTTGAAATAGCTATACAGAACACCTGCGCACATTTTGGTGCCCTATACATTGTGGTTATTATTGGTGCAATAAATCAAAAACTAACTATTATATATTATAATGTATTAATAATATATAATATATTACAAATATATTAGTTCATGAAGTTCACCTTTATTCTACAGTTGAATCATAGTTTTCGTTATTAATTTTAATTTATTTTATTCATTTTTCCACAATCTTTAAATTAAAAAAAAAAACGTTTGTACTTTAAATTTTTTTTTTTTTAAATTTTGTAAATACTGATCTATTTTAGTTTCATATATGTATTTATATAAGACGGTTATTTAACACATCAGAAAAATAGCACTAGGCACGAAGCAATGAAATCCGAATACGGATTTAAATTTTCAATGGTTGGTCGCCTTGAATAAATGGGCATTTGAATTAGATAATATCCAGCTTAGCAACTGTCTGAATTAATCAATCCACAATCCTTTTGTGATCGTAGAACATCTTCAACTCAATCGTGTGTGTGCTGTTCGCCGTTGTGCTGGTGCTACTGCAGTGTTCGGTCATCAAGGATCACCATTTGCCGACACTGTGCTATGGCATCCTGTTGTTCACGGCGAGCATTTGCATAGTATCCATGCCGACGCTGGGCAGCGTTTTTCCCGTGGATACCAAGGAGGTAATGGCCGAGGGCGTCTGGCAGATTGTGTTTGTGGTCTTTCTGGCGTACGCCATGATGCCGCTGCAGATCTGGGAGGCGGTTGCCTTTGGCATTGCCTTGCCCTCGGTACACATCAGCATTACGGTCTATAAGATTTTCACGGCTGCGTTGCGGTATCTGGAATACAATCAGCTGATCGCAAACATTGTGATCTTCATTGGGGTCAATGTCGCCGGCCTCGTGGTGAACATCATGATGGAGCGTGCCCAGCGCCGGGCGTTTCTCGACACACGCAACTGCATTGCCGCCCGGCTAGAGATACAGGACGAGAACGAGAAACTGGAGCGACTGTTGCTCTCGGTGCTGCCGCAGCACGTGGCCATGCAGATGAAGAACGACATTCTGTCGCCAGTTGCCGGCCAATTCCATCGCATCTACATACAGAAGCACGAGAACGTGAGCATCCTGTTTGCGGACATTGTCGGCTTCACCGTGCTCTCCTCGCAGTGCAGCGCCCAGGAGCTGGTGCGTCTGCTCAACGAGCTCTTCGGCCGCTTCGATCAGCTGGCGCATGTGAGTCGCCAAACTGTTGTCATAATCGAGTTCAAGGATCTAAATTGCGGTCCACTTTTATTCGCAGGACAACCACTGCTTGCGCATCAAGATTTTGGGCGACTGCTATTATTGTGTCTCTGGCCTGCCGGAGCCGCGCAAGGATCACGCCAAATGCGCCGTGGAAATGGGACTCGATATGATCGATGCCATTGCGTGAGTACAGTTTAGCTGTTACTCATTTAGTCATTATGTATTCCTTTCATTATATGATAAATTCCCTTGTGACCATATTTGTTTTTGTCTGCGCTAGAGAAGACATATATATGTGGCTGTACAAAGAACATATATTATTGATCAGATAAACAAGTCAATATAAAATACTTTAACTGTCTTCTTAAAACGCCCTCTGAAAATTTCGTTTGAAAATTTAGTTAGAGCATTAAAAACGTTTTGATTTGAAAAAAAAAGCTCCACTCTTCTTTTTCCTGTATCATATAGTTTCTATAGAAACGATTTGTCCAACAATTTAGTTTCATTAAAAAAAAAAAACTTTTATTTAATTTTTATTTATTCATAATATACCATTTTTCTTTCTATGTTTCTTACACTTAAGCATAATCGTATAAATATCGGACAATTTTATTAAAAAGCTCCTTTGGGAAATCAACTTTTGTATTTCTTAAAATATATTGGCGATATTAGGCAATTACAAATTGAATAGGGCCGATAAGCGAAAATTAACGTTGGGCACAAATTTATTGATTTGTTAATCATAATCCTCAATTCCCAACAAGCTTATGCTTTACATACTTATAAACAAAAACTTATCATCAATTGCCAATTATATTATGTACATACAATTATAATTATAACTGATCATAATTATATATATATTGAACATGAGCTATATGTCTAGGCTAGGATATTTAATATTCTGCACTCCGAAGATACTTCTCCCTTCTTGTTAATAATCACCCAATTCCACCTACTTGCTCCGCATAAACTACTTTCTGGATCCTGCACAGCACCGTTGTGGAGGCCACCGATGTCATACTGAATATGCGCGTGGGCATTCATACGGGCCGCGTGCTCTGCGGCGTTCTGGGCCTGCGCAAGTGGCAGTTTGACGTGTGGTCCAATGATGTGACGCTGGCCAACCACATGGAGTCGGGCGGCGAACCGGGCCGAGTGCACGTGACGCGTGCCACGCTCGATTCGCTGTCCGGCGAGTACGAGGTGGAGGCGGGCCACGGCGATGAGCGCTCCTCATATTTGCGGGACCATGGCGTCGATACGTTCTTCATTGTGCCGCCGCCGCATCGGCGCAAGGTGAGTTGGTGGACTTTTCGATGGCAGTTAGCTGCCGCTGCTGCTGCTGCTTGTAGCAATCGCTCTCATGCCGTGTATTGTTCGTTGGTGTCTCTATTGCAGCCCCTAATGCTAAACACGCTTGGTGTACGCTCGGCGATCGGTAGTCGGCGCAAGTTGTCATTTAGAAACGTGTCCAATGTGGTCATGCAGCTGCTGCACACCATCAAGTTCTCGGAGCCAGTGCCGTTCTCCAACATAGCCACCGGTTCATTTCCCTCGGCTGCTGCCGCCTTGGGCGGCGGCGCGGCACGCGGCAGCAGCGCCGATGCGGCCACTGCCAGCGTTCAGGTGTCGGAGAAGGGTTCGCGCAAGGTAAGTGTCCAATGCCCACTGTTAATAGTATGTAATCCATAGTCCATAGTCCATAGTTCATAGACCATAGATCATAGACCAGTGTTCAGAGTTCAGAGTCCAGAGACTCGTTGTAGCTCCGTTGTCGTTGCTCAGTTCCCTGCATGTCCGGGATATTGTTTTTTTTGTTGTTTTTTTTTTTTTTGTCTCTTTTACGGGGTTTGGTTGTGGGTCTGTTATGTTCTCGTTTCTCGCTCGCTGTGCCTTTGATTTGTACCGTCTCTCAAACCGTATCTCATGGATATACTCGAAAACCTCAATGATCTGTCGTCGGCTTGCTGTAGACTGCGACAATTCTTTATGATTTCTTTCGTTGATTTCTTTCTTTTCGTTTACTTTCAGGATGCGGTAAGTTCACCTTACTTATAAGTATAGTATGAAACGTCCCCGAAAATCCAACCTTACCTCCGTACCCCTGTTTATTATTTACTATTTTGTCAACTTTGTGGGCTCTTTCGTTTTGTAGACGCAATAACTTGCCTAGTATATATAAATATTAATTTGTAATTGTATTATACGTAGAACAGTTGGATCAGTAATCGTTATCTTTAATTCGTAATTCGTAATTCGTAAATCGTAGTCCGTAATCCGTAATCCGTAATCCGAAATCCGTACTGTTCTATCTACTAACATCAATGTACTGGTCAAAACTATATAAAACGTTCGTTTATTGTGTTTGTGTCGATGTTGTGCGTACTTTGTATAAATTGTAGTAGTAGAAGAAGAAGAAGAAGAAGAAGAATGATGTATTTACTGGACTCATCGGTAATATCCACTAACAGTAATACTAGACACCAAATTCAACATATGATTTCATCATTATCGATCAAAAAAACCCACAACACTGACACAATTTCACAAAAAGCTACTTAAATGATCAATTAACAACACTAAAAAGAAAGCTTTAGGCACACTTAATCAGAGATTTTAGAAGAATTGAATTAGTTTAAATATTGACAACTAAATATCGCTTTAAAAGTACATATCGTATGCTGTGCCAAAACCAAAAAGAAAATGCGAAAATATTAAATAAAATACTCGAATAATACATAAACACTACACAAAAATTTCCAATATTTACTGCTATCTGCTATCAAAGTTTTAGTTTCAGTTTCAGTTCCAGTTCCAGTTCCGGTTCCAATTTCATTTTCACTTTCGTTAAGCTACTTGTCGCTCGACTTGTTATTATTGTTTTCTCCTTTATGCGTTCAATATGTTGCCCTTCGTTTATATGAGCTATTTATATCCTGTTCTTTTAAGTCAACCTTGATCTATTTATCTACATTTGTATCTATATCTATATCTTAATCTTTATCTACCTTAACCAAGCTTAACTATCGTTAACGTTCGTTGACACCTCGTATTTTTGGCTATACTACTTTTAATTTACTCTCGATATAAGTATATATACAACAAACGTATACAACAAACTTGATATATATATATATGAATACTGTGTATACTTCTCTGATCTAGGTAATACGTCTACAAAAAATCTTGCATGCTACCCCGCCACCGCACGGCATCGGCTATGGCAGCGTCGTCGGCAGCGGCGGCGGTGGGGGGGGCAGTGTTCAAGTGACCGTAGGCACAAGTCCCAATTCAACAGCGAGTACGATTAGTCGCATACATAGGCACAATCACAAGAATAATAAAGTGAGCAGAGCAGCAACAAAACAAATGTTTAATTTTCGTTCACATTCGTTCAGTCGTTCAGTCGTTAAGTCTTGTGTTCGTTTAGTATTGTGTTGCCTTGTGTTGTGTTGTCTTGTCTTGTCTTTCGTTCTACACGCTCGTACACGTTTGCGCGCTGTGTGCTGTGTTGCTAACTCATACGTATCTGATTCGTTAAGTTAAGTTTTCGTTAAGTTTTCATTGTATATTTTGTGTGTTTATGCCATTTAACTGTTATGCTTTTGCTTTTGTTCAAGGGCGGGCTGAAATAACAGTAAGCTGTTGAGCTTCGTCAAGTTACGTTAAGTTTCGTCAAGTTTCGTTGAGTTTCGTTAAGTTTGATTAAACTTGCGATTCGCATACATTTCAACATTTGCCGCATGCCTCGTCGTGTAGCACTCATTTCGTCATGTCTCGTCCAGTTGCGTTAGTTTCGTTAACCTCACACAGCATGCCGCTAAACCGCTCTGCTCTCGACTGCATGCCCTAGTTACCATTTAGTGTACAAACGTACGTACGTAGTACTAGTACTCTCTTCGATCTAGCCAGCAAGCGCCACTGCCACAATCCAACGGGAGCAACAATAAGCACTAACTTGACCCATTTTGTCTTACCTGCATCCCCTACAGTCACAGTCTAAGGTCGCGGACAAGTTTAAGCGACCGTTCCGCAAGCGGCACTCGGTTGCCGCTCATCATCAGCCGACCAATCGGGTGAATCGCTTCCTCTCCCAGGCCATCAATGCGCGCTCCGTGGACTGCGACAAGTCGGAGCATGTGGATCGTCTCACGCTGCGATTTCGGCAGAGCGACAAGGAGCGCGAATATCACAAAGACTTCGATCTGGGCTTCACCACAGCCATGGGCTGCTCCCTGCTGCTGCTGATACTTGGCGCCGCCCTGCAGGTGACCGCCCTGCCGCGCACCCTAATCCTGTTGCTGCTCTTCCTCACGGCCTTCATCTGGGTCAGCGCCATTTTGATGCTGTTGCTGGCCGTGCGCCTCAAGTGGATCATCTGGGACATATCCGAAAGCTTCTCGCTGCGCATGGCCATTACCATATTCACCATCATACTCATCTACTCCGTCGGCCAGGTGAATGTGGTAAGTGACGCGTGCGTTGGTCCACACGGCTTCGGCCTAAACAAATCTCGGTCTGGTTGGCAACTTTCAGTTTACCTGCGTGACGGACCATCCCTGCTCGGGCAACGTAACCACTTTGGACTATCAGCACCTGGACTCCCAGGGGCTCGACGCGCCGCCGTTTGTAAGCAAGCCAAACGATGCCCATCGCAAGTGCTCCTTGCCGCAATACGTGTCCCTGTCGGCAGCCTTTGCCTTTCTCTCCGTCTCCGTGTTTCTCAGGTGAGTGCAGACGCAGCCGTATTTTTCGATTGTGGGCTTCTTTCACTGTTAACTGTGGCCTTTATCCCGTGCAGATTGCCGATTATATTCAAGTCGCTGCTCGTGCTGGGCATGGGCACCATCTATGGCCTGTTCATTGAGCTGTCGCATCAGAATATCTTCGAGTGCTACGACACTCGCGTCAAGTAGGTGGTCAAGGGTCACTCGATTGACCCACATACAGCATATGTTGTATAGTATAAATATATGCTGTGTATATATTTAACTGAGCCATTAATCAACATTTTAGAGCATCCATTCCACTTCATTTGATCTCATTGGCGCGCATTGTCATCTTTATGATTGCGATATTGGTGCACGGTCGTCTCGTCGAGGGCACCGCCCGTCTGGACTTTCTCTGGCAGCTGCAGGCCTCGCAGGAGAAGAAGGAAATGGATGTGCTGCAGGAGTCGAACAAGCGCATTTTGCACAATTTGCTGCCCGCTCATGTGGCTGCACATTTCCTCGATGCGCAATTTCGTAACAATATGGTAGGCGACCTCGTCCCGCACTGACCCGCTGACCCGCTGACCCACAAAGCCACCACGGCTCCCAATTAATATTTTAGCTTTTTTTTTCTTTAAAAAAATTTTTTTTTTTTTTTGTACTTTAGGAGCTCTATCATCAGAGCTACGCCAAGGTGGGCGTCATCTTTGCCAGTGTGCCCAACTTTAATGAGTTCTACACCGAAATGGATGGCTCCGATCAGGGGCTGGAGTGCCTGCGTCTGCTCAACGAGATCATTGCCGATTTCGATGAGCTGCTCAAGGAGGATCGCTTCCGGGGCATTGACAAGATCAAGACCGTGGGCAGCACCTACATGGCTGTCGTCGGCCTCATACCCGAGTACAAGATTCAGCCCAACGATCCCAACTCTGTGCGGCGCCACATGACCGCCTTGATCGAGTACGTGAAGGCCATGCGCCTGTCCCTGCAGGAGATCAACAGCCACTCCTACAACAACTTTATGCTGCGCGTGGGTGAGTACCAACCTGGAGCACCACTAGAAGCGGCTCTCCTCTAATCCATCCCATTGCGTTCGCAGGCATAAACATTGGACCCGTGGTGGCGGGCGTGATCGGTGCCCGGAAGCCGCAGTACGATATCTGGGGCAACACGGTGAATGTGGCCAGTCGCATGGACTCGACCGGGGTGCCCGGCTACTCGCAGGTCACGCAGGAGGTGGTGGACAGCTTGATCGGGTCGCACTTTGAGTTCCGCTGTCGCGGCACCATCAAGGTGAAGGGCAAGGGCGACATGGTCACCTACTTCCTCTGCGACAGCAGCGGCAATGCGCTCAACGGCGAAGTCCGCAACGCCATGATCGGCAACCGGCCTTCGGCAGGCAACGAGGCCCAGGCGCAGGCGCAGTCGGTGTCGCATGCTGGAGGCGGCCTGCATCCCGCCGAGTATTATCAGAAGGCGTCGCAGTTCCAGGAGAACCGCCTCAATACGGACACATACAACAAGAAGGACAACGGCCATTTGTACAATGTGTGCGGCGAGGAGCAGCAGCTGCTGCTGCAACATCAGCATCAGCAGCAGCAGCATCAGCAGCATCAGCAGCCGCTGCCCGCACCGCCCGCACAGCACCACCATCTGCATCAGCAGCAGCAGCAGCGGCTCAACAGCAAGCTGCAAAAGCAGCCCAATTTCATGACCAATGGGGGCTTGCCCAACATACACGAGAATGGACACAATGGCGAGATGCACTACGTGGCCACGAACTTGGCTATGGCGCCGGCTGCGACGACAGCAGCGGCTGCAGTGCAACAGCAGCAGCAGCAACAGCTGCAGCACCAACAGCAGCTCCAACTCCAGCACCAGCTCCAGATCCAGCACCAGCACCAGCTCCAGCACCAGCCCATTCCTTCGGTAATGTTGCGCGAGTTCAATATAATTGAGAATCCGAATACCGGTGGCAGGCATCAGCAGCTGCAGCAGCATCAGCAGCAGCAGCAGCTGGAGCAGTTGCCGCCGGCGCAGCGGCCACATCATGCCAGCAGCCTCGACGGCGGCGGGGTGGTCGGTGTGCTGGGCGGGGACTGTTTCATGGTGCCACGGCGCGATCAGCTGCGCAGCTATGCGCCGCCGCCGGCGCTGCCCTTTAACCAGCATGGCCAGCATCATCCACTGCATCATCTGTATCACCAGCATCAGCATATGAATCAGCATCAGCCATCGTCCACCAGCCTGGGCTATGGCCACTGCCGTGAGAGCGAGCCGCTATTGCATGCCAGCAGCGTCGCGCCGGTAGCCAAGGTGAGTGAAGACGTTGACCTCATGATCTGGAGCAAGGAGATACTTCTCTAAGCGAAGCTCGCTCCTCCCCCAGCCACCCCGGCACCCAACGAACCAACGAACCAACGAACCAAACAACCAACCCGCCAACCAACTAGTCAGTCAGCCAACCAATCCACTGCCCAACCACCAACCCATCCATTTGTAAATAATCCGTGGCATGCATTAGGCGCCGGACGTAGTGCGTCCATTTATGTACATCTCTGTATGGCTGTGTCTACGTGTGTGTGTGTGTGTGTGTGTCCCAGTTTACACATTTGTTTTTAATGCAGTATCTGACCAGGGACCGTAACTGTCATCATTTTTTACTTAAATATAACACTTTAATAATTAATTTGTACATTTAATTCTAATTTTTTAGCTTATATTTAAAAGTTAAAAAATTATAATTAGTTCAAAATATAATTTTGAGCTATAAAAACAAGTTTATTGCGTTTTGAGCAGGCTCTACTCAAATAGAAACATTGGTGCAATCCTTATAATAATAATAATCAGTCATCTCATGACAGTTATTTTCGGTCCCTCGTTTCGACATTTTTTATTTGCAAAGCTGAAAAGTGTATAAACAACTTGTGTATTTTTATGTTTAAACCCTATGAAAAAACCAAGAGTTGATATCTATGATAACATAAATTCGTTTAACCAGAATTTTCAAAGCTTATCAATTTGTATTTAAACCACAAGCTACAAAAGTTACAATTTTAAGTAGGACCTGACCCGAGCTAAGCAATATCAGCCTTTAATGTATACATAGATATTTGTAGAGTATTACATACATAAATATCTATATAATAGTTCTTATAAACTTTCTTCGGGTCATTTCTGTTCAGATTGATATTAATGGAAAATTTATTTAATTTAAATTTAGATAGGTCATCCAAGCTTAATGTGATTTTAATATATACGCTGATGACGACATCGAGCCGAGTCAATAAACACTTGCTCCTCTTTTCGAATAGTGATAAGCCCACTGGGGGCGTGGTAATTCGATTTAATCTATATATTTCCTTCAGTTTTAACGCTAAGTACACCAAACTTGGCAGACAGATTACCGATGACCTCCTCTAAAAATCAAGAAACAATTTTTTTTTGGCGCGCCCACTTGGGGGTGGGGGATCTGCGAAATATCTGAATATCTCCTACAATCTTAGAGCTATAGGCAACAAATTTGGCAGACAGTTTTCTGATGACCTCCTCTAAGGATCAAAAAAAATAAAAAATAAATGTAATATCTGAAATCCTTATCTTCCACAAGAGTCACAAAATTTGGCAGATATTTTTCTGATGACCTCTGAAAGCCGAGTACAATGATCATGTTTTAAATTCAACCTCTGATATAGGAGAGGCTTACACACACTCACACACCCACGTAGATACACACATTTGTCATGCGGACTTTTTTCAATGCTGCCCATTAATGATTGTATCTGTATCTCTCTATGTATCTGTAATATAAGTATCTGACTATCTGTGTGTCTCTAACTGTGTTCCACTCTTTGCATGCTATCGCACCACGCCCACTCTCACGACTAACACCTAGATCATGCCCATGCAGCATGCCTCAAAGTACGAGCCACCACGTTACACCTGTCCCAACTCCGTGTTGTCACTGCAGCAGCAGCAGCAACAGCAGCAACAGCAACAACAGCAACAGCAGCAACAACAACAACAGTCGGAGCGTCAGTATGCGCTCTACTCACAGCAGCCGCCGCTGCCGCAGCTGCCGCCGAAGCCGGCACTTAGAAGCTATTTGAAGCCGCTGCCCAAGCTGCCGACGGATATTGAGGAGAGTCGCGAGATGTCGTCGACGGATGATTTAAGCTCACGGCCGCATTCGCCCTCGATGAGCAGCTCGGATGAGAGCTATTCGAAGACAACCGAGGGCGAGGGCGACGGCGACGAGGACTCGCCCCGCATCAATGGCGGCCATCTGCAGCGCAACGGGCTGGGCAACGGACTCGGCCTCGGCCTCGGCATCGGCATCGGCTACAATGTTGGGCGCGTGAATCCGCTGCAGTGGCTCTATCCCTGCGACATACAAGTGGATCCCACATCGCCGGTGGTGGACATGACGCAGCTGCGCGACTTCGAGCTCAGCTCGACGACCGAGAGCCAGGGCCAGCAGACGACCAGCAACACGACGAGCAACACGCAGCACAAGGGCGACAGCTGCAACAGCTTCGACTACCAGAAGACGGCGGCGGTGTCGGCGACAGCAGCAACCGGCGGCGCAGCTGGCAGCGCAGCAGCGGCTGCCACCAAATCGCCGTTCGAGAGGGAACTGCAAAGACTGCTTAACGAATCGTCGCGGACGCGCTGCCTGGCCGCCGTATCGGCATCCACGGCGGCGGCAACCAACTCAGATCTGACCACCAGCAACTGCAGCAGTCGCCACAACGTCGACCTCAGCTACTCGGCCAGCAACAGCAAGCTCAGCTCGATCAATGGACACGGCCAGGGCCAGGGCCAGGGCCAGGGGCACGCCCTGACGGCCGAGGGGGGCTCCAGCAGCAATGGCAATCTCAGCGGCGGCAGCAACTCGAATAGCGGCAACAACAACTACCACAAGGATCAGCAGCAGCAGCAGCAGGAGCACGACCTGCTCGCCATGGCCATGCAGGCGAACGGCAAGCTGCCCATGAGCAGCAGCTTCATGATTTCCAAACATCCTGTCGGCCTCGAGGCCATCAAGGAAATAACGCGCCACAAGAACCCCTCCGAGTCCAGTCAAATGTGAGTAGCGCCCAGCAGAGCCCAACAACTAACTGTTCCCATTGACCGGCAACTTAAATAACCAATAACCAATAGGCCAAGGGCTTGAACCGACTCCGACTCTTCATATGTATCTAATACCAAGCAGCAGTCATTGCCATTGCCATTGCCATTGCCATTGTCATTGCCTATGCTCGCTTTCAGGCTATAATCAGACACACACATACATGTAAATGATCTGAACAATCGCCTTGCTTTATGGTCTTGGATATAACAAACGCTTTTAATTCGCATTCAAATTCAGATACAAATCCATAAGATACAAACCATTGAAATGTTGTATTCTAATATACCTTAATGGCAGTTTCCCTTTTAAGTAGGTATCTTCCAGATTTCGATTTCGATTCCGAGTCCAATTTTAATTAATCTGAATAATTTTTACGACTTTCTTTAGCTCTGACATCCAAAATTGTTTGGAATATTACATTTTTAATCCATTTTCAGTACAGAAAAAATGCGAAAAATACTCACTTGTACCCATTGAAAGAGCTTAGATAAAGAAAGAATAGTTATCCACACAGCAACTAAGTATTGTATTATATAAGATCTATAAGATCTAGCATTTCGATGTTGGACATTTTTTCCAATATATTTAATAAAATTCTATTTGTGGAGTTTACAAATCGTGAACAAAAGAAAAAGTTCATCTTCGAAATACCGACAGTTAAATAGCCTTGCAGAATCGGAGAATAGGAGCATAGTAAAATTCGCTATTGCCAGGTTTGGTTTAAATATTTTAAAATATAAGGCAAATAAGGTTTCGTCTAATAAGAACTTAATTATTGAGCAATGATTTCCATGCTAGCTTTTTTATGTTGTGATCCGATACGACGACCTTAATATTTACTTTTACTATACTCAGACTCTCAAATCGAACTAGATGTTTATAGGAAAAAAGTCAAACTTTAGTCCACTCCGAACTTTTCAGGAAAATGGTTTTGTTAAGAAGAAAACCTTTTTAAATATCAGTGAATTGTATTATTATACTCGCTCCCGAAGTGAAAAGAGTTTATTTGGCTAGTCTATTTTTTATTTTAAATATATATTTTTTTTATATATATATTTTTCTAGGCAAAGTGTTGGATATTGAAAGCGTATTAACTGAACTGCATTATTTAATTATTTGCCAAGTTTTGATTTGTTAAGTTTTGTCTCAGTCAGCAGATTAGTTTGGGGTATATATTAAGGCTAATGTTGAGTTCAACACTTAATGTATTGCATAATTTGCAGGCAAACATCGGATACGGAATCGTGCGAGATTTTGCACGAGAATCGCAGCCAGATGCATGCGTTGGCCATGTTGGAGCTGCATGCGGTCAAAGAGCAGCAGCAGCAGGTGCAGCAACAGCAGAGATCGCATCGGCAGCGACCGCGCTCCAAGGAGCTGCAGCACAGCTACGAAAGCCTCGACCGGCTGGATGGTGCAATGCCGCAGCAGCAGCAACAGTCGCAGCGGCAGCGACATCACTATCACCACCACCATCAGCAGCGGCAGCAGCAGCAGCAGCAGCAGCAGCGCTACAATCATGTGGAGCAGGAGGAGCGCGATGATACGGAGGACAACCTGGCCGATGAGGAGTTCGAGGACGATGAGGTGGGCCGCGATGTGCGACAGAAGCGCCTGCTGCAGAGCGAGCACAACAAGCAAAAGATGAACGGCAAGCAGCACCTGGCGCATAATGAGGAACTGGAGCAGCAGCAGCAGCAGGAGCAGCTGGAGCAGCTGGAGCAGGAGCAGTTTAGGGGAGAGACGGCGCCGCTGACCAATGGCAGCCTGCGCCTGGAGGCGAATGTGATAAACGATGAGCTGAAGTACGGTGCGGCGCATCACAACCACCAGTCCATGGACTCCAATCCGCTGGAGAGCCAATCGGAGTGGTCGGACGATGATTGTCGCGAGGAGGCCACAGGTAAGCGAACCAGAAACTGAATTTTAATCTGTATTAAATACTTTTGCCCTCTCGAACGCAGGCGGCGCGGAGTCAACAGGCTACATAACCGATGAGCCGGGCCTGGAGAACATCTCGCTGTTGAACGAGGCTGGTCTGACCGACGCCGAGGGCGCCTTGTCGGACGTCAACTCGCTGTACAATGCACCCGATGTCGATGACACCTCCGTGTCGAGTCGGGCCAGCTCGCGCCTGCTCAGCCTGGACTCGCTCAGCGGCCTCTACGATTGTGATTTGGACTCCAAGCATGAGCTGGCCATTGTGAATGCCTCGCACAAGATAACCAGCAAGTTTGGACCACCGCCGTCGCCGGCACAACAGCAGCAGCCATCAGGTGCAGCTGCAGCAGCAGCGCTGTCGCCAGAGCAGCAGCAACAACAAAGCTAAAGGGATCTGTACTTAAGTTGAAACGGAAGGAGATGATGAGCACACAAAAGAAACCAGAAAACCAGCACTCAAAACGTTGTTACTGCTAATTGCAAATGGTGTCTATTAATTAATTAATTAATAATACTATAACTACAAAGTTAGTTACTAGGAATATATACTATATATTCATATATATATATATATATATACATATATTTATATATTTGCACATACTCTATATGTATTGTACAGGAATGAAAACTGAAACGAGATACTTTGCGTTTGTACAAGTTCTCATGGGCTGCTTTCCATTTCTTCCACTTACATATGTGTGTGTGGCTAACGGCACTCTCTTTACATGTAAGATTGTATGTTTTTTTTTGTCTTCGTGGTCTGGCCCATCCTTAGGTATTATATGCATATATATATATATATATAGTCATTGGTTATCTTACGCAAATTGGCCCAGTTAAAAGTTCCAGTTAAAGCCCAAAAAAAAAAAATATATATATATAAAAAAATTAAACTAATTACGACTTGAATTCAATATACTTCTATATACTGATATTATACAAAAATACAAAAATTGTATGTATATGCTTTAAGGTATATAGACAAATCATCACAATTATCATTATAAACGATATGTGGATAGTTCATTTGTGCGCTTAGCCTCTATAAGATATAATTTGCTCATTTGTTATACACTAAATAAGTACATATATGGCTATAATACTACGCAATTTAATATGTATACCTACCTGTATGCCTATATTATTTAATAATCGAATAGATGACTACAACAAATGCATGACACGTTGTAAATAAAGCGAAATATTATAAATATTTAATCCTTATAATTAAACTTGCCTATACGCTCTTCACATTACGAAAAAAAACTATTTGCAACAACAACAAGTTGATCGCCTGTTCCATTAGGTTAACGATACGTATTAAAGCCGCACAGCTCTTGTATTCGTTTATATATATGTAACTATCTGATCTATCAGTCTCAGCGCCAAGCGTTATGTGCCATTTTTCAGAGCCTCGTTTCTGCTGCTGCTTAAAAGCGTTGCCTACTTTGAGGCCTGGCATGGAAACACCTTTTGTACATACAAACACACACAGAAAAAAAAAAACACACACATACATAAGCGCATTCAATACGTACTTACCATAAATTTTTTTTAATTATAAGCAAACATTTTGCAAAATGAAACAGGTCGAAAAGGCTTTAAGTCAATTTTTTGTTAGCTGCTGCACAATTTTCGAATTTTTCACGAAACGTTTTTCTTATTTGCTATTAGGCTTTATAATTTGTTTAATATGTAGACGTATAGCTATGTATATAAGTTGCATATATATATTAAAAATGTAAATTATATATGCATATAAAAATGTTTTTGAAATATAAACTATGAATGTACTCGAAACACGATTCACAATTACTAAGGGAAACTCAAAGATATTGTTGATAACTGTCTTGTGATGATCCCATATGCGTAAATCCCAGACAACTAAAACAAATATAGAAAACAAAAATAATTAAAGAAACACAAACAAACAAAGATTAGAATACAAATAAGCCCATATTTTGTGTGTACAATTTATGAAGACGCCATCGAGCGCATATTATACATATTACGTAATTATGTAACAACAAATGGAAGTTAATCCTCGAAAGGGGAAATAGCAACAAAACAGCCCACAGATTAACTTATGCAGACCATAACATTATATTAAATCAAAGAGATGTTACGCAGAATTATATACACGATAAATACCTAATATATATATATATATGTATATATATATATATATACATACAGAACCACAGAGATGCAATAAGATAGAGAGAAATAGAGACAGACAGACAGACAGAGCGAGAGAGATCAAAGAAGTAAGATGCGAACTGGAGGCATGATATTTATTTTTCTGTACCGAGAAGCAAATGAATGATATCTATGTATCTACAAAATATAAAATTTTTAAATAGTATATATACATATATATATGTGTGTGTGAGCAGAAACAAAAGCAACTACTTATAGCTATATCTTTATATAGCTGAGTACGGCAACAATTAAAGACCCATAATAAAAACTTACAACTACATATAACTAAGTGGCAGCATATCAAATATGTTACAAAATCTCGAGTATTATTTAGTGGGAACCGGTTGGTTGCTTTCTTATATTTCGAACACAAGACAATACAACACATTCAACACATCAAATACAATTGTTAAACTAGCAACAAGAGCTGGAAATTCCGTTGAGTTAGTACATCTGGAGGTCTATAGAAGTCGATGGGCATATGGATTTTGAAATGTAGCCTATTCACACTTGAAAATGTGATTTGTGGAGTAAATCCGTGGATCTCATTATGACTCGCAGCCCGAATAAACAAACTTCATGGTATTTATTTTTGCTATATATTACTTAAGCTACAAAAAAAATGTATTTTAATTATTTAAAATTTGTTAGCAAATGTTTTTTAACCGGCTGCCTTAAATTATTGTTTTTAGTCGTCAAAATTGAATTTTTTTTTGGAAGTACTCATCTAGTTAGATCTTTTAATTATGGCTTTGATTATTTGTAATTTATACTTAAAACTCTTCATATAAGATAAGAGTTCTCTAGCAGTTGCGCGGCTTGCACTGATTGATTACTGAAACACTGAAGATAGTCTTCAAATTTCCTAAACATTAAATAGCTTGTAGAAATTCTTAGAGTTATCGGTTTAAGTCAACAGTTCAACAGTTATACACGGCGGATAAAATATTTTTATTAAAAATTTGCTTTTGTTTTTGACAGATGTGTTCTTATGATTGCTTATTAATTTTGCTGTTTTTGTTTATTGTAGACCATTGTGAGATAAATAACAAAATGCTATTGCGTATCACATAACACAGACAAATAAGTTAAAGTCTTTCTAAACTAGGTGCGATTTCAGCCGACGCTCATTAAATATCATTAAGAATATTAGGAATACTGTTATGTGTCTGTAGTCTTGCTTACTTTGGTTAAATAGGTTTTGAAATGGTTATAACCAAATTTTGATACCAGTTACGTCATAGCCCTCTCTCATGACGGCGGAAGGTGGTCTCTACTGTTTATACATCTGGAATGATGCAAGTGTTTTTGCCCCGTTTCTGATTTTACCATGTTTTTTGTCAGACAGGTTGACAAATATTGAATTAAAATGAAAATAGATTTATTAGTTAGGTAGTTCTCTTCGTTTGCAAACATGTGGCTGACTTTTAAATTAGTTTGTTAACAAATAAAAATCTACTCATTAAGCAGGATTTCCAAACAGACTGAAAATATTTGGAAAATAAATTGATATTGGCAGTTTTCTTGAACTGTGGTTGCTTTGATCGTTGGTTTTTTAAGTCTTGCCTATATTAAACAGTTGTGTCTTCGTTAGGTCTGAAATTTGTTGGCATTAAATGTGTCTTCAATTAATTACACCCAATTCATGTATCGAGTTGCTCGCCGACTGGCAAACACAGTTGGGAGCATTTTTTGAGTGTGTTCCAAACCGACTTTTGGATATTGATTTAACATATTATATGCATATTTATTATACAAATAGTTAAGTCAAATAACTAATTGCCTTGCCACATTTTGGCAACGGATAGCTTCTCAAGCGACTACTATATAAGCCCAGAGCCCGGGCACCTCCTACCCATTTTATTTTTGCGATGTTGCGAATTATTTTGGCAATATTCTCTGCCAGCGCTGCGGTGTCTGTGGCCTGCGGACAGACGAACTACTGTGCCAAAAGCCTGTGTGGCACCGATACACACATTGCCTGCGGCAACAATGGAGTAAGTCCGTTCCGGTGCGATGTCCATGCTGCCAGCTAATTAACTCGCCATTCGCTAGGCCTGGGCCTTACGCTGCCCGACAAGTCCGGCGCCCATCATCATCAACATGGATCTGGATCTGAGGCAATATGTGGTGAGGTTGCACAACGTCAGGCGCAATATTCTGGCTCTGGGCAACCTGCCTAATTACAAGCCAGCGAGGAGAATGGCCACCATACGCTGGAGTCCAGAGATGGCCTCACTGGCCGCCCTGAATGTGCGCCAGTGCAAGATGGAACATGACGCTTGCCACAACACAGACAAGTTCACGGCCAGCGGACAGAACTTGGCCATGCTCTCCTATTCGGGCCTTCAGGCGAGCCGTTCGAATCAGGATCTGCTTACCTCCGCCATTAGCATGTGGTGGAATGAGCACAAGGATGCCGACATGACCGTCATCAACAGTTTTCCCAGCGACTGGAGCGGACCGTGAGTACCAACAGCAACCAATCCATATAAGCTTTCCCAGCCGAGCCGTCCAATAACTTTCCAATCCCCCGCAGTAAAATTGGACACTTCACGGCCATGGCCCAGCAGGCGAATGTTGCCGTTGGCTGCTCTGGAGTCATATATGTCACAAACGGCATTAACAATTTCCTCTTGGCCTGCAACTATGCCACCACCAACTGGGTCGGCGAGCCCGTCTATGAACGTGGGCCGACGGCCTCAGGCTGCACCACGGGCACCAATGTCAACTACGCGGGCCTTTGCAAAGTGGACGAAGTCTACAATCTCTAAATACCATGTCCGGGACATTAATAAAAGCTGTTTTGCAATCAAATTTCTATTCGAAAATTCTATTATGCGCATTGGCTTCTACATATCTGTTCAATTTTGAAGTATGTATGTGTTCTGATAGGGATTCTATCTCCACGAGGGAGATAGAATTGGCGTCAAGACAACTTCAAGATGTGCTTTTCACCTCCTACCATGATAGTAACGTGCGGTTCTCTGGTGGAGCGAAGGCCTGGCAAATCAAGGGAAGGAGGTCAGACGGCTCTTTAACAGGGCCAAGTCAAATAGAGACTCATGGAACACATACAGCTGCGCGCTCACTGAGTATAATAGGAACATTAGACGCGCCAAACGCGATACCTGGCGCACCTACTGCGAAAGTGTGGAGTCACTTCCACAAACAGCGAGATTGCAAAAGATATTGGCCAGATCTAATGGTGTGGGACTCCTAAAAAGAACAGATGGTTCTTACACACAGGATCGACGAGAAACGCTAGAGCTACTGCTTCAGGTGCATTTCCCTGGTTCTGTTATAAGCTTCGGAAAATCCCTGTAATGATGGGAATAGAGCTTTAAATCTATGTAACGACAGCTCGCAGCTGTGTTCAGGGTATCTCCTAGTCGGGGACACCCGACTAGAGCCATCTTACTTGTTTGTTCATGCTTCAATTAATAATATATTTAAATTGTGGCTCAACAACTATTGATAATGTAAAATTTTAAATTTAAATTTTAAAAGCCTGTTTAACAAAAGCCAAAAGGCAATTTAGTAGCATGATAAACTGGCTCCATATTTGATCGTAGTACATTTTTCTTAACTTTCTGTTCCTGTTTGTTTAGCATTTCCATATGGTCAACATTTGCATTTTCTCTCTCTCTCTCTCTCTTTCTCTCTCTATCTCTTTCTCGCTCCCTCTCTCTTTTGTGGAAGGCACACGCGCTGCGGTCGCACTGAACAGTCTGAGGCCATTCTCAGCTGGATTTGGTTGATCAATTTCAACAAAGTGTTTTATCTTGCGCTGCTTGTGACGTCCGTAGTTGTCGGGCCCATTCAGCTCCATTCAGTGCTTGCCTTGCACATCACTGCGAGAACTGAGTCAACTTGGAGATAAATATTTGATCAATTGTTACGCTCGCTAGATAAAGAGCCCGAGCCAGCGCTGTGTGCATAAAAGCAACGAGCACGGCCAGAGCTGGCAACAATCGAGTTCTCCAATAGAAATGCGCAACATCCTATCCATAGCAATTGCAGCCCTGGTGCTGGGCGTCGCCTGTGGCACGGACTACTGCAAGAAGAGCTGTGGCACCAGCCAGAACATTGGCTGCAACAACAATGGGGTGAGTGTCCCTCGATGTTAGCGATATATCCAATGACCGTGCACTATATTCTTGCAGGCCTGGGGCTCGAAGTGCCCGAGCGATAGAGCCTTGGTGACCCTTACGGCGGCCGAGAAGAATACGATTGTGGCCAAGCACAATCAGTACCGGAATTTCATTGCCGGCGGCGGGGACAGCAAGCTGAAGCCCGCCTGCCGCATGGCCACGATGCAGTGGAACGACGAGCTGGCCTATCTGGCATCGCTCAACGTCCGGAGCTGTGAGATGCGCCACGACGCCTGCCACAATACGGACGCCTTCAGCTGGTCTGGCCAGAATCTGGCTTGGGTCGGCTACTTCAATCCGCTGAACACAACGGCCAATGCCATTCGCAGCGTGGACATGTGGTACAACGAGGTGGCCAATATGCAGCAGGCCTACATCGATGCCTATCCCGCCAACTACAACGGACCGGCCATTGGCCACTTCACAGTTATGGTCGCCGATCGCAACACCCATGTCGGCTGCGCCGCGTCCACCTATTCGGTCCAGGGCCAGACCTACAAGGCCTTCCTCATGGCCTGCAACTATGCTGCCACCAACGTCATCGGCGTCAAGATGTACAACTCCTGCTCGGTGGCCGCCAGCAAGTGCACCACCGGCGTCAATCCCAACTACAAGTTCCTGTGCAGCACCCGCGAAGTCTACGACGTCAACAACCTGAAATACTGAAGCGCATCAAGGCTATGAAATAAGTATACGAAATAAAGAATATGCAATATAATAATATATTGTCCTGTTTTCATGCGCTGCTTGCCCAATGATTATGTCGCCAGTTTGGTGCGCATTTCTTGAATCCAATTCTGTTTGCTTTCACTGGCTTTAATTGGCAATTTTGCAATTTTTATTACCAATTAACTGACATTTTTCAATTAATATTGCAAGATATTTTTATTAGTCAGATATCAAAAGCTACTTTCGCCGGCAATGTTTATGGAAACTCGAACTCTGTTTGCAACATAATTAATTTGTAGTCTTGCAAAATACTTTGCACTGTTGATCTAGAAAGCTTCCATAAATTGAACTTATCACTAATTCGCGGGCAATCGCTGAAAAAGTAATCAAAACGACAAAAAGTGGCAGTTGCTTTTGGTATTATCATTTGTGAATATTCTACAGAGCCTAGTTCTTATGTGTTTTGTTAAAATCTCCTTCTGGAATTAGTTTTGCTAATAAACAGTTATGAAGTGGACAAATATAAATTTTTATAATTTTTAAATTAAATTAAATTATATTTGATTTCATATAAATTAGGATATGACATCAAATATAATTTAGTAACCTTTCAGAAACGTTTAAATATGATGGTGCAGCTATCAGTATCTCAAAAATAATGGCAACTAAGAATTTATAGGGCTTGTGCTTTGTTCGTAATGATTAAAGTACTCTAAAGCACTAGGCGATATAATGAAATGGGGCAAATTGAAACGGACAAAAACAGAAACATCTGTTAACTTTGCACTAATTTAAAACGTCGAGTTGAGTCCGCATCGCCTTGTCTGTGTCCATATGTCTATATTTATTAAAACGTCGATTTTAGTTGGGTAAACCATATGTTAAATGTTGGAGTTTCTATTCCAAAAACAACTTAGGCTAGCGCTAATTTTTATTTAATCGCTTCTCCCTTTGAAATATAGCCTATCTATGCGATTTTCATGGCCTTAAGCTCACACGTTTTAATTATATTTTCTTAGTGATATGTTTTTTAAGTGAGTTTTGTTTTAAGAAAAGAAAAAACCGCCTTTCTACATTCTTACTCCACTCTCACTCGCTCTTATTATCTTTCTGCATCCGTTTTTTTTCACTCGCTTTTATTTGCACTCATCTGTTGTAAGTTTTCAAATGCCGCCTTTCTTTGTGATTTTCAAGCCGATGGCTATAAAAAAGCGAGGCGGAGGAGGAAATTACGTAAATATTTGTGATCTTTTGAGTGGTTCATCGGTATTTTAAAAGCTATATGTGGTTGGATACAGATACTTTTTTGTATTTTCTAGAATTTTACGCTTAAGCACCGCACTCAATTCCGATGAATGGCGCAAGAGATTACGGGCCACACAGATAAGGAATAATATATTTGTCAAAGAATCATTCAACTCGTGCCAGCTGCATTTTTTTACTTTGGATTAATAATGTTGCATACTTTTCTGTGGCAGTGCGTAATTCGTGCGATTAAACTTAACCAACGAAATTTGCGAAGGCAAACTATGAGATATAACAATCTGATTTGGATTTGTCGATAGGGAATAGAGAATGAATTGTTTTTGTAGTCGTCGAGTTAATGTAAAATGAGAAAGAACGGTTCTCTTGAATACCCTTGCATACGTATATAAGATGTGCGCAACATAAGTATCTCTCCATTATTGTCTTTCCTATAAGATCTTTTTTGTACTCTGATGTTGGTGTTATTTCTATCATACTTATGTAAGAAGCATTCTGACGCCCACAACTGCTGAGATTGGAAGGGAAAAACAATGAGTTTATCATACAAAAACTGACAGAAAGTATATATGACAGCTTTACGATATAACGACAGTTCCAGTGTCTGTTTCTATAGAGAGATGGACAAGGATATATGGATCAAGGATCTAGAATGTATACCCCTCCACAAGGGGTCGACTAGAACCAAAAACTTGGCTATACGTTATAAATAAATAGGTTATAGGGAATGCCACAAAGTGTATAAACTCCCCAAAGTGCTCTGTGCGAAAGTCAGTTGAATTGTGTGGCATACTTTTTTGTGCCAGTGTTTAATTAAACAATGGGCGCCTTGTGTTTGTGTATATATGTATGTGCTCTGCCTGCTTGTTGCTTCGCTGATGCCTGTGGGCAACTGGGGGCACTGCTTTTGCGTGCTCACTGTTGCTCTTGAATCCCGCTGACTGCTTTGCTGATTTTGATTTACGTATGCGTGCGCGCACTGCTGTCGGCAACTGTTGTCTATTGCAATTGCCGCGATAAGCGAGTGGCAGCAACAGTCCCAGCGCGCAGCTCGCAGCCAAAGCAAAGCCCCACTCGCCCCACGGCACTCGCACCCCCCGCGTGGGGCCCTGTCATTGTCATTGTTGTTACATGCCGAATTTGTCGTGAAACGTTTTTGTAATCAATTTATGTGGGCCGACGACGCCAACTCCAGCACATAGTTAAGCTGCGTCGTTCGCTTGGCACCGCTAGTTTTGTGGTTCAACCACAGAGCCAAGTTAGCTGGCGAAATTCACCTGCGAAAGTTGCCGACTCGACTAGCTAACTGAAATCGCGCTCTGCTTTTCCCAGTTAGAGCTGCCTGCGGGCCACGGTGAGCTCTGCCTGTCTATCCAGCTGCCTCGAAGCCAGCTCCAGCTTCGGCTACAGCCTGTCGTACGTGAAAATGAAGCATTTTCCATTTGATGATAAGAAAACATGTTTGGCATATTGATGAATGCCTCCAGAGAATTGTTGTGTGTCTGTTGCAACCCCGGCACGCAGCCATAAAGCAGCTTGCCACGCGCGGCGGCACATACACAACTTGCGGCAAGGATTGGCATTAGGTGGCGACGGCCACTGTGCTCGATTTTAATGATGTGACTGACGGGCGAAAGCGCTTACCAAAAATTTACTCCACCTTCCTTTTTGTTTTGATATTTTTTCATATTTCCTTGCCAGCCAGCCAGCCCCGGCCGTTGTCTGTTTATTTATGCGTGCGCCGGAGTTTGTTTGCTTTGTGAATACGTGATGCGCCCACGGGTAATGGCAGGCGGCATCGAAGATGTGGGCGTGGGCGTGGGCGTGAAGGTGGTGGGGGGGGGGGCACACATTTGCTTATGCCAGCAAAATGATTTTAGTTGCCATCATTCGAAATAATAATAATAATAAAAATAATAATAATAATTTCTCACTTCATTTGTTGCGCAAATCGAAAATGAGCTCCGCCTTTGGAACTGGAACTGGAAGTGGAGCAGGAGCCGCCTGGATAATGCCCCCGCCCCTGTCGCAGCCCAGCAATCTCTCGGTCCGTCTGCTGTTGTCTGATGGTCGCTGATGGGTTTCCTCTGGGCTCGTCTTACGGTTTGTATTGAATTTCAATAAGCTGGCAACGCTGCGTATGCGCAATTTGTGCAGCCAACGGTAATCAGCGGGAATGCAAAATCAGTTGGCTGAGCCTTCGAGATGGCGGTTTTTATACTCTTCCAGAGGGTACTTTCATTTTTCTGTAGGAGGAGGAGTTATTTCACAACATAAAGGATATGAGAATATATAATTGATCAGCATGCAAAACCGTGTCGTTAAAAGAATATCTGCCTCTTTTTACTTTACTGCATATTACGAATATATATATATATTTAAATATATTTAAAAGACGTGTCAGTACGATTCTTCATGTTTTTATCAGTTTAAAAAAAACTTATATAATAGACCGATATCGTTTGGTCACGATCAGAATATTATATTGCACATTTCCTTTTATGGCCGAGGGTATTTTAAGCTTCGGCCCACAGAAGATACACTTTTTTTTTTTTTAAATACATATATATTTGAATAAAGTAAAAACTGAAATTCCAGGAAATTTTTATGCTGCAAATCGTTGAAATTCAATTACAGCAAATTACAGAACGCAACAGCCCAGGAAAGGGAACGGGAACCAGCGGCAGTAGCAATAGGTAGGCAGGTGTGGAGGGGGCGGTTCTCAATTTAAATTATCGGCAAGGTGTATGTGTTATGTGTGTGTGCGAGTATCTATTTAAGCGCTGTGCAGGAAACCATAAAAATTGTTGCTGCCAGGAAGCAGCAGCGGCGCCAACTTTTGCCCAAGATACGAATACGAGCCAGGCGGCATTTTACAGGTCTCTCTCTCTCTCTCTCTCTCTCTCTCTATCGCTGTCTCGCACTCGGTATCTCCGCTTCTCTCGCTATGCGTGGGCTAAAAAGCGTTTAAAGACGGCGATGTATTAGCATTTCACTTGCGGAAAGTTTATCGAAAGGCAATCATAAGGCAATTTATAAACGGACATGCAAAACTTTTGTGGCTCAAGTTTGCTCGACGCGGGGCCGGGAAAGCAGTTAACAAATTGGAAAGCCACTTAAACTCTCAGTGATAGCAGCAGCAGCGCAGCCAGGTCGAAAGTGCAAGTTGGGGCAAAGTTCTTAAGCCGATGGCTGCGACAAATTCAGCAAATTGAATTGAGCTCTGCAGCTGGCTAAAACATTGCACAAGATACTATCTGCAAATGAATGCCGCTGTTTATGACTGTGGCAAGTGGCAGGAGCTGCTACTTCAACTACTTCTGCTGCGGCTGCTGCTGCTGCTGCTGCTGCTGCTTCTTGCAGCGCCATAATCATATTAAATTAGCTGCCAAGTTGTGAGCCAATTTCAATTTGTGCGCGCTGGCAGCAAATTTTTTCTCTTTCTCATTTTAATACTCTGTGCGCAAAGTGCGAAAAAGAGTGCATTGGTTTTATCTTTGTATATTTTGCATTTGTTTTAGCTGACTTGACATTTTTTGACACGCCCACTTTTGCCTCTGCAAAGCTTCCACAATTTAGCAGATAAAGTTGCCAATTTTGTTTTTTTTTCTTCTTATAATTTTAATTGTTGGTAATCTCCTTTAAGTAACGGTCAAGTGCAAATTTCAAAAATATGTATTTCTTACAGTTTTTTAAGTTTTACAATTATAATATTGTCAAGCCCCACAATCAGAAAAAAATAGTTTAGTTTACAGTCGTAAAATTTAGACACATTTTTATACTCGTTTGCGAAGTGAAAAGCGTACATTGGGCTTGTGCAATGTCCGTCTTGCTGTCCGCTCGTTTTTCCGTCCGTCCGTTTGTCCTTTTTCTCCCGCTATTGAAGCTGGCGACCTGCAACATGAAATATATTCCATGTATACAAATATGTATATTTGTATCATTTAATAAATGTATATTCCTCAGTCTTAAAGCGAGATACATCGCATTATTGCTGAAATGACGCCCACTAATGACACTGTGAACGCGTATTCAGCAGTCGGTTACACCCGACTGCGACGGTCTCACTTGTTTAGCTGGGTTTTTTATGTTACCTCAAGCGACACCCAGCTAGCTCAGCGACTCCTACGTGTCGTTGACATGTCGAGTGTGTGTGTGTGTGTGTGTGTGTGTGTGTGTGCAAGTGTGAGTCCTGCATGGCGTAGCATACTTTTCAGCGTCGCCATTCATTAATCAAGTTCAGGGCACTTTAAAGTGGGGCTGGCGCGTCATTGTCAGCACACCAAACACACACACGCACACGCACACACACACACACACACATAAACAAGAAAAACATAAAGCATGTTATAATGATGCAATAATAAAGCCGCAGCAGCAGCAGCAGTTGGCATCTGCCTCATAGCTAAGCAAATCCTGAGGGAGGCGTTGTTGCCACGTCCTCGCCTACAGTTTGCCCGTTCCCGTTCCCGTTCCCGCTCCCAGCACTTATTGGCCAGGCCATAAACGTTGATAAAGTCATAAAAAAAACCAAACATGCCAAGAAAGAAAATAATAATCCCCCGCAGCAAATGGCAGCAGCAGCAGCAGCAGCAGCAGCAGCAGCAGCATCTTGGCAGTCCGAGCAAACAAAGGCTTAGCCACGGGCCGGGCTAAGCACTCGGCATATGCTGTCCAACAACAACAACAACAATAGCTATATAGCCCTGGCAACCGTATCAGTAGCAGTAATAATAACACATTGCGGCTCTTATCAGGAATGGGCCAAAAACTAAGCGAACACCCCCCCTGCCCCCCTCAGTCCCTGGGGCGCCACTCAGCGCTGCCCAGTTGCGAGTTAAATTGAGCGAACGCATGCAACTCGAAGCCGTATAAGATAATAAATATGCGGACTTACGAGTGTATCTAAATGTGTATCGAGGTCCGGGCCATATACGCACATACATATATGTGTATACGTATTTATATTTATAAGTATTTGGCTAACTAGCAAACATAAAACGCGTGTCCCTGGGGCGCAGTTGACACGCCACGTCCAGGTCCAGCCAGGTGCCCAGCACTTGGGGGCAGCCACATATGTAGCTGAAAGCAGATCTCAAAAGTTTGCGCCTCATTAAGGCATCAATCAATCATTCGGACGGAATACAGGCCAACATTCGCTGGAACAACCTAATTTATGTGCCAAAGTTTTGGAATCGAGTGCAGCTACTTGGCCATATTTCATGATGGTCGCTGATGCTGCACACCATGCGTGCTGGTGTGTGTACGTGTGTGTGCGTGTGTGTGCTGGCCTGTGTGTTGGTTGTCGGCCAACCAGCAGAGCCTCAAAGCCTCAAAGCCGCGCACAGCAAGTGCTGCCCTTGCATTTACTGCACATCCTTTGGCCCACCTGTTGCTGCCAATTGTGCGGTTATGCAATCCGCTTATTGAACTGCACAGCAGGCTGCCAAAAGGTAATAGCCAAATAAGGGGGGGGGGCTACAGTTGGGATATTGTGCGCCAAGGCGAGCAGGAAGTTCGTGCAGCAGACAAAAAGCGATTGCACGTTAATTAAACTGGTGTATACGTAATAATTAAGTAGTCCATTTAATTCGGCATACAAATATTCAAATACATGTATTTAGCTAGATAGCTACCCAATTATGTACGAGCAGCTGCACTTTAAGTGCCTATAGAAATTTGTCCAGAAAATTATCTGAACATCGGGGATTTGCTTGCGAGTCCCACATTTTATCGAAAATTGTAAATTTATTTTTAAAATTTGTTTCCCCGTGCTTGGCGCATCAGGAGAGACTAACGCTATTAAAAAAATAAAATTACTATTGGAACTGAATTCGTACATTTTGTTCCTAAAATTTTAAAAACAATTCTAAAATCAACTTAAAAATATTTTTAAGTTTCTAACTGAATTCTTGAATTATGCTTGAATTAAGCGTAAGACATTTTTAATGGAAGTGCAACAGATCTTAGATTAAATACTATCTTTGAATAATAAATATGTGAAATTGGGGCTTATAACAAGTATCTTATGATCATTTTTTTCGATATGGCACCAAGTATCTGCCTAGAAACCTTTCGTCTGCTGGGCGCGTGCCTTGCCCCAGGTCTAGTTCTGTCTGAAGTTCGTCGTTAAGTGATAAAAATATTCAAAATGATTGAAAATACTGAAAAGTCTTTACCATTGTCGGCAGCAGGAAGGAAGTCGAAATAAAATCAATCGATGGAAAAACACTAAAATTATTTCAATTTATTGTCAATGACTTTTTGCCGATGCTTATCTGTTCAAACATAGTATAAATGTAGGTATACGAATACTTCACTCTACTCTGATTGTTATGAAATATCTGTATCTTGTTAAATATAAGTATAAGTATATATTAGAAACCAACGAATAATACAGGTGGAATAATAGTGTATATAAACCACCTAATCGATCAAGTAAACTTACATTAAAATAAAGGTAATATAAGTAGAATAATAAAGTGAAACAGATAAGTTTTGAATTTTATGTATTGCTTTTAATTTTAGCAAGTGTCATTTAGTTTGTTTAAGTAAACGAGTCGGTGCGATTATGTGCCACAATCGTGTTCCCTCATATTGAATTCCTAGTAGCTGTGCTAAATATAATCGAATGCGCGTCTTTACATACGTACGTGTGTGTGGTATAATAATAAGTAAGTATTACTGTTAATGACATGACAGACCTTACAATTCGTTCGCTCAGCAGCGGCAGCTGGCGGCTGGCGGCGCAGTCATTGCCATTGGCACCAGCGTCAATGTCCAATGCCCGACGATAGTCTCCAGCTGCAGTATTTGCAGTTATTATACCCTGTAATCAGAATAATATTGTAAGGGGTATGAATTAAGCTGCAGACTCCATCACGAGTTTAACGTTCTAAAAAACATTTACTGTAGAGTCAGGTTGGCTTTCCTCTCTATAAATGGAAAAAAGACCGAAAAGTAATTTAAGATTAAAATTATCATTATAAAGACATTTAATTTTGCTTATATATTTGACCTACTTGGATAATCTCAAACTTATTGCGTAGTAGGGTCTAGCACGTTCAGTAAATATTTAAGCTGAACACAGATTAAGATAGTTACAAAACTGAACTTCGACAATTAAAGAAATTATAACATACTTGTATGAGATTTCAAGCGTTGACAGAATATTTCATTTGAAAATGTGAGTGAGTAAAAAAATATAGATAGATTAAGATTCAGATATGGATATTTATAAATAGATAAAGACAAAGATTCAAATTCAAATTCATTTATATAAAGATAAATGCTTATAAGTGTATTTAAATGTATATATAAATTAAGATTAATAATAAAGTTACACAAATATGCTATATTAAAAAATATATAAAACTACTTGATCAAATAGGGACGATTTAATCACGATTAAATGCTGCCTGCTCTTTTTGATTGAGATCCAATAACTGTGAGGCAAGGGAATATAATCTTCGGCATTTCACAGCGGTTCTTTAAAATTGCTTTGAATTCAAGCTCTATTGTTTAGCGGTGATTTTTGCCGAGTCACCTGCAAACACGCAGCTAGTGAAAACGGCAATGGACTGGACGAAATCATCCAAAACTTGATGTATTGTTGTTATTGTTGGTTGTCTTTTAATAAGCGTCTTGTGGCACCGGCCAAAGTTTTGACACCTGGCCGGCGCTTTGGGCTTGGCAATATCGCGGACCGCATCTGCGTAAGCATTCTGAACCTCTGCCTCAACCTCCATTATCGTCATCGTTAGCTCCATCTGTATCTCCATCTCATTAAAAAGCACGCGCTTGTCTCGCGACTCTGGCTGCGTATTGGTGTTGTTTCTTGTGGTTGTTGTTGTTGGTTGTTGTTTGTTGTTTGTTTATCTGTTTGTTGCTAATGAGCAGCGAATAGTAATTATTGAAAATGGTATGCAAAAAGCCATGAAATGATGTCAATTAGCGCGGCCAATTCATCAATTGGCCCATTGGGGCCATCAACACCCGAAAAATGTGTCAAATTGCGCGGGGAGGGTTGCAGATTTGGCAGCGGAAACAATTGAAGCTCAAATATACGCAAAAATTGCTAAACAAATTACATATTTAAATAATAATTTGTTTAGATTATATAAAATTGATTTAATACGACACAAATGAGTAATTAAATTAATTTAAGGGAAAATTTGTAAGACTCTGTAGAAAAAAAAAACAAACAGATAGAACCGGTGTGCTATTTTGATCGTTATTATGTTTTGGATTATTATTAAGCATTTGGGCGTCCATATTCTAGCCTTTCAATTTAATACAATCCCTTTTCTTGATATATATATATATATATATATATATAATTATGTATGCTTACTCAAACATTCTATCTTTGTAGATATATTTAATAACAGTACAGCATTCGTTTAATAAATACGAAACTATGCAAAAAATACTATTAACCTATCGACCTAAGAACAGGGTATTTTTTAGTTACGCACTCTCGCCTAGTAATTTCTGATTGGAGTATTTTTCTGAAAGACACTGCAAGATCGAGTACCCTCCAACAGCGATGGAAGCGTTGTCAAGTGAAAGTTTGTCTTGATAACTTTGATTTATTGACATATGAATAAGCGAAGTCATGTGAGCTCCTAACTTCGCCCTCAGCACCGACACCCCCGCTGCCACCGCCGAGCTGCTTGATAGTTTTGAACAACTGTTGCTGCTGGTCTAAAGTTTCCACTGATTATGCTGAGCAAAACTGTCAGCGTGAATTTACATACTAAAAAAAAATATTACTGCAGGCGGGTAAACAAAGCGCTTCAAAACGGCTGCCAGTTGAGCGTTTAGCGGGGAGCCGGGCGATCTGGGTGGATGGTTGATTATGGTGCGACTTAGGTTGCTGTCTTTGTTAGCGGCGCACAAACATAATTACAATTGGAAATTAATCAGCAGCAGCAGCAGCAACAGCAGCAGCAGCAACAGAAACGCGTTCCAAGCGACCAAACAAGGCGCATATTTATTATACCACTTTAAAGGGTATTATGATTTTATAACGACGTTTCGACAACTTCGTTTGCATAAGAATACGTATTTTCTTGAACATTAGCCGATAATTGCCCATCCGTTGTGTCGATCGAATATCAAATATTTTGTAAATTAATTATTAACTTTTTACTACATCATGTGTAAATAATATTTATGTCCGACGGAAAAGAAAGTTCGAAAATTGAATTAAATGAACAACGAAGTTGTGTGACGTATTTAGTCAGTTGATCGAATTGAGAATAGAGAATACTATGTCGTACAACTGCTCGATGCCTGCAAGGGTATTTCATCTTCGACACTCCAATAATTATTTTGAATACTAATTTTTTTTCCATTTTTATTTGCTTTTTTGCTTTGTATCGAATTACCAAATGTTTAAAAACTGCAAATACATTCGTACATATTGCAAAAATTATAATAGGTATTATCATTATTATTATTTTTATTGATACTTATCAGGTTGGCGGCAGCTGCAGCAGCGGCTGCTTAGGGCCGATGGCTGGGGGGCCGGTTGGGACGGTGCGGGGGCAGCGTTACAGCTCAGCGACGCTGTATGCTTTGGCATCAGTCAACAGAGTCCACAGAGCTGCGGTCTTTGCGGCACTGCGGCTTTGTAAGTCAAGGCCAAGTGGGCGTGACCCGTGGGCCGCGGACTGCCATCATCAAAACAACAACAGAACAAGTGCGATAATTAAGGCCTCATTTAAAAAAAAAACAGTTGATTGCAGGCAGCGGCAACAACAATTGGCCAACAAACAGTTGAGAACTGAGCGCGGGGTGAAGGTTGAGGGTGCATTAGGTAGTGCACGAACTGCCGAAGGGCATCAAACACACACACATACACACACACACACACACACACTGTGGCATCTCAGGGGTTCCCTCCATCGATTAAATCGACATTCAATTATTAATGTTAATTAAAAATTATTTTTATTTTTAATTTTAGGTTAAATTTTCAGCCTCTTCTTCTTTTTCTTTAGAATCGCATGCTAATCAAACTGGCTGAAATTCATTGGACCAAAGCCAACTTCAGCTTGTTCTACTAAGTTAACAACTAGCTGCAACACGTTTCAGGCCTCTCGGTAACAAGGTGAACCAATCGGAGTCAGTTTCAAATGCAGTGCTCTCCTACCCTCCTCCCAAGCACCACCTTAGCCCCTACCGCCTCGGGCATTCAGCCTTGTTGGTATTAGACCCAAAAGTGCTAACGATGTGGATGTCGTTCATATGCAAAAGATCCAAAAATGTGACAAGGCGAAAATAATTGGAAACTTCAATAGCGGCATTGACGTGTTCACAATTAATATCTAAAGGCAACAATTCAATTCACAATAGTGAGCACACACACACACACACACACACACACACACACACACACAAATAAGTACACTGCTTAAAGAGACGGTACAGAGCGTACCTGCGTATTATATACCCAGTGTTAATATGGGTATCATAGAGTGGTGCAATTGACTGAAATATGAATAATATGATGCATTTGGAGTAGGGTTTGCATAAAGTAGTTTCTATAAAATAAAAAAGAATGTTCGAATTTTGAAAAATATTTTTTTACTATCGTTATTATTATTATCATTATTATTATGATTATTATTATTATTATCATTATTATTATTATCATTATTATTATTATTACTATTACTATTACTATTACTATTACTATTACCATTACTATTACTATTAATATTATTATTATTATTACTATTATTATTATTATTACTATTATTATCATTATAATTATCATTATCATTGATATTTTTATAATAATAATAATTAATATTATATACTATAAAATTAACTTATTTTTAATTTGAACTAACTGCTGTGGCCTTCGACTAAGGCAAACACTGTATCCATAAACTAGCCTGGGATTCGAGCCCGGATTCTCGAATGTTCAGTTGCTTAAATGCCTGAGCACTTAGACAACTCATCTACCGACGACTAGTCGATTGTTTTCTATTTAAAGTTAATACATTCGTTTTTTTTTAATGAAATTAAAACTGAATTTTTTAATTCAACAGCTCGAAAGAGAGTCTTTGTAGGATATTTGGAAGTCGAGCAGTCTCGACTCGCGCACATTTTCCTTTTGCAAAAATCTTTTCGCAATAAAGCCAGTGAAATTGAAGTCTATGTGTTGTTTACGACTCTTTCTTCAAGCCGCACATATATATAAATATTCGCATACGTACGTTTACATTTTTATTTAACTATAAACGTGTATATTTATATGTTTTTTAGCTTTTTCTTTTTGGCACTTGCGACACGCAGATGTGGCAACGGAGGCAAACTCAGAAGCCACCGCTGCCGCTTATCAGACGTCGCACTCGCAGTCGCCGTTGACGTCGACGTCGGCATCGGCGTCGGCATCAGCGTTGGCGCGTCGGCCAAACGCAAGCTTGGATCTGGGTGATCGACGCGTCGCTTGCCGCCCGCACAGCGCTGCCGCCGCCAGCGACGTCGGCGGCGACGTTGACGCTGGCAGCGTTTACCGTGTGGCGAGTCGACGGCACTCATTAAATTCAATACAAATTTTAGTCGCTGAGTTCAGCTCAACGTCGCTGGTTTAGGTATATAGCAAAGCTCGTTAACTAAGCCCCCCGTTTAAAGTATATACAACAACAACAGCAACTGCATCAACAACAACAGCAGAAACAACAGCAGCAAATCCAACAATAGACAATACACAGTTACAGTTACAACGTTTTGCCATGTTGCTATTGTTGTAGATTCGCAGCAGATCCGAAAGGGAAAATTTACCACTCGAAAGAAACGTTCCACAGATCAAAGAACGCATCCTGGCTGCAAGCGACTATCAAGGAATTCAAAGATATTTACCTATAGATAGTTAAATAAAGTGAGTTTACCGTTAAGCGAGCGTGTTTGTGTGTGTGTGTGTGTGTGTGTGTGTACTTCTGTGTGTGTGCCTTTTACTACTAATTTCATTAAAGGCATGTAAATTAAATCAAATTCGCGTTTGTCGTGAAATTTGTTTGCGCTCGTTTTCGCATCTCTCTCTTACACTCTAAGTGTGTGTGCGTGTGTGTGTGTGTGTGTGTTTGTTTGACAATACAAAATTTACCATATTGTTATTGTGATACATAGCTATGGTTGCTGTTGTTATTGCTGAGTGCCAGCGGCATACAACCAAATTACTTACTACAAATTGTCCACGTTCATAACATTTATTTATGCTATTCCCAGTTTTTTATTTCCAATTTTTTTGAAATATTTTTTTCTTTATTTATTTACATACATATTTAGTTATGTATTTTTTGTTTTGTGCCATTAACTTGATTAATGATAAATGCATATTTTTATTTTACTTTGTTAGGTTTTTGGTGATGTTGCGTGCTTTTTCATTAATTTCAATTTTTGACGTTTTTATTTTTTTTTTTGTATTTTTTTTGTATTTATGGGGGACTTTTTGTTCTGTTTTGATTGCCAAATTAGTGTGTAATTTATCGAATCGCCTTTTCGCTCTGTTTTGTTTTGTTTATGCAGTCGCACACGTCGCTCGTCGGAACTACCGCGAATTCCGGCAGTTAAAGTTTAAGCCCCATAAATACAACATTGTCTATTCAAAATTGCACACACGCACGCAGATTTACAAGTGTGTGTGCGTGTGAGTGTGTGTGTGTGTGTGCAACTATTTTTAGCTCTTCATTTTATCATTGAATTGCGCATAAATAAAACCTAAAGTCGCTGTTTTTTCTTTCTTTTTTTTCCAACTAATTGTATTTAATTATTTTCAATTTAGACTTGAACTAAAGCACAGTTTAATTTTGGATGGTGTTGTATGCCGCACATGGCTTTGCCTCCCCCAACGTACACACCCCATCTATCCACCTACGTCCCTTTATATATATATAAATATATATATATTATATCTGAGTATCGTCGCGATGTATCTCACAGATAGGCATGCAATCAATAACTTAATGGACAATTCGGAGCGCCGTTGTTCGCTTCATGTGTGTAGGTGTGTGAAAAGTTTTGTCAGCAGCCGGAAATGGGTAAAAATATGATTAGAGACAACCCGGCAAATTTCCAGCAAATTTCCCGCAAATTGAATTTGTTTTATTAACTGGCAAACGTTGTTTTCACAGCAGCCGCGCCGCACCGCAGCCCACCTGCCCCGCACCTGCCGCGCAGCGCATCGGGCTGGCAAATCTAATAAATTAATTGTCATTTATAATTTACTGCTTATCACTCCCTTGGCATGTCCATTATTTTGTTAATATGGTCGGTTTCCGCATTTCCTGTACAAACAGCGTACCACAAATACGGGGAATACAAATGCTCAAATGTGTACTTAAGAATGGCAGTAAGAAATACTGCATAACCAGAAAGTAATGATATATCCAATGGAACCATTAAATACACACTTATTTTGTTAGCTATTTCATGAACCAATTATGACGCAGGTGCTCGATTGTGAAATTTAACGTTAAGATTTGCTAAAGTTATGTTTAGCTAATTTTAGATCTAGAGATTAAAATACATTGTGATTGATTTTAAGAGTCCGGTTTGCTTTACACTCAGAGCATAGGCCCGTTCCAAATCGATGTACAAGTAGGATAGGATTCTCACCGATTTGTTTTTCAATTTCAAGAACATTTTGATTTTTTAATACTCTTATAAAAATTATGCTAAACTAAAAAATTTTCACCTTGACCGGATTTGACAACATTTCTGTGACAGTAGGTATATTTATTAATAACTACAAAATAGGCAAAAAACAACTTAAAACAATTCTTTTCTGTCACATAGATCAATGGATCTATTTGATAAATGTTAAGTCAAAACAATCAATTAATAAAGCCAACTGTATTTCATTTCTGCTTCGTAAACTTCCGCAAACATGAAATGGAATGTTTTCAAATAATTTGCCAAATGTGCCCAATTTAAATAGTCAAATATATTTTAGATTTCAGATAAGTTCGGAACATGTTTGGTAAAATATGTATATAAATAATGAAAAGTTATTTAATATTCTTAACTAATCCAAAAATCAAATTAACTATGCAAAAATATAATGATTTTAAAAAAATGGCCGATAAAAGTCGTCGAACTTGGCAAATCCATAAAATCACTTCCATTATCCAATTCACACTTATCCGTAAATACAATTGTTTGTCCGTCTGTCTGGCAGTTAGTTAGTATGCCAGATCACGACGCTTCCTGCTGGCGACTCCAAGCTATGGCCAAAACCAAGCCAATACCAAACCCCAAACAGTGCATCGCCAGACCCGATCGACGTGCCCGGCTAGCTGTAATGGTGCGAATGACCTCAATGAAAATGTTGACGCTTTTGCCCCTACTCTTTATTGGGGTTCAACGCACGTTTGTTAAAAGTTGGGTGACATTGATGGGACTACGAGACTAGTAAAAGTAACTGTAGACCGCAGCACTACAAATATGTATTTTTTAATGTATGCAAATTGTTGAATTGCTTTTAGGCCGAATACAGCGTAATACTCTTTCTCAACAAGTGGTTTTTATGATTCATATGCATTGAGGAAACTACAAAAATAAAAAAAAACCATTAGCAATAATATGGTTATTGAATTTTATTTGATATTTTGCACATAATAATCATAATCAAAATGTGTTTAGTTTTCCTCAATTTATTATATTCGTTCAAGAAGTGAAAGGAGTATATTGGGTTTGTGAAATGTCCCTCTTGCTGTCCGGCCGTCTGTCCTTATGAGCCCACTTTTGTTCGCCGCTATTGAAGCCACAGACTTGAAACTTGGAATATATACTCGAGTGTACCCACGTCAGATAAAGTGTTACGGTTTTTTGGCTACGCCCGCGGGGCGTAGCTATTCAATGTAATCATATATCTACCTCAGTTTTAAAACTAGACAAGAAGAAGAAGATCTCAAGATCACAGGGGAGGGTAAACCGCGAAATTCATAAATCACACAATTTTAGAGCTAGAGTCACAAATCAAACAGCTATCTGATTATGTTCTGTTAAGATCGAGCTGAAAATTTCGGCCACGCCCACTCCCGCCCCCACAAATAACATAATTCTGTATTTCGCCAATATAAGCAGAAACAAATTTAACCGTTTTCGTCTGTTTTAAGCTGTTATTATACTGTGAACGAGAATTGCGCAGCGGGTTCTTACTTGGCGTTAATTATGAAAATAATTATTTAATATCGCCTCTTTATGCGATTTTAATGAGCTAAAATAAGCTCTAAGATTTGGCTAGATACATTTTTGTATCTCTCTGTTTTAACTTTTTTTCGCTCTTTCATTCTCTCTACTTTTCGAAAATATAGCCTCTTTGGCCATTGCAAAAACCTTTTATTCTTGCACTTTTTTCTCCATTGCTCCTAAATACTTCTTTTAAATTTGTTTGCTTTTTTCGTTAAAAATAATTGGTTTCTTATCCTTAAATTCTTGCATTTGAAAAAAATTCCAGATATTATTTTTTTTTATAATCTTCTTCTATAAATATATGTTTGTGCCTTTTAGCAACATTCAATTATTTATACGGCTTTTTTGCAAAGTAAAAAGAGAATATCTGATAGAGTTCGACAATGTACGAGAATAGACGCGAACATCGCTGATAATTACTGAAGTTATTAAAAAAAATTATTTTAATGGGTGTGATGAACGTTAATAGTTTTGAAAGATATCGTATTTGACAAAATCGCGAATAAAGGTTTGAAAATTATATTTCAAGTTCAGCTTTTGTTTTTTTGTTTTTTAGAGATAAAAAGAGGACAGAGAGAGGGAGATATAAATGGATAGTCAGCATTACGCTCAAACTCAATTTGAAGTTTAATAATGTCACTTTTCAAAAAAATGTTGTTTAACTTTTATATAATTTCCCATTGAGTGTACCGTATAATAATATAGATTATTGTGTTATCGCGCACATTTGTAACAATGGAGGGCGCTTTTGGGTTGTTTCTTGGAATTACTGGGCTACTAAGTGGGTAATCAAGTTGCTCTGGACCAATCAATTGTGATTTTCATAATGCAATCAAGAGATTTCAAACAAATGCAAATCGCTGGCGAAATATTTGGCTAGCCGAATTACAAAAAAAGTTAAATAAAACCAACTAAGCTGCAATTAAAGGCAATTTAGAAAAGCTATTTGCGAGCAAACGAAAAACTACGACATTACTACAAAGCATGATAATGAACTTTTTCATACATTTATTTAAATAAACAAATACACACACACACACACATACATGCCAATTCGCATGCTAGTCCAAATAGACAGACCGACGCTATAATTAACCCAAGCTTGAACTGAGTTGTCTTTGAACGGCAGCGACGTCAGCAGCGACGGCGGCAGCGTTGGCGGAAGTTGAAGATTAAAATGGCCAGCAATGCACTTTATGGGTCGCTAAATGTGTGTGTGCGTGTGTGCGTGCATGTGTGCATGTGTGTATGTGTGTCTGCGAGATATGTGTGTGACTGTCAAGGTCAATTAGCTTTGCTTAATTTCTGTCACTTTTAATGGATGCTAACAAAAAGTAATCGCCAACTTTTCATAAGATTCAGTCGAAATTCATTTTTTTACTCTGTTCACAAATTGAAAAAGCGTGTATTGGCCTGCTGCAGTGTTCGTCTTGCCCCATATTTTTCGATGCACCCACTGGGGGTCTCGTTAGTCGCAAAATTAATGTATGCCCAGTTTGAGAGCCAGATTCACAAAGATTTAGCAGGTAGACGACAGATGAGCTCATTCACTTGTAACTTTAGGTAGAAAGAAAGGTGCTTTGTGCACAGAGCATTGCACAGTCGGTTGCACCCGACAGCAACATTCTCATTTTTTTCGTATTATACATAAGTATAAAATAACACGATATGTTAAAATGTGATATGATGTTATGTCAGCGAATTCTAGATAGTTGTACGAATCATTTATGTAAGAGTTTAAAAGAAACTCATGAATATTCCATTAAATCAGCTTATTGTTTAATTTATTAAGGCAGAGGAACAAACGACTTCATTCCTGGAAACCGTATAGCTTAAATGTTATTCACTGTTACTTTCCTTTTATTCCCTAACTATTCAAATATAATAGTTGGGTGAACAATTAAATGGGCTGGATTCTCCAGCGATTAAATTAAGTTAAATGTGCATCCCCCGATACGAACGTATAATTTCAATAAATTATTTTGTTGTTGTTTAGAATCAGTTTTAAAACGATATTAAACAGGACTTAAACTTGTTTGTTATAAAGTTATTTTGAAGCGGCAAAAACTAGATCAGAATAAGATTATCACCATTTTCTCTTAATATCCGAGCGGCTAATAACTTGGCGCAACAGTCATGACGATTTTAGATGGATTTAAATGGGTTCAAAAACTTTTTTTTATGCCCTTCACATACACATTCACTTAACGAGATATTGTATCCAAACGGTGTATTTAAAAATGTTTTGGAGCAGGTTTTTGTTGCTTAAAAACCAAACTCGACCCAAACACAAATATTTGTTGAACCAAATGTTTTAGTTTTATTTGTATATCAATCTTTTTTGTCAGAGTGAAGTTTAAAATTATAAAAAACACATCTATGTATCTATGCCAAAATAGTTACTTTCTGAGCATATCTAGATACGTTTAGCTTTTGAACTGTTTTATAAATAATTGCAACCTGATTTACGGAGATAACACATATAACGATAGTTTCTTGTTTGTTGTAACATAAAGATTCATCGCATCGTTTACCCTTAAGTACTTGAACTAATTGAAAGTATGTTTAAACTGCCTGTTAAAGTGCGAATAAGCAGATGATGAGCGCGAGAGAGAGAGAGAGAGAGAGAGAGAAGTAGAAGTGCGAAGAAGAACTGGAAATGACGACAATAAACGCCCAAAGTCAGGTAGTAAAGCAATTTGGGGAAAACCCAAAGTACACACGCGCCAAGATAAGGATTCGCAGTCGGTTCGGGCCAACTGACTGACACAAATGTAATTAGGTGTTTCATTGCTCGTAATTCGATGAAAATACATTGTGTTTTACAAGCCAAGCCAAGTGTCTTGTCACAGCAAGCGAGGCACCTTTCGGAAATTGACAAACAGCTGGCGAGCATTCTATTGATAGAAGTCGAACGGAGCAGAGCCGAGCAAATGATAATGATAATTGATAACGATAACCAATGCGCGCAGCAGCCGCCCACAACACCAGCCCCGACAACGGGCGCAGCCATGACCTCAACTTCAACGTGGACGTTATCTTTAGCGTTAGCGTTAGCTTTAGCGTTAGCTTAAGCGTTGACGTTGATGTCAGCGTCCCGCTTGATTGACACTCGCGTACCGTTTCTAGACTAGGAAGAGTCGAAAACAAAGGCAAAACAACGTGAAACGAAGCAAAACCGAAACCCGAAATGGAACACAAACGGAATACAAACGAAATACTTTCGCTGGCGATTGTCACTGGCAAATAATCCAATCAGAATAAGTGGGAGATGCGCACAAAAATAGAATGACAACAAAATGTGACAGCGGACGGTGGACGGCGGCTGACGGAAAGTGAAGCTTGAATGCGCCCAGGTCGTGATTAATACTTATGTGTAGTTAACTATAAATTAGAGAACACAAACAGTCGCGATCACAACACGACTCACGGAATGATCGATTACAGTACGCATGATGGGATGATGGATTCTGCTGAATGCAGACTCAGAATGAGTTTCGGAATGCCTCAAGTGTGAATGCTATGAACAAGCCACATGTGGCGATGATATGTGTCTTTGTTGTGATCAGCAATTGATCTCAATCTTGCAAATAGGTTAAAACGTACGTATGTATATGTACGTATTAAAAGCAAATGAGTTGTCTAAGTGTTTGGGCAATTGAATTCCAATTAAATTCGAATCCCATTTTAAAATGTCTATTTAAAAAAAAAGTAAGAACGTTGCTTAAAACAGTCGAAAACGGTTTTAATTATAATTGTTATTTTGGAAACTGGAGCGGAAGTGCGATTCGCCAATTTTGTGACCCGGTTTACCCGACCAAAGACGTATAGATTTGATCGATTTGCCACGCCCCAGTGGGCAAATCCAAACAAATTGTTGTCCAGTCTTTAGAGGAGGTAGAAGTATTCTGTCTGCAAAATTTGATATATTTAGCTTTAAAACTAAGGGAGATATATAGATTAAATTGAATTGTCGCGCCCCAGTAGGCGTAGCCAAAAAATTGTAATACGTAATCTGACGCGGGTAAGCACAAGTATTTAATCAAGTTTCAGGTCCTAGCATCAATGTACAAACGTCATATAAAAGGACATCTCGTATGTATTGTTGGCAATGTCTCTATAAATAATATAAATTCATCAGTTATAAGTTCTACACATTTCATCACCCAGCAATAAATGTTGTCAAAACTTTTGCGATAAGCCGGAAATTGAATCTCAAACTTTATAACAGATTGACAGAGCCAGACAACAACTTTCTTCAAACTGGCTGACCGTCTGACAATATCCATAGTCATAAATTGGTCAGATTAAAAACCAAGTATTTGCACGGACTTTTCTACAACAATCTATTTTAGCAACTGACAGTATATAGCCTCTAAATATTTTAAGCTGTCACTGGAACGCTTGGCGTATGAAAAACCTTTTGTATTTCTAAATATCACGATAACATGTCTTATAACATATAATTAGCTGTCATAGGTAATATGCTCAGAAGTTGAGCGATTGCATACAAAACTATTTGCTTTCAAAAATTTGTCATTTACAAGCTGTAATATTTTCCGCAGTTGTTGTTTACAGTTTGTTCTATTTGAGAGCTGTTTTGGGCTAAACAGCAGATCGTAAAGTTGTATAAAAAGCGACCTGTTTTTTGGTTTATACAAATGTTTTACACAAACACATATGAAAAAATAAACTTTGTTGTAAAAGCTAACAGATGATATGGCTGATTTATGGCAATTTGGCTTGGTTGCTCCAAATGCCAATTACGTTAAGATGCGTAAGCTACGTAGTTCTCAATATCAATTTTAAATATCTGTTTCTGGCTATCTCCAGACTTTATTTTTTGATGAATTATTATTATTATGTTTAGTTATTATTACTATAAATTAAACTGCATACTAGAAATTAAACTATAAAATAAACTGACTTCCAATAAACAAAATTTGTGTCTGTGCTTACGAATGCAGTATGAAGTACACCTATCTAATAAGTCATGAACTCATTCATTTCTATAAAAATTTATGTCTGTTACTGTCTATCTCCCCCTTTCTCTTTTGGTATTTTTAGTTAAGTATTTGGTTGTTAATTAAGAACTGAAGCTCTCAATAGCACTGGCTGTATTCAAAAATATATAATATAATATAATATAAATAGTAAAAAATAGGCTGACTTCCAATTAATTTCATTTAATTTCTATAAAATATTAATGTGCTCACTTGTGCTCCCATTCAGCTACGATCATGTCTCCCAAGGACGGCGGCGGCGTTCACCTCTCCCAGCACAACAACAAATACGCGCTCAGCCACGCCGCAACGGCAACGACACCGTCGCAGCTGGGAGCGGAGAAGGGTGCGGATGGAGCCAGTGAAAAGACGGCGCCTTCGACGGTTCCGCGCACGTGGCGCGAGAAGCTGCGCCTGGTGGCCAACAACATCACCGTGGAGCCCATACTCGCCGCGTACATCATGCCCAGCGTGCTCTCGAATCTGGCCACGCAGAACCTCAACCTGGAGAAGGCGTGCCGTGTGAACATGGCCTACGGCGATGAGATCTGCGATGCGCTCACCCGCCGCCAAACGGCCAACTACACGCTGTGAGTGCAGCGAATCAGCTGAAGAAGTCGACCCCAATTGACATCCATAATTCTCTACCTGCAGCGAGGAGGAGACGGTGCAGCAGATGGTCGCCCGGATGGCCGCCTGGAAGACGGTGATTCAGTCGCTGTTTCCCTGCCTGCTGATCCTGTTCTGGGGCTCGTGGAGCGATCGCCATCGCCGTCGCAAGCCCTGCATCCTCATACCGGTGGTTGGTGAGTTTCTCGGCGTTGTCGGCCTCATGCTCTGCGTCTACTTTGAGAACGCTCCAATGGAGGCAGCCGCTCTCACGGAGGCGATCTTCCCATCGCTCAGCGGCGGCTGGTTCACCATGCTAATGGGCGTCTTCAGCTACATCGCGGACATAACCACCGAGGAGGAGCGCACCCTGCGCATCGGCATACTCAACGTCTGCTTCTCGGTGGGCGTGCCCATCGGCATGGCCTTCAGTGGCGTCCTGCTCAAGTAGGTGTTCCACTAGCTGCTCCTCCCCTCCACCCTTCTATTCAATCCCGATTTCCGTTCCAGGCAAATTGGGTTCTACGGCGTATTCTCCATCTCGGCGGCCTTTTATGTGCTGGCCTTTGTCTACGGGCTCTTCTTCCTGGAGGAGCCCGTGGCGCGACCGGAGAAGAGCCCACAGCAGAAGAGCCTGCTGGCGGACTTCTTCGACAAGGAGCACGTGGTGCAGACCTTCCGCGTCGCCTTCAAGAAGGGCGAGAACCAGCGCCGCCAGCGCGTCATCCTGCTGATGATCGTGGTAATGGTGATCATTGGGCCGCTCCACGGCGAGATGGCGGTCACCTATCTGTTCACCCGCTTCCGTTTCAACTGGTCGGAGGTGGAGTTCAGCTTCTTTTCCACCTATGCGATGTTCACGGGCCTGATCGGCGTCATCTTCTGCGTGGGCATTCTGTCGCACAAGCTGGAGATCGATGATGCCCTCGTGGGCGTGCTCTCCAGCACGTCCAAGATCCTGTCCTCCTTTGTGTACGCCTTCGCCACGCTGCCCTGGCACATGTATCTGGGCGGCCTGGTCGAGATCTTCAATGGCACCGCCTTCATAGCCATGCGCTCGATAGCCACCAAGCTGGTGTCCAAGGATGAGCTGGGCAAGGTCAACTCGCTGTTCGGCGTCGCCGAGGCCCTCATGCCCATGGTCTTTGCGCCCATGTACACGACGCTGTACGCGGCCACGCTCCGCGTGCTGCCGGGCGCCTTCTTCCTGCTGGGCGGCGGCTTGACCATGTTCTCCGTGGGCATTTTCCTGTGAGTACATCCGGAGGCAACAAGTTCCTCTCTCTCTCTCCGACTTTGTCTGATTTGTCTTTTGTCTCACTCCGTCAGCTGGATGTACCGCTTCCAGGTGCGGCAGCGTCGCAACGAGGTGCGCCCGGACACGGAGCGCGGATCCGTTCGGGAAACCAATGGCAACATAAATGCCATCGAGGCGCTGGCGCTGGCCAGCGAGGCGAAGGGCCAGTTGAATGGCATCATTGCAAATGTGATACACGAGTCCTTGGAGCACGCGGAGGCCAATCCAAATCCAACGTCAACGGCGTCGGCGACGGCGACGGCGACGGCGGTGACAGCATCCCCAGCGACGCGGCAAAATGGCATCGAGAATCGCGCCTTTGTGCAGGACGCTCTGGATGCGAAGGTCAAGGATGCCTAGGACTAGCATCGGTCCCCCCCTCCCCCATCGCTCCCCTCACTCCCGTCTGTTATATATATATTGTATAATTATTCTGTACCTACTTATTATGCTGGCCTGTAAATCGAACCGGGCACACCTTCAAAGCCCTTTCCGAGTGCCTCGAGGTCCGTGGAGCAGGTCGCGTATTATCTGTACCTACGTATCGTACGATCTGTAAATTGCTTAGCCCTAAGTTCCAAAACTTGTTTTCGATTGAATTTACTTTATATATAGACATTTTTTTTGTGTATTTTTTTTGCGTAGTTTTAAGACTGTAAAAGTATTGAATAAATTAAATAACGTCCAATCGGAGCTTGACCTTTGACAGCGGAAGTAGCTGCAGGACATGTCAGACACGGTCCGCCTATTTGACAATTGAACACTGTAATCAGTTTTTGTGGCTCCTGCGCCGCGACAATTACACACACAAATAACACAACTCAAACCACGCTGGCCGTGCAGCATTTGCAGCAGAGTCCCCGCCGACGGTCCAAAATGTCCTGGCTGGCTGGCTGACCGGCCTATCGCACACTTCCTGCACGCAGGAAAGCGGACAACGGCCGCACAATTGGTTTGCTCATGTCGCTGATAATTGTCGTTTGCGTTGCATAAAACGGATGCGTCATGTTTTCGCCTCTCGGGCATATCAGCTATGCCAAAAGCTAGGCATGTACCCTTTTTTAAACCATAATCCTACTCTACCAAGTACATATTAACTATCGCTAAAAACTCGAATGCGAAATTCGACAATCATTCAGAAATTGTTTTGGACTAATTTAATAAAATCATAATCATCCAAGGATATATTGCTTACAATCGATTAACCGATATACAACAGATCGATATAAATCGACTAATCGAAAATAATTTACATGTCACGTTTGAGCTCATCTCGCCTTTTACCTTTCCATCGAAAGTAGTGATGTTAAAAATAATCGAAACATCGATGTATCGATGCACACATCAGCGATTTTTCTATTCTTACAAATAAATCGGCCTTTTGGACATCTTTAAGATAAAGCTGGAGATGCCAAAAAAAAACGCAAACTTTACGTTAGCGATGTTAAAAAAAAAATAGAGACATCAAAACGTCAATGTATCGGTTTTTTAAATCGATAATTTTTTTTCAATATATAAACGATGTAAAAAATTTATGTTCATTCCGAATTAATATCACTAATCGAAGGGGAATTTATTTAATTGTTAGGGTATATTGGGCTTGTCTTAGGACTAATACTTTTAATTCTCAACAAATTTGTGAAGTAAATGTAAATATTGTTCACATATCGATATATTCGAGTAGCTTTTAATGATGTAAAAAAAAAATTCGCAGCTTCAAACGTCCCGCAAGAGCATTTGCGCGTCGTGCCGCTTCTAATTGAGGGGGCTGCTGCTATCGTTGTTGCCATTTGGCGACCGCATGCGGCACGTACTGCACTTGACAGCCTGCCGGGGTGGAGGATGTAGGCGTGGCAGTCGCAACGTATACACTGCGCCCAACATTTCCGAACGTCGTTCGCTGCCTTTAATTACTTTTTCGATATTGACTACGGCAGTTGGGTCCGCACCTGGCCCACCTGGCCACGCCCACAGGCAGCTCTGGCTGGCACCCACTCGATCGGATCAGCATCGGGGCATCGACGGCAGCACCTTAGGGCAGACTGTGTGTCAGAAACTCACCAAACAGCATCCACAGAACATGTTGCCAGCAACATTGTTGATAGCAAACAGCAGCAATCATGTTGCTATGACACATGTTGCGGAGCGCTGAAATTTGATAGCTTTGTCAGATGATTTTTTGACCCATAAATAATTGAAGTAAACAATGCGCAGAGCGACAGGGCAAACGAATTGGAATTGGGATCGGTATTCGAGCACAGCCGAAGCCGACGCTGGACCAGGGCATCAGTAACTGGGCCATAAATCTACGCAGAGCTGCATTTAATCTGGCTTAAACACGCATTTTCTTGACAATTTCACAGTAAAAGTCTTCGTTAAACATGACCAAAGTTGTAGAAAATGAATTGAGCCTGCAGCGAAATGACAGGCCGACAACGAGCCGCATAATTAATATGCGATTTTCGTCTGGCAACACGCTCCAAATGGCCACTGAGCCACTATAAATTCACAAATGATAACAGTAAATCAAATTCAAATGCAAACGCCGGGGAAATTGTGGTTCCCCCGGCGGTGGGAGAAATAAGTTTATAAATGAAGTGCCCGGCTCAGCCCAGAGGGCCACTGGATACTGGGCATCAAACGAGTTAATGAAGCGTGAGCTGACCCCAAAGTATACAAAAAATAGCCGCCATAACAAAGTAGAACTTGAGCCGGGGCTTGGGGCTTCAATCTCCTAGCCAGTTCTCGGACCCAGCGAGTAATGCGGAACGTGGCGGAAAAAGTCAAGCGATTTGACCGTTAAACTCCGTTATAGTGCTAAGGGTGGTAAGGGGGGCAGCATGGCCAGAGGGGGGAGGGGGGTCGAGGAGTGTAGCAGAAAAGTGCCAGTTGGCATCAGGAAGCAACTCAACTGCCTTTCTAAGTGGCTCTACAGCGAATGAGGGGGGTGAGGGGCTTGGGGCTTGTGGCTTGGGGTGGCTCACGCACGCACACACATGCTGCCCACAGGCGGAAGCTTATTTTGTCTCTTGACCTCATTCCGGGCTTTCCCTTTTGCCTTTTCCGTTTCCGTCTTCGTCGGCGTCTCCATCGCCGTGTCGAACCGATGCCAAATGCCAAATGCCGAATGCTAAGTAGTTTCGCTTTTAGTGCAAAATGCTCGACTCCATTCTCGTTGTTGTTGCACTGTTTACCACTGTTGTTATTGTTGTTTTCGCTTTGCATTTGTTTGACTTTGATATTTGCTCCGAGCCCACTTGGAGCAGTCTCCATGTGACAAAGCTCCTTTCCTTATTTTGACTATTATTAAGCGTGAGCGATGTTTGTGTGAAGTTTCAGCTTTGTTTTAACCCTGCAAACAGTACTTTCTTTTATGGTAGAAAGGAATGGGATTCTTACAGGTAAAATCGCCTTCTTGACTTCGCTGGTAGAGAATTTCTATTCTCTGTGCTAATATATTTATTTTCTGTTTATCATCGAACTAACTTTCGTTTGCCTTTAAGAAATACATATGTATGTATATAAGTGATATATATATATATATATATATATATATATATATATACATAAGTTAGTGGCATAAACCAAGTACAAAATGTATCAAATAAATTATACAAATTTACACTATGTGTCAATATAGGGCAACAGACTGTTGCATTTTGCACCCCACATGACGAGAATTATTTTTTAAACATTAATGAACGCTGAATTTAATACTTTTTTTTTTTTTTAAATTTTTGTACAAAGAATAAACGAGAATAGACATACAAATTATTTATTATTATTATTATTATTATTATTATTATTATTATTATTATTATTATTATTATTATTATTATTATTATTATTATTATTATTATTATTATTATTATTATTATTAGTATCATTATTATTATTATTATTATTATTATTTTTTATACTCAACAGCTTGAGGAAAACTGAAAAGAAAAAGTAAAATATTTAGTTTTGAATTGGCATCACTGGCCTACATTAGTGGGGCATCTAACAAAATGTATATCTTCCACAGTTTTGGAGCAAAACTCGGTAAAATTCTTTAAATTTAAGCTGTTACCACACAAATTATAATTCTGATAGGCTTCCGCTTTACAGTTTCAAAATATATAAATATGTAAAATTTATAAGCCAAGCAAAAAATATAAACCAGGCTAGCTTTACCACAGTCTGGGATTAAAGCTCGTTGTTCTCAACTATATATATATATACATATGTATATATCTTTTGTACATAAGTGTTAGCACATCAACTTTAGTTCCGCTTTTGCTCGCATCTGTTTTGTGTGTATTTTGTTGTTTCGGCCACTTGCCGGATGCCCTTTGGACTTATTTATTTGCCGTGTTTGCATTTTTAGTTTCAATTAATTTTCGAAAATGTTTTCATATTTTTGCATTGTTTTTTCTCTAGCATTGCCATCAACATTTTTGATGCGATGCACAAAATATATTTTTCGCAGCTTGCTTTCCCCCCTCTCGGTCGCTCTTTCTCTCTCTCTAACACTCTCTCCTGCTCGCACTGTGGATATGTTATGTATTCCTAATGAGCCCTGTGGCTGGCACAAGCCCATCAACCCACACCCATAGTGTGTTCGTGTGTGTTTGTGTGTAATTTATTTCATTTAAATGATTTATTTATTTTGCTCATTGCCTTTTGCAACTGCTCTCGCTGCGTTGGCCGTGCCGCCTTGGCCCTAGCCGCACCCCCTCCGCCCTAACCGTGGTGCGCACTATGCTGGCACTGGCACTGGTACTGGCACTGGCAGTGGCATCCTTCGCCAGGACCCGTCTCCGGCACATTGTTGTGGTTGTTGTTTTGCTGTTGTTGTTAAATTGCTTCTGGCATTTGATTTGTACATCATTTTTAACGAAGCATAAAGTTTTATATGGCAACAGCAACAGGACAGCAGCAGCAGCAGCAGCAGCAGCAACATCCTTGTTGTTGTTGTAGCTCTTGACTTTGGGCTCTGTGGTTGAGCTCTGCGTATGTGTTAGCTTATGTGTGTGTGTGTGTCTGTGTGTGTGGGCGTCTCTTAATGAACAAAAAAGTGGCATGCAGATATTTTCTCGTTTATTTCATTGCCAGAAGAGAGCCCCGAAAACTGTTAAGCTGCCATCCTGTGCCTGACAGGATATCAAATAGGCATTTTCATTTGCAGGAAATATTAAATCAACAATTTACAAAATTACTAAACGACAGCCAGCCGCAGCTCCCTCCCTCCCCTTCCCTGCCCCACCCTGCCCCACGCTGCCCCACAAGCAGCAAAAATAATGCAGACTTCCCATAAGCATCTATATAGACAAATTGTATGCTGAAATGTCAACACAGTTCGGTTCGAAAAGCGATTTTTGTTTCGTAAAGTTAGAAAAAAATTTGAAAGTTATTGATTTAAATGACATATTTATTATGTTTAATAAAATCGTTAATGGAAATTTCTCAATTTGAGATATTTTACAGAATGAAGTTAACAAGTAAGGATTTTGAATTTTCGCTGTATATATTAAGATAATTTTAACAGATCTCTCGAATAAACTTTATTCGAGTCTTGTCCCACACTTGTCGAAAACTAAACTTTCCTGGAGGGAAAAAATTAAAAATTTTGAACTCATTTTCTAAGCTCTATTCCGAAAAACAATAAAATAATAAGTTTTAAGTCACAATACTTATCGATTTTCAGCAGATGCGAAAGTTGATCGATAAAAGATAAACCTGTGAAGCAGAATATAGGAGAACTTATATTCCCAGCTGTTAAAGTTTCTGATTTTGCAAATGCCTAGATCGAATCTTTATAGGCTTGGACCTGTTTTCTTCTGCCTGTTACATACATTTGTACTATACTAGTATACCCTTTGTGCACGCATTCAGTGAGTACAGGGTATAACAATGTTTACAAAAATCACAATGTTGGATTCACGGCGTCTAATGAAGTGAAAAAGACGTTACTAATTACTGGAAGTATACATTTCCGAGCGACTACTGTGTATGTGGAGAGAGGAACAGAGAGGGGAGAGAGAGAGATAGGGAGAGAAGGTATGTGCAGTTGTTGTCGTTGCATTTGGTAGCTGAGGCACTGAGGCATTTAGAATCGACTCTAAAATCTATCTTATTCCTCAGTCTATCTCTGTGCCCTTCTCCCTTTCGCTTCTCTTGTTTGCCATGTCAAGTGGGTGCAGCAGCAGCAACTGCAACTGCAACTGCAACTGCAGCAGCAGCAGCGTCACCATCATCATGCTCATCATTGACGCTGCATCTCAAGTGCATCAGCATCATCGACATCATCGACGAGACTATCGGAAAATCACGTAATGGGCACGTAGGCCAAATATTTACTTAAGGCCAAGCGGGCAACGCAGCGTGAAAGCAAAAATGAGGCATCAAGAGGGCGTGAGAGCGGAAGAGGGGGAGGGGTTGGGGGACGGGCAGGGGGTGAGAGTATGGCAAGGGCAAGCTGCATGACTATTGTGGTGGCAAACCAATTGACTTGACAGGCGACGATGAGCAGCAGCAGAAGGAGTGCGAGCGGGACAGTACTAGCAGCGGGTGTGTGAGCGGGAGGGGGAGCGGGAGGAGCTGCAGCTGTAGCACAGCGAAAGGCAATGGGGCGACAACTTCCTGCTGCAATTGCCTGGGTTAATTGCCACAGCGACTGCAACGGCAACTGCAACTGCAACTGCAACGACTGTAAACAGAAGTCGCCGCGGCAGTAAGCAAACTGGCATTGACATTGACTTCGGTAGTCCCACACACACACACACACACACACACACACACACACACACACACACACACACACACAACAACAACGGCAGGGATATCGAAGTGTGGCCTCAGTTTGGCCGCCTGTCGATTTTCGTTTGATTTTTGGTTTCGTGCACCCCGCGGAGTTCGAATTTGTTGTCGTTAATGTCTTTGTTGTTGTTGTTGTTGTGGTCACAAGTGGATGCAAGGGATCGGCCAACTTCAGCTTCACAGGGGCCAATTGCTGTTGCAGTTGCAGTTGCAGTTGCCGTGGACAAACAGCAGAAGCAGCTCAAGCAGCAGTCAAATCCCATGACTAAACATATCCATGATTGAAGCAAATGTCAGCACTGTTGGGCTAAAGGTTGACAAATTAAACTAGAAGCCAGCTTTGAGCTGCACATATTCATGATATACATACAAATTCATAAACATTTCGAACTTGAATATTCTGAAATTAAGTGTGCAATATTCATATTTTCATAATCGACTGTTAATGTTGCATGAATGGGAATAAAATTTCTGAATTACGTACATTATAAATACTCATATTATATTACTCATAATATATATTATTAATAAGAACAACTTTTGTTCTTAAAATAAGCGTGAAACGTTCTGAATGCAAGTTTTACGTTTCTCAGTTAGAGTTATGTTTTTCAGTCATATTTTTAGGAATTTTGCGATTGTGAAAAGCATTCTTAAAATAAGAATATTCTTTTGAAGCTAAGAAATGTTTATCTTGGCCGGATTCCGACAACACGTGAACTTGATTTCATTATGAAATACTTGATTTATTCTCTGAGTGTATTTAATTACATACATAAAAGCACAGAAAGTACTCATGGCAAAGTCATTGTAGATGAACTTCTCTTGTTGCAATTTTGGGGATGTATCCTAAAATATTATTGTCAGAAGCTATACACCAAACTTGGTGGCTTTAGCTCTTTGTATCGCTGAGATATAAAAAAAAAACTTGGAGAATTGTGAGGAGTGATACAAAAATTATAAAATTCTTCTCCCTACGACATGTGAAAATCTATAAAACTAGCGCATATTGTTCCTAAGATTGGCGGCTTTATACACATGGACAAGCAGCAGGACACGGCTAGTTTCGTTCAGCTGTAGTCTCCTCCTGGTGTCTGTTCAATACATCTGTACAACTATATTAATTTTCACCCATCAAGGATACAGGGGATATTGTAGGATGTATAAATTTTTTAAATTCGCTATAGGAATGGGCGTGACCTAACTTTTTTGGGCTTGATCTTTAAGGGAGCTTATCCATAATAATTTTTAAATCTTATAAATCATCTCGATTTAGAAAGGACATAGCGAAAGTGGCAACAAAACAATGAACAGTATCATGAGGACAAAAACCATATTTGGAGTCATTAGCTTTAAAAGATTCGAAGCATAGTAGTTTATACGATTTACCATCTGAGAAATATTTCCTAAAAATAATATGCTCTTTTGCTCATTTAGAACAGTATAGTCTAAAATTGAGATTTGATAGTTTTCCAAAATATTGACAAAAATCAAGCAGTATCCATATTATATGCCATTAGGAGCAGAATTTTATCTCGGGACTTATAAAGACGATATTATTTATTTTTGAAAAATATTATTGTATTTGTTTATGTTTATATAGAGGGAACAGGTTAGTAACAGAACTTAAATTATAAACATTATTACTAGTACAAGAAATACGTGGCTTTAAATTTTCAATGGATTTACTTTCGTATTCTATGCCTCGAGCTGTACCCATGAGAATCGCATAGAAAGACGTTCGTCACATTGCTTTTAACCGGCTGCTCACAAAATGTACCGTTAGCTGCGCTTTTGATTTGGCAAACTGCTGGCAACGCTGACCAAATGGCCACAGCCACGCCCCCAACGGAGAATTTCACTTAAGCATGGCCTCCTCCCGCTCCTCGGGAGCTGCAGCCTTGGCTTTGACTGCGAGCATCATAAGCATAATCATCAGTCAAGTGCAGGCACTCGATTTGGAGCTGCCACGCCCACTGTGGCACGTCGCGAGGCGCCCGCAGCTGGCGTTGCAACTGCAAACGCAACTGCATCTAGCGGCACCATCAGCGCAGCGCAACAGCCCCAGCTGGCGTCATAATTAGACGTTGCAAAAGCTCCCGTTGCATGTTGTACGTTGGAGTTTTCATACTCGATCAGCATGTGAAAGGGGTATATTGGGCTTGTGCAATGTCCGACCCGCTGTCCGTCTGTCCGTATGAGCACAACTTTTTCGCCTTGATTGGTGTGGGATATAGAGTGTTTAGATTTTTGTTGATAGATTATAATTGACATAAACTTGGACATAGCTCCCATCTCTCGAGCTCCCAAAAACTTTGTTTAAATTTAACCAATCTTCATTTTTAATGGCATTTTGGCCATGATTTGTCCTCAAAATTGACTCTGCATTTAAAATAAATGTATTGTCCATAGCTACCATATGACAAACTTCCATAACTTTGTCAAAACTAAACCGATTTTCATCTTTGATTTATCCTTTTGATTGCGTTTATGTGTCCAAATAATGCAAGGCTACATGTTTTGGCTGTTAATTAACACTGTGAACGAGTATTGTTCTGTCGGTTACACCCAACTGCAACGTTCTTGTTTTGCTTGCTGCTGTTAGTTTTCGGTTTCTGGCTGCCCCGGAGCTGTCGAGCGAGGCGAGTGCTGCCAATTTTGCCAGGTCGTAAAGGCGGTCAAAAACAGCCGATAAAGTCGCTCGGAGTGAAACTGAAACTGAAAGTTTAGGCTATGCCCGGTTGGCGCTGCAGTCGGAGCCGAGTCGGCGTCGGCGTCGGAGAGGCAGTTGGAGTCGGGGTCAGAGAGGGAGCTAGGTCTGTGGGGCGCAAATAGGCGCGCTGTAAATAAATGAAATTAAAATTCCACTGCGAACCCAACTCAAAAGTCAGAGTCACGGGCACGCGCATGGGCCAGGTCAAATATGCTTCATATTTGGCCAACAGACGCTGACTGGGTCTGACAGGAGCTGGACTCGGAGCGTTTACCGCTACCCGTTTTCCCCATACGTGCTCGCCCCCGTTTTCCGCACTGCCCCCTTCTCTGCCCGCACACATACATAAATATTTATAAGCAACAAGAAAGCACAGTTAACTTCGGCGTGCCGAATATCAAATACCCTTGCGGACATATGGAAGAGGTGCTCTAGATATCCATAAGTTGTTAAATTAATAATTATATGTATAAGTGGGGCCATAAATGAAATTTTGACATGTAAAGCTCTCGGATCCATAGCGCGTATATTTCAAACTTCCATAACTTGGTCAAATCTGAACCGATTTTCATGTTTGATGGCATTTTGGCCATGGTTTGTCATCTTTTTTGATTCTGCATTGCAAATATATGCAATATTGAAAATAAAATTTTTGAAATTTTTTTGTCAGAAAAATCATGTACTCCCCCCTTACTCATTTTCGAAATTTTTTTTAATTTAGAATTGCAAAGTTATATTTTTAATTGCTTGTGGGTGTCACAATTAGTATAAAAAACAACATTAAAACAGTTTCTGAGGGGGTCAAATTTTTTGTCAAAAATCATGCCAAAATTTACAAAAATTTTGACATGTAAAGCTCTCGGATCCATAGCGCGTATATTTCAAACTTCCAAAACTTGGTCAAATCTGAACCGATTTTCATGTTTGATGGCATTTTGGCCATGGTTTGTCATATTTTTTGATTCTGCATTTCAAATATATGCATTATTGAAAATAAAATTTTTGAAATTTTTTTGTCAGAAAAATCATGTACTCCCCCCTTACTCATTTTCGAATTTTTTTTTTTTAATTTAGAATTGCAAAGTTATATTTTTAATTGCTTGTGGGTGTCACAATTAGTATAAAAAACAACATTAAAACAGTTTCTGAGGGGGTCAAATTTTTTGTCAAAAATCATGCCAAAATTTACAAAAATTTTGACATGTAAAGCTCTCGGATCCATAGCGCGTATATTTCAAACTTCCATAACTTGGTCAAATCTGAACCGATTTTCATGTTTGATGGCATTTTGGCCATGGTTTGTCATATTTTTTGATTCTGCATTTCAAATATATGCATTATTGAAAATAAAATTTTTGAAATTTTTTTGTCAGAAAAATCATGTACTCCCCCCTTACTCATTTTCGAAAATTTTTTTTTTTTAATTTAGAATTGCAAAGTTATATTTTTAATCGCTTGTGGGTGTCACAATTAGTATAAAAAACAACATTAAAACAGTTTCTGAGGGGGTCAAATTTTTTGTCAAAAATCATGCCAAAATGTACAAAAATTTTGACATGTAAAGCTCTCGGATCCATAGCGCGTATATTTCAAACTTCCATAACTTGGTCAAATCTGAACCGATTTTCATGTTTGATGGCATTTTGGCCATGGTTTGTCATATTTTTTGATTCTGCATTTCAAATATATGCATTATTGAAAATAAAATTTTTGAAATTTTTTTGTCAGAAAAATCATGTACTCCCCCCTTACTCATTTTCGAAAATTTTTTTTTTTAAATTTAGAATTGCAAAGTTATATTTTTAATCGCTTGTGGGTGTCACAATTAGTATAAAAAACAACATTAAAACAGTTTCTGAGGGGGTCAAATTTTTTGTCAAAAATCATGCCAAAATGTACAAAAATTTTGACATGTAAAGCTCTCGGATCCATAGCGCGTATATTTCAAACTTCCATAACTTGGTCAAATCTGAACCGATTTTCATGTTTGATGGCATTTTGGCCATGGTTTGTCATATTTTTTGATTCTGCATTTCAAATATATGCATTATTGAAAATAAAATTTTTGAAATTTTTTTGTCAGAAAAATCATGTACTCCCCCCTTACTCATTTTCGAAATTTTTTTTTTTAATTTAGAATTGCAAAGTTATATTTTTAATTGCTTGTGGGTGTCACAATTAGTATAAAAAACAACATTAAAACAGTTTCTGAGGGGGTCAAATTTTTTGTCAAAAATCATGCCAAAATTTACAAAAATTTTGACATGTAAAGCTCTCGGATCCATAGCGCGTATATTTCAAACTTCCAAAACTTGGTCAAATCTGAACCGATTTTCATGTTTGATGGCATTTTGGCCATGGTTTGTCATATTTTTTGATTCTGCATTTCAAATATATGCATTATTGAAAATAAAATTTTTGAAATTTTTTTGTCAGAAAAATCATGTACTCCCCCCTTACTCATTTTCGAAATTTTTTTTTTTTTAATTTAGAATTGCAAAGTTATATTTTTAATTGCTTGTGGGTGTCACAATTAGTATAAAAAACAACATTAAAACAGTTTCTGAGGGGGTCAAATTTTTTGTCAAAAATCATGCCAAAATTTACAAAAATTTTGACATGTAAAGCTCTCGGATCCATAGCGCGTATATTTCAAACTTCCATAACTTGGTCAAATCTGAACCGATTTTCATGTTTGATGGCATTTTGGCCATGGTTTGTCATATTTTTTGATTCTGCATTTCAAATATATGCATTATTGAAAATAAAATTTTTGAAATTTTTTTGTCAGAAAAATCATGTACTCCCCCCTTACTCATTTTCGAAAAATTTTTTTTTTTAAATTTAGAATTGCAAAGTTATATTTTTAATCGCTTGTGGGTGTCACAATTAGTATAAAAAACAACATTAAAACAGTTTCTGAGGGGGTCAAATTTTTTGTCAAAAATCATGCCAAAATGTACAAAAATTTTGACATGTAAAGCTCTCGGATCCATAGCGCGTATATTTCAAACTTCCATAACTTGGTCAAATCTGAACCGATTTTCATGTTTGATGGCATTTTGGCCATGGTTTGTCATATTTTTTGATTCTGCATTTCAAATATATGCATTATTGAAAATAAAATTTTTGAAATTTTTTTGTCAGAAAAATCATGTACTCCCCCCTTACTCATTTTCGAAATTTTTTTTTTTTTAATTTAGAATTGCAAAGTTATATTTTTAATCGCTTGTGGGTGTCACAATTAGTATAAAAAACAACATTAAAACAGTTTCTGAGGGGGTCAAATTTTTTGTCAAAAATCATGCCAAAATGTACAAAAATTTTGACATGTAAAGCTCTCGGATCCATAGCGCGTATATTTCAAACTTCCAAAACTTGGTCAAATCTGAACCGATTTTCATGTTTGATGGCATTTTGGCCATGGTTTGTCATATTTTTTGATTCTGCATTTCAAATATATGCATTATTGAAAATAAAATTTTTGAAATTTTTTTGTCAGAAAAATCATGTACTCCCCCCTTACTCATTTTCGAAAATTTTTTTTTTTTAAATTTAGAATTGCAAAGTTATATTTTTAATCGCTTGTGGGTGTCACAATTAGTATAAAAAACAACATTAAAACAGTTTCTGAGGGGGTCAAATTTTTTGTCAAAAATCATGCCAAAATGTACAAAAATTTTGACATGTAAAGCTCTCGGATCCATAGCGCGTATATTTCAAACTTCCATAACTTGGTCAAATCTGAACCGATTTTCATGTTTGATGGCATTTTGGCCATGGTTTGTCATATTTTTTGATTCTGCATTTCAAATATATGCATTATTGAAAATAAAATTTTTGAAATTTTTTTGTCAGAAAAATCATGTACTCCCCCCTTACTCATTTTCGAAATTTTTTTTTTTTAATTTAGAATTGCAAAGTTATATTTTTAATTGCTTGTGGGTGTCACAATTAGTATAAAAAACAACATTAAAACAGTTTCTGAGGGGGTCAAATTTTTTGTCAAAAATCATGCCAAAATGTACAAAAATTTTGACATGTAAAGCTCTCGGATCCATAGCGCGTATATTTCAAACTTCCAAAACTTGGTCAAATCTGAACCGATTTTCATGTTTGATGGCATTTTGGCCATGGTTTGTCATATTTTTTGATTCTGCATTTCAAATATATGCATTATTGAAAATAAAATTTTTGAAATTTTTTTGTCAGAAAAATCATGTACTCCCCCCTTACTCATTTTCGAAAATTTTTTTTTTTTAAATTTAGAATTGCAAAGTTATATTTTTAATCGCTTGTGGGTGTCACAATTAGTATAAAAAACAACATTAAAACAGTTTCTGAGGGGGTCAAATTTTTTGTCAAAAATCATGCCAAAATGTACAAAAATTTTGACATGTAAAGCTCTCGGATCCATAGCGCGTATATTTCAAACTTCCAAAACTTGGTCAAATCTGAACCGATTTTCATGTTTGATGGCATTTTGGCCATGGTTTGTCATATTTTTTGATTCTGCATTTCAAATATATGCATTATTGAAAATACAATTTTTGAAATTTTTTTGTCAGAAAAATCATGTACTCCCCCCTTACTCATTTTCGAAATTTTTTTTTTTTTATTTAGAATTGCAAAGTTATATTTTTAATTGCTTGTGGGTGTCACAATTAGTATAAAAAACAACATTAAAACAGTTTCTGGAGGGGGTCAAATTTTTTGTCAAAAATCATGCCAAAATGTACAAAAATTTTGACATGTAAAGCTCTCGGATCCATAGCGCGTATATTTCAAACTTCCAAAACTTGGTCAAATCTGAACCGATTTTCATGTTTGATGGCATTTTGGCCATGGTTTGTCATATTTTTTGATTCTGCATTTCAAATATATGCATTATTGAAAATAAAATTTTTGAAATTTTTTTGTCAGAAAAATCATGTACTCCCCCCTTACTCATTTTCGAAAATTTTTTTTTTTTAAATTTAGAATTGCAAAGTTATATTTTTAATCGCTTGTGGGTGTCACAATTAGTATAAAAAACAACATTAAAACAGTTTCTGAGGGGGTCAAATTTTTTGTCAAAAATCATGCCAAAATGTACAAAAATTTTGACATGTAAAGCTCTCGGATCCATAGCGCGTATATTTCAAACTTCCAAAACTTGGTCAAATCTGAACCGATTTTCATGTTTGATGGCATTTTGGCCATGGTTTGTCATATTTTTTGATTCTGCATTTCAAATATATGCATTATTGAAAATAAAATTTTTGAAATTTTTTTGTCAGAAAAATCATGTACTCCCCCCTTACTCATTTTCGAAAATTTTTTTTTTTTTAAATTTAGAATTGCAAAGTTATATTTTTAATCGCTTGTGGGTGTCACAATTAGTATAAAAAACAACATTAAAACAGTTTCTGAGGGGGTCAAATTTTTTGTCAAAAATCATGCCAAAATTTACAAAAATTTTGACATGTAAAGCTCTCGGATCCATAGCGCGTATATTTCAAACTTCCAAAACTTGGTCAAATCTGAACCGATTTTCATGTTTGATGGCATTTTGGCCATGGTTTGTCATATTTTTTGATTCTGCATTTCAAATATATGCATTATTGAAAATAAAATTTTTGAAATTTTTTTGTCAGAAAAATCATGTACTCCCCCCTTACTCATTTTCGAAAATTTTTTTTTTTTAAATTTAGAATTGCAAAGTTATATTTTTAATCGCTTGTGGGTGTCACAATTAGTATAAAAAACAACATTAAAACAGTTTCTGAGGGGGTCAAATTTTTTGTCAAAAATCATGCCAAAATGTACAAAAATTTTGACATGTAAAGCTCTCGGATCCATTGCGCGTATATTTCAAACTTCCAAAACTTGGTCAAATCTGAACCGATTTTCATGTTTGATGGCATTTTGGCCATGGTTTGTCATATTTTTTGATTCTGCATTTCAAATATATGCATTATTGAAAATAAAATTTTTGAAATTTTTTTGTCAGAAAAATCATGTACTCCCCCCTTACTCATTTTCGAAAATTTTTTTTTTTTAAATTTAGAATTGCAAAGTTATATTTTTAATCGCTTGTGGGTGTCACAATTAGTATAAAAAACAACATTAAAACAGTTTTCTGAGGGGGTCAAATTTTTTGTCAAAAATCATGCCAAAATGTACAAAAATTTTGACATGTAAAGCTCTCGGATCCATAGCGCGTATATTTCAAACTTCCAAAACTTGGTCAAATCTGAACCGATTTTCATGTTTGATGGCATTTTGGCCATGGTTTGTCATATTTTTTGATTCTGCATTTCAAATATATGCATTATTGAAAATAAAATTTTTGAAATTTTTTTGTCAGAAAAATCATGTACTCCCCCCTTACTCATTTTCGAAATTTATTTTTTTTTAAATTTAGAATTGCAAAGTTATATTTTTAATCGCTTGTGGGTGTCACAATTAGTATAAAAAACAACATTAAAACAGTTTCTGAGGGGGTCAAATTTTTTGTCAAAAATCATGCCAAAATGTACAAAAATTTTGACATGTAAAGCTCTCGGATCCATAGCGCGTATATTTCAAACTTCCAAAACTTGGTCAAATCTGAACCGATTTTCATGTTTGATGGCATTTTGTTTTGGCCATGGTTTGTCATATTTTTTGATTCTGCATTTCAAATATATGCATTATTGAAAATAAAATTTTTGAAATTTTTTTGTCAGAAAAATCATGTACTCCCCCCTTACTCATTTTCGAAAATTTTTTTTTTTTAAATTTAGAATTGCAAAGTTATATTTTTAATCGCTTGTGGGTGTCACAATTAGTATAAAAAACAACATTAAAACAGTTTCTGAGGGGGTCAAATTTTTTGTCAAAAATCATGCCAAAATTTACAAAAATTTTGACATGTAAAGCTCTCGGATCCATAGCGCGTATATTTCAAACTTCCATAACTTGGTCAAATCTGAACCGATTTTCATGTTTGATGGCATTTTGGCCATGGTTTGTCATATTTTTTGATTCTGCATTTCAAATATATGCATTATTGAAAATACAATTTTTGAAATTTTTTTGTCAGAAAAATCATGTACTCCCCCCTTACTCATTTTCGAAAATTTTTTTTTTTTTAAATTTAGAATTGCAAAGTTATATTTTTAATCGCTTGTGGGTGTCACAATTAGTATAAAAAACAACATTAAAACAGTTTCTGAGGGGGTCAAATTTTTTGTCAAAAATCATGCCAAAATGTACAAAAATTTTGACATGTAAAGCTCTCGGATCCATAGCGCGTATATTTCAAACTTCCAAAACTTGGTCAAATCTGAACCGATTTTCATGTTTGATGGCATTTTGGCCATGGTTTGTCATATTTTTTGATTCTGCATTTCAAATATATGCATTATTGAAAATAAAATTTTTGAAATTTTTTTGTCAGAAAAATCATGTACTCCCCCCTTACTCATTTTCGAAAATTTTTTTTTTTTAAATTTAGAATTGCAAAGTTATATTTTTAATCGCTTGTGGGTGTCACAATTAGTATAAAAAACAACATTAAAACAGTTTCTGAGGGGGTCAAATTTTTTGTCAAAAATCATGCCAAAATGTACAAAAATTTTGACATGTAAAGCTCTCGGATCCATAGCGCGTATATTTCAAACTTCCAAAACTTGGTCAAATCTGAACCGATTTTCATGTTTGATGGCATTTTGGCCATGGTTTGTCATATTTTTTGATTCTGCATTTCAAATATATGCATTATTGAAAATACAATTTTTGAAATTTTTTTGTCAGAAAAATCATGTACTCCCCCCTTACTCATTTTCGAAATTTTTTTTTTTAATTTAGAATTGCAAAGTTATATTTTTAATTGCTTGTGGGTGTCACAATTAGTATAAAAAACAACATTAAAACAGTTTCTGAGGGGGTCAAATTTTTTGTCAAAAATCATGCCAAAATGTACAAAAATTTTGACATGTAAAGCTCTCGGATCCATAGCGCGTATATTTCAAACTTCCAAAACTTGGTCAAATCTGAACCGATTTTCATGTTTGATGGCATTTTGGCCATGGTTTGTCATATTTTTTGATTCTGCATTTCAAATATATGCATTATTGAAAATAAAATTTTTGAAATTTTTTTGTCAGAAAAATCATGTACTCCCCCCTTACTCATTTTCGAAAATTTTTTTTTTTAAATTTAGAATTGCAAAGTTATATTTTTAATCGCTTGTGGGTGTCACAATTAGTATAAAAAACAACATTAAAACAGTTTCTGAGGGGGTCAAATTTTTTGTCAAAAATCATGCCAAAATGTACAAAAATTTTGACATGTAAAGCTCTCGGATCCATAGCGCGTATATTTCAAACTTCCAAAACTTGGTCAAATCTGAACCGATTTTCATGTTTGATGGCATTTTGGCCATGGTTTGTCATATTTTTTGATTCTGCATTTCAAATATATGCATTATTGAAAATAAAATTTTTGAAATTTTTTTGTCAGAAAAATCATGTAGTTCCCCCCTTACTCATTTTCGAAAATTTTTTTTTTTTAAATTTAGAATTGCAAAGTTATATTTTTAATCGCTTGTGGGTGTCACAATTAGTATAAAAAACAACATTAAAACAGTTTCTGAGGGGGTCAAATTTTTTGTCAAAAATCATGCCAAAATGTACAAAAATTTTGACATGTAAAGCTCTCGGATCCATTGCGCGTATATTTCAAACTTCCAAAACTTGGTCAAATCTGAACCGATTTTCATGTTTGATGGCATTTTGGCCATGGTTTGTCATATTTTTTGATTCTGCATTTCAAATATATGCATTATTGAAAATAAAATTTTTGAAATTTTTTTGTCAGAAAAATCATGTACTCCCCCCTTACTCATTTTCGAAAATTTTTTTTTTTTAAATTTAGAATTGCAAAGTTATATTTTTAATCGCTTGTGGGTGTCACAATTAGTATAAAAAACAACATTAAAACAGTTTCTGAGGGGGTCAAATTTTTGTCAAAAATCATGCCAAAATGTACAAAAATTTTGACATGTAAAGCTCTCGGATCCATTGCGCGTATATTTCAAACTTCCAAAACTTGGTCAAATCTGAACCGATTTTCATGTTTGATGGCATTTTGGCCATGGTTTGTCATATTTTTTGATTCTGCATTTCAAATATATGCATTATTGAAAATACAATTTTTGAAATTTTTTTGTCAGAAAAATCATGTACTCCCCCCTTACTCATTTTCGAAAATTTTTTTTTTTTTTATTTAGAATTGCAAAGTTATATTTTTAATTGCTTGTGGGTGTCACAATTAGTATAAAAAACAACATTAAAACAGTTTCTGAGGGGGTCAAATTTTTTGTCAAAAATCATGCCAAAATGTACAAAAATTTTGACATGTAAAGCTCTCGGATCCATAGCGCGTATATTTCAAACTTCCAAAACTTGGTCAAATCTGAACCGATTTTCATGTTTGATGGCATTTTGGCCATGGTTTGTCATATTTTTTGATTCTGCATTTCAAATATATGCATTATTGAAAATAAAATTTTTGAAATTTTTTTGTCAGAAAAATCATGTACTCCCCCCTTACTCATTTTCGAAAATTTTTTTTTTTTTAATTTAGAATTGCAAAGTTATATTTTTAATCGCTTGTGGGTGTCACAATTAGTATAAAAAACAACATTAAAACAGTTTCTGAGGGGGTCAAATTTTTTGTCAAAAATCATGCCAAAATGTACAAAAATTTTGACATGTAAAGCTCTCGGATCCATAGCGCGTATATTTCAAACTTCCAAAACTTGGTCAAATCTGAACCGATTTTCATGTTTGATGGCATTTTGGCCATGGTTTGTCATATTTTTTGATTCTGCATTTCAAATATATGCATTATTGAAAATAAAATTTTTGAAATTTTTTTGTCAGAAAAATCATGTACTCCCCCCTTACTCATTTTCGAAAATTTTTTTTTTTTAAATTTAGAATTGCAAAGTTATATTTTTAATCGCTTGTGGGTGTCACAATTAGTATAAAAAACAACATTAAAACAGTTTCTGAGGGGGTCAAATTTTTTGTCAAAAATCATGCCAAAATGTACAAAAATTTTGACATGTAAAGCTCTCGGATCCATTGCGCGTATATTTCAAACTTCCAAAACTTGGTCAAATCTGAACCGATTTTCATGTTTGATGGCATTTTGGCCATGGTTTGTCATATTTTTTGATTCTGCATTTCAAATATATGCATTATTGAAAATAAAATTTTTGAAATTTTTTTGTCAGAAAAATCATGTACTCCCCCCTTACTCATTTTCGAAAATTTTTTTTTTTTAAATTTAGAATTGCAAAGTTATATTTTTAATCGCTTGTGGGTGTCACAATTAGTATAAAAAACAACATTAAAACAGTTTCTGAGGGGGTCAAATTTTTTGTCAAAAATCATGCCAAAATGTACAAAAATTTTGACATGTAAAGCTCTCGGATCCATTGCGCGTATATTTCAAACTTCCAAAACTTGGTCAAATCTGAACCGATTTTCATGTTTGATGGCATTTTGGCCATGGTTTGTCATATTTTTTGATTCTGCATTTCAAATATATGCATTATTGAAAATAAAATTTTTGAAATTTTTTTGTCAGAAAAATCATGTACTCCCCCCTTACTCATTTTCGAAAATTTTTTTTTTTTAAATTTAGAATTGCAAAGTTATATTTTTAATCGCTTGTGGGTGTCACAATTAGTATAAAAAACAACATTAAAACAGTTTCTGAGGGGGTCAAATTTTTTGTCAAAAATCATGCCAAAATGTACAAAAATTTTGACATGTAAAGCTCTCGGATCCATAGCGCGTATATTTCAAAATGTACAAAAATTTTGACATGTAAAGCTCGGATCCATTGCGCGTATATTTCAAACTTCCAAAACTTGGTCAAATCTGAACCGATTTTCATGTTTGATGGCATTTTGGCCATGGTTTGTCATATTTTTTGATTCTGCATTTCAAATATATGCATTATTGAAAATAAAATTTTTGAAATTTTTTTGTCAGAAAAATCATGTACTCCCCCCTTACTCATTTTCGAAAATTTTTTTTTTTTAAATTTAGAATTGCAAAGTTATATTTTTAATCGCTTGTGGGTGTCACAATTAGTATAAAAAACAACATTAAAACAGTTTCTGAGGGGGTCAAATTTTTTGTCAAAAATCATGCCAAAATGTACAAAAATTTTGACATGTAAAGCTCTCGGATCCATAGCGCGTATATTTCAAACTTCCAAAACTTGGTCAAATCTGAACCGATTTTCATGTTTGATGGCATTTTGGCCATGGTTTGTCATATTTTTTGATTCTGCATTTCAAATATATGCATTATTGAAAATAAAATTTTTGAAATTTTTTTGTCAGAAAAATCATGTACTCCCCCCTTACTCATTTTCGAAAATTTTTTTTTTTTAAATTTAGAATTGCAAAGTTATATTTTTAATCGCTTGTGGGTGTCACAATTAGTATAAAAAACAACATTAAAACAGTTTCTGAGGGGGTCAAATTTTTTGTCAAAAATCATGCCAAAATGTACAAAAATTTTGACATGTAAAGCTCTCGGATCCATAGCGCGTATATTTCAAACTTCCAAAACTTGGTCAAATCTGAACCGATTTTCATGTTTGATGGCATTTTGGCCATGGTTTGTCATATTTTTTGATTCTGCATTTCAAATATATGCATTATTGAAAATAAAATTTTTGAAATTTTTTTGTCAGAAAAATCATGTACTCCCCCCTTACTCATTTTCGAAAATTTTTTTTTTTTAAATTTAGAATTGCAAAGTTATATTTTTAATCGCTTGTGGGTGTCACAATTAGTATAAAAAACAACATTAAAACAGTTTCTGAGGGGGTCAAATTTTTTGTCAAAAATCATGCCAAAATGTACAAAAATTTTGACATGTAAAGCTCTCGGATCCATTGCGCGTATATTTCAAACTTCCAAAACTTGGTCAAATCTGAACCGATTTTCATGTTTGATGGCATTTTGGCCATGGTTTGTCATATTTTTTGATTCTGCATTTCAAATATATGCATTATTGAAAATAAAATTTTTGAAATTTTTTTGTCAGAAAAATCATGTACTCCCCCCTTACTCATTTTCGAAAATTTTTTTTTTTTAAATTTAGAATTGCAAAGTTATATTTTTAATCGCTTGTGGGTGTCACAATTAGTATAAAAAACAACATTAAAACAGTTTCTGAGGGGGTCAAATTTTTTGTCAAAAATCATGCCAAAATGTACAAAAATTTTGACATGTAAAGCTCTCGGATCCATTGCGCGTATATTTCAAACTTCCAAAACTTGGTCAAATCTGAACCGATTTTCATGTTTGATGGCATTTTGGCCATGGTTTGTCATATTTTTTGATTCTGCATTTCAAATATATGCATTATTGAAAATAAAATTTTTGAAATTTTTTTGTCAGAAAAATCATGTACTCCCCCCTTACTCATTTTCGAAAATTTTTTTTTTTTTAAATTTAGAATTGCAAAGTTATATTTTTAATCGCTTGTGGGTGTCACAATTAGTATAAAAAACAACATTAAAACAGTTTCTGAGGGGGTCAAATTTTTTGTCAAAAATCATGCCAAAATGTACAAAAATTTTGACATGTAAAGCTCTCGGATCCATAGCGCGTATATTTCAAACTTCCATAACTTGGTCAAATCTGAACCGATTTTCATGTTTGATGGCATTTTGGCCATGGTTTGTCATATTTTTTGATTCTGCATTTCAAATATATGCATTATTGAAAATAAAATTTTTGAAATTTTTTTGTCAGAAAAATCATGTACTCCCCCCTTACTCATTTTCGAAAATTTTTTTTTTTTAAATTTAGAATTGCAAAGTTATATTTTTAATCGCTTGTGGGTGTCACAATTAGTATAAAAAACAACATTAAAACAGTTTCTGAGGGGGTCAAATTTTTTGTCAAAAATCATGCCAAAATTTACAAAAATTTTGACATGTAAAGCTCTCGGATCCATAGCGCGTATATTTCAAACTTCCATAACTTGGTCAAATCTGAACCGATTTTCATGTTTGATGGCATTTTGGCCATGGTTTGTCATTTTTTTTGATTCTGCATTTCAAATATATGCATTATTGAAAATACAATTTTTGAAATTTTTTTGTCAGAAAAATCATGTACTCCCCCCTTACTCATTTTCGAAAATTTTTTTTTTTTAAATTTAGAATTGCAAAGTTATATTTTTAATCGCTTGTGGGTGTCACAATTAGTATAAAAAACAACATTAAAACAGTTTCTGAGGGGGTCAAATTTTTTGTCAAAAATCATGCCAAAATGTACAAAAATTTTGACATGTAAAGCTCTCGGATCCATAGCGCGTATATTTCAAACTTCCAAAACTTGGTCAAATCTGAACCGATTTTCATGTTTGATGGCATTTTGGCCATGGTTTGTCATATTTTTTGATTCTGCATTTCAAATATATGCATTATTGAAAATACAATTTTTGAAATTTTTTTGTCAGAAAAATCATGTACTCCCCCTTACTCATTTTCGAAATTTTTTTTTTTTAAATTTAGAATTGCAAAGTTATATTTTTGATTGCTTGTGGGTGTCACAATTAGTATAAAAAACAACATTAAAACAGTTTCTGAGGGGGTCAAATTTTTTGTCAAAAATCATGCCAAAATGTACAAAAATTTTGACATGTAAAGCTCTCGGATCCATAGCGCGTATATTTCAAACTTCCAAAACTTGGTCAAATCTGAACCGATTTTCATGTTTGATGGCATTTTGGCCATGGTTTGTCATATTTTTTGATTCTGCATTTCAAATATATGCATTATTGAAAATAAAATTTTTGAAATTTTTTTGTCAGAAAAATCATGTACTCCCCCCTTACTCATTTTCGAAAATTTTTTTTTTTTAAATTTAGAATTGCAAAGTTATATTTTTAATCGCTTGTGGGTGTCACAATTAGTATAAAAAACAACATTAAAACAGTTTCTGAGGGGGTCAAATTTTTTGTCAAAAATCATGCCAAAATGTACAAAAATTTTGACATGTAAAGCTCTCGGATCCATAGCGCGTATATTTCAAACTTCCAAAACTTGGTCAAATCTGAACCGATTTTCATGTTTGATGGCATTTTGGCCATGGTTTGTCATATTTTTTGATTCTGCATTTCAAATATATGCATTATTGAAAATACAATTTTTGAAATTTTTTTGTCAGAAAAATCATGTACTCCCCCCTTACTCATTTTCGAAAATTTTTTTTTTTTAAATTTAGAATTGCAAAGTTATATTTTTAATCGCTTGTGGGTGTCACAATTAGTATAAAAAACAACATTAAAACAGTTTCTGAGGGGGTCAAATTTTTTGTCAAAAATCATGCCAAAATGTACAAAAATTTTTGACATGTAAAGCTCTCAGGATCATTAAGCGCGTATATTTCAAAATTGTACAAAAATTTTTGACATGTAAAGCTCTCGGATCCATAGCGCGTATATTTCAAACTTCCAAAACTTGGTCAAATCTGAACCGATTTTCATGTTTGATGGCATTTTGGCCATGGTTTGTCATATTTTTTGATTCTGCATTTCAAATATATGCATTATTGAAAATAAAATTTTTGAAATTTTTTTGTCAGAAAAATCATGTACTCCCCCCTTACTCATTTTCGAAAATTTTTTTTTTTAAATTTAGAATTGCAAAGTTATATTTTTAATCGCTTGTGGGTGTCACAATTAGTATAAAAAACAACATTAAAACAGTTTCTGAGGGGGTCAAATTTTTTGTCAAAAATCATGCCAAAATGTACAAAAATTTTGACATGTAAAGCTCTCGGATCCATAGCGCGTATATTTCAAACTTCCAAAACTTGGTCAAATCTGAACCGATTTTCATGTTTGATGGCATTTTGGCCATGGTTTGTCATATTTTTTGATTCTGCATTTCAAATATATGCATTATTGAAAATACAATTTTTGAAATTTTTTTGTCAGAAAAATCATGTACTCCCCCCTTACTCATTTTCGAAATTTTTTTTTTTTAATTTAGAATTGCAAAGTTATATTTTTAATTGCTTGTGGGTGTCACAATTAGTATAAAAAACAACATTAAAACAGTTTCTGAGGGGGTCAAATTTTTTGTCAAAAATCATGCCAAAATGTACAAAAATTTTGACATGTAAAGCTCTCGGATCCATAGCGCGTATATTTCAAACTTCCAAAACTTGGTCAAATCTGAACCGATTTTCATGTTTGATGGCATTTTGGCCATGGTTTGTCATATTTTTTGATTCTGCATTTCAAATATATGCATTATTGAAAATAAAATTTTTGAAATTTTTTTGTCAGAAAAATCATGTACTCCCCCCTTACTCATTTTCGAAAATTTTTTTTTTTTAAATTTAGAATTGCAAAGTTATATTTTTAATTGCTTGTGGGTGTCACAATTAGTATAAAAAACAACATTAAAACAGTTTCTGAGGGGGTCAAATTTTTTGTCAAAAATCATGCCAAAATGTACAAAAATTTTGACATGTAAAGCTCTCGGATCCATAGCGCGTATATTTCAAACTTCCAAAACTTGGTCAAATCTGAACCGATTTTCATGTTTGATGGCATTTTGGCCATGGTTTGTCATATTTTTTGATTCTGCATTTCAAATATATGCATTATTGAAAATAAAATTTTTGAAATTTTTTTGTCAGAAAAATCATGTACTCCCCCCTTACTCATTTTCGAAATTTTTTTTTTTAAATTTAGAATTGCAAAGTTATATTTTTAATCGCTTGTGGGTGTCACAATTAGTATAAAAAACAACATTAAAACAGTTTCTGAGGGGGTCAAATTTTTTGTCAAAAATCATGCCAAAATGTACAAAAATTTTGACATGTAAAGCTCTCGGATCCATAGCGCGTATATTTCAAACTTCCAAAACTTGGTCAAATCTGAACCGATTTTCATGTTTGATGGCATTTTGGCCATGGTTTGTCATATTTTTTGATTCTGCATTTCAAATATATGCATTATTGAAAATAAAATTTTTGAAATTTTTTTGTCAGAAAAATCATGTACTCCCCCCTTACTCATTTTCGAAAATTTTTTTTTTTTAAATTTAGAATTGCAAAGTTATATTTTTAATCGCTTGTGGGTGTCACAATTAGTATAAAAAACAACATTAAAACAGTTTCTGAGGGGGTCAAATTTTTTGTCAAAAATCATGCCAAAATGTACAAAAATTTTGACATGTAAAGCTCTCGGATCCATAGCGCGTATATTTCAAACTTCCAAAACTTGGTCAAATCTGAACCGATTTTCATGTTTGATGGCATTTTGGCCATGGTTTGTCATATTTTTTGATTCTGCATTTCAAATATATGCATTATTGAAAATAAAATTTTTGAAATTTTTTTGTCAGAAAAATCATGTACTCCCCCCTTACTCATTTTCGAAAATTTTTTTTTTTAATTTAGAATTGCAAAGTTATATTTTTAATTGCTTGTGGGTGTCACAATTAGTATAAAAAACAACATTAAAACAGTTTCTGAGGGGGTCAAATTTTTTGTCAAAAATCATGCCAAAATGTACAAAAATTTTGACATGTAAAGCTCTCGGATCCATAGCGCGTATATTTCAAACTTCCAAAACTTGGTCAAATCTGAACCGATTTTCATGTTTGATGGCATTTTGGCCATGGTTTGTCATATTTTTTGATTCTGCATTTCAAATATATGCATTATTGAAAATAAAATTTTTGAAATTTTTTTGTCAGAAAAATCATGTACTCCCCCCTTACTCATTTCCGAAAATTTTTTTTTTTTAAATTTAGAATTGCAAAGTTATATTTTTAATCGCTTGTGGGTGTCACAATTAGTATAAAAAACAACATTAAAACAGTTTCTGAGGGGGTCAAATTTTTTGTCAAAAATCATGCCAAAATGTACAAAAATTTTGACATGTAAAGCTCTCGGATCCATTGCGCGTATATTTCAAACTTCCAAAACTTGGTCAAATCTGAACCGATTTTCATGTTTGATGGCATTTTGGCCATGGTTTGTCATATTTTTTGATTCTGCATTTCAAATATATGCATTATTGAAAATAAAATTTTTGAAATTTTTTTGTCAGAAAAATCATGTACTCCCCCCTTTATGAATAAAGGCAGATAAGAGGGTGTTCTGCACCCTGATTGCTGAATAAACAAATATAAAAAAATATATATATGTATATATGTATCTATGAGTAGCTATGATTTACACAGAAGCTAAGTTTTTAAACGATTCTTCCTGTAGAAGTCTATATTAATATCATAGTTGACTCTCATTTTGAGAACAAAATAGTTTTTTATATAAAAACTCGTTTTTCAACGGATGGTTTCTGTTTGTGCTATGTGGTATATTGATAAGATTTTATGTGGAAATTATTTTGCCGTTATGTTAAATGCCGAGTTTGGTGAAAATATATTTTAAAAAAACAAATAAGTTGTTCGTCCAAGAACTCAGTTTATATATATGTTTATATATGATATATGATATGGTGACCCGATATTGATAAGATTTTGTCGTTAAGTTAGGAGCAGAAAGATATTCCTAATTGCCGAGTTTGGTTAAAATATCTTTAACAAAAACTCATTTGTCGACGGATTGTTCCTATGACAGCTATATGATATATAAGGAATTCAGCCGACTTCGACTTATGTGCAGCCCGTAATAAAAGGACGACGTCTGGGTATATCAAGATTATATATAAACTCTTTAGGGTCTCTCTCTGCTCGTAACATGTTTCGTGACAAAGTTATAATACCCTCTGCCGGGGTATAAAAGCCACGTTAATGCGATGCGAGGTGGGGCGAGGTGAGGCGCAGCTCGGGCAGCTACAAATCCGTTATAAATAAAACATAACGAGTCGAATTGTTGGGAACCACTTGAAGCGCAACTGAAACCGAGAAATAAGCGCAGACGACGCACAAAATGTCAAAAACAATAAATCAACAGGCACCCAAAAAAAGGCGGCCAGGAGGCTGAGCAACTGACACAAGAGGGGGCTGCGGAGGGTGGCGAGGAGGTGAGCTCGTGAGGGGCTAAGGGAACGAGGGGGCGAGGGGGTGAGGGGTGAGGGGTGCTGCAAACCGTTGGCCAGTCGCTCAGGCAAACGGAAGCACCGCGGCGGGCACGTTCCCAGCTTTAGGACTGTGCCCCAAAAGGTAACAAGCGATAAATAAATGCGAGGGAGGGGGAGCTGCCCCAGCTTCAGGTAGGGACAGCGTAATGCGGCCTTACAAATTGCAGATGACACTGCAGAGGCAAAGAGCAAAAACCAAGAAAAACAAAAATAAAAACGAAAGAGTGAGAGTGTGTGGGTCAGGGGGCAGGGGCAGGGGCAGGGGGAGGCCTTGGTGGGGCATGCCTCTTGGCGCGCTGGCGGCATTAACTGACAACGAGGGAGCTGCTGCGCAGGCGTCGCGGCGTCGCTGCGTCTGCGTCGGCGTCGCCGTCTGACGCAGCATATTTGTCGGCGTTTTGCATTGTGAATGAAATGAATTGAATTGAATTCATGACAGCGGAAGTTTTGAAAGCGTAGCGCGAATTGAGGTTAAGGCGAAGACGCGCGCATAAATGGACTGACATTAACCATATATGCATGTACACGATATGTAGCAGAAAACGATTTCACATTTCCTGTGCAAAGTCACAGTCAACTATTTCAAATTGTCGGCGGCTTCAAGTTTGGGGCAGGTTGCCAAAAACACCAAATTAAATGTTCCCAACATATATCCGTGGCAACATGTGCTTGGGCAACAAGTGTAGCAACAAATGTTGCCAAGCAGCAGCATCCACAAAACCTACATCCACACAGCGCACAGTGGTACGGCAGTCGCAAAGCGTAAGATAAAATTATAATTTTAGTTTTTTTTTTTAATTAACCATATTTAAATACTTGTTCGAATTTACTTACACTTTTATTACATAAAGTTTAAAAGTTGTGTGTAAATAAAATAGGTTTTTTTAACCAATGAAAAAGTCGGCGTTAAAAACGTAGTGACAAATCACAACCGCCTATTACCATATTAGACAGAAGGTGAAATAAGTGTTGCTCTGACCTTGTGCTATGATTTTAATTCTTCTAGTCTTTAGGTTTTAAGTTGCTGTCAAATGTAATTTTATTGCGCACATTTAACGTAATATAACGATTTTCATCGGGTTTCGTCGATATGGCGCACGCGTTGCCCACAGTGCAGCTTATTGAAGCGATGCCAACAGCAACACCAAACAGCGCACACTAAGCCAGAGAGAGAGCGAGAGGGTGACAAAGAGAGCGTGAGTTGCGGCCCACAAGCAACGGTGACGGTGACAGCGACAGCAACAGCAGCCGGCAAGCGACCGGCCCGAGATGCTGCGACTGTTTAGTAATGGACAAGCGCTTGCCAGGTGAACAACGAAGCCGACGCAAAGCGAACAGCGAACGAGCGTAGTGTGTTTGTGTGTACATTTGTTGTTGCTGCTCGTGCTCGGCGCTCAGCCCACGCGCGTGTGTGTGTGTGCGTGTCTATCGTACAAATTTTGTTGGCATTTTTTTTCGGTGTTGGTGTAGCAACATTTGCGGCCAGCAGCCGCAGCAGCCTCCGCAACATGCAGTGGTGAATTGGTCAAAGCCGAAAACGAAACGAAACGAAGCAGAGCAGAGCAAAATCGAAGCGAAGCGAAGCGAAGCGCAGCGCACAGAAACTCAACACCAGCAACAAATCATTTGGCCTGTTGTCGTCTGTTGTCGCCTCGCCTGCAGGATACGCGACGAGGACGTGGACAGAACAGAACAACGCTGGCCGTTGACCGAGTTGCATCGCAATCGCATCGGTCTCCTGAACAAGTGGTAAAAAACAGGCAGCTACCAGCAGAGTGTGTGCGAAAGAGACAGTGAGAACAAGAATTAAGAGCAGACAGAGCGCAACAGAAACCGAAACTGAAATTGGAAATCGGAGCGGCAGCTGTTGCATGCGGCCGCCGTGCCAGACTCAGTGACGCCGCCGCTCAGCGTCAACGTAGCGCGTGCCGCGTGCTGCGTGTTGCGTGTTTTTGTTGTTTTTGTTTAGTGCTTGCGCCCATTGATCCTCGCGAGTGAGAGAGAGAGAGAGAGAGAGAGAGAGAGATAGCGAGAGAGACACACAAAGGAGTGCTAATAAAAGAGAGATATATAAAGAGAGAGAGAGAGAGGCATCAGGATGAGGCTGCAGCTGCTGTTGCAACTGGGCGAGCTGCTCGCCTGCCTGGCCCTCGCCGCCGCCGCCGCCAACGTCAATGCCAACGATCCGTGCTACTTTGAGGGCAAGCCGCGCAAGTGCCTGCCGAGCTTTGTGAACGCCGCCTATGGGAATCCGGTGCAGGCGTCCAGCGTCTGCGGCGCCCAGCAGCCGGAGCGCTTCTGCGAGCTGCAGCGCGACGGCAGCGCCGGCGAGTGTCGGCTCTGCGACAGGTCGGAGCATCGCTACGGCGCCGCCGCCCTGACCGATCTGAACAATCCGAGCAACGTGACCTGCTGGCGCTCGGGCAGCGTGAACGTGCCCCACGACCCGGACACTGCGCCGCCGGACAACGTCACCCTGACCCTGTCGCTGGGCAAGAAATACGAGCTGACCTACATCTCGCTCTCGTTCTGCCCCAAGTCGCCGCGCCCCGACTCGCTGGCCATCTACAAGAGCTCGGACTTCGGACAGACCTGGCAGCCGTTCCAGTTCTACAGCTCGCAGTGCCAGAAGTTCTACGGCCGCGCGGACCGCGCCAAGATCAGCAAGTTCAACGAGCAGGAGGCGCGCTGCATGAACTCGCAGCACGACGGTGCCACCGGCGGCGCCGCTCAGCGGTTCGCCTTCAACACGCTGGAGGGGCGTCCGTCGGCCAACGATCTGGACGCGTCGCTGGTGCTCCAGGACTGGGTGACGGCGACGGACATACGCGTGGTGTTCCATCGACTGGAGCTGCCGCCGCAGCTGCTGCTCAGCCGCGAGCGGGCCAAGGGCAAGGGCAATGCGAACAGCTTCAGCGACGAGATGACCGCCAGCCAGGAGGAGGAGGAGGAGCTGGATGGCCACGAGCTGGCCGAACAGGACGAGTACGACTACAATCTGCAGGACAACGACAGCGCCGGCTACGACCACGAGGAGTACGAGGAGCCCAAGAAGCACCTCGAGCTCGACGACGAACTGCACCTGGACTATGCCAACGACGGCGAGGGCAAGCGCCAGTCCAAGCACAAAAGCAGCGCCTACGAGAAGCACTTCCAGGGCAAGCTGGCGGCCAGCACGCCGACACCGCCGCCGCCGCCGCCAGCACCACCGAAAACCAATTCGCCGCCGCCCAACAAACCATCCGCAGTCGCACAGGCAGCGCCGGACAGCTCTTCCGCCGCTGCCGCTGCCGCCGTCGCCATGCAGCAGCTGCTCTCCGTCTCGCAGCATTATGCCGTCTCCGATTTCGCTGTCGGCGGGCGTTGCAAGTGCAACGGCCACGCCTCCGAGTGCATCGCCACTGGCACCGGGCCCAGCTCCGGCTCGGCACACACCGATGCGGACGACGGCCAGGACGACGAGATGCCCGCCTCGCTGCACAGCCACTTTGGACGCAGCACGTCCGGCCTGCAGCCGAGCGCCAAGCTGGCCATGACCTGCGCCTGCAAGCACAACACCGCCGGCCCGGAGTGCGAGCGATGCAAGCCCTTCTACTTCGACCGCCCCTGGGGACGTGCCACGGACAACGATGCCAACGAATGCAAAAGTGAGTAGCAAAGCTTACAACAAATACACCTGGTGCCCCATGCCACATGCAACAGCAAATCGCGGCAAAGTAGCTCGAAAAGTTGCAAATGGCAAATGTGCTGCAACTTTTCCCTTGATTTTGCTATCTAATTATTTAAAAGAATTACCACAATTAGTAATTCATAGAACTTGACCTACACATACGTAGTATGTATGTAGGTTATAGAAAGAGACAACGAATTTGAGCTCAAATTTGCGATAATCTCTCAGAACTTTACATTTTCAGTGCCTAAACAAATTTTAATATTAAAAAAGTTTTTGTTTTTTTTAATGAAATACGCGTATGGAAATCATTAAATTGAAAATATTTATTTTTATCTAAACGAATAGAGCTGTCTGAGATTTAAAAAAGTGCAAATAAACTCGGAAACTAAAATTGTTCAAAAATTTTATCATCACATCTGAAATTAGACGCCCCTAATTTTAAAGATTTATGTTAAGTAAACAAATTTTGGTTTTCTGTATGTTAAATCTTTCGATTCTAGAATTTCTTAGAATCCAAATTTTTTCAATGTACGATTTTGGCTTCATTATTTTCCATTATTTGTGGAAAAAAGTGCTTCCATAAATTCGAGCGATTTAGAGCGGGCACTGTAAAACTGCAATAAAACTGTTTGAAAATCATTTCATAGCTTTCGATGTCACAGGTATACTTGATACTTGATGATCTTCATAAATTATAAACATAAAAATATATTTTAAAATACTGTAATAGTATAATATTTTAGTAAAATATATTCAACATTTTTATTTTTACCCTTGACCTCGGGCTAGCCGAACAATCAACTATTTAATTGACATGACGCCAAACAACGGTCATTATACTATTATTATAATTATATGGGTGCGAGGTCTGGGAAAATGGAAGCTTGCAAGTAACTGCAATAAAATCAAATTAAATATGAACAAAAAAAAGTGTAAATTGAAAAAGATTAGATACACGATTTGGGAGTTCATTTAAATCTAAAATTTGAGGTTTATAAGGTTAATTATATATTCGTGCTAAGTTTAATAAGGCCTAAAATTTATTCACACTACAAATTTAATGGGTTTCAAGTATTTAACAAAGCACATTTCAATCTTTGTTTTGAAGCTTGCAATTTTAAATTAAAAAGAGTTTTACACACCTGGCTTTTGAGGCATTTCCTTGGTCAGCTTGGAAAAGCTGGTGTCATATATAACATATATGATAACTTAAAAAAAAATATGTTAAATCTTTATTAAAAAACGAAATAACGGCTAAGTGCAATTTACAATCGAATCAAGTGCGTTCGGTTTGAAGAACAAAATTAAACTTATCGAATCTCGGCTCAGAGTTCTCGGAGTTTTGTTTATAAGTGGAAGTTTAAACGAATTGCTTTGTGATTTAGGGTTTATTGCATTAGTCGCTGGTGAGGGTAACGTTAGAATGGAAGTTTATGTTAAGAGGCTGTATCGTGAGAAACGCCAAAATTGTTATTGTCACCAAGGTTTCGATTCGTATGACATATGTATGTATGTATATGTATATACGTTTTGTATTTTATACGTCTTTACTCTATTTTATATCATAAAGTGATATTAGATATATCTTACGAAACTGCTGGAATTGCTTGAAAGTCAGCTTTTAAAAGCTAGCTAATTAATGAAAAATATTAATTCAGTGTGGAAAATTAATTGCCACATTTCAAAGTTTCAAACCAATATTATATTATATATTATATTTCCAATTGTCAAGCGTGCTATAGGGTGTATACTATTTTGTGCAACTCTTGGACTGGGCTGAGTAACCCTCGGAATTCCGCACAGCTGTCTTTCACGGCATTTGGTCGGACAGTCGTGTGCTCTGTTGGCCCCATCGAGTGGCGTTTTCAATTGCGCCCATTGTGTGGCTCGCACTACTCCTGCAGCGCAATGAACTCAATTCAATGCATTGCCATGGAGCATTCGATTGCCATTGCCTTTGCCCATTGCCCATTGCCCATTGCCAATGCCAGTGCCAGTGCCATCGACGACGTCATCGGCATTCTTCTCTTTGCATTTTGGGTGCTTTATTCAACACTTGGACGGCGCATTTGAATGCCTCGACGTGCGACGTGTGGCGTGGCATGGCAGGACCAGTTCCATCTTCAGCAAAGGCCACCAATCCAATCGATTCCAATCGAATCGAATCGAATCGAATCGAAGCAATGTGCAGCGATCTCCCCCGCCTTTTGCCTTACCCCTGGCATATTTGTTGTCAAAGTCAGCGGGTCATTTATGCCATCATCATCATCATCATTCGAATACGAATACGAATACGAATCCGAATCCGAGTGTGTCCACATTGGTACAAACCAATTATTTGTGTTCTTGCTGTTGGCTCAGCATTGTCCGCACCTTGCACGCCCGCCCTCCCCCCAAAACCCAGCCACTCCCCTTCAGGCCCCCTGCACGTCCGTTGCTATTTGGCTGTCTCGCCTCCACAGAGAGTCATAAATTACTAACGATTAACTTTTTGTGGGCCGTCGGCCCCGTCCAGAATTAATCAAAGAAACAAATGCGCAGCGGGCGACGTCAAGTTAGGGCGACGCGTCGTTGCGCCTGCCACAACGGCCGCGACGGGTCAACCCCATAACGGTAACCGGGCCCCGGCATAAACGCGGTCGAAGGTCAGCGCCGGCCAGCGACTGCCCAAAAGATGCGATGCCGCAGTCTCTGCTAATTTATGGCTTATGGGCCAAATCTCCTGGGCAATTGGCTATTGGCAGCGGACAACAAGCCCACAAGGTGGCAGCTGTGCGAGGCTTTAGATAGATCTGGCGACAAAAACACCCGAAATGCGACTGGCTGCATTCCGAGTTACATCATGTTCTAGGGATTATCCAGTTACAAAGGAACCATTTAAAAGAAACTAATGCAATTTGTTTATATTAAAATGGTTCTACTTTATATTGCTTTTGGATTCTGTGTTATTTTTACCTTTCTCGTTTTTGAAATTTTGTTTTTATAGATTTATTTAACTGCAACTTGGGAACTTTTATATGTAAAGACATTTCTGTTGGGTCCACCTGCATTCCGGGTACTGGGATATTTATTTTGGTTAAGCGTAAGTCTTTTTGCGGACTTGTAATTCCGTTTTTCTTCATTTGCGTTTTCAGCACTGAGATTTACGGTGTATTTCGGGGATTCGCTTACTTTCCGAGTTCTTACTACTTGAAATTCCCAAATTTCCAACGGTCTACTTATCCAAGCACTTCGATTAGCATATAAATCCAACTCGCCCGCCTTCAACCCAGTGCTAAAATGGGAACATAAAATTAATTTAGCGCACAAGTCGCTGCGATTTGGTTTCGAGATTAAAGGCTTTAATTTGAATTAGTTTTTTGGCCCGGAGTCGCGCCTGGAGGACGGCCACTTGCTCAGCGAATCCACATCCGTGTCCGCATCCGATTCCGTTCTTCCATTTGAAATGCACACAAAGCAACAAGAAAACAATAAGATAGCTACAAAAACAAAACAAACAAAAAACAAAAAATATGCGAAAAACACACAAACGGAAACAAACAAACTCGAAGCGCCGGCAAAGGCAAGTGATAAAAATATTTATGTCGAGCGAAATTCCAAGCGACGTCTGCCCGCTCGGTCGCGGCCATCCATTATTTGAAGTCCCGACCCAGACCTAAATCCAGGCGCCCCGGCTGACCGACCAACTGGCTGCCTGTGGAGGCCTTTGCGAGATTTACGCGAGCCAAAGAGCGTAAATATTGAAAGAGGAACCGGCTATCCACGGGACAATTTGTTGCTACCTGCAATCGAGCGGCTTATCTCGGGGCCTACCCCAAAAAACCCAAGCCCAAACTCATCCCAAATCTAAAGCCAAAGCCAAACCCAAGTTCCCGTCTTCGATGCGATGCGATGCGATGCGACGCGACCCGCTTCCAAGTCATTGAGTCGCACATTAATATTTCGATTTGTTTTATTCGCCTGCAATTTGTTTTGATTTCGCTATGGAGACAGTGTTCCCACCACTGGCACTGCAAATTGTCGCACAGTGGTACAAAATGGCAAGGAATCTAAGGCGGAAAACGAAAAGCAGTGAAAATGAACCATGTAATACTATCTAATGCTTCTGTAAGCCGCACAAATTGTCGCACAGTGGAACAAAATGGTGGAAAAATTCACACAAAATTGGGGTCCAGCGAATAACATTATTGAAATGTATCTAAAAACAATTGCAATGATATGTTTTTTTTTTGTTGCTATGGTTCCGGCTCACCGTCGCACAGTGGGACAAAAGTTCAAAAGAACCAAAAACATATACAAATTGGTCAAAAATTCATTTACATATTTTTATCTATCGATGCCGGCATGCAAAAGAAATAAAACAATATAAACTTCTATACAATTATTCGATTTATACAGGGGGACAATATATTTTTATAAGCCGAACAGAAAAGAGATCAAATCAAATTTGCCGTTATATAAGTATACAATAATAAATGTTAAATTAAACAAAAAATGTAGTTGACACAAATACATACAAACTATTGCACTGTGGGAGAAAACTGTATGGAAATTAAATGTAATTTAGGGAAATTTATATTGTAATGAAGCATTTATTGCCTTACATATATTTTTTGGAAGAGCATTCAAAACAGTGATACACCGAGGATTATCACAAAGCCTTGCACAGTGGGACAAATCGCAATAATCGAGATCAAATTGTAGTTTAATCTAAATGTGTCTGGCACTCACCTGAAATTGATCAAAGATGAATCACTTTTGGCCCACTGCTTGTGGTCGCTTGAGGCGTACATTTGGGAATTTTGGGTTCGGTTTGTCGCGGCTCTCTCGCTGGTCTCTGGGGCCGAGTGAAGCGCATCTAATGCGCGCCATCTGTTAAATTTTCAGTTTCGAGTTTTTGGCAGTGGCTGCAATCGAAATGGGAAATGGGAAATGGAAACCGAGCAGGCGAACGGGCCAAGGGGCATTGTTTGTCGCCCGGCCGCGCCCCCATTGAGAATTTTATTTCTTTATTACATTTATTTGTGTGTGATTTCGGGGGTGGCTGAAGGCGGCCGAGGGGTGCGCGGCGGTTTACGGCTTCAGCTAATTCGCTGCGTTTACATTGCAATCTCTTCTGCCGTCCGGGTTAATCCCGACAGCTGTGCGCATTTTGCATGCATCCCACGATGGACAATGGCAGGACAACGCTCAGCTCAGCTCAGTTCGGAACGGTTCGGTTTGGTTTGGTTTTCCCTCTTGCCTGACTTGCAACAAATTGCGCGAGTTAACGGCGGCCATTGCTCAGTAACAGCTCCAGCTACGGCTACAGCTATCAGCTACCAGCTACCAGCTGGCAGTTAAGTTGTTGCACATATGCAACAAGAATCATTGCGGCTCATATGTCTGGGCCAGGATGTCGTGGGGAGCTGGGCGGGTGTGCGAGGCGCCGGGGGCGTGCATCGAATTGAGAGCGAATCGCTTGGAACACAAAAAACAAAATGCAACACTTTATTCCGCAACCGCAACAATGTGGCTGTGGTAAGGGGTGCTGGGTGGGGGCGAGCCCGGCGAGGGCGTTGTGAAAAAATGCTGGCAACTTTGCTGCGGTTACATTTTGTTGCTGTTTGTTGGCGGCGCGCCTGAAAGTATGCAAAAAAAATAGCGTCGCGCAAAAAACTAGACAGTCGGAGGGCTGGAGGGGTGCCTGCATTCAGTTTGGGAATGCATAATGAGTGTCCTTTGTGCACGACTCGACTTAATTCAACTTCAGTCGCCTCCAACTCCAACGGCAGGGCAGACTGTACTTCATTTGTGTTGTGTTCGGGAATGTTGTGGTGGAATTGCAAGGGATAAGATTATGGATGTGATTTGTTGTTGTGGTCAAGAACGCTAGGAATTTGAGTCAAAAGAAAAGCAATGCCAAAATCAAACGCGTCGACAAAAAGAGGAATTTTAATTAGAGCTGGCTTTGGAATGGGTGAATGCATGTTGTTTGTGTTTTCCACTAAAATGAAATTATTTAAGTGATTTCAATGGGGGGTAGAAACGAGCCTCCAAGCCTTTCGCATCTAAATCTTTGGAATATCTTAAGCAAAGCAAAGCATTTTGCGATAAAATATTCTGCCAGTTATTATTGTTATTTCCAACACTTATCCTATTCACACCATGGTGCAAAACCGGAAAAATCTTTCGTTGTTTTCCTTTGCGGTCCGATAGCCAACGCTTCGCATTGAGGTTCGGTTCGTAAAACCAGGTTTTCACAAGAATGAACTATTGGTTTGCCACATTCTTCACAATTTTAATTGAAACAAAAGTTATATTTAAAATAAAAAATATGAATTTTTTAAAGGAGTAATCGGATATCTGTCCATAGACTAAGATAATAAAAATTTTATATAAACATACTTTATTAAAAGTCAAGTTGGTTATACAAAATGGACTGTCTAGCTCGAACTGGCTTGGTTCAAAACTGACTGCACTAAATACAATTTTGAAATAGCTCCATTCTGACTTTTGGCCCCCGTATTTATTTATTTTAATTATGCTGTAAAATTAAATTCTGCTGATGTTGCTAACACTAAAGAGCCATCGTCATTTTTTAAGAATACTATGTGAAAGCCAGATAAATATTTAAATGTGAGTAAAGCAAAGTACAATAATTTTGTTGATGAATTTGAGATGGGTGAGCTGAAACAGGCCAGTTAAATTATCAGGGGAAAAGGAGAGTGAAAAGCAGGGCACAGATATGGCAGAAGGTTTGGCGGTGCATGGCGAATCCCCAATATTTCGTCTCCATCCGACGCTAAAAGTTGTATGTCTGTGGTCCTTAGTAAAAACACTCGCGAGTCGAACTCTCGCCTCCAAAGGTCCAACAATTTGTCAATTTGGCTTGAATGCAGAGCTGCCATCTCACTTGACTATACTATAAACACATACATATATCACTATCTTTATATGTGCATCGTGATCTCTGCGGCTTCTACCTCCATGCGAGGTTCCCACGTTGCCTTTTGCAACGTCATTTGATGCAGTGCAGTGGCATAAAAACCACGCAATTTGCTACACTTTTAACACTTGCACGGCTCAATGAAGTGCAACAGCAACAGCAACCGCACACCCAACACCCAACGCCCGAATCCACAGTTTCCTGCCTTTCCACGACGCCACCTGCCCCCCATCTGAGTACATGCCGCAGCAAAGCCCAAGTCAAAGGAAAGCGTAAAAGCCCCAAAGCGAAAAAAAATGAATTAAGCAAAAAGTTAAAAACAAAACGGAAACAGAATCTGAAAATGCTTTGGAAGCTAGCTTTTGCAGCAGCTGCAGCTACTTGTTGTTGCTGTTGGTTTTGTTGTTGTTGTTGTTGTTGCATTCAAACTAACGCAGCCGCATGATTTTGCGGTCTAGGCCCCAACACCCCAGCCGGGCGTGGCCCTCACCCTCCTCACCCCCTATCCTACCTGCTCTTAAGCACTCGCTACTCTGCATGCTCTCAGTGTAATCGAATCTGTGCTTTCATTGCCTGTCCCCCAACCCCCCAACCCAGCAACCGCCCGACCCCCTGTTTTGGCCCTTTTTCTGGCCGCCTTTATTTGCCTGGCTTTTCATTCGCAGTCATCGCTACGCTTTCGCGCGCCCATTGCCAGTGGCTACGTGCCGCAGTTTTTAACTGCCTTTTAGCTCAGGCAATCTAGCTGGCTCTCTGCGCCCCCTCGCCTCCTACACCCCCTCGCCCACTCGCCTGTCCGGCTTACTGACCAAGCTGACCACACGCAATTCAAATGGCTTCAAATTGCAGAGCGCACGTTGAAAGCGCTGCAAAACAGCTGCCACAAAGTGGCGCCCCTGGAATCCACACTCACCCCCCACACACACACACACACACTCTGGCAGCACCTTAATCCCCTGGCATAAAGTGTTTTTGTTAAAAGAGGCCATCAATTTGTCGCCCATTAAAAATGGGCATGGCAAATTATAAACTAACCAAAATTCCAATTGGAAGTAATTAACGCCTTTTGCATGTGTGTGTTTGTGTGTGTGTTTGTTTGTGAGTGCGTGTTGAGGTCGAGCAGGTCGGACAGGCGACAAATCGCTGCAACTTATTAACAAACAACAACAACACGCAACTATGGCCAACAGCAGCCACAAAAAATAAAGAGACAACTGCGAGTGGTCGAATATGAAATACCCTTATAGAAATATATCATAGTCAGACAATGTAAATAATATTCAAAATAAATCTGGAAACTTAAGAGTCTGCTTAACAGATTTTTCTGAACCAAAATTTATTTTAATATAAACTCAATTTTCGAGCGATTATTTAAGTTTGCGCAATACGATAAAGTGCTGACATTTGGCCAACAACAACTGCACCAAAATAAAACGTTTAACTAATTAACGTTACATATGTAGTGATAAGTCCATAATGCCCTGCAGCAAGTGTATGCAAAGGCCATCAAATGCTGCCTGCCTGGGTTGCCCCCCAAATGAATTTGTTGTTGTCGGCACCCTGCTGTTTAGAACGAAAGCTGGAATGTGTGGCTAAGGGGGGCTATGGGAGGAGTAGGGCAGCTGTTCACAGTAGCACACACATAACACACACGCACACACACACACACACACACACTTGGCCCGCTGAAGAAGAGACATAAAATGTTAAGCACATTTGGGCTGCTATTTCACAGTCTGCGGATGCGAGCGCCGCCTTGCACACCTCAAACAGCACTCATCTATTTTTCTTCATTAACTTACACACACACAAACATATGCATACACACACATACACACACACACTCATACTCGGCACGACAAACGCTTTAATAGTTTTTCCGTGCCTTTAATTTATGTGAATTTGAAAACATTTTGTGGCCAAGCATGGAGCGAAGTGTTAGGCGGAGTCGGCTGTAAGTGCTGTGGTGTAGGGAACGGTGTGTGTGTGTGGGGGGTGTACAGGCAGCTCAACATGCTAAACGAGCTGCACACCAACAATGCTGCATTCGATTTGTACGGCCTCCCGCTTCCCCTTTTCCCACAATATCTTCGATTGGTATGAAAATTGCTTTTAAATTAAGTTTTTTGCAGCAGCTAAAAATTATGCCCAAACTAGCCAGCACAATTCTCTACTTGTAGAGTATTTTGGCGTGGTGCAATTGTGTATCCAAAAGTGTTGCATAGACTATTTAGTATTTGGTTTTTCCAGTCGCACATTTCAAGAGCTGTAGCTGTAGAAATTAGGTTTCTTAAATTGATAATAATAATATTTAAGGAAATATATATTTAAAAACCATATATATTTTAAACCAGAAGAGTTATTATTTTTTTTACATTCACAGTTTGAAAGTCACTGTTCAATAATCACAACTGTCACCAAATTCTCGAGAAATGATATGCCAGAAATATGAATGCCAAAAAATCATTAGCCGCATAAACTATTTATAGAAGGTTTTCTTTGAACGAAGCGTATGGCGTAGTCGAGAGACTTCAATTGCAACAATTGAGGTTTTTTTTTTGTTTATGCCAACGTAATCACAGTTGCCATAGTTGTTGTTGTTGTTGATGTTTGGCTATCGGCATAGCACAAAGTAACATCTACGCTGGCAATTAAAAAGCCGCTGCTTGTTCTTAGCCTCTAAGTATAGTGTGTGGGCGGGGCAGGAGTTTGTGGGGGAGGCAGATTGTGGCGAGGCCTTGAGATACGGATAGTAGTACCTAGGCCACAATACTGAAATTGGTAAATCTCGCATTTGTGTGCACATTTGGCTTTGACCAACTGCCTGGGACTGTTTGGTTAACTGCAGTTGGGCTGCAACCACAAATGCCTTTTTATGCGCCACACATTGCAGCGACGGCGTCGAGAACCAACAACAACAACAAGGGCAGCAATTACGACCAGAGATCAACTAGAGGCACTAAAGGAAGCCCGTTGATGGGGGTGGCTGGGACTGCGGCAGGGGATGAACTGAAACTGGTGCACGATGACTTCAACATAAGTCAACACTAATTGCAATTTGCAGCTAAGCACACACACACACCCAAGCACACAATCCTATGAGAGGAGAAGTACACGGCATAAGTAAAAGGATAGCGCACAATAAAACAAAAGCAACACGAAAACAAGTAAGAGCGTTGCTATCGGGCGTAGCCGACTGCGTAATGCTCGTTAACAGTTTAATAACAGCTTAAAACAGTGAATCTTTAGAGAAGATCATCCGGAAACAGTCTGCTAAAGTTGGTCACTCTAGCTCTAAAACTGTGGGAGATATTGATTTTCGCGGCTTTACCCGCCCCCAAGTGTGCGTGCCAAAGAATTTTTTTATTGCTCTTTAGAGGAAGTCATCAGTAATTTGTCTACAAAATTTGGTGTATCTAGCTTTGAAATTGAGGGAGATATACAGATTATTTCGAATAGCCACGCCCCCAGTGAGTTCAGCCAAAGAATTTTCACACTTTATCTGACGCGGGTATACACGAGTACATACTTAAAGTTTCCAGCCTCTTGCTTCAATAGCGGCGGAACAAATGTCGTTCATACGGACAGATGGACAATGCACAAACCCAATATACTCTTTTCACTTTGTGAACGAATATAACAACTGCAATCCGTGTGCACATGTGCGTGTCTTTGTGTGTGTAGGTTGTTGTTGTTCTTGTTGTCGGTTGTTGGATCTTGGTTGTTGCTGTGGCGGCGGCGGCGTTTGCATAGATTTTAGATGCCATGAATGAAACGAGTGAGTGTAACAAACAGTGTGTGTGTGTGTGTGTGTGTGTGTGAGATAGAGAGACAGAGAGTGCATAAGCAAGACACATTGCAATTTAATTTGCACAGCTCAATGCAAACAGACAAAAAATATGGAACACCCTTGTGACAAAGATTAAATACTCTTTTAAATCTGTCATAAAATATATTGGACAAATTATGTTGAAAACTTTATATAAGTATTTTTTGTTGCAACCACATCGTTTAGTAATGAGATTTTAGCAATTTTGACATTAACTGAACTAAGTAAATATTAAATATACATTAAATCAACACAACACTCAAGAGCATGGAACGGATTTTGATTGATATTGAATGGGCCTTATCAGGTACAATATTTTATGCCTGTATTCTAAAACATTTTCAATATGAACGTGAAACCTAAATCGAATGTACTTACAAAAGAGTTTTCTTTTGGGTGTAAATATACGTGTAAATGAAATCTGTACACTATCGGAAATAATAATACAATAATATGTAAAATACCAGCTTCCATAACGTGACCATACCTGCAATTGCAATAGAAGTTTGACCGCATTTGAATAGCCTTGAGAGTGAATATGCTGAAGAATATGAACGCGCTTCGTGAGTTTAAATATTCTCCTAAAAAGAAATTTACTTATAAACATAATTACAAAATATAAGAATAAATGTATGTTTATGTGAATATTCAATTTATGAACAAGTATGAATATAATTAAAAATTAGCACTTTATAGCTGCTCTGAGTTTGCCAAGCAGTTCGAATGCCTATATGAATATAGAAAGGTGCATGATCAGCATCTTCCATAAGCTGCCTAACAGTGTTCCCAACTCAGGCGCCGTCCAGCTGCACTTGCAACTGCCACGGGGCATGGCCGCAGCATAGACACAAGAAGGTGGAAAACAACAAACTAACAAAATAAAAAATGTAAGCAAAGAAAAGTGTGTAAAACAAAACACTCAAAACGATGCAAAACAAAACAAACAGCAGCAGACACAAAAATATGAAAACGAGATGCTTGAAAAACAAACAAAACTGAGAGAAAAGTCTTACTGAGTAGGGCAAAGTAAAACAAATATTTTTATTAAATGTGCTCGATAAATACACAAAGCGCGCAACCTGGGGGCGTGGCATGGTCCACCAAGCCATATAGTAGAGCGTATGCAAATTCGTATATGCAAATTGCCGTGTGTTAAATCTAATTTGGCCATGAAGCAAAACTAATAAATTAGCCAGAAGAACTAAAAGATGCCAACAAATGACGCTCAAGTGTTATTGCGCAATGCCTTTGTTGTGGCAAAAACAACAACAACAACAACAACATTTGGTCAAAAGAATAAAATTACAATTTGAATTTAACAAGAAAGCATTTGGCAACTAATTGGAGCAACCTCCAACGACAACATCAGCAACAACAACAACGAGTCCCCAAAAAAGTGCCCAAAAAAGGCGAAAACGCTTTGAAGTTTGCTGCCTGGCCATAACCGAAAACTGGACCAGGGGCAGGGGCTAAGCAGGCGAAGGGGATGGCTGCTCTCGCAGTCTGTGCCACAGCTGTTGTCGGACAAATTATAAAGCCAAAAGAGCCATAAAACATGACTAAGTAGACGACTGCGGTGACTTCCCCCACATACCACACGGAATCGGAGACCAGCGAAACGCGTGAATGTCCAGCCACAGATTCGCGTGGGGGCCAACTTTGGGCTGCCTTTACTTGGTTGTGGTGTTGTTGTTGTTGTTAAGCGGCTTGCGGTCAGCAGCGCAGACAAGATCGAAAAGCCAAAAAAAGAAAACAAGTTCGCAGCCTCTAGTTGAGTGCGATCGACTTGAATATACCCTGTATTTGGATGTTGGAATACAAGCATTGTTTTTAAAACCTTCGTGTCTTATTTTAAAAACAAAAATTTCTATATACGCTATGAATAAACATTTTATAAACATGGCAAAACTTTCGATATATCAAAAACAAATTATTTCCCTTAGGGAAGCTTTCAAGAGTTTGTTTTGTTTCATTTTCATTTTATTTGTAACAAAGAGATTTTGTTATAAAATATAAATGGGTACACTTAAATTTTTCCAAGTTAAATGCAATAAAAATAAAAGTATTTCGAAGTTACTTAATTTTGACTATATCTATTGCAAATTTAATTTCCTATAGGATAATTTATATCTTATCTACATATAATCCAATACAAATATCCCATGTTATAATTTGATTTGCCTAGTTTTTACGATACAATGTTGATCAATAGTAACGAAACATTAATCTATCTTCTGAGGTCGCAGATGATTACTTTTTACCCGAAGCACTCATCCTCATACGCATTACTGCCCTGTTGGACTTTTACAGGGTATGAACAAAAATCCCCTTGCTCAGAACAAACTAAACAACAACAAGAAAAACATCAGCTCAACAAAAGTCAAAAGCAGCAATGAAGAAAAGAAGCAAAACATAACCAACAGTTGCCGGCGTAAGAGGAGTAGCCGAAAAAGGGGCGTGGCAAATGCCACTGCCAACGCCGCTGTCGTGATGCGGCGCAGTTGGCGCAAAATGCTTGCGCAAATTAAATAGTAATTGCTTGAGAAAGTCAGAAACAGAAATATGCAGCAGAAGCAACACCGATTTGAGGGGCACTGAGGAGATGTGGCATGTGGCAAGCAAGTTGCCAGCTAAAAGGCAAAAAGTCATCAGCGCATTGTTTTGTGGTAATCGCCAAGTGAGAAGACGCTGAACAAGAGGAAGAGTTGAACAGTTCTTGGTCAACTGTTGTTGTCAGCTCGGATACTTTCGGGTACTCGACAGCGTATGCATGTGAATAAAGTGAATAACTGCTCAAAACGAGTAGTTCAAACGAAAACTTCTTGCGGAGTGATGCGGCGAACAATGCAAACTAATTAACTGGGCTTAAAGCACACAATATTTCTGGAAATTCAAAATATTTAATATTTAATTATTTATCAGTGCCTCAGACAATAGCCAACTAATTGACGAGTTCATTAACTTCCATATGAAAATGTTAACACATACGCAGGCATACACGCACACAACAAAAGGTCAGCAATTTAATTTTAAACTGTTGCTAATAACTTTTACCAGGCGCTTGGCCGATAAACTAATGAAGGCTTAAATGATGTATCGCTGCGGCCATTTATTGAGTGCATGACAACTAATGAGTTCCGCCCAGCAGCAGCAGCGGGGGGGTTGGGGCAGGGCAATAAAATGCAGCTAATTAAAATTTGTAAAAAACAACAACAACAACAACCACACACACACACACAGACACAACAGGCGCGGAGTGAAGTGTTAAATATTTAACACAATATGTAAATGCAATTTTCGAGCAGTTCGGCATCAGTTTTCTGGCCTGTTAATAATATTCCAACATTATTTATGACCACAAAAGGCAGCAGCAGCCGCAGAAATAAAACACCAGCAATAAAAATAATATAAATATTTAAAAAAAAAACAATACTAATTAAAAATAAAATAAGGGTGATCTAGTTGACCGTGTTCGACTGGGATGATATCCTGTACCGTGTTTGGAGTTGTCCTAAAAAGCATTCGAACATTTAACGAATGCAATTCCAAATCCAAGTATGAGCATAATAAAATTTATAAAATTTTGCTCTTGAGTTTTAAGAAGATTTTTGGAATTAAAGAGGTTCTTGAAGTAATAATTTAGTTATTCAGTGACGATATGTATGTTCACCTTGTCAGGTTTTGTTGTTTATTTAAGCACAACATTCTTTTACTTTGTGCTGCGTGCAAATTTAAAGTCGCTAAGATCGAGATAGACAGACGGACGCGGCTCACAAATATATGTACATTATTTTTTTAGAGATTTCTGGCACATATTTGCACAACTACCCTTTTTCCAAATTATTATTGGGTATATTGCATAAAATGGGGAAAAGCCATAAACAATAAAATGCACTAATAAAATCTCACGCATTTTTGACATCATTAAAATGTTTAACAGCTGATTTGTTTCTGTTTCTGTTGTTGCTGTAGCTGCAACAAATTACGCAACATTAATAAATTCCCACACACACATTTAATTGTTTTGCATATTCATATTTAAAAAAAAAAAATGAATATTAAAATCATGTATGAAAACATTTATAGAAATACTTAAATTAAAAGCAAATGTTTTGTGTTCGCTTTTAATTGTGCGCTCGATTTCTTTCATTTTAATTTTATTTTTGCAACCATTTTGCGCATTTGTTGCTAAAATTATTGGCCAGCCCCTAATTGTCGACTTTTGTTTTATATTTTCCATCAAATTGTATGCAAATTGACTGACAATGTGAGAAATATTTCGACATAAAACCGAAGGCCTCAATGCCAATACGTGGTAGGATTTACATTTTTATTTCCAGTTCTGCATAATTTGTATTTTATTTATTGAAGACAGGACTCCGAATTCAATTTTGCTATTAAACAAACAGAGTTAAATGTAAAGTTTAAAGCTATCTGAATTTGTTTTCAAGATTGTGAATAGATTTTGTGAGAATGGTTTTATTGCATGACTTAATATTTTATTTTATACCTTATATTATACGCTGAATTGAACTTATAGTTCCCAAAAACAAACTCTTACAATCAACGCTACTTAGCACTTTACAGTTTTCCACCCATTTCCCGCCTATAAAAGTCGATTTTTTGAACTCATATCGCCTAATTGGTTGTGTGGTAGTTTCAAAAGAACGTGACATATAAAATTGAATCTTTTTCGTTGCGAATTATTATTCGAACGAAAGCTTAAATATATAAATTGGAAGACAGGGACTATTGTACAACACTTTGCCATTTACTATTTGTATTTATTTCTAATTGCCGTATATGCAAAATGTTTTGAGCTCATTACTTGGCATTTATAATTGAACAAGCTAACTGAATGCCTGCCAAAACAAAATGATTCTGTCTAATTGGCAGTACGCAGTGCTGGGTAATGAATAATAATAACAAGGAATGCCCACAATCACAAACACAAAGTAAAACAAATGGAGAATGCTTTTGTGCCATTCAAGCGATATTGACTTGTGTAAACGGCAAATATGTTCGCTGAAATATGTGACTTGCCAGCTCGTTTAGTTCACACAGCAAGTGTGAAGCCTGCCTCTGGGACAATTCTATCAATTGCCCAATGATGCCATTAACATTAAAGCGCTTAAAATTCGCTTTGATGAGCATTACATTTAAGTCTCGTTGTGGAAAAGCCACACATTAACTGCAGCAGCAGCAACAGCAGCAGCAGCAGCAACAGCAGCAGCAGCAGCAGCAATTTGCAGCAGAGCTGCTGCTGTCACTGATTGGCAGCTTGTGCTTTTGGCACGACTGAAATTTATATGCGATAATTAAATCGAATGCACTTTTAAGCTGCGCACAAAATGTGTGTGCAATTAATTTAAGCGTCTTCTTAATTATGTTCATTTTTCAAACAGCGAGCATGTGTAACGCCGCGTATACGTGATATTTTTTGCTGCGAAAATAGAAACGAACTACGAAGCAGTCCTTAGATGAGTCATGGTTACTTAATTGCAAGCATGCAGCGTAAATTTCAGTCTACGCTAACACAATGAACAATAAATACACTTATGTGATTGCCCAATTATCAAGTCTTGTGAAGATTGGAAAATCCTCGAGGAGAGATATAAACGTAGATCGAGCACTGGAAAGCGTCCTCATTTTCGTAATGCTAATAAAGCAAGTTTCTTATAGTATTCCGAGAGAATCCCCTAAGACTAGAATAATACGAATGAATATATTCTCGAGTGTTTCACAGTTGATCCATGGTCTAGACTACAACAGCAGTCAAATAATCTGCCTTAGACTTGATAGCAGCCGAACTTCGACAGATCAATAGATGATTATTGGAGTAGTCCCACAGTGAACTGTCGTGTCTACCCTTATAACAATATAAATACACAGTTCACAATGCCAGCATAATAAGGACATTCCCTAGTCGAGGCAGCTCAATCGCAATCTCCACTCGCAATCTCCATTGCCAGCGTTGACAATTGAAATTCATATTGTAAATGCGAGTGCGTCCGATGAATTGATGCAGAAATTCATTTACATTTGAGCTGGCAGCAGCAGCAGATGACATCAATAGCCGCGCTTTGATTACAGTTCAGTTTCAATTCCCACCCGCCGGCCAAAACAAAGCAAATGAAATTGCGGTTGGGAACAAAAAAAAATCAACCGAAAAAAGAAACCAACTGATAAAAAGATTCAAGCCAAAAAAAAAAAAAACCGAAAGAAAAAAATCATCAACAGGGCGTACTGTTGTTGTCCACGAGTCCGCCGGAAATGAATAAATTATTTTTCAAAATTAAATATTTGAAATGGCAAAGTTAACATAAAAAGCGAATTATGGGAGCGGACGGACCAAGAAGGACGGCGGCGCCCAGCGGCGGATGTGGCGACCGTTAAAACACTCGCAATGAACTGTCGGAAACATGAGGAAGATGATGAGCTGACAGGCGGAGGCGGAGCCGGAGCCGGAGCTAAGGCTGGAGCCGGACTCGGACTCGGTGCAGACAGCCAGCAGCTCGATATTAATTTTATGCAAAGTGTGCAGCATTCGAAAGATGTCCCGAAGTGGAAGCAAAGGCGCAGCCAGCCCAAGCAGCCAGCGAGCTGGACATAATGCGAATTCGCGCAGGTCAAGCTGAAGATTTTGGAGCGCTGTGGGCGGAGTTAGGACGGGCGATGAGGAATGGCCATAGGCATAGAAATAGGCAGAGGCAGAGGCGGAGGAGAGGAGCATACGCTGCACCCGTAGGCGCAACGCGAGGCAATGTCAACAAGCAAGTTGCAACAGAGCGAGTGCCTCAGCAGCAGCAACAACAACTTGAGGTCGTGTGACAAGTACGTGCAAATGATACTACAGCGCACAATGTACTTGACTTTGTTGGCAATGCTGCTGCTGGCGCTGCAAGCTGGCAATGTTGCTGCGGTGCGTTGTATTTATTACACGTTCAATGACAGCAGCAACAGCAACAGCGGCAGCGGCAGCAACAACAACGACAGCAGCCGACGTCAAGGATGCGCCTGTTAGGTTGGGGCTATTGTTTATACCCCCAGCTTAAAGCTGTTTACCTTTAGCTGCGTTTTTGAGGCCAAAGGCCAAGGCAACCAGTAAGCAGCAACCAGCAACCAGCAACCAGCAACAAACAACATACAACCGACAACAAACAAACATACAACCTACAATGTGCCCAGCATTCTCGGGCACGCGCGTTTTGTATTTGCCTGTGCATTTCCGGCTGTGGTTGTGACTATGACTGAGTCTCAGTCTGGGACTCAAGCTGAAACTGAAACTGGAGCTGTAGCTGGAGCTGGAGTGGAAGAGGAAGCAGCCGCCTTGTTTCTAGCTCTGTATCGGCATGCGGCAGCAACAACAACAACAACAATAATTGGAAGGCGCGCACATTTTTATGCGCTTTAATGAAAATCCTCTTATGTTGCCTGCTGACTGCAAAACGAATAACGAGTGTTGAATAAAGCTCGGCGAATATGAATAAATGGGGATTTGGCGAAAAGTCACGAACGCAGACAGGAAATTGTGACTTAGTGTTGTATAGTAATTTTCCAACACTGTCTGCAAGTCGGTTCAATGCATCCACGAAGCATGCTTGTGACTTAATGTCACTGGCAATTTTATTCTATATATAATGTAATAATATTGGAACATGAAAATACTGATTTGGAATTTAAATGAATATGCTATGATTTTTGGGCAACTTTAAAGCACTGGCTTTTAATTTATATCTATATGATATGCCTTTTGTTACTTTAAAACACTATTTAGGAATATAAATTTTTTGTTTTTGCAATTGGACAGCACTGACTTCGAATTGAAATTTAAAATAATTTAGCCTGAAACTACTTTTTAACAGACAGAATTAAATGTATTTGCTGTAATTTTGTACAACTTTACAACACTTAAGGAATTTAACTATGTACATGCTTTGGTTTTAATTGCAACTTTTTTTTTCATTTAATCTATATAATTTGCACATTTCCAACATTGATTAAGAATTTAAGTCTAAAAGCCACATTTTTTTAAGAATAATAATAATAATAATAAAGTTATAATTTGTATCTTATTGAAAAAAATGCTCCCAGTGATATTTGTTGACAACAATACTGAGTAAAAATATTTATCTTATTGAAAAAATATCCTTCCAATGATATTTGGTATATAATGGACGACTATGTACAAAAATCGTTACAAACATGTATCAAATTGTTATCTTCCCAGTTGTGTTAAACATACATAAAGTATTTCATTGAATTACTAGTAAGATAAATTATGAACAGTTTCAATTAGGACAGTTTATTTCTCTAGAATGTAAGGTCTATGCAGCTTTAACTCGAAACATTTAATATAGAAAGCTGTCAGATATGAAATTCTGAACACCCTCTTTGTAGCCTCTTTTTGTAGCACATCAGTCTCTGCTCTGTGGGATTTGGCTTACATTTAAGTCTATCTAAACTGTGAGTGACTCTCAGAGTCACAGTTTAGCCACGTGACTGCTCATCACTGGCAGGCGAGACGGCAGCAGCTTTGTGCCAAGTTTTGTTTAAAGTTTACTTGGGTTTGCATGCGACAACGGCAACGGCAACGGGGCAACATCAAGCATCAAGGCATCAGCAGCAGACAGCAGCAAGAAAAACAATAACAATAACAACAACAACAACAACAACAACAAATAACAGCAACAGCATCTACAACAACAATACATGGGACAACTGAAGAGTTGTCGACGCTTGACGACGTCGTTGCGGCTGTGACTGCGGCTGAGATGCTGCGACGCGTTGCGACGGCGACGACGACGGTGACGACGACGACGTCAGCGGCGACAGAGACGTTGTCTATTTACCTTTGAGTTAGTTAAACTCAACGCCGACCGTCTGCGCTGTGGCTGCGTGTATATTTTACTAATTTAGATTAACCTGCAGCGAAAAAAACAAGAGAAAGAAAAGCAGAAAAGGAAAATTCTATCGCATTGCACACATGAGCACGTACGTGGCAGGGCCGAGCCGGGCGTGTGGCAAGCAGGGAGGCAACCAGTTGGCTGTCTGGCTGGCAATTTAAGATTATGAACCACACGCAGACACAAAAAGAGTGCGGTTTGGGGGGTCTCTCCCTCAGCAAGCCTAGAGTCCAGATTCAAGTCTAGGCCTGGCCATATGCTCACTGCCAACTGCCAACTGCCAGCTGGCAACTGGCAACTGGCTACTGGCTACTGGCGACTGCTGACAGTTGTCGGGTTTTTGGTTACCTTCGCTCTGGCATTTGGCCAGCTCTGATGGAATCCGAGCCAGTCTGGACAACTGCAGGTGCAGGTGCTGTTTTACCATTTTGCCTGGGAGGTCTAGCCGGGTCTGGCTTGGTCTGCTCGCTCTTGATTGCTTGCCAGCAAATTGTAATTGTGGGAATTAGCAGTCCGGGCAGTCGCCTTGGCTGGCGCACCTCCTTCCGTTCCGATCCGTTCCGTTCCGTTCCTTTTTGTGCCGTGCCGTTCCGCCCCGCCACGCCCTTCAGTCTTGCCGCTGAGCAACTTCATTGCATATTGTAATTGAAAAGTTTAATCAAATTATAAGCTAAAATTTCATGTAATTGCAATTGAGTTGAGAGAGCGTGTTTCTGCAGCGCTCGCCAGCTTGGCAACACCCACCGACGTGCCTGGGTCAGGGCGGTGGCAGCGGTGGGCGTGGCCATGTCGCTTCGTTGTGTGTGGTCAATAAATATGCATGAGGCACAGCCATTTCTGCTGGGTGTGGTTGACTAGTGAGCTCATTAGCTGTGTGCTTCGATATGCTATCGATAGCTAAATGGCTGAAATTAGTCATGCAACATTCGCAACATTGACATTGATAAGTCTTGCAGCTAACGGTTAGCCAATCAACTGTTAAACACACGTGTGTTATGTATTTGAATAGTTTAACTAAACCTTTTACCGTTTATTAGGTTGTATATCGATATGCAAGCCCGATAACTTATCGCAAAGCATGTCTGCTGTGGCTCCTCGCCGACTCTCAACTCATTAGCACAGAAACAAGTAACAACCCACGTTGACAATGTTGCACACACACACACACACACACACACACACACACAATAGTTTCACCCCTCCTCTTGCTGTTGCCTTTGACAATTTATGCGCTCCACATATGCAACTCCTGGCTGTCTGTCCGTCCAACTGACTGACAACTGAAAGTGAGATTGCAATGCCAAGCGCCAGCTGTGCACCTGGCCCCTGTCCGTGCTCCCTCCGCCCCTTCCCTCCCCTGGCCATGGCACTCAGTTGCCCTGCGGCAGTTCAACAACGTCGGTGGCAGCAAGTTGACTTTGTTGTCCGCCTTGTCTTGTTGTGTGTTTTGATCTGTTCCGAGTTCTCAGCTGAGTTCTCCTCCCAGTGCTCAGCTGCCAGTGTTCAGTTATGAAACATTAAACACTTTGCATGCTCGCCAAGGGGCCGATGCGGGGCCAGTGCGAGGCTGTGTGTTACAGGGGCGTGGCATGCGAGGGCAAAATGCCGGCACAAATCATTAGCAGACATTAATTTTGCTGCCGAAGCGAGACATGGCCAGGGGACGGAGTGTGGGGGCGGGCGGCTGGGAAGGCATGGCAAGAGTTGCCGTCTCGTAGTTTTTGCCTCTGGGGCACATTGTTATCGCTGGCACACATCAGACTCTGCTGCTGCTGTTGGTGCTGCTGCTGTTGCGGCGGCGGCGTCAACACGCACACAAAATGTTTGCCGACATCTTAGATTGCCAAAACGTAGCCAGCGGGTTACACAGTCGCCGCGCAGAGGGACACACGAGGCGGCCGGGGGGACTAGCAAACGTTGTTAATTGTTATCTATGTAACTGCTGCGTTGTCCTTCGTTGTGTGTGCGCATTGTTGAACGCCCACACAACATCAGCAGCAGCAGCATCAGCAACAGCAGCAGCAGCAGCAGTAGCTAACGGTCTGTGGCGGCAGTCAGCGGCTCATAAACGCAGCCGTTTCCGCACAGTGGTAAAAAATTTATTTTAACATATATTATCATCTTTCATACAAAGTAATCGATATGTATCGATCGATTGTTATTGAACTGTATTGTGCTGATATAATTAATCATGTAACGTTATCTAAAAATGGTTCAATCCCTTATCATTTTCATTTCAAAACAAAACTATGTCTTTTTAATAATTCGATTGTCAAAGCTATCGATATACATAGATGAAATATCGGTTAATGATTTTGGCATTACATTTATGCAGCTCTATTGAAGCTTTATAAATTTCGAAACCGTTGTATTATTATCGATAAATTACAATACTAACAGTCAAATCAGATACAAAATTATCAGTGCAATTAAATTACAGTTTAAATTAAGAATATTTGTTTTCTACTGCCTTAAATTGTTATCACGTGACTGCAGTTAGTCAGTCGGTTACAGCCTTCTATGCATCTACTGCAACAATACTTTGACAACAATCGATATTCGATAACAAATTAAAATTTCAAAAAGTTACAATTTCCGATCACATTTGTTATCGATCACACGTTTAATTGATACACAATCTTCTCCTCTGTTATTTGGAGCAGTCAATATTTGAATTGTTCCCATTGTGTCTGCTACAATATTTTTATTCAAGGGAGAAGTGTAGGGCGAAAAGAGACAAATCACAGTTCAGCTGCGAACGCTGCGTATACGTAACGTGGCTGCTGCTTGCGGCAACGGCAACGACAACGGCACTGGCAACTTATGGCAGCAGGTCGAGAGTCTGTCCTCGGCCAGGTCTGGCTCCCTGCCAGTCGCCGTCTGCTCTGCTCTGCGCGCCTTTTGAGTTAATTGCGTTTTGCTCAATTTAATATTGAATTTAATTAGGGGCGCATTTTTGCTCGGTAAGCAAGCGCTAGGTAGCAAAACAGCAGAGCACACGCTGTGCCCCACTGCCGCCGCCGCCGCCGCCGCGCCTCGTTTGCCCTATGCCATCTCGTTTAGCTATTTCGACTATGCGGCCAGTGGCAGCTGGAGGATTGGTTTGGTGAGGGGGGCTTTGTTGCTGCCACCCAAGACACATTAAAAGCTTTTAGGGCAAATGAGCAAATTAAATTTGATATGCGATGCGGCAAGCCCCCTGCTCCTGCCCCTGCCCCTGCCCCTGCCCCGTACCCTTACCTTGAAGCATCGGCATCCTATTTGAGCATCCTCTAACGCATAATCCCATAAAATTAATGCGTTTAATTGAAAGTGTTAAGCATTTTTGCCACTGGCGACAACAACAACAACAACGATTGCGGATTCATTGAGAAGTTTTTCATTGGCATTTGGATGAAGTCGAGTCGGATGCTTGAATTCCGTTCGGGGCGACAACGAAAAGTGTTGCAAAACAATTGACAAACTAATTGACAAATTGACGCTGCAAAGTAGGCAATGCGCGCATAGAAAACGTAAGCAAAGCTTGGCGGGAGGAGGAGGGACAGGTGGGGTGGGGGGCAGGACCAGGCGAGCGGGAGTGTTGCATTGCAATCAATTGCTCATTAAAATGCTGTAACGCAAATTGCGAAGCAGCAGCAGCAACACGAGAGTTAGAGGCACGGACAGGGGGAAAGGGGCAGGGGTGGGGGCGGGGGAGGTGGAAACCAAGCTAGTGGCAACTGGGTGCAGCACGTATGGGGCATAGCTGCTCTGGCAGGACTCGTTCGCCATGTTGCATGCCACAAAATCATCAACACGTTAATTGAATTGTTGACTGACACACACAGAGCACAGTCGAGGCAACAGTGGCAGGGACATTCGGGGGCAGGCGCAGGGGCAGTGGCAGGGGCAACAGCAGCGCTGACAGACAACGGGAGGCCAACGTGCGAATGCGGTGCACCACCTCGCGGGGCAGAGCGTGGTGCGTGGTGCGGGGCCAGCTCTTCGCTTAGTTGATGGGTATGCGTTTGCTTTCATGCTTCGCTTGGCTGCCGGCATGCAATGGCCAGCAACAGCAGCAACGGCAGCAGCAGCGGGGCAGGGGGGGGGGGGGGATCAGGTCAGCGCCAGTTGCAAAGCCTCTATTGCAAAATGGCTGCAAGTGGCAGCGGCAATGACTAACCAAGTGTGTGTGTGTGCTGTGTGTGTGCCTGTGTGTGTCTGGTAATTAATGAAATTGCAACGCATTTGAATTTTAATTAAAACAAAGCGCGCAAATTACGCACACATAGAGAGACAGAGGGAGAGCGAGGGAGAGAGGCTCTAATAGGTAGAGCTTAAATTAAATATACAGTTATCGATCATTTTGACAGTTATATCCTACATATTTCCTTCACAATGCTGGCACTACTGCTTATCTTTAAAGTTTCTGTCCTTTTTGAAACTTGGCACTTTAACTTGTCTAATTCAGATTGTAGAATGTAGGTTCGACTCTTCGCCTTCAACAATTCAACCCGTTTAGCAGAAGGATCACACTCGTCTTACACTTTGAGAGTTCCAATTTCAAAATAAGATTTAAAAAACATTTGTTCATTCAACATTCAAAGGTTCATTCGCACAGCGATCACATTTTTCTATTAATGTAAAAATAATCGATTATATAATCGGTAATCGAGCCGCACTTGAATCTCTTTTGCGACTAGTCGCTTTTCATGGGGTTTCAATCGTTGTCTGGTCTGGCGACTGCCCACTGGGAAATGGCAGCTGGGCGCTCTTCGGCGAGCCTTTTTAGCAACTAAATTGCTCGCTTCCGTTAAGTTGCCCAATGGGCACCGAACAGCGACAACAAGAGCAACAACAACATCGTCAACAACTACAACACCAGAGGGTAAACTTTTGCTACCTGTGAACCGTTGAGAGACAAAAGCTCAGCTCAGTCCAAGTGCCTGCCTATTATTAGTTAGTCTCTACAGAAACGTCTGCGTGTGTGTGTGTGTGTGTGTGTGTGTGTATTGAATGTGCCACAATGACCATGCCCCATGGGGCTGCTGAGTCGTCTGTAGGACTTTTACCGTATGCAGTCTGGTCCTGGCTCCGCTGCTCCTCTCACTGCTCCCGGCCTGGCTCAATGGGCAATTGCTTTTGTTTCGCTAGAACAAAAAACACATTTTCGCCTGCCAGTCGTCGGTCGGTAGCCAGTTGGTGGCTGACCAGAGAGTGCTTCACCAGCGGTGCCCCCTGCACCCCCGTCCCTTGGCTAGCAACCCGATTCCCTTGCCGTGTAATTGCGTTTGTGATATTAGCCTGAAGTACACTTGCTGATTTTTTCTCTCTCTTTTTGTCGTTCTTGTTTTATTTCATTTGTGTGTTGGGCCCATTGATGTTTTTGCCTCTGTTGCAGCTTTCAAGCACATGGCCGCCCTGAGCCCTCGATAGCCGCTCGCCACATACATATACCCTGGCCATGTTTAATTTGAATTGTTTTCATTTACAGTTGCCATTTATTCATTCATTGACTGAACGAGCAGCAGTTGATTGGTAAAAAGGCGAGCGAACGTTCGATGCGATTGCCAATGCAGATATTCAGATATATCCATTGAGGCCGGTTGGGAAAAGGGGGGCGACGTGGGGCCTATTTGGCATGCTTTTTAATATGATTTTTGAACAGCCTTTTGATATACATAAATTGAATTACATATATGTATGTTTGTCTATGTGTGTGATAGCGATTAAATCGAAATGTGGCAATTGTTCAGTTGTCGCTTAGATCCGAAATAAACGTACACTTGACAAAGACAATGGGCGCACTCGGTTCGGGAAACACACGAGGCCCGAACAGCTGGTGATGGTATCTTCGGGTACATCAAGTCCATTTCTTTTAAGCTGGCATCATTTGACTCTTGATCAGGTCTAATTTCAATATATTTCAAGTACATATTGTTATGGGTAATTGCCTTTAAGAATATGCATGTGATTTACGCTTACATTAAGCTCGGATTAACTGCAAGTCAGATCGTTATTGGAAATTGATAAGAAGAAATTCGTATTATTCAAGTTAATTGAGCATCTTTTGCTGCAGCAGCTGCGTGACTCACGCGTGTCACGCGGCGCCCACTTTGAACGGTTCAGCGGCGCAGCTGCGCAGCGGCGTCGGCGCCCACGTCAACGACGGTGACAAAATGTGAGAGCAACAACAGCTTTAAGAACAACCAGCTGCAGCATAAATCATAATTTGTCAGCTCGAAAATTTTGGTTGACGGGCGCTGCGGCTGTTTGATACTTGTTGTTGCGGCTGCTTTTATATATATATAAAAAAAAAAAACAAAACAAAAATAATAATGAAAAAAAAGTTCCAAAATTCGCTGCTGCTCTCCCTCTTGCTATCATTCTGCTTCTGCCCCCCACTTGTTGTTATTCGTTCTTTTTTAGCTGCTTTTTCATTAAAGTGTTTTTTGTTTTGTTATTTTTTCCTCTTTCAATTTAGCTGCGCCTGTTTACACTTTTGCCCCCCCCCCCTGCGCATTTGTTTTGTTGCCCGCATGGTGTGGCGCATTTTTCTTCATTTAATTTGCATTCTTCGCACACTTCTTTCAGTTAGCTGTCTGTCTTCCTACTCTCTGCTTTCCATTCCTTTATTTTCCTTTGCTTCGCTTCGCTTTGCTTTTGCTTTTGCTTTCCTTTCGCGCTGCTGTCGCTCTTTTTTAATTAGCCGAAAATGCGCTTAACAACAAATGACAACAGCAACAAAGAGAAATTATAATTTATATGCTGGCCCCACGAACTGGGTCAACGTGTCGTATGCGCAATGCGAGCATGCAATGCACCCCCCTCACAGCGACCCGCCCCCTGCCCCGCCCAGTCTTCTGAGCGTACACATGTGACCATAATTAGCTGCCAAACGCGCTTGACTTGCACGGCAAACACGCCGCTCACGCGTGACACAGTCCCGCGGCGACGTGTGAAACACTCACGCGTGACTGGCCACGCGTGACTCACGACTCGCGTTACTCTGGTGACATTTGCGTTTATACTCTGTGCTCACAGTAATAAAATGTATATTGGTTTCTGACAGAAAATTTGCTCTAAATTTAAGTTCGATCGTGATGGAATTTAAAAGCTTTTTTCCTTAAAATGTAAAAAATATTTTAGTAGAGTATTCTTGTATGTTGCTGGAATAAGAACAAGAATTTTTTAATTAAGCACAAAATAATTTGTGAAATAAGCTCAGGTATACTTATAGGAAGTAAAACGTTTCTTAAAATGTTTGAGTCTGAGCATTTTTGCCTCGCTGACTTGCGCCCAAATCGCCAAACTGCTGAAAGACTTTGAATGGGTTTTACTGCTGATATCCTAAAATCGCAAAACTTTATATCCTACAATTGTAGACACTGTTTGAGGGTCACCGACACAGTTTTAGAGTCTCCAAATATGCAGCATTTATTGTGACTGATTTCAAACAAAGAAGTCTTTAGCTCTCCATGATGAGTTTTGCAAGCGTTTTCCTGGCGTTTTTGCGCCACACACAACAAAGAAATGTTGGGCTAATGCATTTGCCAGCTGAACAACAAATCTGCCCGCTGGCATATTACCATTTACCGTAAAACGGTAAAGGCTTGACGCTTCAATTATTTGCCTGCTTGCACACACACACACACACACACACACACACTCACTCACAGAGAGAGAGAGAGAAAGCGAGAGATTGAGAGAGAGAGACAGTTAGACAGAGACATCGCCAGCGGCGATCGTTAAACTCAACAAGCGCTGCCAAATGTTGCTCCCAGACCCAGACATAAACCCAATTCCAGTGCAAGCTCAACAACTGGACAACGTCTGCCGTCCGTCCGTCTGCTGTCCATCCAGTTGTCCTGCCGTCCTGCTGTTCAAATGTCCTGCTGTCTGCTGTCTGCTGACTGGGGCTTACAGTTGACAACTGTGCACTTTCATGGCCTATGGCTGAATCATTGAATATCTTCCACTCTGGCAGCAGAGGCAACTGCTGTTTCTGCTGCTGTTGCTGTTGCTCTTGCTGCTGCAGCAGGTTGTCATTCGAAATCAGTAGACAACGCCCCCTGGCGTTCCATGCACGGAGGGAGGGAGGGAGGGAGGGTGGGGCAGCAACTTCGCATGCGATTTGCATTTGCTTGTGAATGTGAATACGTGCCTGTTGTTGTCTCCGCACCATTTTTCATGCTCATCAGCAGCAGCAGCAGCAACAACTACTGCAACTGCCATTGCCTCATGCTGTTACTCCAGCCTTCCCTTCCCTACCCCTAACCCGACCACTACCCCTCCCTAGCTGCCAGCCCCTCTGCAGTCACTTAACTCGAAATTCAAACACACTTTTGGGGCCAACGCTGATTGTGAAATCTTGTTTGTTTGCCGTTTCTACAATGGCCACGCCCCCACACTCAAAATGATAGACATGACCATTGTCCACTCGCATACGCCAGCTACCAGCTGCCCATCCCACCCCATCTCATTTTGAATGTGGAGCCCATTCGCATTCAGCTCGCCTTTGAACTTTTGCAAAAGTTTATTTGAAGATTTGTCCAGACACACGACGCAAATTGCTTCTTGGGCCGCAAAGCGAAACTCAATCAATTTGGCGTGACAGCTTCCGTTTCGATACGCTAGGTGGCGCACGCGATGCGATCGCGTGTCGATCCCAACGCCTCCAGACCCACAGAACTTACAGCTTACATGAACGTGCGTCGAATGGAAATGGAAACCAACATTGGGCGCGTCAAAACTAATTAAATAACCCGTTCGTTTGTTGCCGATCTGGTCGGGTCCGGGTCTGGGTCTGGGTCTGGGTCTGGTTTGGGTCTGGTCGGTTGCCCGGGCAGCCAGCTGAGATATGGTTTCTGGCTGCTCTCTGGCCATGTTCAGCTGTCCAAAGCAATTAATTTTCAATTATCTCTCAAAAACGTATACACAAAAGCCACAAATGCAAAGATGCACAGCGCCCGAGGGCAGGGCGGGGGCGTGCGAGAGAGCCCTTCAAATTGTAATCAAATGAAATACGTTTGATGCCAGACACCGACGCTGCCCCTGCCCCTGCCCCTGCCCTTCTGGCCCACGCTCTGCTCATAACTTTATGCGGTGTCAAAGTAAACAAAACAAAACAAAGCAACAAACAACAAAAAAAAAGCTACCGAATCAAGGAAAACGCGTCACGTCAAATTGGCCAATTAAAAGGCCCAAAATGTGTGGCCTTATGCCAGACCACGATAAAACGATTTTTATATGTATGAGAGAGTGGACAAATAAGGGAAACAGAGCCCCGACCACACCAGACCACATCAAAGCCAAGCTGGCCTAATGTGTAATTATAACATTTTTTCCGAAATCTATTTACTTGGCGTGTTTTGTATGCGTGTCTGAAGAGCCGATGTCAAGAGGCCCCAAACTCGCAATACAAAAGATGAAAACACATGAAGGTTGAAGTCCAGATGCTCTCACCCAGGTATATTCCTGATGAGTCTAGGCGACTGGACTATATATAGAGTACTAAACTTTAGATGTATTTTAATTTCAATTGATTTAGGACCTTTTTTTATTTATTAATATTTATTTATTTATTATTAACTTTATTGCAGTGTTGGTAACAATTCGCTTTAAGAGGCTTGCAATTTAAGACTTTAATTGTTTTAAAAATCCTAACTACTGATTTAATATTTTCATAATATATAAATATAGATATAGAACACTGTGTTTATAAAATAATTGTTTGTATTATTATTATTATTTTCAGTTTATATTTCTTTAAATTTGTAAAGTTCTTATAAATTTTTAATATTTCATAATAATACTTTCAAGCATTTAATTTCTTCGTGTATTTTTACATATTTTATGAAAGATGTTCTATTATTAGCTTTTGGCTTTTTTTGTTTTTGTTTTGTAAGAATCTCCTCTACGAGTCGCCAGTTGCATCAGATTGTTAAGTTACCCTGGCTCTAACATAGTGTATAAATATGAAAGTTTCCGCTAGACCATGCAAAACAAAAACAGACAGAAAAAAAAGATTCTTCACTTTCATCTGCTGCGGCAGACAAATGACGCAGACTGCTCCATCGACGCCTTAAAACAATGCAATTCAATTAAACGCAAATGCAAATGCAATTTCAATCGAGGCAACGCGACGATGCGTCGTCGAGCATTTTACAGGCTGTTGCCGGCTCGCATTTGACCGCAGCCACGGTTTGCCAAAGGTCGGCAAGGGCAACAGCTTGGCGACTGCCATATGCAACCAACTGCATATATATAGTATATATCTATATATCTCTGTCTATCTATATCTTGGGCTTTGGCTTTAGCTTCTTCCTTCTACTTCTACTTCTCCTTCTCCTTCCGCTGCTTCTCGATTTGCGCCTTCTCGTTGTCTGCGCCGTTTTGTCTGCCTCGATGTCATTTAAAAATAGTTTTGCGTATGCGGCTTGTGAAGGAGTGTGCAGGGCGTGCTGGGGCGGCGGAGGGGCTGAAAGATTCTCAGCTAAAAATATGACAGCAAAGGCTGCTAACCGGTTCACAATTTGACTCAAGTGCTGACCGCTGTCCGCCCCACGCCACCCCGCCCCACCACTTGCTGCATTGGTAAAGCGATTAACTTATTTGACTAGCAGGCAGCAGGCTCCCCAGCAGCAGCAGCAGCAGCAACAGCAACAGCAACAGCAATAGCAACTACAACAACATCATCATCTACGACGGCAGCAGGGGGAGGGGAGTGCTTTACTGTGGGCGCATCTTTTTCTTTTGGCTGCTGCTGCTGCTGTTTGCGTTGAGTCTTTTGCGTAAAGTGTAAATATTATTTCAAGATACTTAACCAATGTTGTCGTTGGCAATGTTGCCAGCTCTTCGAGCTGCTGAAATTCAGTTGGGGATTAGCTTGTTGCCGCCCCATGGCCCATTGTTGTTGCTGCTGTTGCTGTTGCTGTTGTGACGGGCGACAGGCGACAGCCAGCAGCAGCAACGTCCTTGTCCTTGTCGCCTTGTTTGACTTGTCAGCGCGTGAATGACTCACTGATAGATTGACTGACTGTTTGGCTGTTTGCTTGTTTATGTTGTCAAAGCAAACAGCAGCAGCAGCAGCAACAACAACAACAGCAACAACAACGGCAACAAGAGCTGTTGCCACTTGTACAATTGACAGCCAAACGGATATAAAAGTCTGACTGGCCAATTAATGAGCCTGCTAATGACGCTGAATGATTGCAGTTGCAGATGCTGCTGCTGCTGCTGCTGCTGCAGTTGCTGTTGCTGTTGCAACGCACAACTCCCTGATATTTAAAGGCCTCGTAAATGGCAAAAGGCAGCGAAAAAAGGCATCAACAACCTTCATCAGCATCTGCATCAGCGTCGGCATCGGCGTTGGCGGCTGCTTTCGCTGCTCTATCGCTTTGGCTATTAAACGACGTCATCAGCAGTGGCAACAACAAAAACGACAACAGCAACAACTGCAGGCAGACGGAAACTCATTAGCGAAACTGTGTCTTGGCAGCCGCGATCTCCTCCAGTCGCCGCATACGATGTGCGTCTTTGCCGCGCCTCCCCTCCCTCCCTCCTCTGTGTCACCTGGCAGCATCGTTATGAGGCATTTCAAATTTGTGGGCTGTTATCGATACTCTGACCAAGTTGGAGCAGCTACAAACAATCATTTACTTTGTGCAGCTGACCAGTGACCAGAAAGTCGGCATATACTGCTGGACAGCACTGTGTATTTGTATTATATTTGTATTTAGAGAGCACTAAAACTTAAAAAAGATATTATTTAAAATTCACCCAATGCCAAACTGACCTGTCTTAATAAAACAGTTTCTAAATCTTTAAAGTTTTTCTAAATAAATTATTTTTGGGTAACGATTTTTAAAGTACGAAATTTATCTAAGCTCAAGTATAATGCTCATTTTAGATCGATTCAATAAAATTTAAATAATACTCTTTTTCAAGTGAAAGGAAAACTTGATTTTTAGTTGTTAGCCGGATGGATCTCTTTTTCTGAATAGCTTAAAACATTTTAACATACATTCCTTGAGTATGGTTTTCCATGTTCAAATATGTTACAGTTCTTTAAAGTTTTCTACCTATGTGAACTATTTTTATACCCTCAACCCATTAAACATGGGTAAAAAGGGTATAATGGTTTTGTGCAAATGTACGTAACATTTGTATGAGACCTAGAGACACAAAATTTGGTTTGAATAAATATTTATATATACTTTAGCACTAGAAGAATCTTTGCATTAGGGTTCATCAAAATCGGTTAAGAAACACAGAAGTTATTAAAGAAAACGTGTGGTAAAATTTGACCAATTTGACAATCCAATTGGCAGCAAGTGCTGCAATAAGAGCTAGGGATTAAAGTTTAATTTTTTAAGTTCGTGTATTATTATTATGATAATAATTATTATTATCGATATTTATCGGTTTTTTATCCGGTTTTTTGAGCAAATCTCAGACACTATAAGAGCTAGAGCCACCAAATTTAGTTTAATATGTGTGTTAGGGATACGCAGATTGCAATTTGGATACCTACCTCCATTCACCCCCCATATAAAAAAAAACGCAAATCAAACTTGTTTTGGACAAGAAATGGAATTTCCTTTTCATAAACTCTCTTATTGCAAAATTCGTTAAAATAAGATAATTTATAAATTAAATCAGATTTAATTTAAAGCATAACGGATTATTGTGAGAAAGATCGTTTTTATTTTTACAAGCATTGAATAAAAGCATATAACAAATCATTCCAAATTAATAATTAATTGTTTATTAATTAATTTTACTATAAAAATTATCTCTCAGATTTACAAATTTACCAGCTTTACGACACTTTTTGTTCTCCAATTTCTAAGCTGAATTTAATAGGGCCTCATATTCCCTAATGCAGCATAGAGTATTCAAGCGTCGTTTTTGTCCTTCCGGTTTTCGTGCGTTTGGCGTGTAACGCCCTTAACGTTAGCGGGGACGCATTGTTCCCGCTTCGTCTTCACCGCAGCTCTGCCGTCCCTCCGTCGCACCGCTGCAAGTTCTTTCCTGCCTCCTGGCAGCAGCAACTTCTGGCGCTTCTCTGCTGCTGCTGGGCTTGGGTTTGAGTCTGGGTTTCGTTGGTGTTGTTTGTTGTTTTTTATGTATAAAAATTTTTATGACGACAGGTTGGCTGCTTGGCTGGTTCGCTGGCTGGATGCCTGCCTGCCTGCCTGCCTGGCTGACTCTCTGCTGGGGCTGGCAAAGCGATTTCACGCTTGGCGTCGTCGCCATGCGGGCGCTTTGGCGCCACCTAGCGGCTCATCCTGCTGCATCTGTGGGCACCACTGGTGGTGGTGCTGCTGCCTCCGCTGTTGCCTCCGCTGTTGCTGATGACGTTGCCGTCAACGTGCCCGACACGACCAAATGAATGAATGGCTGAAAAACGAGCAGCCAGCTCTGCTGAGTTGCAGCCAGAGACGGAGCCGTTGACGGTGGCGGTGACGGTGCCCGATATGAGTGGTTGACATGTAGCCGCCATTAGCGGTAAGATGACAAGCGTTGAAAGCGCGCCCCGGGAATTAAAACGCAAAAAAAAAAAAATAGCCGGCAAAAAAGGCTGCGCGTAGAGCTACCAAAGAATGGGATGTGATAGTTTTTTTTTTTCCTCTTTCTCTTCTCTTGCCTTTTTTTTATGATGACAGCAATAGAGCAGAAAAAACCATAGCGCAAAAAAAGGTGCAAAAATCATCAGCATGCTGACAGAGTTTCCGTACGGGCTGACAGCCCTCTCCCCTCTCCCCCCTCCCACCCTCACTCTCTCTCGCTCTCTTTCGCTCCGCATGCCCCTCTTTTAATGCCTTGCCCGCTGCGTCGTCGACAAACGTCCGCCTGTCACATTAAAGTATCATTTGCAGTCACTCAGCTCGGCTTTTCAATCCGGTCGTGCTTTTGTGGCCGCCCCATTGACACGCCTCTTCTGCCCGCCCACTTACCTGACTGCGATTAAAGTCAACGGCCGCCCTCAACCTTTCCACTGCACCGCGTGCTCTGCCCCAGCCTCCATCCCCCTCCCCAGCTCAGTTGTATTGATTTCAGAAATCGTGGCAAACATAATTTATGGACTCGCGCGCGATTTGTGCGCGTTTTCAGCCGCTCCGCGCTGTGGCAGCTTAAACAGAGTCTCTGCCACTGATTAGCGTTAATTTATTTGCAACGCTTTTTCACTGGCTGTCACTGGACATAGGTGGGAGTGTGGGCGGACGGGCGGATGGGCCGATGGGTGGGCGTGTTCCGCTGCCGCAAAAAGCGGCCTGGCAACAACACGAGAATGAATTGTAATGAAGACATTAACATTAATAATTGCCCGAGTGGCGGCGGCTACGCGGGTTAGTTGGCCTGCCACGTTGCGCACCAGGATGCTCTCCACTTGCCCGGAAGTTGCATGCATAAAATTTATGCGCCGCCGCCGCCGCAGCGCAGCGGCCGTGAAGTGGCACCGCTTGGCTGAGGCCGCAGCCACCACAGCTTTAGGCCAGCCGGAATGCGGCAATAGCGGAGAAAGTTACGGAGAATTTAGTGGAGGCTAAGACAGATATGTGTGAGTGTGTTTGGTGTGTGTGTGTGTGTGTGTGTGTGTGTGTGTGTGTGTGTGTGTGTGTGTGTGTGTGTGTGTGTGTCAGACTGCCAGCAGCACAGCATTCAATTATTTGCTTTAAAGTGTTGCAAGAAATGCGAACAGACGAACAGATTACCATGGAAATCGATAAGTTATCGGAATTGCTATCGGCTGCATGTGACAACTTATTGACGTGCAGAATCGATAGCACAAACATTTATTATTTCATTTATCGATATTCTCCATCTCTTATCTAATCGATAATAAACTCACACAAATAACATATGAATGCAGACTGTTTTTTCAGCCTGATTGGCGACTTTCTTTGATTTATTGAAAACATGTCGTTTCAATATTAAATTACAGATAAATATTGTCAATAACATATCATGTTTAGCAGATTATCGATGGCAAAATGTATTTGTAAATCATTTGAAATATTGAAACCAGTTTTTTTGCTCGTACGTTCTCAAATGAAACAGCTGCCAATTCTTAAAGAAAGATGATATTGCAATAAGTTGCAGTCCACGATTTATTACTCGCTTTAGTTTAGTTTAGCAACATTGAAATTGGAAACTGCTTGCCACAGGGCTGCAAAGCTCGCAGTGCAATGGTTCTTCTCAAGTTGTCCTGGCTGCAGTTGGGGCCAGGGCCAGAGCTAGAGCAGCCAACTGGAGCTCAAGGCACTTGCAGCTGTTGGTTCAGATTTTGGAAGAGTTCTAAACGGCTTTGTGAGCATTACCTGTGCCAGGTAATGTGTGTGTGTGTGTGTGTGTGTGTGTGTGGGAGGACAGCTGCACTTTAGCGGAGAGGAGGAGCTCAATTGTCTGGCAGGATTACGGCGTGATGGGCCCTGGGAGTGGTAGCCGTTGTTGTGGTCGTGAATCTGACGCTCAGCGCGCATGATTGGCGCATACCTCGGCCGACATTGCAAATGTGGTGGCCAAAGCGCGAAATCCACTAAACAAATGCAGGTCAATTTCGTTGAGTGTCAGCGGACAGACAATGGAAAATCGGCGAAAAATTCCAAGCGTTTTACGACAGAGACTGTCCAAAGTCATTGCGATGAAAACTGGCAGGACGCAGCAGGGGGAAAGGTCGGGCTGCCAAGCTGATGTTGGCAAAAATGTCGACGAAATGCCAGCACATTTTTTATTGAGCAACATCGATTGAGTGCCCCCAGCCAGTCGGCGGCCGCCCCCCAGTTGCTCGAAAGCTAAATAAACTCAATACAAAAATCCTTTTTAAAGGCGAAAGCGCTGGCAACTCTGACGATGGCAATAAAAAGCGCAAACGGCAGCGCAACCCTGTCGCCTGTGTTGTCGCCTGTGTTGTCGTTTTCGATGTCGAAGGGAAATGTCGTCATTACTGTGCAACTCATTGAGAGCCCCAGCACCGACAGCGACACCAGCACCACCAACAGCAACAAAGTGAAGAACGGGGCCAAGAATATGGCTGAGAAAGAGTCCAAGTTGAAGTCGTCAAGGAATTTCAGTATTTTTACACTTGATACCAGAAGCGGGCATCCAGCATAAAAATAGAGACAGAAGCAGGAGTGGAATCGGTGCGGGGAAGGTTGCTTTATTGTACAGGAGTGTGTTGGGGGGCAGCTGTTGGGATTCCTCTCGCTTACGCAATATGCAAATGTGTTAAGAATCTTACAAATTTGTTAAGCAAATCGAAGACGAAGCCAAGCGAAGCACGAAAAACCCCGAACACATTTATCATCAGCCAGTTGAATGACTGTGAAACGGGCAGCATGCTGTGCGACGGTTGCGGGGGGTGTATGTGTGTCTGTGTCTGTGTGTGTGTGTGTGTGTGTGAGTGTGGGAAGGCTTTGATTTATTCATGTGCCAGGTAACACGTTGAGGTTAATAGGCGGCTCAATGAAGCCAGGGCTTGGGCTTGTGCTTGAGGTTTATGAGCTGCCAAACGCGCCCAATAAAACATTTGTTTTTGTCGGCAATTCGCAACAAGGCCGCAGTTTGCATACATTCATATAAACGGCACATAAATCAGCAGCAGCAGCGGCAAGTGGCGCCATCTAGCGGACAAACACCGTTGTGCACTAAATGCAAATCTAATTGCTGATATCGCCCAATGCCAATTGCAAAATGTTTTATTGTCTTATTTTACTAGTTTCGTTTGGCAAACTAATGTTTTTCCATATCTGTGCAACGTCGAATGCCTTTTAATAAATGCTAAATGGAATGCATGACAAATTATAACTAAAGCACAGATAACCATTTACTTGAATGAGTTCTATAAATCATCTAAAGTATCCTAACAGTTTTTAATTAATTGTTTTAGTGCAGGCCAACCTTTTAATTAGCTACAAGCAATTAAAATAGTTTTATTTGTATTTACCTTATCCAACGTTAATGATATATTAGTAAATAGACAACTAGTAATCGGAATTTGGTCGGGAAAATCATTGGCCTTATGGGAAAACAAAAATAGAGCTTGACAATTTTCAAAGATCTTTAAAAATTATTTAGTCTTTAGTTGCGGGCGAATTTTTCAAAATCAAAATCGAGCGTCTTATCAATTATATTTATAATGAGATATAATTATATCTCATGTTGTGCTTTAAAATTATGATTAAAAATAGGAAAATATGATACCGAACGAAAAGAACCAAAAAGCCACTAATTATTTATTTTTATTACAAAGTTTTCACACTTGCGACGGGAGTTTTTCAAAACCCCTTGTGCAGCTATATCATGCATCAAGCATCATAATCTTAAACTTACGGCTTCAGTCAGATCAGACAGTTTTATAATCAACATAATTAATATCACTGTAAAGTATCCTTATTTTCAGTTTTTCGCCTGACTCGATCAAAAAAGCTACAAATTCAAGGGCACTATTCGCATACTGTATTTATGTATTCTGTGGCCATTGAGCGATGTTCTTCGGAAAGGACTCGTTTCCTCTTTGATCTACGGGCGTGGCCATGTTTTGCCAATAAACCGATTTGTATGCGTGTTTCTGCCTGAGTTTCTTGCCAAATTGCTACAAGGTCGCACTTCGGGCCATAAATCTTTGTGCCGGCGCCATCTAGCGGGCGCTAATTTCACATTTTTGTTAAACGCACGAATAAATAAAAATAATTTGGCAACGCCGTCAAGCTGCCCCCACCCCGCCCACGCATGAGAAATCCGAGCCAAGAACACTTCAAACAGTTTTTTGGCCTGCCACCTGAGCGGTGGTTGCGTCGCCCCGGGACCTCGGTTGGCTGGGTGGTTGGGTGGGTGGTTGGCTCTAGCGACTTGCTTGGGTGAGTTTGTTGAATTCTTCTCGGGGCGCTCGTCCATGTAATGCGGCAAGCAGCGGATTTAAATTTGATTTCACTGCCGCCGCTGCTGCCACAAAGTAAACAAAAGTTGCCTGCATGTAAATTCAATTTGAATGCTCTTCAATGAGCTTTTGAAGATGGGCTGAGCGGCCCAGGATGTTAGAGAATGCCTGGCCGGCGGGATAGGGGCAGCGGCAGCGGCAGCGGCAGACGACGGGTTATCAATGGCGGCTGGCGTGTTATGCGCGCGACTGCACTAAGCAGCGATTATCCTGGCACGAGTCCTGTCGCTCCCCCCATTCCCCCAATTCGCTCTCTCCGCACGCCAGTTGGAAAACTTGCGCCAAGTTTCGGTAGCCGGTACACATAAATAACGGCAACCGGCATAATATATTCATATGCGCGCATAAGCTGCTGAAAATTTATGCTAATGCTGCCGCGCACGCAGCCTGCGCTGACGTCGACGTCCGCGTTGGGGCATAATCAAACAGTCTGCAAGTTAAACAACTGGCAAAACTTTGGTTTTAACTGCCAGCTAACCGGCAACGGCAACTGGGTTACCATTACCTGAAAACGTTTTGGGCCAGAAGCTGCAACCAAACATTGCAGTGTCTGACGCGCTGCCTGATGCCGCTGTCTGACGCGTCGCGACGGCAGCGACGCAGGTGATAAATGTCAGCGCATCCTGTTGCCACATAATTCATGCTTTCTTTTTGCATTCATTCATTTTGTTGCACAACGCCTGCCAGCGACAGCTGCCAATGCTTGCAACAACAGTCACTGAAAGCGAGCGGAAAATGCAAAGGGTTGCCCGGAACTGCTGATGGGTGCTACGTGCTACGTGCTGTGTGGTAGGTGTTGGATGGTGGGCGGTGGGTGGCTGCCCCCGTTGCAGTTATTTAGTGCACTGCATGCAAATGGTCGCCCAGGAATTTAGTGGCATCATCGTCATCGTCGCTTTTGCCAAAATACTTTGCAACCGCTTTGCATCGCATCACTTGATTTGGGGCTTATGTGAGCTTCTTATTGTTGTCGATCTTCTTCTAGTTGCCCCGTTAAGCATGTGCAATAAGCAATATTAAATCACACATTCCAAACTGACGCTAATTAAACGTACTGGAGTTCAGGCCGGGGTGGAAATTCAATCACTAAAGCTGTCAGAAAAATGTTCCTGTATCAATTAACCTAATTAAAGGTCATTATATTTCCATGATTATTTTATGCTGTTTACAAAGTGAAAAAAATAAATAAATAAAAAAACATTGTCGGGTGTAACCGACTGCGCAATACTCGTTCGCAGTATATATATAATTTTTGTAATTTATGTCTGCCAAAATTGGTGACTCTAGCTCTTAAATTGTGGGGGATATGGATTTCCGGTATATTGCATTTTTTCGTAATCTTTGGATAGAAGAGGTCATCAGTAATAATCTCTTTAGAAGGGGTCACCAGTAATCTGCCTGCAAAATTTGATGTATCTTACTTTAAAACAATCGAATCGCCACGCCCCCAAACCCAATATACTCTTTTCATTTCGCAAACGAGTATCAAAATTGTATACTGTTTTTGTGCAATGTCTGTCGGACTGTCCCTATAAAGGCAAATTTTAAATCTTGATTCTGTTGTGAATAAAAATAAATATATTTTATTCTATACAGAGTTATATTAATATATTTCCGAGCACTTAAGGCCTGCCTAGAGAGAGCTCAACTTTAATGTTATATGGAAATTATGGTAATTGTCGACCTTTTGAAGCTTAAGTCAATGCATTGGCATTTCTATATTGCATAGAAATGTTTTCATATTTATCGGGGAGCCCGGCTCCCGCTATCTCCTCGTTTTCGCTGTTTCGCTTGGGTTGATCAATAAACATAATGCAGTGTTGAGAAGGCACCGGGAGCATCATTTGTAATGCCATTAGCCTCCGGGGCAACCAATTTGATTAGCAGGCTGGCAAATCATTAGCAAACATAAGTAAGTAGGCTCAGGACGAGGACAAGGACAAGAACAGGACGAGGACAAGGCTGCGCTGAGGAGCATCAACGGTAGCATGTTAAACATATGCAAACAAGTGCGTGGATGTGTGGCGAGCTGTTGCTGCCAAGCTGCCTACTGCCTGCTGCCTGCTGCCTGCTGCCGAGCAAATAAGCAACAAATTAAATAAGTAACAAAGTCGAAATCACAGGCAGACAGACAGACAGTCAGAAGGAGAGAAACCGAACCGAAACAGACAGATAAACATGCAAACAGATGCGTCAGGGCGTTGTGGCAGGGCAAACAGATAAGACAGCTTAGCAGATAACATGAGACAGTCATTTGTGTTGACGAGGATGCCACGAGGAGGCAGCTACAGCTACAGCACCAGCTGATGATGATGATGTTGAGCCGAAACTACCAAGCAAATCCCCATGGTCTCAGACGGGAATCGGTTCTCTGTCTCCTGCAGACGCTGCGAACCGAAATTTGGCCAGCCTGAAATTATGCGCATAAGCATGAGCCTGCCAAGAAACGGATGACATGGAGCGGGGCGGAGCGGGGAGGGCCTGGCGCGCTCTTTTGGCTTTTTAATAAATGATGCCCCCGGCCCCCGTGCAACGCGGCGTATGCGTGTCGTGTAATTAATGCGCGCCAAATGAATAAGCAAGCCAAGCAAACAGGCAAACAGGCAAACAAAGAAGCAAACAGACAAATGATTTTGCTTGCTTAAAGCGGAAGTTGGAGGGGGAGGGGGAGGAGGAGGAGGAGCGGGGGCGCCATATGTGACTCTGTGTCGCCTTCAACTATGTGTGGCGTCGCAGTTTATAGGAATAAAATTAAGTGAAATAAAAAGACATACCAGCAACCAGCAACCAGCAACCAGTCGCCTGTAGCAGCAACAGCAACACCAACAGCAGCAACAGCAACATGCGCCTCCTGGGGGCAGAAAGACGTTACTTTTGCTCAGAGGGCTCACTTGCTGGCATTAGTCTGCTCCGTTGGCACTGTGGCTGCCACCCACTCTCGCTGCTCGCTGAGGCACGCAAAATTTCTGCGCGTGCTACGCAACCGGCGATAAATTTTAATACCCCAGCGGCGGCAGCGGCGGAGCTGCCAGCGTCGACAGCGCTGCTAGTCTGGACGCATTTTAAAATTTATTGTTATTATGTGAATTTTATAAACGATGTTGCCGTTATCGCTGCGTTGCTGTTACTATTATTGTTGCTGTTGCCGTTCGTGTTGTTGTTGCACTTAATTAAATTTTATGTGCGCGCGCCTTGAAGTTTGCTGCAACAGCAGCCCCAGAGACCCGGCGACCAAGGGTCTGCCCGCCCAAAGCGCAGGCAAAACAGCTGAAAGGAAGAAAATACAAAAAAAAAAAAAAAAAAAAAAGGATTTCCCCAGCCGTAAGTCTTATAAATGCGACGTCCGCACGAAAAATTATAAACAGCAGACCGGCAGACGACTTCGAGGGCTAAGCCCAAATGAGCTGAGAACAACGAACGCGGCGTTGCCAACAAAATTAAAGCAACCCAATGAGAGTCACAATTTGCCACAACAACAACAACAAGAACAACAACACCACCTGCAACCTGTTTTTCATGTTTTTCTTTTTCATTTTTTCCTTTCCCGCTTTCATTTACCGTTTACGCGGCGTCCTGGGACTAGAGTTCATTTTCTGGCCCTTTGGCAGTACCAATTTTTGGGCGACCAACAGATTTCAGCTAAGTAAATAAACTGGATTTTTAGGCTCAGATAGGATAGCATACGGCCGTAGTAGGCAGGTCAAGGCTGTTAAGATATTCGCCAAGTTAAACAACGAAGTCAAACTTCAATTCAACAGAACTTCAAACCAGATATTTTTCTTTGCAATTGGCGCCCAACGAAGGACACAAAACTGTGTGGCGCTTGCATTTGCAATCTAATAGCTGCTGTGGCACAGCAACATTCTTTGCAGCTGGCGCCCAACGTGGCGCGTACTACATTTGAGTCCATTGACAGAATATACTAGCATGTGATCAAACACTTCTTGTGGTCCTCGGTCCTGTGCTCCTCGGTGCCCGATTGATAATTGTAAATATTCGCAGACTGTCTGCAGTTTCAGGCTCCATTGGCTGCCCCGCTGTAGTTGAAACATGTCGCATTGCCCGCTTCGTCTTCTATCCTTTCCTCTCCTCTCCTCTCCGCCTGCCGTGACCCACTTGCCAACAACAACTTCTGGCCCAGAGCCTTTGCGTTCTTATTGCCTTGGCGCATTTTTCGATTAAAATTTATTTGCACAACTTATGAAAACTTAAATGCCCATAACGAACAGCGGCCGCCCAGGAAGAGGAACAGCAGCAGAAGCCAAGGGCCCGGCCCTTCTCCCCTTAATTTTTCTCTTCGGGCAAATGGTGCGGCACTGGCCTTGCTGGCATCCTGGGCTAAAGTTTCAAATATTTCATAATTTGCAACATATTTTACAGGCCACATTGCAGTTGCCCCTCGCCTTGCCGCACAGGCTGTTACGCCCAGAGACTTGGCCATAAAAAAAATGAAAGAGAGAAACTTTTACGCTGATTTACGATAAAGTTCGTCGGCCAATTTGAAATAAAAAGAGGCCAACAGCAAGTTCGCCGGCTACAACTTATTTCTAGCCAATTCTAATCTATATATTTGCACATGTCCGTTGCGTACGTAACGCCAGACATTATTCATATGCCGCATTGACAGGCAAGTGTGCTCTTCGCTTCTGCTCCATCCTGCCCCTGCCCTTGCCCCCTGCCCCCTGCCCTCACATGTAGTAAATAATTCAAATGACTTCCGACTTTGAGTTTGACTTTGATGCGGGCTTCCAATTCACGACTGCCAACTCGGAAGTTCCACGCTAACGTCAAATGAAGCGCGTTGTTTCCCGTCGCCTTCGTCCTGCCCCCCCGCTCCTCCTGGAGCTGCTGCCTCGTCTTCTTTTCGCTGCCTTCTGCAGGTACGCAGCGCACTTAAAAAGTAATTTTATTACGCAGCTACTTACAGCGGCTGTCAGCGACAAGAAGTGAGAAAAGGCAGCGGGCAGGTCAATTGGAGCAGGAAGCCGGCAGCTGGAGCGGAGGCTGGGGCTGGGGCTGGGGCTGGGGCTGGGGCAAAGGGAACGGGTCGGAGGTGCCGGCGACACAGTTTCTAAAGACGTCGCTCAAACGCAAACGGAAAAGCAAAGCGCAAAATTGTTGCTTGTTGCTTGGTGTTGTCTTTGCAGACGCCACGCCTCCCTGGCGAACGCCCACTGTCACACTACTATTGAAAAGTTTTCGTACGCCGTACGCTTTTCCTACTCCTTGCTCGCTCTCTCCCTCTCACACTCTCTTTCGCTCCTATCGAGTCTTTGGCTTTGTTGTTTATTGTTTTTGTTTCTGCCTCGCCCTCGTCTTCAAATTTTCCTGCTGGTTCGTAAAATTTTTCTCATTACACTTTTTGCAGCTCCGTTGACTTCTTGCCGGCTGCCCCAAATGCCAGACTAAAGCTGGCAAACTTTCGACTTTTGTCTACCGTTTGCCCTTTTGCGTTTGCTTAGTGCCCACTGTGTCTCCTTTGCCAAGGTAATTAAATGACTCGACTTTCGACTTGAAACTTGCTCAAGGTAATTACTATCGAGTCGTTTGATTGAAATATTTTCTATACCGTTACAATTTAATGTTCATTTACCTGTTTTGCCAAGCCAGCCTAATACAATTTTACTCGAAGTGGTTTTATATATGTAAATATACATATATTTTAAAATTTGTTTTAAACCAGGCTTGCATTTTTAAAGTAGTAGCAAATTATTCAACTTTCATTCAGTTCTATAGCCTGACGAAATTGGTGTGGACTGTTTTTATCATTAAATGTGCTCATATATAACTTTTAGATTCGTTCTTCGTAAGCTCCATTCTTAGCTGAGCTGGTCCAGAGAAACATTGAAAAGAAATCTCCTGTGTTACTTTATGCAAGGAGTTGTCTGATTTATATCTTTTAGTTTCTAAAATATTTGCCTAATTGTCATTTAAATTTGGTATTAATGTAGAGTATTCAATGTGCTATTTTCCTTGCTTTTCATTGTTGTTGTTGCTGCAGTTTTCTTCTTTGCTGTGCGCACTTTTCTTTTGCCGTTCGCTGCACTTCACGAAAGTTGGCCCCCTTAGCACTATTATTAAATTTGCCAACGCTGACGCCATTTTGTTTTTCTATTTTCCTTTTATCGTTCAGCCTTTTTTTCCAAGTTTTTTCTGCTATTCAACGCGCATCTGCAACAAATTGTTGTTGTTGCTTTTACTGCAGTCGCTGTCGCTGGCATTTTCGTTTAATTACTTTTGACATCAGGTAAATTTTGCACATTTTCGGCTGGCCCATTTCGTCGGCCTATAATAGATGTGGGAGGGCGGGGGACAGCAGGATGGCCGCTGGCAAAAGTGTGCCAAATATTTGTTTAGGCCCAAAGCCCATATTTGTCAATGGCCATTCGCACATTCACAGATTCGCACACATTCGCACACATCCGCATCGCTCGTCATATTTGCATTTGACTTCGTTTCGCTTTTGGCTCGCATTTATTTTGATGTATTTCTGCTGGGCAAACAAATAACTTTGAAACCCTTTGACTGCGACATGGCCAGGACCAGCCAGGGGCCTGCCAGGGGGCTGCCAGGGGGTGGCTGGTTGTTGTGTTTTTTGGCTTTGGCGGAGCGTGTGTGTTTGTTATGCATATATCCTTTCTCGTTTTTCATTAGCAGATAGTTTAGTTTAGGCAAACACCGTCCCCTGGCCGCCGGCCCAGGCTTGACTCAGCTGTTACTTATCGTTCATCCCTTTTACAGTTCGTTTGATCTCTTGCGGCCCAGTTGTCTTCCTGCCCTCATTAGTTAGTTGCTTTTGGTGTGTCTAATCACATGTAGATAGAGCTCGGATAGCTTCTCACAGGATGGCTGCTCTGAGCTCAGCTCTGTGGCATTTGTTGTGCGGTTTCTGGCCCGAACTTAGCCTGCTTGTTGCTGTTGCTCTCTTCCATTAGCCAGGAGCAGCAGCTGGCACTCTATTCCATTGCCAAATCAAACAAATGAAAATGTAAAAATCCACAGCAAACAACAACTCGCAAAAAATAAAACAAATAAAAACTTTTACACATGAACAACAACAACAGCAACAACAACAGTGTGAACTAAGGCAGAGATTCGGAGTGTGTTTGTTATACTTTTAATCATATAATCTACATATGTGCATATTAATGAAGTTCGTTCAGGGGGTGGCCCCGACGCCCACTTAGCTGTTGTCCTGGAATATTTCCTCTGACTTGAGGCCATGGCGAGGGGCTGGCTTTATGTGTGTGTGTGTGTGTGTGTGTGTGAGTGAGTGTGTGTGTGTGTGTGGTAGTGTGCAGCATTGGCTGAATGAAAGTTTTGCTTGCTCGCTTTTTTTCTCTCCCTCTCGCTTTTTCTCTATGCCTTGCTGCTTGGGTTTGCGTTGTGCTTTCTTTTTGTTATGCTGACTGTTATTGTTGTTGTTATTGTTGTTGTGCTGTTACTTTTAAAAGCTTTTTTAAGTAACTCCGACTAAATTAAGTTAAGCACATTTCATGTCCTCGTGCGTGGCCTGCGTTCTCTCGTGCTCGTCGTCGCCCACGTCCCACGTCTCGTATGCGCAACATTTTAATTGAGGATCCAGCACAACTTGTGCCTGGCTGCCTAGCCAACTGATCCTGTGGCAGGGTCTTGCCGCTGAGCGCATTGAGCAGCGACCTCAGCTTCAGTTGTGCCACGTAAAAGCGTTTACCGCAAGGCTCAAGCAGGACACAGGGGCGACAACACAGTTATCCGTACTCAGCTCCATTATGCGCTACATCGCGACATGTGCGTCTCTGTGTGTGTGAGGCTTGTGGCTTGTGTGCGTGTCGGCTTGCTTTGCATTCTGCTTTACCGTTGTTGCTCTCCACCTCCTTTCGCCTTTCGCCTTTTGCCATAAATTGCAATATTTATGTTTCTGGGTTAAAACTGCAGCCGTGACAATTGAAAGCAGCTGCTGCACTGCGAATCCAAATGCAGCCAAAGGATACCGCTCCTCGAATACCTATAGATATTGTTTTACATATATAGGATAAGTACTATGTGCACTGCCAGTGCTGGATGCCCCGTAACAGCTCTTCTTCTTTGCCTTCCCTACGCTGCCTTTGTCAATTTTTTTGCCGTTTTTTTTTTTATTTTTTTTTTATAGATATGCAGCAAATGGCAAGTGGAAAATGTGTGTGTGTGTGTGCGTTCTTTGCTCTGCACTTTGTTTCCCAAAGGGATTTTCTATGTTTTCCAACAGCTTTTGTTTGCCGCTTAGCACACACTACACATCAGACACACACACACACACACACGAACACACACGCACACTCACAAGAGCTTTTAGTTTTGCATTCGCAGCACTTGGCTTTGCATTTTTCGCAACACGCAAAATCATTCGACAAAATATACAAATCTCTTCGTTATTTACTGTAGACTGGCAGTGCGGTGTGCAAAGACAAAAGCAGCAAACAACAATATTAAAATACACACGCACACACACACACTAGACAATCAATCCTAGTCATTACAAGTGCTGGAATTGAGAAAAAAAAAAACTAATACTTTCTTTAGTACTTACGTATTTATTGGTTCTTATTTAAATGCTTTGCAACGCCATTAGCTATTCATCTTTCTTGTATTTTAAGAAAGTGGTTTGCAAAGCAACTTTTAATGTATTTCATACACAGTATCAAAAATGTCATGCTGTACGATCTCAAGGAGATATTAGCTTTAAAAATATATCAGTTATTAATGTACTTTAAATTGTGGCAACCAGTTTTTTCTTTTTTGATGCCTAATTAATATTAATATTGCATTTAAAGATCAAGTAATTGGGATTTTTCCAAACACTCACATGCATGTATATCTATCTCTGGAACTGCTTTAATCACCGTTTTAGCCCTCGCCTCGGACTTGGTTTTTTGTTCTATCGACAGCCAGAATTGGATGAACTCTACTCAATGCGATTTCTCCATAAATTGAAATGCAGGCAGTCGGCTTTGCGATTGATGATCTATTGAACAGGTTGGGTTACAGCTCGTCGGGTGCAACGTTTCTATCTGGGCTGGTCTTTAAGTACCTTGGCCTGATTGCGGCAGCCCTTTCCCTCTCTCTTGGCTGCCAATCGATGGTATCGTCTAGAAAATGCAGTGCCTAAACTCTGCCAACTCTGTGGCAACTGTCTGGGCTTGGTGTTGTTGCTGTTGCATCTCATTTTAATTGCATTGCTGATGTGAGCCAACAAATCGAGACTTGGCTACGAAACCGGTTGCCCTCGCCCCTCTAGCTCTTCCTCTTCGTCTTCCTCCTGCTGCAGTTGCAGTTGCAGTTGCAGTTGCAGTTGCTGCGACTCATAAATCGTTCAATCATCAATGGCACATTGACAACGCCATTGGCCGTTGGCTGCCACTTGGTCGTATGTCATAGGCACTGCAATTTCTACGATACTCACCCCACCACCCACCGCCCCCCTTTGGAGACTCGCGTCTCGTTTTTGGGCAGCGTGTGCGCCTTAGACGTAAAATTAATGCAATTTACGTACAAAATGTGCCATTAAAAGCGCATAACAAGGCTGTAAAAAGCCAGCGGAAGAGCCGGAGGGGGTGAGGGAGGGGATGTGGTGGGGTGGGGGCTATTGGAGTATTGCAAGAAGACGGACATAAAGCAATATGAGCTCTTGTCGCAGTCGCAGCGTCGCCTTGTCTGGGCTTTTTCCATCGTCGTCTGCTGAAGCCTCCATGTGCGAGTGTAATTTAATGCCAATGCAGTTTTTTCTTTATTTTTCTTATTTTTTTTTTCGTTTTGTTTTTTTGCACGCTTGCTCGCCTCGGCCATGGCCGGCTGCAGCAGCCGCCCGCTGTCCGCTCCACGCCTCCTCCAGCTGGCATGCCACAAATTACCCAGGCAAAGTCCGTAGAGCGCATTTAGCTAAATCGCAGAATTTATGTCTTATGAAAATGCGCTGCAAGTCGCAGTCTGGAGCTGGAGCTGCAGCCAAGTGACATTGGCGCAAGAGGCAATGCTAATGTACGAGGATATAATAAAACGAGCCCAGTTAACCCAAGCGATACGACATCCAAATGCCCTCACCTTAAACAAATGGTTAGTCGATTTAAGACGGCCAAACAGCATACAGCTCGTAGCCACTGTATTACATAAATGCATGCCTGTCACTGGCCTGGGCACAGCTGCATGAAGATTGTCTCAGAGAACAGTTCGTGCAGTGCATGCGAAAGTCGTGATTAAATGCAGTGGGTAGGTGACAACGGGTCGCTGCATGGGTTGTGAAGGGAATTGGGGAAAACTTGAGAACTTAAAACTGATTTATCTCTTTTATTATTATGCTCACATTCAGCGCACTTCTACTTGCTTAAGCATTTTCTGTGCTGTGCAGCCTTTTGGCCATTAATTTGCCTGCGCTTTTCCAATTTCCAGTTTCCATTTACCAGTTTGCTGGCTCTTTCACTATCTTTGGGTATCGCTGTCTCGCTCTATGTGTGGCTGTTGCACAATCCACAAATCCACAAATCCACAAATTATGCCGCCTTAACTGTTGGCTCGCTTAACTGTATTCGGTTTTGTCGCTGCCCCATCAATTGGCATGCCAAAAGTGCGGCGAAAAACTTTTCAATTCAATTATCAACGCCCAGACATGCCAGCCGGCTGACTGACTCTTCGACTATCTGTGCAGCTCTCCATCCACATATGGGAAGTGGTGCCACCACCAACCACACACACACACACACACACACACACACACACACACGTACACAAACACATACACGGCACCACGTCGCTCCGCACTCCGCTCGCTCGCTCAGTTGCATCTGGATTTAGTTCCGATTTGGCTTCGATTTGCCTGCAATTTGGCTCAATGCATTTTGGGTAATTTGTTTGCCAAATTCGCGTGTTGGCGTCAAAGTCGTCAACACATTTTGTGGGGGTGTCGACTGCGATTGGCAACAACATTAGCAACAACTGCAACAACACCACGCAAATTATGTACAAAATAGGAACAGCAACAACTGCGCCAACAACACCCACTGCCATAAATGCCAAGACTGAGGCAAGAATTGCGAATGGGGAAAAGTTCATTGAAAGAAATTAATGTTGCAAAATCAAAGTTGGCAAAACATACGCAGCGTACAGTGGAGCCCCGCTCAAACTAACCAATTTGCCATGTGGGAGGGTTAATGATGTGCAAATAACTTCATACAAGAAGAAACATCAATTTACAAGTTGAGAAAGTTTGATAATTTATACACACTTAATGTAATATATATTTTGATCTATTATGTTTTCTTTTATCGAACTAAAATCTTCAATTCAAAAATGAAAACTACACAAATGTATTATATTATAATATTTGTAGAAGAGTTTACACAGTTAGCATTTAATACAAATGTGGCAGATTTAAAAAAAAATATTTAAAAAACTAAAAACTAATTTTACTGATATATTTAAGCAGCTCTTTAGCAGTTGACTTCAAGGCACCAGACAAAAATATTTAAATTAAATTTGATTACACAACTCTAATTGGCAAATAAACTGTTTGTTATCTCTATGAATACCTTTTTAAAAAGTGGTATTTTTAAAGAGTGTTCACTGCAGCCGCTTCTTACGCACAGATACTTAGTTGTGAGAGTTGCACTCGAAGCTAAATTTAAAAAAAAAATAGGCAAATAAAATTTGGATGCCAGTCGAGCGACAAATATTTTGGCAAGCCTAAAATTGAAGCGGCGAGCGAAAATATGCAGGCAACGACGGCAGCAAAAAAGGGGGGAAGGCGAAAATAGGCGGGGAGCACGCGGCAACTCAGACATCAAATTGTCAACACATTTGGGTATGGGTGTGTGTATATGTGTGCGTGTGTGGTAGGGGGAAGTGGGCTATCATAACAGCCTTAGCTCATAAGCAAGCAAAGTGCTTAAGGACGTAGACAGGCCGCAGGAGCAGGCAGAGAGACAGAGCCAGATCCAGAGCCAGAAGTGGGCAGCAAAATTGAAAAATAAATAAAATTATGCGTCGCAACACATTCGAAATCATTGGCCAAAGACATATCGATGGTGTGTGTCTGTGCCTCTGGCACTCTCTCTCTCCCTCGCTCCCTCTCTCTCTCTCTCCCTCTCGCCGAGGTTGTCAGCGTCATCCGTTGAGTTGAACATTATTTTGCTTCTCTTTCATTTTTGGGTCTGGGATGACGACGCGCTTTACGCATCACTTGGTTTTTTCCATTTTGGTCCGCCGTGTGCCATACGAAATTTACTTGATTTGGCTTCTCTCAATGTCGTCGCTGCGCCGCCCTCTCCTCGGCCTCTGGAAATGGGGCATCATTGAAAATTCAAATCACATCAAATTGTAAAATACACAAACCACGCAAATCGTCGTTGGGAAAAATAAAAATGCGAGTACATAAAAATAATAATAATAAAAGACAGACAGAGTCTAAGATGAAGACCCAACGCCAAAGCCATGAAGTGAAAGCGGATTGCAGGCAGCAGAGGACGCGGCTGGGAGCAGGAGCTGGAGCAGCAGCCAGGATGCTGGACGAGCTGGCAAATTTCTAAGCATAAATCTGAAGCTGGAGCTGGCGAGGTGGATGCCAGGATGCGACAGGCCGAACATTTTGTGCCGGCAAAGCAAATTTGGTGTTTTGTGATAGCAAAGGCGGCTGCTTCCTATGGGGATGGCCGGGTGTCGCAAAAAGGCAAAAGCTTGGTGATATGGCAAATTTATTGTGTGTGTGTGTGTGTGTGTGTGTGCGGGTGTGCGCCTCTGTAGGTGTTGCTGCAAATTACGGCGTGAGTGTAAAATGAAAAGAGTGAAAATTATGTTGCTGGCGCGCCCAGTCGAGAAAACGCCTTCACTTTGCTATTACATCTACCTACAACGCGATTAGAATGCTTGTGCCCGACGTGAAGATACTATATAGAAATATGATTTTAAGCTTGCCTTTCTCTGCCCTCAACTTCTGTTATGTAACTATTCGTACATTTAAAGGATGCGAAAAAGTTTAGTTTCAGCAGAATGAATATTCAAAATGCAAAGATATTTAATAAGATATTTGTTTATTTTTTATTTGATTTATAGAATATGAATCTAATAAAGAACGTTCTGCCTACTAGTAACCCTTTTTGAGTGTACGGGGTATTCGAGGTGCTGGGTAGCTCAGCGCCAAGCTTGCAATTCGAAGCAACCCACTCAGTTTCGCTCTAGAGAAGTTCTTTATTCTTTTTCCCAGCTAACCAAATCTTTGTGTTACATCTGCCTGGCTTTCATTATACATAACTTGAATGGTTTTCTTCGTATATTTAAGGCATTGGCGCCTGTTTAGCCCACTCGCAATTCGATCACATCTTGTTGGGTATGCGCCCTCCCCTCTCCGGTTGCCGCTTCCGTTACTTGCGCGGTATCTTTCGGCCATAATTCCAGCATTGGAGGCTGTGCCGCCTTCTTTTCTCTTTTTGCATACGCAAAAACTAACGAAAAGGGGAAAATAAAATAAAAATGTAGACATTTTGTAGCCAGTTTATAGAGATGGTGGCCAGCCTCTTTGGGCCGAGGCCTGTTTGCTTTTCGCCCATAATTTTTGTGCCGTTTACAACAAACGGTCGCATAACTCGTGAACGGCCCCGGTTCGGCAACGATCCCGGTCCCTGCGCCTGGCCCTGTCCCCTGTTCCCTGTTCCCTGTTCCCCGACCCGGCTTATCTCCCGATGGCTGTCGTTGCAGTCCCACGGTCTATGGGCCTCTTGGTCTATGGTAGAGACCCCGCGCATTCGCACTCATTCGCATGGTGCCAAATGATTTTCACATGTTTTTTGTGTGTGTTTTTGTTTTCTTTCACACTTTTCTTTTTGCATGTGTGCTTCACTCGCACTTCGGCTGCGCGCTGCTTTGGCATTTAATTAAAAAGCCTGCAAAATTATGAACTTTTCTTTCTCGAACGCCTGCAAATTTGTTTGTTTTCGCCACGAAAGTCATATATCAAAAAATTGCCTGCCAGATGCGAGCTGCGAACTGCGAACTGCGGCGTACTCCGCGGGCGGGACGGTACGGCAATGGTTAATGCGAAATGTAAAATCTTTCGCCAATGATCTGGCGAACTTTTCGCCCAACTCTCAGCCAAGTTCGCATTAAGTTTTTTTTTTTTTTTTGGCCGACATGCCACCAGTCAAATCGTCGATGAGTGGTTGGGTTGATGGGTCGGTGGGGCGGTGGGTTTGATGGGTAGATGAGTAAATGAGTAATGGGCCAATGGGGCAACGTGTGGAGTGGAGCATACGAAGCCGTTCCGAAATTGTTGCTGTTAGCCGGCGCGTTGAAAATCAAATGAGCTGTAAAGAAAATTTCGCGTTAAAATGCGTTTTATTGTTTCCAATTAAGCTGATTGAGTGCGTCGCTTTTTATGTATTTATGCACGTATGTTTCTGTGTGTTAGTACGCATTTATACCGAATCGAAAAACCACAGACTACAAACCATATCGACTGTAAACTGTATACTGCAGTCTGTAGAGTCCGACATGCTTCGATTAATCCCACACAGCGTCAGCGCGACCCAACCCAAAAACAATTTATGTGCTACTTTAGCTAATCGTCGAGAGCGTCACATATTTCGATGGCGTTTTAGCTTTATTTTGTGTTTTTTTTTCCTCTTTTGTTTTTGCGTTTTTCACAGTTTTGGTTTTTCCAATTGTCTGCCAGTGGAATTTATGTGGGTCTGCGTCAACAGCATTTAGTACAGGCTGGTGGACTGGGGGTTAAAGTCAACTACTACTACTACTAGCTGCATACATACATCCATCTGTTCCACTCATCAACGGCCGCCTGCCCGCCCTCCCGTCTGCTGCTTTTATGAGGCAGCAGCTTAACTGGGCTTATTGGTGGCCACAAAAGCAACACATTTACAGCGCGAGTGTCAATGGCAATAACTGTGCTCCAAGTGACCGATAGTCAGCTATCTTATTATCACTATTGCTATCATTAAGTCCATATATTGGCCTGTCTCATCTTCAAATCACAACGACGCCATAATGCTCTAACTGCGGCTAAAAGAGAGCCGATCCTGATATTTTGTTTTATTGTTCACTCAAATTTTTTTAATTAAATCAGTTTTATTGATACTTAAAACAAAGTTTACAATTTGTAGAGAAACTTTTCTAAATTCCCTAAAAACTGATCAAATCCTTTATTTATAATTTTACTTATAAATTTAAACTTTATTTAATCAAATATAAATAGAATACTGAGAATAAATTTATTTATTTTATATTTTGAATTCTTGTGAGAAACATTCCGAAATGAAAGCTTAAAAAAATTCCTGAAATCTTAAATCTCTCATTCTGACAACTTGGCCTTTTCATTAGTAAGTGATTTCGTTTCTCCGGCTTTCGGTGCAACTTTCACCTTTTTAAATGATATAACTAAGTGATCTCTTCGTGCGATTTATATCGCTGCATTCCCAACTCGTTTGCCAGCCCCGTCACATAGCTGATATAACAGCTCGGCCCCAAAGACGCGCCGAGTGTCAAGTGGAAATAAAATTCATTTTAATTTGTGCAACGATGACGATGACGATGACGACAGTCGAGTGGACGGCCACTGGGGACAGGAAGGGGGCGTATCGCTGACGGATGACTGCAGCACAAGAAAGCCGGCCACATATTACGCGCCTGCTGCAGGATAACATTCGCCGATAAGTTGCCGGGGCGTTGGTGGCATCGCTGCCTGCCGCGTTGCCCATTGTCGTTGCCGTTGTCGTTGTCGTTGTTGTTGTTGTCGTTGTCGATGGCCATTGTTGTTATTTGCCAAATAAGCGAACGGCCGCCCGCGTTGCACGTCCCTGCCCCCGCGGCACCCACTCATGCCGGACGCGTCTCCATTGTTGTCAGCTTCGACGTCGTCGTCGATGATGCAGACATAAGATATGAAAAATATGAAGCAACAGCCATCACAATAGTCGCACCAGCCCAAAGCCAGAGCCAAAACTGGAGCCACAGACACAGCGCAGGGCAGGCAAGGGACATTCTGTGCGGCCTCCTCCTGCCCCGCTCGCCGCCCTGCTCACAAAGCAGGCGCTCATGCGTGTGCAAGTCGAAGTCGGTCTGCGTGGGCAGCAGCCTCATACGTAACAAGCTATAGATACAACGCTGTCGCCCTGTCTCTTACCCCCCCTCTCTCTCTATCTCTTTCTATCTGTCTGTCTGTGTGTTGCGTTGTGTAAATCACGCTTAATGCCTTGGCACCGGAGGCAGATGGAACTTCAGAGAACGCTGTGGAACATAAATTGCAGTCAAGTGCTGCCAATTAGTTCGCTAAAATTATTTTATGATATTGGCCAACTAATTAAACCAGCATTACGCTGGCTGACGTTAAGGTTGCCAGTAGCCCAGGCCTGGACACCGGGACCCCAGCTCGGACCTGGGTCAGCTGCTCAAAAAATCGATAAAAGTCGCAGCAGGCAAGAGGCAGCTGCTCCGCCCCTTCGCCCACCGCCCATCGTTCGCATTGCTGTTCGCCTGCAGTTTCATCAATCAACCGCACAAGCCAACAATCAATCATAGCCGGGCAGGGGGGGAGCAGGGGCAGCCGCAGTAGCCCTCAACCTGTTCCAAAAAAGTGAGGCACGTAAAAATATCTATGATTATTAATTATTTATGAAATGTGCGAGGCGAGAAGCGGCTGCCATTAAATGATTAGGTTTCCATGCTGCTCCAGACAGCAGGGTTGAGCTGCGTATTATCCAGGAGGGGAGTTAAGGACCTGAGCGTAAGGAGCTTAAGAAAATTATGAAATCTTAAAGATAAATAAATGAATCTTAGCTCTGACATGAAAGGACTTCAGTTTAAAGGGCCAATTTAAAGAACTGAAAATAGCTACATAGAAGATTTGTGTTGGGGGAAGGTCTCACTGCAACCTAAGCTCAAACGAGTTTTGCAAAATATCAAATGTTTTTAATTAGAATTAAGTTTACATATATTAAGCAGACTATTGGATGGGTAATGTATATTTTTATCAGCCCATAAACTATTGTATTACTTTTATATAGATATTCCAAATGCATTTCAAAATTGATAATAAACACTTTATTATATTTCTTTTTTAACTTTATATAATTCTTTTAAAAGTCTTGACCGTAAATTATAGATAGGAAATATAGACAGTCAAATATAAAGCTTAAACTAATGGAATTTATTGTATAACATTTTTATAATCTGTACCTCCTATTAATTTCCAACTTCGTCTCTACTTTTTGTCCTTTTTCAGTGTGCCAATGCAATGGACACGCGCGTCGCTGCCGCTTCAATCTGGAGCTGTACAAGCTCTCGGGTCGCGTCTCCGGCGGCGTTTGCTACAACTGTCAGCACGATACGACCGGACGGTACTGTCACTATTGCCGTGAGGGCTACTACCGGGATGCCACCAAGCCGCCCAACCATCGCAAAGTCTGCAAACGTAAGTGAAGTTGAAAAGGTGGCCTGGAGACGCTTAGACGCTGCTCGGTCATCAATCAGCGGCCTAGTTAGCTGCCAGCTGGACAGGTGTCTCTCTAATGATCACTCTTTCTCTCCCCCTCTCTCGTCGCTTGGTATGCAGGCTGCGACTGCCATCCCGTGGGCTCCACCGGCAAGACCTGCAATCATCTGAGTGGCCAGTGCCCCTGCAAAGAGGGCGTCACCGGCCTGACCTGCAATCGCTGTGCCCGCGGTTATCAACAGACGCGCTCCCATGTGGCGCCCTGCATAAGTAAGTGTCCAGTTCCCGCCGTCGCGCTCCTCCCTCCCCCTCCCTCTTTGTTATTCATATGCGTGCTTGCAATTAACAGAAGTGCCCACCAATGCGAATATGATCCAAGCGGAAAGCGCCGGCGGCGCTGGCGGAGCTGGTGACTACAAGGATGGCGGAGGCTCGCAGGCCGAGGAAATGAAAAAGTGTAAGTAGCGAGTAACCAGTAAGGAGTAACGAATAGCGAGTGAAGAATTGCGAGTAACGAGTAAAAAGTATCGAGTAACGAGTTACGTGACACAATAAAAATGAAAAAGTGTAAGTAACGAGTAACGACTAACTAGTGACGAGTTGCGAGTTAAATAATACAAGTAACGAGTAAAAAGTTAGGAGTAACGAGTTATGAGATAGGATAGAAATGTAAAAGTGTAAGTAGCAAGTAACCAGTAAAGAGTAACGAATAGCTAGTAAAGAATTGTGAGTAAAATGTGACGAGTAACGAGTAAAAAGTTGCGGGTAATGAGTAAAAAATAAGGATAACGTGCTGCGAAATACGATAGAGATGAGAAAATATAAGTTGCAAGAAACCAGTAAGGAGTAACGAACTAGTGACGGCTTGAGAGTAAAATGTTACGACTTGCGTGTAAAAAGTTAGGGTAACAAAATACGATAGAAATGAAAAAGTCTAGGTAGCAAGTAACCAGCAAGAAGTAACGAATAACTAGTGAAAAATGGCAAGTAAAATGTGACGAGTAGCGAGTAAACAGTTACCAGTAACGAGTAACGAGTAACGAAATAAACGTTACGAGATACAAATAACGAGTTAAGAGATACACGTAACGAGTAACGATTTACGATAAGCGAGCAACTAGTGGCGAGTTACGAGCTGCGAGTAACAAAACGTTGCGATTAACGTTTATTATTAACTGTATCCCACACAGATTGCGGCAAGTGCAAGGCCAGCCCCAAAAAGCTTAATCTGAACAAGTTTTGCATGGAGGACTACGGTGCGTATGCGTGATGTTAAACACTCTAAATGCGCGAGCTTAGCTTATATTTCACTCGCTTATAGCTCTTCTGGCCAAGGTAATTGGCCACGATCGTGCCTCTCAGGACATAAGCACCGAAAAGTTCTCGATAGAGCGCCAGAACGAGATCTACAAATACGAGATCAACATACAGACCATTTTCAAGCGCAATCCCATGTCGGGCACGACCAGCTCGCTGCTGGGACGTGGCAACATGATGTTGCTGGTGCCACGCAAGAGCATCGAATGCCAGTGCCCCAAGATCAAGCTGAATAAGTGAGTATACCTTCGATCCGGCACCATCGCCTTTGGCATTCCGATTACAACATCGATGCTTATTTGTCGCGTATCTTCTTTGAATCGTTGCAGATCGTATCTTATACTCGGACGCGACTCGGAGGCAGCGCCGGGCTATCTGGCCATTGGACCCAGTTCCGTTGTCTTGGAGTGGAAGGATGAGTGGTCGTTGCGCATGAAACGCTTCCAGCGGCGCGCCCGCAAATGCAGTTGAATCGAACCGGAAACGGAATATGTCAGAGCGGATTTCAATTTCATACACTTGGCTAGGTATCGGTTTTTGTATAAATTGTACAGTTTACTCAAGTTTCTGACCTTTTTCGGCATCATGCTATAATTAAACCCACACACACACACACACACACACACACACACCCATATACTAATACTTGTACACAAAAAGCGGAGTCTCCCAAAAAAAAATATATATATATACTATTCTACCTATCTAAAAAATCATCCGAAATCCTCTAGCTAAGCTACTTCAGCGGCATTCTAGTCTATAACACTCGAACTACAGTACACAACACTGGGCTGAAGCAACAACAACAACAACAACACAACAACAACAGGCCAAATGCTAATTGCAATTTAAAGCGTGTGTGCGAGCGTGTGTGTCCATAACAGTTATGCAGGCCATAAAAAGTAAACAGTTATAAATTTGAAGCAAGTGTGAAAAGTGTTGCATGTTGCATGCCGAATGTTGTCCGTTCAACGTTGAATATTGCGTGCGTCGCGTGTCCGAGCCGGGCAAACAACAGATGAGCAGGAGACGAGCCGCAGATTCGAATAGAATGCTATAACGGTAACGGCAGGGGGGTGGACACGTTTGCGGGCAGGCAAGCAGGCGGAGTCAACACACAAGTGTAGACACCAGCCAACAGCAAATAGGCTTTCACATTGAACACCAGCTGGTAGGGGCACTCACGACACATTTTTTTCCGTCGCGTTGACTCAAGAATGAACCTATGTCACTCTTTCTGCGTTGGACAGGCACACTGACTACCCCTAATGCCAGCTGCAGGCAATATTTTTTAAAATTTTATTTTTTTTATATTCATTCAACGTTTTTTTCCGCTTTGCATATCGCATTTATCTCAGTTTTTTTGTGTCTCGATTTGTATTTTCGATATATATTTGCCTTTTGTTTTGCCGTATTTGTATATTATGTTTCTCTCCTACAGTTTTTTGGTTTAACTGTTTGCCTTTAACGGCATTTTAACATCCATTTTTATTATTATCATTATTTTTTCGGTCGATCTGCATTTGTGAAATGTATGCAAACAGTTTTGCTGTTAATTATGCAGATATTTATATCTATTTGTTAGTTGATTTTCACGCGCTTTTGCATACCAATTTGTTGGAGGGTCAAAAAAAGAGTAATAACAATAATAGTAAAAATAAAAATAAACAAACGAACAGCAGCTGCGGCAGCGACAGCAAACTGCGACCGCGACTGCAGCCAGCAGCAGTAAAATTCATTTAAAACACATTTATTTGAATTTAATTTTCAATTTGAATTATGCATGCAAATCAGTTAGCATGCATTTATCAACGGCCCAACCGAGCTGAGTGCTTGTCAAAGCTGGCAGGGGCGTGCCGAAGGGCGTTAGGTTCAAGCTGGTAGCCCAAACTGGTTTTTTTTTTTGTTTGTTTTGGCTTTTCAGACAATCTCGAAATCTTGCTGCAAACACAGTAAACATTCATACAGCGCGCAGTGTAACTGTGGCTGGGTGCGCTGTGGTGCGCGCCAGCCGGTGTTCACTGTAGTAACCGCGCTCTTATTTAAAAACAAAAAAATAATGAAACTTGACATGCCGCGCGCTGCACAGGCAAACAAACAACGGGCAACAGCACGAAACACGTTAAACAAATTAAACAACAACAACAAAAGCTTTGTAGGCTGAACGCTGATATGCTCGCCCGCCCTGTCCCGCCTGCCCCGCCTGTCCCGCCCGTCCCTCTGCCCATCGCATGCATTTACCCAGCTACATTTATATATTCATATTTGCTCTTTATACACTTGTATTTGACTGGGGGCCGCGGATTAAACATGTTACAGCTCAAACTGTAACATGATATATGACAGCAAGTGTCGAACTTGATAAATGCTATAATGAATTTATTTTCGTGTTCTGCACAAGAGTCTCCATTCGGTGTTGCCTCGCCTGCCGCTGCCGCTGCCGCCGCCACGGCCTATGCCCCTGACCCCGAGTCCGAACCCTGACCGACCCTGACTCCGCCCCCGCGCCCGCCCTCAGTCAGCTGCGCGTGTCTCTGTGAGCTTTTGTCATTGCTCCAGCGCCCGTTGGCTCAGTTGGCGACCGTGACCATGATATATTATATGTCAAAATGGAGCAACGGCCAACTGGACGCACTGATCAACTGGACGGACGGGCCGACAACCGAACAGTTAACATGCTGCGGCACCTACGTTGAGATTTCTGTGTGTTCTGCCCGGGCCGCATAATTAGCCGTCGACATGGCTCGGAAAACAATGAACTACACACACACACACACACACACACAGTGTAGCGTGTCCTGCAGCAAGATAAATGCAAAACAACGGCAACAAAAAACAACAATGAAAAAAAAATAATGAAAGAGAAATTCAATTGCGGGTTGGACGCGACTGCGGCTGCCTTCATGCATATTTAAATGAGATTTTTGCGTTAACTGAATTTTGTCAACATGACGAGCACTGAATGGGCCAAAACAGCCGAGGGGGTGTGGCCAGCCGACGTGGGCGTGCTGCAGCCACGAAAAAGCATATTTATTTATATAAATATATATATATATATATATATATATATATATATTCACATTCACATTCACAAATATATATGCGTGCATATGTACACAAATGTGCGTATGTTTCAAATATTTATATGTATTTAAATAAATTGGGTTTTTTCTGTATTATTATTTTTATATTTTTTTTTTGCGGTCTTTTCATTTAACGCTAGCGGCTGGAGCAAGGGGGCGTGGCATATGTATTTTAAACAACTCGCTGGCACCATTAGCATATAAATTGATGTGCGCCAGTTGAGCGCGAAAAAGTCAGGCCCAGTCGTTCACACACACGCACACACCACAGCTTTTAAGCAAGTATTTGGCGTACAAACAAGCACACACTCACACACACACGTACACATATCTAAGATTTCAGTGTCCCAAAAGCTGACAAATTGACTTCCGTTTCCGCGTTTAACATCAACAAAAATCCACAAAATCGACAAAAAAAAAAAAAAAACAACAAAAGAAAAGAACAAAAAAAAAACACTCTTTAAAAAGTACTTAAAAACTGAGACACAAACATAACCAAATTAGTCATTAGTTGATATGTCAAGCCGTTTATTTATTTTCATTTACCATATATAGATACATATTTTTTTTTTTAATCTTAACTATACACTTAAATTATAAATTGAAATTATGAATTGAAAAGCCAGCAACAACAGCGGAAATTGTTTTGTTGTCGCATAATGTATTTAAATCTATATATACACATATATATATTTAAATATATATAAATAAAAATATATATAAATGCTTAATGTATTTGTATGTTATGAGTAAAGGCAAAAACGCACACAGAGCAACCCACAAAACATACAACAAAAGGAATAAAGGCAATGGCACGCCAAAAGTCAGCTAAGAGCTTTGGCATTTTGGCCAAAATTGTTGCGTGCGTTCTTTGTGGCCTTGTGCTTAGCGCCTAGTGCATATTGTACTTAGAACTATTTTGATGTAGTTGAGTGCAAGAACAAAAATAACATCACTAACGTCACATATCCTACACACAAGCATACGCACACAAAAACACACACACAGATATGTATACACCCTTGCCAAGTTTAATAGTAATAATGTTTTTTGTATTTTTTTTTAAGAAAACGTTTTATCACTAATACTTACGATTATGATCTTTGTGTGTGTCGCGAAACGCAAGTTAATAAAATAAATAATAATAATAATAAAAACAAAAACAATTTTATATAATAACGTAAACACTATTTAAATGCATATATACGAGTACATAAAAAATATATATATACATACTATAAATAACCAAGAACAAAAGCAAACAAAAAACGGCAGCAATTTTTTTTCTTAGATTTTTGTAAATACTCAAAAAGCAAAAGCCATAAAAAATCATAAAAAAAACACAGCGAACAGTAATCAACAATATTTATTGCTAATTATTATGTTGTAACGAGATAAATATGACAAAAAAAAAGAAGAATAAAGAAAAAGATCAAAAATGCAGCAAAATAAACACACATTGTCTGATATTAAAGTATTGTAGTTGGTATTTACCTAAATCCACAGCCACATACACACACACACACGCACACATACAACTATTTATAATTATATGTTTAATAATAAACAAAAATCTTCCACACACACATGCACATTTAATTCTGCAATTTTTGAGGCAAACGAAGCAAAAACTAAATAAATATTAAATATATTAAAGACAAGCCGAGCAAGAACAACAAGTTATACACAAATATACATATAGTATACATATATATATACAAATATATATGCATATATCATTTATGTGTACTTGAAAGAGTAAAAAACAAAACAAAAACCAACCGATAAACAAAACAAGCAAAGCAAATAAAACACAAAGTTTAATCGAATTAAGTGGACAAATTGCTAATATATATTACGAAATTCAATGGGTGACAAATGTGATTTTATTTAAGGCTTTTGGGTTGGAAATAGAAAACTGCAAGGTGAGTAGACGTGTTTCTTGTTTTCAGCAGGCAAACGTTACTTGAGACGGCTCAAAACTCAGTTGAAGGTCACTTACCCTGAATGTGAATAAAAAATATTCAAAACTGTTCAGCCGATTGCCAAAACTGAAATATTAGTGGGCATAAAAACAGAAGTCTGATGAACACAATTAATTACATATGTCTCCGTCAATGCGTTCAACACTTTGTGTGCCTCTGGCAAGGGTATACAAATTGTGAACATGTACGCGTATGGGGTCAAAGATCTCTGCGTAATTTCATTTCGCATTTCGTCACAGAACTTGCAAGGACAACAAGGTGCCCACACTATTGAATCAGCTATCGCCTTGGGCAGCACAATAATGTTGCATACTTTTGAGCAGCGTTCGTTGAATTTTCAATCAGACCTAAGATAAAATAAAAAGCAAATTAATTTAAAGCGCAATTTAAGTAACATGCCCGCCCCCAGAGTCGCTTAGTGTTTGATATTGCCTCTGGCGCTCGTCCGTGATCCCGAGCCTGTGCCGTTCCAGCTCCGTAGCTGCTCCTGCCTCCATTCCGTGAGCCGGCAACTGAAACTAATACGCATATTTATCAAATTTCAGCGCCTCAAGGGTTGCAAAAAGAGCTGCTGCTGCTGTTGCTCTTGCTGTTGCATTCAGTTGCCCATCCTCCCGATAGCACTCGCCCAAATGTACAAATGTACATTCATTGTTGTTGCCCAAAATGCCTTGCAGCGCTTTAGAGCAGCCGGGCGCTGCCGAGTGCGGGGCAGGGCAGTGAAGGAAGACGCAGCCGGCAGACCGCCATGCAAAGCGGCGGACAAACTTTTGGCCCTCAGCGAAACTTAACAAAAAGCGGCGCTTGGTTGGGTAACCACTTGGCTGGGTGGTGGCTGCTCAATAGGATGCCTGGCTGACTGGCAGCCTGGCTGCCTGGCTGCCTGGTTGGCTGGTTGCCTGGCAATGCTGCATAAACAAGGACAAAGCTGCGTTGCGTCTGTCAGCAGCAGTGGCAGCGACGGCAGCGGCAGCAACAGGACAACAAAAACATGCCACCCACGGCCCAAAATCGCAGCTCCATTTGCACGCTTCATAAGCGCGACGAATGAATTTTAATTTGATTAAAGTGAAAAATTGAAAAATGCTAAAAACTCCCCAGTTACCACAAAGCCAAGACCCAAACCCCACCCCAACCCCCATCCCAACCGCAACCCCTACGAAGCTTTTAGTGTATTAAACGCTGCAGCAAAGCTGCTGCAGCAAAGAGTGGCGAATTTGAATTCGCTACGCGCCACCAAACAAAGCTAGCCAGGGAGGGGCGGGGGGGCCGAGGTGTGCACAGGATTAGCTGGCCAATCAGGCGCAGGCCAGGCGTCCTGGATTTGCGGCAGCTCGAAAGTATGCTACACATGGACCCAGCTTAAGTTGGATTGCGCTTTGGCCGCACCACTCGCCCCATCAGATTTCGGTGGGTTTGCGATGGGCATCGGTGGGTTTCGGTTGGTTGCCATGGCTAGAAATGCCAATGGAAATGGCCGGACTGATTGGCGTATCCGTTGCCAGGGCAGCTTAGGCCGTATTAAACCTTTTTGCTGCAATAATGTTGTTTTTTGTTATGCTTAGATGGCGACCGCAACCACTTGGCGGACCCTCCTCTTCCGCTGCTGCTGCCGCTCCCCCACTCAAAGGATTTTTTCATTTGGCGTAGCCGCGCTTCTGGGCCCCAGGAGATGCTTAGCCCGGCTAAGAAGCATCCTCGTCATCGCCAACGTCTGTTACAGTGCGGCAATTACGCCGCTTGGATTTCAAGTGCTGCCTGCCACAAGTTGTTGTTGCCACTGCTGTTGCCATCGCTGTGCCCGTTGTCGCTGCAGCAAATGCTACAATACACGAGTTGGAAGCCATTGGAGGAAAACTGAGACCCAAACCCAGGCCCAGGTCCAGGCCCAGCCCGAGCTGGAGTCATAGTTGTTGCCGGCGGCAGTCGAGTATAACAGAATTTTGCACTGAACCCTAAACGTGGCTATGCAGCTTTCACACACAAGCCCACACACATACACACACACACACACACTCGCACACACTCGCATACTCACGGGTCGCATTGTGAAGTGCAAAAAAGGCGCATTTTACAAGATTTTTATTACATATAAATGCGAAAAGTATTAAAAAAGTAAACTTTTTATAGACTTCTCATTTTCTCTCGCTCTTGCCGCCGAACTGCAGAAGTTTTACGCTTTTCGTCTGGGCGTCATGATGCGTGTTAAGGGAATACGAACACACACACTCTTGCCGACCGGCACAGGATCAGCTCCCATTGGCCCCAAGGCGCAGCGCGACGCAGGCAATGCGGAAATGCTCCTCACAGCGCCCGAAAGCCAAAAGAAAAGTTCCGTTGCTCTACACCACAATTTCCACAAATTCAAATTTGTATTTTAAGAACGCATTTGCCATGCCCCAAAAGTATGCAACGCGATATTCAATACGTGATTAGTTTCAGTTAAGACTGCGGCATTTAACGCATATGTTTTGTGGCATACTTTTTGAGGATCGGTTCTGTTCTGAAATACAAATGCATCTGCGAAACTCAAAGGTATCCGGGAGATACATTTAAATAAATAAAAGAAATTGCTCTCAAATCAATCAAATCAAATCAAAATTTGTATACTATCTTATAATAAAGGAGAAAATATCTAAGGATAAATGTAAATGTGTAATTTAACTGAAATGCCAAATACATGTTGTTGATTTCAAATACATGTTTGAAATGCACAAGGATTTATAATATGATAGATACAATATGAAATTAGTTTTTACAGCAGATTATGTGCCGAACATGTCAATCTTCTGTATCTAAGAAAAAACTGTTTACAATGAGATACATTTGTATCTGTGAGTTCATTGAGTACATATGAACTTAGAGACATAACAAAATAGACATATTTCCAAAGGTTACATTCATCTATGTGCTTAAATCCCTCAGTGTGCGAGCTGTAGGGCGCTCTGCAGTCGAGCTGGCCGATTGGACCGCAGCCTGGGAGAGGCGTCCTTCCCTTAGGCCTTTGCTTGCTGCTTCACTTTTGCTCTCACTCCTTTTTGCTTTGCTATTGCTGCTGTAGTTGTTGTTGTTGTTGTTGCTGCCGTTGTTGCTGCCATGTTGTTCAAAAAAATGTTTTCAGACCTCCGAGTTGTCGGTGGTGCTTCGCCTTGAACAGTTACAGTATATATTTTTCCGACTCGTATTTTCCTTAACGATTTCGAGGACGCCCCCAGCTACGTTTTTTAAATTCTATTTTATTACTATAACAAGACATAAGTAGGCATAATGGAGCTCTATAAAATATTCAAAAGAAATTGGCATAGAAAGTTTCAGCAGCAGTGAAAGGAAGAGGGGAGTAGGTGGGGGCTGGGGGCTGGGGGCCCACCCGCTGCCATTCATATGAGGCCCCAAGCGCTTGGGCCTGGCATTGGGCATGCCGTGGAATGCCGAGTGTTAAGCGATTAACGGCATTTTCATTGAGCGCCTGCTAAAGGTTAATGCACTCCAAACATGAATAGCGTCTACTGTGTATATGTAGGAGAGGTCGTACAGCCATTGGGGTGGGGCGGGGTGGTGCGGTGTGGGCGCTCGAGTGCTGTGGCAGGTACATCCTTGAGTGCCGTCGCAACCTGACAACATTTGACACTTTAGAAGCCAAGGCGAAATTTGCATGTTTACTGAACGCGGCTGCGGCGGCGGCTGCGGATGCGGATGTGGCAGCGACTGCTGGCCAATTTGGAGACACTGCGCCTACCGCCCGCCCCGCCTGCTGTCAATCATCTTCACAAGCGATTTGTCAGCTTCCTGACGCTAATAATCCGCAACAACGCGCCCGGGATCATCATGATTTTTTACAACTTTTCATTTTCGCGCTTGAGCTGCTTTAACTGCCAATGACGACGTCGGAGTTTTGTTGGCTTGTGGCGCGGGATTAGGGCGCCAAACAACACACAACATGAGCCGAGGGGGGGTGGGGGGGCATCTCAGGCATATGTGCTGTGCCTGCAGCCGGGCAACTATTCAAATGAGCTAAACGCAAATGGCTTGGAAAATATGTCGCTGACTTTTATTGGCGCATTTAGGCAGCGGATGAGCCGCCTGCCTCGGCGAAGGGGGCGGAGTGGGCGGATGGGCCGCATGGGGCGGTGGGGCCCAGTCGCTTCTTGAGCACGCGCAGCCGCGAGTAGATGATGTCCCAGTCCAGATAGGCGCCCACGATGTAGCGCGAGTTGTCCGCGCTGTCGTCGTAGCCAGTGCGCCCGTGGAGCAGCCGCAGATTGTTGAAGGTCAGCACGTCGCCGGGCTGCGTCTTGAACGCGTGCGCATCCGCCCGAGCCAGCCGCACGAAGCGGGCGTAGGACTCGTACCAGGGCAGCACCTGCTCCAGCGGCACATTGAACTGGCTGTCGCGCTGCGGCACGCTGTGGTTGATGCGCGCGTACTCGCCGTCGGCATCCAAGCTAAGGGAGAGTGGAACGTGGCAGGTGAGCGCTGTGTGGCAGCGGAGGCGGCTGGCTACTGGCTACTGGCTACTCACCAGATGACGGGCGCCCGCCAAATGTTGTGGAACTCGCGGCCGTCCTCGCTGCCAATGTCGTTCCAGTCGACGGCCGTGCGGCTGAGGCGCTCAAAGTCCACGGGATGCTCGCGGCGCAGCCGGTCCGCAATGTGGAAGGCGTCCACGAGGAGATTGCTGCCGCCCTGCGAGCGGGTCTGCACCACGCAGTGGAGCAGATTGGCGCCCGGCTTGTACTCGTAGTAGGGCAGGTCCGTGTGCAGGGGCAGCGGCAGCGAGAGGTAGGCATAGTTCTTGGCGCCCGGCTTGGCCTGCACCACGAACTCCTCGCCGTAGGTGGTGCGCCTGATGAAGCCGACGCGCTCGGCCAGCCGGCGCACCACGCCCCGGTCCAGCGGCGCGCCGCTGATCAGCGCCACGCCGTAAACGGCGAGCGCCTGCAGCCAGCGCTGCAGCGTCGCGTCCTCGGCCATCAGCTGATCGTAGGGGAAGCGCTGCGCAATCCGCTCGAACTGGGCGCCCGCCCAGTGACTCGTGCGCGGCCGGTAGAAGTCGTGGAGGTAGGCGCGCTGGCGGTCGCCGTCGAAGCTGCGGCGCCGCAGCCAGTCCAGCTCGTAGCTGCTCTCGTGGCCGTCGCTCCAGCGCACGTGCAGCTGCTGCGCGGCTGCCGCGTCCACGCGCAGCGCCAGCGGACGGACGCCCGCATCGAAGCGGTCCCAGTCCAGCTGGCGCGACAGCGAGCTGCTGTGGAAGCACGTCGGACAGCGGCAGTTGTCGCGCAGCCAAACGCCCGGAAAGCGCAGCGCCGCAGCCGCCGCCTGCGCCGGCTGCACCTCAATGTAGGCCCCGTCCACGATGCGCGCGCTCAGCCGGCGGCAGTTTGGGCCCGGCAGCCGCGCAAGGGCGCGCCTCACGCCCTGCGCCAGCAGCATAGCGAATACTCAGCGAATGTGCTCGAAACAGCGAATGACCGAAGCGCCGCGATCGAGCGTGCGAATGTATCTGACGGATGCCGGGCAAGCGCGAAAGTGAAATCAGCAGATGCCCCGCGGCTTATCAACGCGCGGGCTTGGCTCCGACCTGGACTTGGACTTTGCCTGCCAGCTCATTGTAAACACAGAACTCGAATACAACACCAACAATTGTGCTTGAACTTATTCGAATTTACTTGTTCCAGATCTGATCTAGTCTTGTCCGTCCTTCCTGGCAGCGCATCATCTATGAACTCTTCTTTATTCTTTATTTTGCAGATTTATTTTCTTTCTTTTTAAATTTTAGTTCAGCTAAACTACAGCTTATTCCCAATTTCTCTACCCTCGTTCTCGAAGTGAAAACAGAGTATTCGGTTTGTGTAGTGTCCGTCTTGTTGTCCGTCCGCCTGTCTACATGTCTCTCTCAGTTTTAAAGCTAGATATGTCTGCGCTGAAGCCAAATGCACCAAATTTGGCAGGCAGTTTTCTGATGGCCTCCTCCAAAGATCGAGCTGAAAAACTTCACAATCTACTTTTTTCCAAAATAACACGAATAACGAAGATCGTTTTCTGTTTTCAGTTTTCATTATACTGTGCGCGAGTATTGCGAAGTCGGATACACCCGACTGCCATGCCATGAAAATGGGTAAAAAGGGTATAATGGTTTTGTGCAAAAGTGTGTAACAAGCAGAAGGCGGCATCTCCAACCCCATAAAGTATATATATATTCTTGGTCAGGAGCAGTTGCCGAGTCCATCTAGACATGTCCGTCTTTAATTTAATAAATAATAAATAACTAACGGGCTGGCCTAGCTTCCAAATCCTCCTACAAACTAGTTCATATTAGATGAAATTCAATATGTTTCAATGCGTGTTTTGAGCTGGTTCATATTTTGCAATGTATGTGTGCACAGCTCACTTCTCAAGGCATTCTTCCTTTCAACTGTTAATACACATTGTTATGGTAACTGCGTCTGGCTATTAAATATAATTATAAAATATAAATATACAAATCTGAGCTAGATTACAATTTCCTTGCATTCGCTTTCTCTTTTTGAACTAGTTCCATTCCCTAAAATACAAGTATGAAACTAGTTCAGATTCGAACGGATCGAAAACATTTTTGTTTCCACATCTACATCTAATTTTAATTATAGATGCTCATTTTTGGTTCCAGCTACTAAGGCCAACCCAATCTCTTCAATCTGAACTAGTTCCACCTCAAGCACATTTACAATGTTTTATGCTGATGATCTCGTTGATATTGAAGCATATGAATTGTGAAGTCAGCACGTCATCAGCTCAATTCAGGGCTGTAGGTTATTTTCGAGCTGTTGAGCTGATAAGCCATAGCGCAGGCGAGTAAGGAAAGGGGGGAGGGGGGCTGAGTGGCTTGGGGCTCGCTTATCGCTGAGTTCGCTGTCATTTGTGATCGCAGTTGTTGTTAGGGCCCGAAGCAGGCAGTAGCAGGTAGCGATCAATCAATCAATCAATCAATTGAATCATCTTTGTCTCTCCACTCTCTGGCCGACTGCCAGTGCATTCCAGTGGCCAGAGGAGCAGCCGCTGGAGCCTCGGGCCTGGCCAGCGCGGCCTTTTAAGGGCCTCGCCTCGAGCGCTTCTCGTGAAAGCAATAAAAATTGCAGCGCCTGCAGCCAGTTTGCGAACTGAAGCCAGTTGACCTGTTGCACATTTGAATGGGAGCAGCAGGAGTTGGAGGTGGTGCTGGTGGTGCTGATGGTGCTGGTGGTAAAGTAGCCACTGGCTGATGCCCAAACAACGGCCTGCTCCAGACCATTTACAGCGCGCACAATAAATTCCTCTTGCCGGAGGCTTTTGGCCAATGCGGCAGCAACAGAAATTCCCAAGCCGGTGGCCATAAAAATGCGGCTCACATGTGACAACGATTTGTACTTTAGCTCCTTTTATGGCAACTGGCTGATGCTGCCCCATCCTGCCTGTTCTTGCTGTTGTCATTGCTGTTGTTGTTGTTGCTGTTGTTGCTGTTGCATTTTTAAAAGCGGCTTCTCTCTGTTTGTTCGCTTTACAAATCGCAAAATCGCATCAGATTATACAGCTTGCGAGTCCGCAGCGGACGCGACTCCGCACCGACCACCCATTTTGGCCATGGCCCAGGCTCCGGCTCCGGCTCGGGCCGCTCGTTCTGGCTGCCTCTCCGTCATGCCACATAAGTATTGCAATATTTATGCCAGCTTACGCTTTGCCTGCTTTCAATCGCTGCCAAATGCGCCCGGGCAGCAATTAGGTCAATTAACACCCACCCAGCCATCATCTCGCAGCCCGGAAGCGTTCACTTTTATGGCTGCACGCGCCAGCGTTTAACTCTCTCTCTCTCGCTCTCTCTCTCTCTCTCTCTCTCTCTCTCTCTCTATCACTTGGAGTGCAGCGCCTTGAATCCGAGGCTCGGGCAAGTTTTGCTGGCGTTGACGATGATTATCATGTCACATGCCATCACTCAATGCTTTTATGAGCCTAGCCCGGCCCATAACAATGGCCTGGCCACTTACCCCAGCACCTGCCCCTGCCCCTGCCCCTGCCCCTGCCCCCTCCCCGAGCACAGTTTGCCAGCCCGAAATGTTAACAGTTTTCGTTTCATGTAATTAAGTGCTGCTGATCCACTAGTTTTATCTTGAAGGGCCGGCGGAAGGATGAAGGCGGAAGGACCAGCAGTGAAAGCTTTTTGGCTAAGCCGGCGAGGAGTGCGGGCTGGGGCTGGGGCGGGGAGGGGCTCGAGGATTCAGTTGCGTTGTGTCTTCTGTTTGCAAACTGTCTGGGCGAGACAACGTTGTACGTGCCGCTGTCCCGGCCAAGGAGCGTCCGTCGTTTGTTGTCTGTTGTCCGTTGTCCGTTGTCCTTTGGCCGTTGTCCTCTGTCCTCTGTCCGTCTCCTTCTGCTGATTGCACTTGAGTCGAAACGAAAGCGAACCGAAAAATGTGTTAAGAGTCTAAACACGAACGTGCCGCTCAAAGGCCACTCGTTAGCTGGCGCCTGCCCCGCGCAGCCGGGCGAGAGGCCACCGAGATGGGAAAACGGATATAGATTGAGTGGGATAGTTGAGTCAGCAGCCTGGCGAGCAACGTCTGCGTCTATTGGTAAATATTTTCACTATTTGCGACAGGCGAAAAAGAAAAACGACGCTGGATGCGCCCACGCTGCGGCAACCCCTCGCATCCCCACGCGTCCTCTGGCGCTCCTCGGGCAACTAGCTCAATATATCTTCGCCCGCAGGTGCAGCGGCTGTGGGCGAACGTCTCCAAGATGCCGTCGCGGGCTGCCAATGTCTGCAGCCATTTCATTTTGCTGCTTATTTTATTGCCTGGCCTGTTTGCTGGCCCAGACAGTTGGCAAACAAACAGACAAACAAACATGAAGTCGAAGCCGAAGCCGGAGCCGGGGCCGGAGTCGTACCCGGACTCAGACCCGGACTGGCACTGCATTGTCTAGGCCGTGTCCTTGTCGCAGCTACTAGTTTTTCCTTTATATATATTTTTTATTTCGGGACTTGTCTTCATTACGAATGCGGCAACAAAACGAAATGCAATTCATTGCACACAACGCGCCCAAATCGCCGGAGACAGCCCGTCTGAAGCTGCGTTCACACATGCCCAGCACCCACCATATAATTGGCAAAATATGTGTTCATTTTCAAATTTATGGCGAGTAAATCACACATACATTTTCCCCAGGATTTCTTTGCCTCATCAAAATAACTCTGCTGGCCAGAGAATTTTCATAATTTCAAAGATTTTTAAATTTGTGTAAAATTGATATGATAATATTAAGTAATTAGAAATTTAAATTATAGAATAGTAAATAGATAGTAAAATTGAGAAAATCGTGTTCCAATTTTAATAAGCAGGAATCAAACGTCAAACCTCAATCGCAATCGGCTTTGCCCCACTGTGCACGGATGCACTCGCAGTTGTTGTGCATAGTTTGCACATTGTCTCGTGTCGCTTGCCTCTTGTCTCTTGTCTCGTGTCTTGGCCTTTCGCTGCCGTCTTATTTCCGCTGCTGAGCTCTCACTAAGCCAAGTCCAAATATGCCCCCCTCGCCAGCAGCAGCCACTCTGACAGCTCATTTCGGGTGACACTTCTCGAGTTGTTTACAGTCCGGGCTGGGTATTGCGAGTACAAGCCCATGACTAAGCCATCTTGTTACCTGTTTATGTTTGAGCAAACTGAAGTCTTAAACACATACAAATCCTATCAATGCGGGGTGCATTCATTTTTGCATGTGGAAAGTATTTGTGCTTTAGTCGGATAAGTTAAGATTCTTTTCTCTGATGGAAAACAAAACACAGCTAGAAAATCAAAAGAAATTCGGATTTCATAGTTTGTCGCTTTTCTTTCATTTTGAACTAAGGTCAAGAGTATGCGAAGTTTGTCTAGTATGTAAAACGATCCCATTAAGTTTCTATTTTTCTAAATTGTTTAAATAGCCAAGTCAATTTAATCCGTCGGTTTAGCTAACTGTTCATACCAAGGCTAAGAGCCGGCTCGAACCAAATTCATTTTATTTTTTAAATCATTTATCAGCTGTGCGGTTCGAACCATGGATATGAAAAACAAGATTTATGAACCGAACTTAAAGGTTACTTTCTAATTTTTATTTTATTATTTTTTCCTGGGCTATCCGTTCTGTTTTTTTTTTTTTTTATTTTCGAACGGGTTTCTCTCTTTTTAAAGTTATCTAAATAAACGTTGCCTAATTTTGAATACCCTGAACCCATTGAAAGTGGATTAATATAAAACTACACCACAGAAAATTTTCATTAATAATTGAGATTTAAAAAAAAAAACTTTAAATTTCAAAAATATTTCGTACAATTCATATTAGAACTGGGTATTTAATCTTCGACAACCTGAAGAAATCCATTGTTTTGTTGCATTAAAATATAATGCTTTAAGCATTTTACGAACATTTACTAAGAGTACGATTTTTTTTTAGTTCTTGAATACAGTTCCGAAATTGAGAATAAAATTCGCTCAGATTTAAGAGCGAGTGAGTTTTATTTGAATTCGGTGTCAAAATATAATTTAGATGCTCTAAGTTGGGATTCCAAATGGCATTTCCTTTATTTGCCAAGAAGCAGCTCAAGCAACGGCGCGTCCTTTGTTGGGACGAGTCCGTGCAACTTAATGCAGTTGCAAGTGGCAGGCAAGTGGCAGGAATACAAATCAAATTAACTTCCACGTTGCGCTGCTGTTCGCACTGCGCGTAATTAGGGGGCGTGGCCATCGACTGACCCGCTGAATCATGCACTTTCCTAGTACCTGGAAGCTGGACGAATAGCGCAGTGAACAAAGGCGGGGGGCATGGTTATGGGTGCTGTTGCTGGATCTATTGTTGCTGGCGTGGATGCGTGGCCAGTTCTTCTTTTTTCAACGGAAACTATTTTCAACTGAAGCTGCGTAACTCTGGCCCCTGCCCTGGCCCCTGCCCCTGCCCCTCTCAGGCCCCCCTGGCTCAAAATCAACAAACACTCACAGTCGGCGGCTCTGTTGGCGCTCTCTATCGCACACGCAGCTGCTGTCTCTTTCATTTGGGAAGTTGAAACGTGTTGCGGCATATATTAATTTTTATTTTCGACGCGAAGGCAGCAAATTAACGCCGAAGTTGCTGCTGCTGCAGATGTTGCTGTTGTTGTAGTTGTTGTTGTTGCTTTTGTTTGTTTAGCAACTGAATGATGGATCACACACACACACACGCGCGCACACACACAGACACACTGAGCTAGTTTTTGAGTTTTGAAAATGACTTTCCAGGGATTTCGATTGCATTTTTCTCACTACCGTGCACACACACATACACGCGCACACACACACATACACACGGACACGCAACAAATTTCGTTGTTTGTATTTCAGTGCCCCCTCTCCAGCCCCGTCGGACTCAACCCCTTTTGGGACCTGTGCTATTGTGCTAAGCATGCCTGCTCATTATTTTCACACGTTGCTTGGCACGCTCAAGCCCCGCCCCCCCGCCCCCGCTCTCTGCCCTCTGCCGGCTAACGCTTGTTTATATTTTGAGGTAATTTTCTGGGCCGCCGACGCTTAACTCAATGCGGCAACTGTTGCGCCTACGGCGGCGAACCCTGCCCAACTGCGCCCCCGAAAAGGTCAATGATACTTCAAGTTTGAACAACTATGAGGCCCCGGCCGGCAGCGGCTACACTGTGGAAAAAACTGCCGAAGTGTTCGAGTGCCTTGTGGAAATTGAGAAAGCAAGGAGCAAAGAGTGGAAGCTCAAGTGTCTTGCCAGCGTCCGAAGTCCGGGAGGGGCGGGGGGCGGCGGCAGGGGGAAAACATTTTGTAAATGTGGTGGTCAAGCTGCATGAAATTGAAATGGCCAAGCCATAAACTTGGCCATTTGTATTTGCCGGTTATGAGCAGAAACAAAAAACCCAACGCCACGACAATTGCGGCAAAATATGAAATACGAAATGTGAAATGTGGCACGTGAAGCAGATGGAACCAGATGCTGATGCCGAAGCTGGTTACCCGAAAGGACTCGCAAGGGTTTAAGGTTTCCATGCGGCCCACCCAAGTGGTCATTTAGACGAGTGCCACTTGAGCCAAGTTAAGTTGAAGGCCAAGACAAATACGCACGCAGCCGGGCGGGGGCAGCAACTAGTTAGGGCCCATAATGCATATGCGAGCGGGACGACAGGGAAATTTCAATTTCAACTCGAACTGCCGCCCGGTAAGTGGCAATGAAACAGAAAACATGAATTTCAATTGAACGTTTTTGGGAGAGTTATAGTGTTGGCCAAATGCTTTTTATGCGGCCAATTGGCTAAAGGCTGAATAAAATATGAGCCAAATGAATGAATGAATGATGAAGGCTGGCAACATAATAAAGGTTTTCTTTTACCGACGTCGGCAGGGGATCAGGTAATTTATTACCTTTGTTTCGATAGGCGATGTCTCTGAGGGCCCAACTCGATCAGTGCTAAACTGAGTAGTTGGAAAGTCGGCTACTGATATTTAAACGGCTCAAATGCTTTGGCTTTCAATTTAAATTGAATCCCTTTTTATACGCGTTCACGAAGCGAAAAGAGTATATTGGGCTGGTGCAAAGTCCGTCTGTCCGAATGAACTTAATTCGTTTACCACTATAGGAGCTAGAGACTTGACTAGAATTTTGAATATATACTTGGAATAGCCCGCGTCGGATAAAGTGTTAAGCTGTTTATTGACAGATGAAAATTCAACTCTCGAATCCGTAGCATCCATATTTCAAACTGCCATAACTTTGTTAAAGCTGAACCGATTTTAATGTTTGTTGGCATTTTGGCTATCGCTTGTCATCTAGCTTGATTCTGAATTTGTTTGTCTACTACGTATAATTCTAGGGTATATGTTTTGTTTGTTATTATAGTGTGCGCAAGTATTGCGCTGTCGGTTACACCCAACTGCAACGTTCTTAATTGTTTTAAGTCTTTGTAAGCTCTTAGAGACATTTTTAAAAGCTACCTCTTGGCATTACCTGACTTAAAATTGTATGGGAAAATGTTGAATGATCCATCGTTGAAGAGAAATTTTCATTTCCGCCCTGGGCTTAAAATGAAAGACTAATATCGCATAGATTCACTTTCGTCCGATCTGTTTTAAGCACAAAGTCAAATAACACGTCGGAAAATTGGTAAGATAAACACAACAACACACATCACATATTTGCATTTACTTTTACACATATATCATTCATCATGCACATTCATTATCCAAAAGCTAAATAACAATGCTACCGAATATTATTAATAAGCTAGCTCAATAAATATGAAACACAAAAAAAAGTAACAATAATACAAAAATAAATGTACTTTTTTACTACAAAATGAATTTGTAGTAAAGCGTCTTTAAAGTGCTTCGGTTGTCACCGAGCCACAGCGGTTGCAACGCGGAGATTTGGAAAACGTTCCGTGATTGAACGAGGCGATTATGATAACAATTGCAGCACAATTAATGGCGGCACACGAATTTGCGCTGGGCATCAGGTTTCCGATTCTGCCGCAACGAAAACGAATGGGGAAAAACTTTACCAATAATTACCTACAATTAAAATTGATTTATGAAAATGCGCGCCGGGGGAAAAAAGAATCAGTACACAGCAACGGCAGCAACAACACCAACACCAACAACAACAACAACAACAAGAACAACAACACTAATATAACACAATACAATACAATACACATCGGGAGCGTGAATTCAATTAAAAAGGAGTCGCTACCGCAGCTGCCGTTGATGCTGCAGTTGCGTCAGCGGCCAATGCCAATCAATTAATAAGAAATGTTCACCACCGACCAGGGGGGCGGGGGGAAGGTGTTCAAAGCGAGTGGGTGGGCAATTGGTCAGGTGGATCATGGGGATCAGGAGCGTTGCTTAATGCAATTACGCAGCCGTAACTAACACGAATGCCAGCACACACACACACACACACACACAGTGCCACACGTACACATAATTAACGCACACGCACGCATTGCCGTTGGCAGCGACGCCGACGTCGCGTCGACGTCGTCGCCGGACAAATGCGTTTATTTAACAAATTAATTGGCGCAAATATGAGAGAGGTGCCGGCGCAGGGGTCGCGGCAGAGCAGAGACATTAACTTAAATTGTCACCAAGGCATGCCGTCCCTTTCTCTCGCCCGCTCTCTCTCGCTCGCTCGCTCGCTCGCTCTCTCTGTTCGAGCGTCAATTACTTACACGTTGTTGAACCTTTCGCACAACATTTTTGTGCCTTGGCCAATGTCCAGCGACAATGTCGGCCGGAATGTAATTAATAAACGTATTAAACGCATGCAAGTGAGCAGCCGTAGCAGTAGCCACTGTACGCTGGAGCCAGGACACTGGCCGAGTTGCCAGGGCCATCATGGAACCCAATTAATCAGCTGTGGACCGCTGCGATGCGCCCACCCATTGGTCAATGGTCTATGAAATGCCCATTATACAATACAAACTCACACACACACACACACACACACACATACCAATAACAATGTTGGGAGGGAGGTGGGTGGCATTACAAGGTGGATAACTAAACCACCCTGCCAGCCCACGCCAGCAGCTTTGAGAGCAGACACCCTCGTTTGCCAAGTTGTTTCAATATTTGTTCTATTAAGCAGCCGTTGTCTCCACACCCCAATACTCCACACACCCCCTCCCCACTGGCACACAACGACAAAACCAACAGCAACAACAACAACAACAACTGTGCTTATCATAAAACAAAAAAGGCAAAGAGAAGCGAACAAAAAAACAGACAGTAGACAATTTTTATATTACAGATTTCACGGGCGCGAAATTTATGAACAGATATATTTCAGCCGGCGGGCCAAGAAGTGAAACCCAATACCCTGCAACTAGGCAGGGCATGATGCGAATTCAAAGCAGCTTCAGCAAGCCAACAAAGCGGTTGACCTGAGCTATGTTGTTAAGGAGAGTTAGCGCAGCGAATATATCTACAATGATTGTAAAAAAATTGTAAATCATATTTCGTAATATTTTTTTTAATGTCGAACATTTAAGTTTTTGCTTGGCTAAAATTGGATAAATAAAGAAATGTTTTGTTAAATCGATATATATGTTAATGTTAAAGTCTGGCTGAAATTGCCGAAATGTGTGTATATTTTAGTAAACACAATTAAGTTAAATGAAATTAAAATGTTGAGTGCATTTGGCTTGCAAATAGACCCGACCCAGCAATTAAAGGTTAGCAAATTGAATATAAATTTCCAATGATAAAAAACGCAATTTCCAGCTGAACCTAATTAAACAAATATCCATTGCCAGTGTGTACGCACTTCGATCACTTCGTGATTGTGGCATTGAACGACTTGTTATCAGGGCAGACAGCCAGCATTACGAATGCAGATGGATGTATAGAGATATATAGATGATACTTATAGCTCCAGTGGTAGCAACAATCCTCAACTGCAGATGCTTATTTATGGGCGCTAGACAACAACGAGTGGCATCAAAATGACAAATCACTGCCAGAAGTTGCTGAGCTGAACTGAACTCAACTGGACTCGACTGGATGTCTATCTGAGTGCTTGAGCCGTGCGTCTTAAGCGGAGTTGCCACCCTCAGCGGGGCGATGTAATCACATTTATGTGCGACACTCCAAATGGGCGTCCTTCCATGCTCCCGCTGCTGCTTCTCATGAGCCCGCTCCCAGTCGCAATTATTGTCTTGTAACGCACATGCCTCCACGGGCTTCACGTGGCACGCCCACGCTCTGGGGGCGCAGCCAACTTTATACAAATCGCTGACAGTCAGCGTCTGCCCGGGCTGCCTTCCGCCTCCAAACGCCTCATCTACAATCCACGTCAGCTTGTCATGCCGCAAGTGTCACTGTCGTTGTCGCTGTCGCTCTCGCATTCCAGGATAACCTGGCGCCTGGCTGTCTTAGCCGCAGCGGCAGCGGCATTTTAGCCTTATCATTTTTACGTTTTTGTGATAATTCAGGTTTTATAAATTGTTTATGTGTTTCATTTGCCGTTACATTGCAGAAATTTGAATGCTCGCTCGATTCGGGGGCTCAGCGAAAGCCACTGCCTGCCGACTGATAAAAAATGCAGATGACAACACTGAATGCGTACTTCTCTGCCGGACAGCAAATCAGAGTCGTCAGCGCGTTCCGATGCTGACTCATGGCCAACAATCACAACTCGCAAGTGAGCCGAGCTCTCTCTGGTATTATTAAGAGGATCAAGTACCCTTGCGGACATATAGCAGGTAATCTTACAACGGTTATGATATGGCCCTCCAATCTGGATAAGTAACAGGAGCAAAATGAATTCTCGAAATTATTGAGTTTGCTAAAAATATCTTTAAATTCAGCAGTCCTCGGTAGATGAGTTGTCTCAGTGCTCAGGCATTTAGGCATGCCCAAGATTTTGCTCATCTGTTGGGAGCGATTGGTACAACAAATCTTTTTAAAACAAACTAACAAGTTTTTTTCCGAGTTTTACCAAGATAACTTGAAAAGTGAGAAATATATGTATTTAGAAACAGACAGACAGATAAACAGAATTTGCTTTATTTCTCTCAGGTGTTAATTTTGATCAGAAATATATATGAATTGTTATTCAAAGTCTAGAAAACAGAACCTGACATGGAACACTTTAAAATGTTACCCAAATTATGTAAATTATTTGAGTTATTATGAATTATATATTGAATTAATTTGTGGACTTGTCTTGTCATCAAAAATAATTTATTGTTATTATTAAGAGAGCAAAAAATTGCTTGATTTTCTTATCAGAGAAAATGTAAAATTACCAATTGCAATTATATATTAAAAAAACATAAATAAATAAATAATCAGAACTGTTTGATTGAACTAGCTTTTGAGCCAAAAATTTATATTTATCGAGCTAATCTTTCCTACTAATTATGTTTGGAGATGGCTTCTCCAATGCCTCGTCTTCATATATCGGCATATATGACATATTTATGGTAGGTTCAAAGTGGAACTGCAGCAATTTGTGGCAGAAACTGGCAAATTCGATTCGATTGCGATCTGAGTTGAGTCAATTGAGCGCTCTTATTAGCAGGCCATAAAGCGACTTCAGAATTCAAATTGCTTCAAGATTTACAGCCGATTTGTCTGCTGTGGCCGATTGCAGAAGTTCTCTAAACACATAAGTTGAACCGCAGCCGGCACCCGCTTTGCACACGCCTCATGCCACAGACTGGTTGCCACACCCGGCAGACTCCAGACTCTCTGCCGCATGGCGCATTCGGTGTTCGATCAAACTTTGCATTGGCCATCAATCAGCACTGCGCAACACATCAAAGCCGCATGCATGTTAAAAAATGACGCTGCCAAAAAGCGAAGCAACTTCATCGCTGTGATTGTGTGTTTATTGCCCCCTCGCACCTCGCACCTCGCACCTCGCGTGCCCCTTGCCACAATTGCCACTCACCCGCTGCAAATTAGGCTAAACATCGGAGGAGGTGTCGGAGTCGCAGTCGGAGTGCCCTCAACGTTCTATTGCATTGTGTGCTAGCAGTACAGTAAACACACTCTACTCAGCTCCCGCTGCCCCCTTCCATCCGCGCACCTTCGCCTCCACTCAGATTCATATGCAGAGGCTACGGAGCCATAGACATAAATCATACATAAGTCTAAGTAATTGTGTGGCGCATGGAGCTAACGGCAGATGCAAATGGGAATGGAGACAGAGAGGGAGACAGAGAGGAAGAGGGAGCTGGCGATGAAGTTGGAGCCGGTCCCCGGTCCATTGCTGACGCAGCTTCTGTCCAAGTTCGCAGGCGCTCTGACTGCGCATATCCGCAGCAAATTAAAATTTCATTAAAAGCAACAAAAACGGATGCCTGATTGGCGGTGCCAGCGGGGCGCACAGCACCACATGCACCACCGCCAAAGCCAAGCGACATCTGCATAGCCAACGAAGTGTGTGCCACACATCTCCATCGGACATTGGACAGTCGAGGAGCGGCTGCTGTTGCGAGGCCACGGCTAGTTTTACACTTTGTGCAACAATAACTAACCAGAGCTCTGGGTGAGGGGCACAGTGCAGGAGCACGTGTGTGTGTGTGTGGGTGTGTGTTGAAGTGGGTGCCTAAACTTTCGAGTGAATTTTAAGATGCTCGTGTGGCACTCGAGAGCAGCTTTGTGGAACTGGGAACTGCCAGAGACCCAGCACACAGCTCGTTGGGCACACAAGGCAAATACACACACACAAACACACACACACACACTCAAGCACACACACTCGTGGCACATTAAGCCGCTTAAACAGGTTAAAATGATTAAGTAATAGTTGTGCTCTATGCTTAACACCGTATTATGTGGACCAACAGCAACAACAACAACAAGCATAAGAACTGTGACAACGACAATGCGAATGTTGTTGTTCTCGCTGTTGTAGTTGCCGTAAATGTGCCGGTTGCAAAGTACAGTGTTAACTGGCAGCTGGCAATTATATAAACGAAATTGTTTAAGCTAAAACGTTTTTAGACAATTTTATTAAGCTCCATTTGTGGGATTATACAGTATTATTATTATTATTATTATTATTATTATTATTATTATTATTATTATTATTATTATTATTATTATTATTATTATTATTATTATTATTATTATTATTATTATTATTATTATTATTATTATTATTATTATTATTATTATTATTATTATTATTATTATTATTATTATTATTATTATTATTATTATTATTATTATTATTATTATTATTATTATTATTATTATTATTATTATTATTATTATTATTATTATTATTATTATTATTATTATTATTATTATTATTATTATTATTATTATTATTATTATTATTATTATTATTATTATTATTATTATTATTATTATTATTATTATTATTATTATTATTATTATTATTATTATTATTATTATTATTGTTATTATTATTATTATTATTATTATTATTATTATTATTATTATTATTATTATTATTGTTATTATTATTATTATTATTATTATTATTATTATTATTATTATTATTATTATATTATTATTACCATTGTTATCATTATTGTTATTATATTTAATATTATTATTTAAAGTACGATGTTTTAGTTATATATTAATGCAACCTGGGATTCGAACCCGGTTCCTCGCTGTTCATTGCCTAATATAATCTCTTAATACAACTCATCTACCGAGGACTGCAAAAGAGTATATTATATTGTATTATATATTCTTCACCAGTACTAAAAGGCGTATACATATATTTCGTCAGTTTTAAAAATGTCCTTATGTAACTTGGCAATGTGTCTCTAATTTAATTATTTAACATTTGTTGTTCATAAATAATATCTCTTAAGATCTTCATAAGCTCCGGAAATTATGATGATAAATCGCATACTTTAATATAGCTCCCTTCGTTTCGATATAAAGCAGTGAAAAATGTTCGTGCATGCGAATGCACTCGCTAGGCAGGGTTCACTGTAGACTCTCTTTCTCTCTCTCTCTCTCTCCCTCGGTCTCGTTCAGCTCTGCCTCAAACGGCGCCACTAACAAAGTCTTTGTGCTGTTTGTTGGACTTGGCATAAAACGTATACGCCATGTCTGCTCTCTCTCTCACACACACACACACACACCAATGCATTGTGTTGTGGAACGCTTTGTTGTGCAAACATACCTAATTAGTGTCAACTATTAACATAAAGAGTGCACTTCACATAAGAACTCGAGACGACAGCAGCAGCCACACAGCAACAGCAACAGCAACAGCAGCAGCAGCAGCAGCAACAACAACAGCAGCAAGAACAACAACAACATGCTGCTGAGCTGGCCATAACTAACACTCGACTCGGAGTTGACTAAGCCCCAACAAAGGCAACGTGCAGCGCTGTGTGTGTGGCGTGTCCTTAATGCTCTGCAACAAAGTTGCTGCCCAGGCAATTGCTGCTGTTGTTGCTGTCGCTGGCGAAAGTAAGAAGCAGCGTAGAGCGCGTGCATTATCAGCGCTCGTCAAGCAGCAAATGAAGTGCGCGCATGTGAGGCTGCCTCAAGTATCATTGGGGCACTCATGAGCTGTTGTTGCCGCAGCATCAGCAGCAGCAGCAGCAGCAGCAACGGCAACGGCAACACGATGTTTAACAACGGCTGCACACACATAAACAGGTTGCAACACATTGCTTCAGTGTCCACGCGGTGTCCCCCCCCTACCCCTTGCGGCCCCAACGGGCTCAAGCCACAACAGCCATTTCCTACAACACATCCTGCAACAGGAAATCAGCAACAAGCACCACACACAGGCAAACTGTCGCTTGGCCTGGCCAACAATGAGGCTTAAAACAACATTTAAATAGTCGCCCAACAACTACACGCACACACTGCCACGCCCGCACGCCCACTGTGGCGATTAAGTAACGTGTTGCTGCTGCACATTGCAGCGTGTGTGTGCGTCTGCAACTGCAGCTGGCCTTCCGCCTGCTGCCCTGCCCCTTTGCGGGGCAACTTTTCAGGCAACTTTGAAGCATTTACCAAGAAGCTGCATATAACTTGGGAGCTGCCACGCCCACAGTCGGCAGCTCAGGGCACTCTCCGCGCCCGACACGTTTTGTCACTGGGCATAACGTTTACATCACATAACTTGCCTGGCAGCGGAGCGGGTGGAGGGAGGGGGCACCAACAGCTCGGGCGCCAAAAACTATGCAAAAATTATGTGCGGCAAAAAGTCGGCAAACTCTTTAATACAGTCATAAATTTGGCGCCTGCCAAGAGCCTGTCAAAAGTGTCCAGCTGTAGGATGAAGTGGAAGCACAAGCCAGCCAAAATCCAAAGGGGATTGCGGAGGTGGGGGCCAGGGCCAGCAGCCGGCCAAGGGCAGTTGGATAACGGTCGCTTGCAACTATTTAAAAGCCATAAAAGCTGAAAGCTGTTGCCCAACGGATGTGCCAGCCGGATGCAGTTGATAGGCACGAGGGCTGCACACAAGCACAAGCACAAGCCAAGCACACACACACACATACACACACACACACGGGCAGGACTGGTGTAGAGCAAGGATCACACGGGCCCAACACTTTCCGGCACATTTGGATAACACAAAAGTAAACCGCAAACAATGGACAAGGCGGGGCGGGATGGGGCGGGGCGGGGCGGGTCGGGTTCGGCAGGGGCGTGTACGGGGCCGAAAAGTGTTGCCAAAGCTACAAGAGCTTTGAGGCAGAGCACACTAATTGCAACTCATGTAAATCGACAAGGACAACGACGCACAGACACACACGCACACACGCACACACACACACACACACACATTCACACATAGAGAGTCATAATGCTAACGACAAGGATGCGCTGCGCGCGTTGTCAAATACAAGTTAAACCAAGGAATACCCAATGAAAATAGAATAACTCCCAATACTCTACACTCTGATAATAAAGCTGCTCAAAATCTAAGTAGAACGGCAGAGAATTCAAATTTTACTTAAGATTTCTAAAACAATTCGTTCTCAAATGTTTCCTTATCAACATTTTTGACATTCTTAAAATAAGATGAAATGCGTTAATCAATTTTGACATTGCCTGGATTTTAATCGCGCTTGATTTAAAAGTTCTTCTTGATTTTTTAAAAATACCTATTTTTTTACAAGCGTTCGAGCATCAGGTCGAAATTGGAAGTACACCAATTGGAAAGGGTTAGCATCTTCCAAAAGATGACAAATTTATGCTTACATGGCATGCGCCTATAATTAATTACTATTCGCAAATAATACTCTAAAGTACGGTCATCCTAAATTAAAGATTGAGTATGAGATTTTATATCTACAGCTCAAAAAAATATTCGATTGATGGGATAAATTCTACAGATGAAAATAATATGCATGGAGATTTCATTATCATTAGAAAAAAGAATCAGCACTGATATCAGTGCAGTCGTGCAAAGAGCATGATATTATTGAGCTAACTTTAGATTGTAGGGTATGTCACAAAGTCAATGCTGCAAAGGCAGCAAGGACAACGCAAGTGCAAATACATGCATATATCCTGTGTAAAACTTGAAGTAGTGCTTAATAGTTAGTTAAGTCGAGTTGAATGCGTTTTTTGACAGAGAGAGGAGAGGGGAGGAGAGGAGAAGAGCAAAGCATTGCATTTTGCCTGCTTTTGAATATTGAGTGAAATATTGTGTGCTGGCGCTGTCGGGGGAATTGGGGCAGTTGGGGGCGTTGGGGGAGTGGCTGTTGCTGCCGATGTCGCTTGTAATTTATTTACATTGCAATTAGTTCTCAGCTCCGTAAAGGATTATAAACTTTCGCAGCACACACGCACACACAGACACGTATTTGCGCTCATCTTTCATATGTGTCTGGGCATGTGCATCAAAATGCCAGAAGAATAAGAAGAGCTCATGAAGAAACTGAAACTTGGGCGCTCAACAAATTGACATTAAGTCTTGCTGAAGTTTTCTTTAGTCTAACAAAAGTTCTTCCTTCAAGAGTGTGTGCTATAAATACAGGTTAGCCTGTAGATAAGCGACAATATATATATAGATATAAATGTAAAAATAAATATAGTTAAAGATTGATATAGATATAGATATATATATATAGATAGATATAGATACATATATATATATATATAGATACAGATATACATATAGATATAGATATAGATAGATGTAGATATAGTTTATCTACTGTCATACCTTCAACTATTTTCGGCCAACCTTACGTCTAGCTTGTTACGTCGCTCCTTTGGCAGTGACTTCTGCGTCCCATTGTCCTTTGCAAGGAGCTGAAGCCTAAAATTCTATTGGGATTTGCTGGCTAATCCCTTTGCTAGTTCACAGCTTAGCGCGCGCTTAGCTGCCAAATCGTTCACATCTAATGCTTCTCTTCAGTGCCCGGACACGCCCAATCGAACTGGAACTGGAAGTTTGCAACAGCTCTCAGCCCCTCTTTGGCCCCTCTGCTCAGTTGCCAACTGCATCGACAACTGCAACTGCACAATGGGGATATAAATAAATAAATAGAAACCACTTTTCGCGCCCAGGCGGAAACAGCAAACAAAACCCCAAAGCGAACAGCGGCAAAGTGCGAGGATTCAGGAGAAAAGGGAGCGGGAGCGGGAGCGGGAGCGGGGCGGGGGCGGGGGCGTGTCGCCTATTGTGTGGCTGCATTCACAAAAGACGAAAGCGAAATCAAAAGCGCCCTGGCACTAGAAACACTTTAAAAAATATATAAAAAAAGAAATGTGTTGTCAGTTTGATGCAATGCTCATTTTTCTTGCTCTGTGTGCGGCTGCTTCTTCGCCGTCGTCTTCTGCTTGAGGATTGCTGGGAGACGCACTTGAGGCGGAAACGGAAGTGCCACGTCTTGAGTAGGCGACAGGCAGACAGACAAACCAACTGATTGACTGCCCGGGCAGTCAGTAGTAACTGCCAACTGGCAACTGGCAACTGGCAACTGGCAACTTGCAACGGGCAATGGCAACTGGCAACATGGAACTTGCAACTGCACTTTGCAACTGGCGAAGGCAGCTACGCTTTAAACTTAAGTTCGCCAGCCCAACCCTCTGGGCCCGGTTGCCACCCTTACTTAATGAAAACGTTCAGCGCTTTCACTGTGGCCGCTGTGGCTAGGTGGGCGTGGACGCTGTGAGGGGTGGGCAGGTTTACTTTTAATAGCTTTTGGCTCAACTTTCTGCACGCGGTTTCGACTCGGACTCGGACTTCCACTTGGACTTTGACTTGGACACGGCTGAAAGACTTATTACTTAATGACGCCTCATTTGATGATGCGGCCAAAATTCGACGCCGGCGTCACGTCGCGCCGCTGCCGGCGCGTGGGATACGTTGACGCATCATTAGACACGCATAAAACAAAGTCTCGAATCGCAACTCGCCTCGCCTCCCGCCTCTTCTTCATCGAGCTGCCGCTGATTGAGGTGTCTGCTGCCGGCTTCTTCATGGATCATTGCCAAACGACTTTTAATTGCACGACATGGCAAAATATTTTGCCAAACTTTTTTTCTCCTTATTCGAGTTGGAATTAAAGGAAATCCAATTTTAAATCTAAAAGATTTACGGTCTTAAAATGCAGCAAGCTAAGCCTGAGATTTACACAGATTTCAGTGTTTTCGTATTCGAGTTTTGAATGTCATTTATAATGAGATACAAGTAAATACATTAGTATATACATATATATTACTAAGTGGTTTTCTTCGTTTGCAGCCTGTGAGTGCTTGTCAGTTTTGAGCATCCAGTCAACTAGTTAAAAACCAAATATGTATGCTATAGCCCTTCCTTAAGGTTCACAAACTCTGTAAAACACGTGTTTATAACTTTTTTTTTAAAAACAAACAAACAATTTTATAAAAAACATAAATACTATAGAAAACAGTTTATATTAAAATATAAAAGTCAGGTAAGTAAAGGGTATAGGAAAAAGAAGTTTGCTAAAAGTTGAAATTTAGTACAATATATATATTTACTTACAATATATATGAATTATAATAATTTTTGCTATATAAAAGCCTTTAAAAATATGGAAGAAGAATAAGCAGCAGCAAAAATATGTTGGTTAACAAAAAATAAAATTAAATATTTAGTCATTTATGGAAAATAAATGTTTTATATACTATGTTGTATTTTCGTTTGAATTCGTGTTAAAATGGCATAGTTGAAATATCAAGTCTATAGTTAAAAAGTTGTTAAAACCGTTTTAAAACTAGTTTTCATAAATTTGGATCCTTACTAAAGCAAATTGGCATTTTGGAGAGCCCTTTTTATTTCACTTTATTAAAACTTTCTCGATTATTCGAGTTGGCTGTTGTTGGTGTAGTTTTGACTTTTAACTGGTGCTAATCAAAACGCCCCCGCAAAAAGCGCTGCTAAAGCGGACGTCGCCGTCGCCGTCGCCGTCGCCGTTGCCGTCGCCGTTCTGCATAATCTCTGGTAACGTCAATTACCCAAACCACGTTGAATGGCAGGCAACGCGGTGAATAGGTATTTGAAAACGTGGGGCGCACTAGCTGTTGCTGTTGTTGTTGTTGTTGCTGTTGCTGTTGCTGTGAGTAAGCGGCTTAAATCAGTTTTTGCGAAAAGTCAAAAACCAGCGAACAGATAAAAATGAAACGCAACAACAAAAGGCAGCAACGCAAATAGAGATGGAACTAAACATAGATAGATGAGCACACATAACAGAGAAAGCGAGAGAGAGAGAGAGGGAGAGAGGGAGAGAGAGAGTGTGTATGCGAAGCTCTGTCTCTAACGAGCTGAGCAATCATCGCCTACAGTGAAGACAAAGCGGACAGCAAACGCTGGACATCAGCATTATCATCATTATCATCAACATTATCGTCATCGCTGCGAGTCCCTGGGTGCGCTTTTATGAAATGTGAAACACGTCTAATCCTTTGAGAGCTGTCACAGTAAATGTGCTTCAAGCGCTGCCCAACGGTCAGACATTTATGAAAAATGATTATAAATGCACAAAGCATGCAGAGCACGAGACGGCCATCAGATAGACAGAAAAGAGACAGAGCGAGAGCAAGAGCGAGAGAGATGAGAGTGAGAGTCTGCGACGCCATTTGAATGCCCAGCGCACAAAAGTATGCTGCGAAAAATGGCAAATAATTAAGCATTTGACGGGCGGACTACTAAAATGAGGTGGCAACGGGAGGTGGGAGGTGAGAGGTGAGCCCAGGCAAAAGGTTCACAATGGCTTGTCAGCCAGCCAGACAGTGGCACCGTCGGGACAGTCGGGCCAGGGGCGACGAGGCGAGCGCCGATTGCCAGTCGGGAACCGGTGGGGCGACACCGCAGACCGCAGCTGCAAGCGCTGCTAATGAGCGGCCAAGGGGCAGGGGCGTAAGGACTAAATGCAGGCGTCGTCTGTGCACTAATTGAAACAGCAGCGCCGGGCAAAACACAATGCCCGACACCTGAGCATGTGCAGGACACGGTGGGCAAAAGACAGCGGAAGTGCAGCAGAGACAAGGGGCAGGGGGCAAGGGGCAGGGGGCAGCAAATGCTTGCAGCTCGCAGCAAAGTGGCCACCGTTTGATGAGCTCTAAATGAAAGGCAGCCGCAGCAGCTGACGCCAAGTGTTTGCCAAAGCTGCAGGGCAGCAAAGTGGCCAACATAGACGAGGCACACACGAAGACACACACACACACACACACACACACACAGCTTGCTGGACAGATGCAGGCAAATGACTTTGAGTGCAACAGAAGCTGATTATGGCCAAGGATTTTGGTCAATAAGCTGGCGCAGCAACTGCAACAAGGTAAATGCCTTTCGTAAGTGAGGAGCGGACAAGGGGAAGGGGGCATCTTGAATCAATTAGCTGATGACTGTCGTTTAGGAGCAGGCCGAAGAGGCGAGAGGCAAGTAAATTGAAGCACAACAGTTCAAATCAACTGCTGCAGCTTCGAATCTTCCAGACAAGCGATGTAATTGAAGGACAAGCTGAGAACACTTAAATGTATCTAAATGTATTATCCAGGAAAGCTAGATGATTGAGTGATTGAGTGCAAACTGAATTTCTATCAAACCAGTCTGAGCCCGAGTTGTTAATGTTCCGAATTAGGAAAAAATAACTCCCTAAAAAATTAAACAACTTTTGTTGGAAAAATTATAGTAATACAATTTATAGTAATAACAAAAATTCACCAAAAGATATTTGACTTCTTCATTGAAAACAAACAAAAATAATCTGTATGTTTGCCTTAATAACGAATTAATTTAACATTGTCAGTCAAAATTACGAAAAACGTTCCGAACCAAGGTTCGAACCACAACCGAATCTAATGTCGAAACATTGGTTCAAACTGTGAAACGAACTAGCAGCAATTATGTTTTTTGGTTTGTACTCACATTCGGTGAGATTGGTGAAAACACATTTAAACAAAATAAATCGATTTATTTTTATTTAACTTTAAAAATGTCCAGCTGGATAAGTGCAGCTTTAAAACTAAGAGAGTTGCTCGAAAAACATAGGCTGAACATACGTATCTATCGACTCTAAGAAAACTAGTGAACTTATCCATAATTGAAAATATTCGCACAAGAACTTACATATATTTAATTATATATATTGTAAATAAATCTATTCATTTAAAGGCTCTCATAGTCTCTGAGAACGTTTTTCAAGGCTTGTATTGTATTAATTTTCCTTATTATTTGTAACAAAAATAGCTCTCAATTTATAAATTGTTAAGGTAAATAGTAAAAGTTTTAAAATGATGCGCTACTTTATATTTTCTGCGTCCTTCATAATTCAGGATTAAATCCTGGATAATGTCAAAACTTGGAATATATACAGCAACTTATCAAATTGTAATGCATCTGCTAAATATACCCACCCCCGGCCACCTCCAAAGCTTACCTGTAACTGCGGCCAAAATCTAAATTGTGAATTTTTGTGAATGATTCGTGTTGAGTGAAGGCTTCAAGGGATTAGCGACGACTGTAGCTTATGCCCCCTTTCCCTTTCTAGCTTGTGCCTTAGACCCAATCCATTCGTGCTCCTCCATACGCTTTGGGCCAAGTTGTTGTTGTTGTTGTTGTTGTTGTTTTGGCCGTTGCTGCTCCTGCTGACTTCCATTTTGGCATAAATAATTTATTATGCACAAATTAGTGTGCGGATTTCAGATTTATGCCCAGCCAACGACACACAAAAACACATACGTGCTTACACACACACACACACGCACACACATGACTGATGGCCGCCTTGTTTTGCTGACATAATCAGACCACCCGCCCCGCTCCCCTCTACCCTCCACACATCCACGAGGTTGACAAAGTTTTCTCCTGCTTTTCCCAGTGTTTTTTTTTTTGCATTGTGTGTATAAAAAATAATTCTGGTCAACCGCAACAATTTTCGGGCGGGTTTTCTCAGGTCGCCTGTAACGTACCACAAAAAAAGAGCGAGAAGAACTCCCAAAAAAAAAAGGATAAATTGTGAACAAAAAGCAGCCAGAAGCGAGCACAACAACAAGGGCAAGGATAGCCCACAACTTTGTGGGGCATGACAACAACGACGAATATGTAGGAAAATGTAGAAAATTCTCTGGCAGCGCACGCGCTGGTCACACTCTTCTCATGCGTCCCACTCCCACTCCTCCCCCTCCTCCTCCTCCTCCTCCTCAGCCCGCCTCCGCCTCCGCCCAGAGCTGTCAGCTCGTCGTGGCTGCCTGCACTTCTAATGTAATCAACATCTTCTAGTTTTAATTGCATTTAACGTTGCGAGCGGCGCCTAATTCGATTGTAACGGTCAGCTAACAGCGGCAGCCCTTTGGCAGCCCACCCGACCATCGGAGCAGCCCCTCCCCATCAGCCCGCCCGTGCTGACTGCGGCCAAAATGGCTGTAGTACTTAATGAGTCTTGAAGGTAATTGGCTGTTTTTATGGCCACGAGTTGACTTTGAATTCCCAGCCAGCTTCCTTCCTGCCTGCCTGGATGCCTCCCTGCCCGCCCACTGCTGACACGGCTAATTATAAAATCAATGTAAGTAGCTGCATGTGCATACGTTTGTAGCTGGGCGGCTGTGGGGCATCGATAGCTGCCCCACGACGCGCCCCAGCTGCAGCAGATGCAGCTCTACGGCTAAGCCCGCCCCGCCCGGGGGCAGGCAGCCAAGACACGACGCATATTGCACAAGACAAGAGACAAAGCGCTGCAACAACAAACAAACGAACAGACAAACAAGCAGACGGACGCAGGGGGCAGGGGGCAGTCGGGGGGCATTCGGGGTGCTGAAGGAGACACTGCGATAGACACTCGAAAAACTTTTTCAATATGAAAGAAGCTGGCAAAAGAGACAAAATGTGAGACCGAGATGAAGTTGCACACTGGTGCGATCGATACAAATGCAAAGTTATCGATTCTACAGGCTGACAATTTTAGATTTTTATATCGCTTTAGAAAATAGTGTTGATAATCATCGACATGCCGATATATCGAAAAACGATTATCGAGTTAAAATGGGAAAAAATCGATGCATCAATATTTCGATATAACTTGGAAAGACCTCCTTGAGTTGATTTTACAAAAACTAGATAAATAAATCGATTTCAGTTGGCACTTCAATTCCCAGTTGGCACTTGGCCCCACTGTGCGCGGCGTCTGGATGTGCACTGTGACAACAAGGAGACACTCGGAGACATATATTTATTTTCTTGTTCCATTTAAAAACTTTATTTATTGACGCTGATAGGAATCTAGTCATCTATCTGTGCGTTTTGGTTGCACTGCGCCCGCCAGGCCCACGGCGAGGGCGGGGCCGGGTGGGGCGGGGCGGGGCGGGGCGGTGCGGGGTGGGGTTGTTTTGGCCCAATCCAGTCGGCGGCCAAATGCCTTTCGCATGTTCGCAGCTCTAGCAATAAAATCGAGATACAATTGCAACAACATCAACAGCACCGAGCGCTTTTGAGAAAAGACAAACAAAATGTTGAGATAAACATTGACCAAAAACTGACCCATAGCCGGGTGATGGGGGCGGGGGGGAGGGCGGTGCTGTGGTCTGCTGCTTTCAGCCATTTTACCTGTAAGCTACATTCGTGTGAATACGCAAGCATGGGGCCAAATGGACAGGAACGGGGGGCCTCGGTTCAACGTTGTGTTTTATTGATGTCGCCAATAAAGTGACAGAGAGAGAGAGAGCGAGAGAGGGAGAGAGGGAGAGAGAGAGAGGGAGAACGAGAGGGAGATAGACGACACACAAGTAAACACAGTGGAGACGAGGCTAGATGAGCTGCGCCTGACCAAATGTTTGGTCCGTTGCCGCAGCTGGTGAGGATTGCCGGCAAAGCGTCATAATCTAAAAATCTTGCCGCCGGCCAGCCACGAGACAAACAAACAGCCAAAACAAACAAAACAACGACAACAACAACAACAACAACAGCAACAACAAAACAAACAGAAAGCCGCTTGGACTTTACGCCTGGACCCCAGCACAAAGCGCTCCCTTTGTGCCCGGCGCTCGACATCAAAATCAAAATCAAAATCCAAAATCCACACTGCGACTCACAATGCAATTTTCATTAAGCGCCAAAGTTTCGAGCAGTTTGCAAGAGTTTGGAGCGGTCGCCCAGCCACGCACACACACACACACACACACACACACACACACACATTGGCTGACCACGCCCACTGGTACCAAGGTAATAAAGCAAAAGTTCTGATAACACATAAGCCCACACAACAGAGGAGCCATTGAGCTCCATCGTGGAAGCTGCCCCACAACAAAGGAACCGGAAATGAGCTCACCTAAGCCCAGTGTCTATGTGTGTGTGTGTGTGTGTGTGGGATGATTTAACTGGGACCAAATGCTTCGCCTCCCAATGGTAACAGCTCAAATTATCAGTTGTCTAATGGGCTGCATCAATTTCAGTTAATTGGTTGCAACTTTTGCGACGCACTGTTGGCACAATTTGGCCTAAAGACGAGGATGGAGAGAGGCGGAGGTAGAGGGGGAGAGAGAGAGCGAAAAGGGGTAGCAATACTTATGCAATACAAGTGCAACGATGTAGTCGATAATTGGAATACCCTGCACCCATTTTAGCCTGTACACAAATAAGGGTATATTGCAATCGCAGAAACAAGTATCTGTGCCATTAAGTAAATATATGTATTTTTGATCAGGATGTCCGTCCGTCTGCCCGTCTGTATGAACGCGTCAATTTCAGACCATATGAAAGCTAAAGAAAATTTGAACAGGCTCTCGTACTAATCACGCTAGTTTATATTAAACTGCCAAGACCTTTGCCCGTTTCTCCAAAATCGATATGTATCGATTTACAACACAAAAAAATCAATATATTTCATCTTTTTGATACTGATTATTTTATTTTGACAGACTTGCAAATACATATCTTTGTCGAATTCGGCATAATTGTGTACAAAAAGTTTAAACAGTTTAGAAAGTATTTTTAACGTCGCCTAACTAATAATAATGCCTTTTTATCGATAAAAACAAAAATGGAAACATGAATAACATGAAATTTGTGTAAACTTATTGTTATCAACAAATATGTATTGTTGTAAAGCTCACGCTAAAAGGCTTCTAGCAAAAAGTCAGTTTAGATGTAATGATATAGAAGTTTTTAAGGAATTAACCTAAAGTATGTACATTTTTTTCATTTATTTATTTTCTTATATTAAGTGGATTTTAAAATTATTATTTGGACAAAAATTGAAGTTTTGAAGAAATTAAGGAATAATGAACATTTTTTTATATTTTATTTGATTATATTTTTTTTTTTTTATTAGTTTTGTAAATGGATTTTTAAATTATTATGTACATATGTATATGTATTATAAGTAAATTTGTACACAGTAAATAATCGAAATGTTTATCAAATAACGAAGCATAACGTGAGAATTTGAACGATTAGCGCTTGGTTCGACTGTGGCGATGGGTGCCACGCCCACGCGCACGCCTGCGCCAAAGACACGCCCAAATGCAGCCCAGCTAGCTAATTAAAAAACAAAAGTAAACAATGGGCGCTGGCATCATATGCTGCAAGAGGTAAGCGGGGAGGGGGATCCGAAAGTGAAACGCTTATCAGCGAGCCGCAGGCAGTGCAACAGCAGCCGCAGCCGCAGCGTTAATGAAGCCATCGCGTACGCGTATCCCGTAATTACGCGCCCTTCCATCGGTCGCCCCTCGCTCTCTTGTTCGGAATTGATGATTTTCATTAACGACAAGTTAATAACTTAGGCCGCAGCCCGCGCCAGCCGTTTGGCGACTTCATTATCGATAGCAATCGTAAGGCAAACACAAGACATAAGCGACGCCTCCTGCGCCGCGTGCCCCGCGAGTCCCGCAACAGGCTGCGTTTGGCGTTGTTTTGATTTGCATTGTGGTCGGCGGGCTGGACGCGATGTGGTGCCTGCAAAGAAAACAAACATCAAGCAACAATCAACATAAACAGCGGCGAGGGCAGCGGCAGCGTGCTACAAAATGTGTCGCCAAGTGGGCAATAAAATAATTGCAGAGGCATGCAAAAAGCAGTAGCAACAAATGTTGCAAAAGCAACAACAACCACCTGCCAGCAGCAATGTTGCCAAGCGCCAACAACTGCGCAAGGCAAGCGAGAATGCGAGAATGAGAGAGAGCGAGCCGACAATCGAGCGTGCTGGCAAAGAGAGCACGCTGTGGTGAGTTGACAGCCAAGCCAAAATAGCAACAGCAACAATGTGGATGCTGAGATGATGCTGTGCGCTCTTGGCAACATATGTTGCCGAACACACAAATGCAGACGCGATCAAACGCTGCAACACACACACACACACACACACACGCACACTCAGAGAAACCAAGCAGCCGCTGACTTCGTGGGCTGGCGCGCGCGCTTCGTGCACGACGATTACACAGTCGACTGTGAACTGGCAGGCCGACTTGACGTGAACCGAAGACCGACCGACGACCACCGCTGTTCAGCCTACGCGACTCGCGCGCGATTTAAAACGCCCAGCCCACGCAGGCCGAGAGAACTAAACGGAAAAACGCTTGCGCGCGCTGCTCAGGACGCCTCCTGGCAGAGAAACCTTGCTGCAAATAACAATTCGTATTTTTTTTCTGGTGACCAGTGCTAGTGACGAGTTTGTGTGTGTGTTTTTTCGTGTGTGAACTGCGCCATGCAACGCTGGCAACTGTTTCTATTGACCTTGGGCGCCATTTCGGCCCTGGCCAAGCCCAACAATGCGTACCTCAAAATGTTCGCGGCGCCGACGGCAGAGGATCCCTGCTACGTCGACGACAAGGCGCGTGTCTGCATACCGGACTTCGTGAACGCCGCCTACGACGCGCCCGTCGTGGCCAGCAGCACCTGCGGCGAGCACCAGCCGCAGCGCTACTGCGAGTTCCAGGATCTGGCCCGTCCAGCTGCCAGCGACGCCGGCGCCAGCGGCAGCGCCATTGAGCAGCCACAGTGCCACAGCTGCGAGGCGAACAGCTTTCCTCCGCGCGCCCTCACCGATCTGAACAACTCGAACAATGTCACCTGCTGGCGATCGGCGCCCATTGCGCCCGGCGCCAGCGCCAGCGGCGACAATGTGACACTGACGCTGTCCCTGGGCAAGAAGTACGAGCTGACCTACGTGAACCTGCAGTTCTGCCCGCACGCCCCGCGCCCCGACTCGCTGGTCATCTACAAGAGCGCCGACTACGGCCACAGCTGGCAGCCCTTCCAGTATTACAGCTCGCAGTGCCGCCGCCTGTTTGGGCGGCCGGCGCGCGCCAGCGTCAGCAAGCACAACGAGCACGAGCCGCGCTGCAGCGACGCCCATCGGCATGGGCACGACGGCAGCGGCGGGCTGGGGTCGCGCATCGGCTTCAGCACGCTGGAGGGGCGGCCGTCGGCGCGCGATCTGGACGCCTCGGCCGTGCTGCAGGATTGGGTGACGGCCACCGACATACGCATCGTCTTCCATCGGCTGCAGCAGCCCGATCCGCAGGCGCTGCTCGCCATCGATGCGCCGACGGACCTGCGCAGCGGCAAGTACAGCGTCCAGCTGTCCGGCAACAACATCGAGTCCGTGGGCGCCCACACGCAGCTGCCCGCTGCGGGCGCCTCGGGACTGCACTATGCCGTCTCTGACTTATCGGTGGGCGGACGCTGCAAGTGCAACGGCCACGCCTCTAAGTGCTCGATGGACGCCGGCGGGCAGCTGAGCTGCGAGTGCCGCCACAACACCGCCGGACGCGACTGCGAACTGTGCAAGCCCTTCTATTCGGACCGGCCCTGGGCACGGGCCACCGCCCGGGATGCCAACGAGTGCAAAAGTGAGTACACTGCCAAAAACATCGACTGCGATCTCCCATTTCAAATGACAACACTTAGATACTTTTGAATTTACATTTACTTTCATTGCTCTGAGCTCTATTTGGTATTTGCCCGGGGTAAAATCTTAAAATTGGGCGTTTTATTTGCTTCCCAGAATATGCTAATATATCGGCCATTTATATTATATATTATGTAGATTCTTTTTTTTTTAATTCCAAAGATAAACATATAAACACATATTCTCTTCCTTATTTTTAAAATATTTTAATACGAATTTATAAAGTTTCAAAGTCTATTCACTGAATTTTTTTGAAATGAATAGAAAAAAAATATTTAAAAAAAAATAGGTAACAATTTTTTTCACTTTTGATCGGACCGCAAATTGCTGAATGTGTGTAATTCATTAAAAGCTTTCTATCTAAATTTGTATTTTGTTTTAAAAATCTTGCTGTGTTTATTTTTCTGTTCTTCAGAGGATTTCTTATGGATTTCTAGAAAACTTAAGGAAAATGCGAAAGTGACTTAATTGTTATTTCGTATTTATCACAATTTTGTTGTTTCATTTAAACTTTTTTAAATTAAGATTTTTGAAATATTTAAAAACGGTTGACGCAATTGCTACAAATGTGAACTTTCTTTACTCTTTTCTATAGTTTAAACTTTTATTTAGCTTACTTTCAAAATTCAATAATCTTCTTGTGAACTGACAATAAGATAAAGATATAGCAGATATTCTTTTCATTCGTTTAATTCCATTTGCGAATCTGCTTATTGCACAAATCTCTCCAGAATAGTCTCGGCCAATGGGCCTAGTTCCTGCCGAACAAGTACAAAGCCCCCGGCTCCTTATGACGGAGATTGTGGACTGTGGGGTGGCCGGGCAGGGCAGGCCTGGAAAGGGGGCACGGCTTAAAGGACTCAATTTCAATCCTGACGACGTCGCCAGTCGCGTGTGTTTAGTTTTCGTCTTAAAACTGGTGATGGCATTTCAAATGTTGCGGGGGTTGCGACGCTGCTCATTTTTGGACGCTGCATATGCGAAAAACGTTGAGCCCCCTTAGGGAGAGGGGGGGAAGGAGGCGGGGCGACGGTTGTGTTTGTGCTGCGGATTTGGCTTAGGCATAATTGAACAACGGCGGACACGTGTGGAGAGCGCGAGCGTTTTCAATCAATTCCTCAAACTCTTGGGCCAACCCTCGCATCCAATCGCGTCCTTACCTTTTGCCCAGGACCGCAGCAGCAACAACAAACAGCCAAAGAAAGTCAGCAACAGAGGGCACAGGCAGTGCGAGAGGGAGAGGGCGAGTGGCTCAGAGCGAGTTAGCTATATTTTGTTTTTATTTTGTTTTTTTTTTTGGCTGGGATAAACCCTGGCAATTAACCCTGTAAACTGGCTGAGCTCGAACAATAAACGCGAATTTAAGCGAAATTAATTTGATAAGCATTTTCAAAAGAATCGAGTCGAGTCGAGTCGAGTCGAGTCGGGCATCGAGGGGGGCGGGAACTAGTCCCGTTCGGGGGAGGGTTTCCATTTCATATTTCGTTTGTTTTTCTACTGCTCTTCGGCTTGTTGTTGTTTTGCTGCTTGTATTTATTTTGGCACGATCCATTGCGGGGCAGCTGCTCCCCAGGCTCCAAGTTCGCGTATTCTTCTGTCTCCCTCGCTCTCTCTCTCTCGCTCTCTCTGTCACACCCTCTGTGCTGGCCTTGTAAACGATGTGTCAATGTTTTTGTGGCACTTGCTGCAAGTGGCATGTACCGTACGCGTCTCGCGTGGATGCCACATGCCAAACATGCCACAGCAGCAGCTACAAACAACAACAACAATGAGAATGAGAATTTTGCATTTTTTTTCGCGTATAACAAAGGAGGCGCGACCGGGAGGCGCGTTGACGGGCCGTTGTTTAGTGCATAAATCACAGCGCGGCCCGGCGTCCAGGCAACAGGACAAACCAGAGCCAGGACATGGACAAGGACAAAGGCAGGCAGGCGGGCGGGCGGACGGACGGGCAGCGCGTCTGTTATCAGAGGCTGGCCACGTGTGGCAGCGACCGCTGCGCTTTATTAGGGTTGCAAATGCAGTGCAGGACACGGCGACCCTTTCACACACGCACACACACACACACACATATGCACAACACGCCCCTGCCCTTGCCACGCACATATGTTGCATGTTTATGGGCAAACGAAATTAACGCTGCCAACTTTTGCTTTTGACGTTCAATGTGACCTCAACAACAGCGGCAATTACAAACAACGGCAACAACAACAACAACGAGAGCAAAGAAAAAACCAGAGAAAATTGGAAATTTTTGCGTTTGCATTTGCAACGCGCCATATGAGCGGCATCTGAAAACGGGCCTCGTTTTTGCACATAATGAGTGTGCGAGTGTGTGCGAGTGTGTGTAATTGCCATTAGCAACAACTAATAACAAAATACGCCTCATTGTGATAATATTTGCATGTGCGCTGTGAGATGCGCATAGCCCGCATAGATTTCAGTTCCTCGTAATCCGACAGGCGTGCAAGGATTTCGCCAGGGCGAGCGGGGCTTAGGGGCAGGGTATTTACTGCAACATTTGCTTGTCTGTATATTAATTAAGCCCACTCCGTAAATTGCGTGTTCTCTGGAGAAACATAGAGAAACACAGAAAAAGAAAACACGCTCTCAAAATAAAAAAATACAAAATTTACTAGATTATTAAAAATATTCATAAAGAGTGTACTCAAAGAAATAGCCAATAATGTTGTGCTTATTTACTCTAAAAAAATTCAAGCATTTTCTATAAATTCAAAAAGAGAAAGTTCCCGTTTTTTTAATTCAAAATTCCTTTATATATACAAGTAAAATGTACAACTCAATATAAGAGTTGGTGTACTTCACTCAAGAACTCTTTCAGCTTATTTCAATTATTATTCTTTCATGAAAACGTGCGTGATTCAAAAGAAAAGAATATTAGAAATATTCAAAAACTGAATTTTCAAATTAGAAACTTGCTCTTAATTTAAATATTTGCATAACATTTTCTATGCAATTTTGTATAATGTGAAAAATCTATTTCTCAGCCAAGCTCCCGAAAATCAGGCTACTTGCCTCTTCTAATTATAAATTCTTGACCTGGTACGGGCACACTTAAAGCCCGCCAGTCGCTTTGGCTGGGCTCAGTCGCAAGTTGCAGTCGAAGATTAAGTTGCCTTGGCTCTTACGTTGCCTCACCTGCCCCACATTTGACCTTTGCCATCTACTCCCTAATCAACTAAAAACCAACAAAGGGGTGGCCCAGCCACGCCCCGCCCACCCAGCGGCAGACCCAATCAAAGGCACATTAACAGCACTTCATCATAATTAAAATGCAAGCCATGCCAGACTCTGGCTCCCACAATATGCAGTCACCACCCGCCCCCCCCCCCCCCCCCCACTCCACTCCTACGTGCCCCCGCACAGTTGCCGGCTATCAGCGGCTGCCAAGCGCCCACATTTCATTGCAGAGGCAGGCGCCAAAACATTTGCAAAAAACAAAATGAAGCAAAAACAAAACCAACAAAAAAAAAGAAGCCGTTGGAAGAGAGCTGGCAAAGATTTCGAAATAGTTGATGGCAACAGCAACAATAAAATCTGCTGCATTATAATAAAAGAGAATTCAAGGCATCTAAAATTAAACCTAGCCACAGATGAGTTGAGTTCCGTTGAGTTGCTGCTGTTGTGTTTGGTTTGCTTTGGTTTTGGGTTGTTGGGGTGAGTTGCGGCAATAAATAAATTTTAATCTTAAGCCGTTGGCAAATCAAGACATTACTCATACGCCGTGTGGCCCAGGCCAAAAATAGTTTCCACACTGACGTCTCTGATGGACGCTCGAATGCTGAACGCGTCATGATAAATGTGCCGACGGCTTTCAGCCAAATGCCGTGCAAATTAGCCAAACAATTTGTCCAATCAAATGAGCCAAAGCGACCGCTCAGCTATTTGACATACACACACACACACACACACGTGTGTATATACAGACGATGCGTCAGCCATCATAAAGCACACTCTTCAAGGCTATAGAACATATTTCGATTATACATATCAAAGTTTGCGTTTGTTTTCTTTTAATCTGATGAATTTGGCAAGAGCTCTTCGCTCGCGTCACTCGCCTACACTCAACTTATATTAATTAAGGCGGAGATCTGATTTGTGTACCTGCAAATTAACAGCTACTAATTGTGTGATACTCGTTTAAAGACAGCTACAAGCATAATTGGCCATAAAGCTGTTGTGTTAGCGGCTCCTTTGTATGCCCTGTACTCGGCAAATGAGTGTTAGTGGGTTTTATGGGCGTATAATACCTATAAATACCTAAATTGCTTGTACTTGTTTTGTAAATTCGCAATCTGCAAGAAACAATTAATACATATATTGGGTTTATTTATATTTTAAGCATCCATCTGTTCTCAATTTATTAAAAAGGACATTTTGTTAAGCATTTCCTATTTCCAAAAATGTTTAATTAATTTTTTTTTTTTAATTTTTTCAAGTTTTGTATTTAAACGACATCTTAAGATTTTATATAATATAATATATCACATTAAGAATACCATGAACCGATCTACCAACTTTTTTTTGTGGCTTGAAAAACCATCAAGAGTTGAAAAAGACATAATCATCAAATATATATATATATTAAGGTATAAAAACAAAATGTTTTGATTAATATTTTTATATAAAATGATGGCAGTAAATTTGTAAATATGTTAACGTAGCATACAGCATTACAGGGTATCTACTAGTCAAGCACTTGACTTTAAAGTTTTGGCTCTTTAAACTGCAAGCAGAGCATCTACTAGTCGGGCACACTCTTGACTATTTATACGTTCAGATCGAAAATAATGTTCACACATAATTCGCTCTGATTGCGAAATCTCTGTTGCCGTTGCCACAATTTTGTTGCACGTATCATTGTGATTCACGCATTGCTGCAACTCCTAAGAGATCCATCAGCTCTCCGCTCCGACATATCATACGTTATGTGCCGCACATGTCCCGGTCCAGCCTTGGATTGGAGTAGTCGCCGATTCGTTGATGGGTTTTTCATTGGCTTCGAGCACCGGCTCGAAATTGCATTGTCATGTCCTCAAGTTATTTGCCTGGAATAGTTAACTTCCTCTCTGCTATTTTTTTCTTCTTCTTCTTTTTAAGGGGGAATCTGTTTTTTTTTGGCCATGTTTTGGATACACATTGGGCATTGTTTGGCCTCGTTTGCCACATTGTGTGTAGCTGCGGACCAGGCGCTGATTTCGCTGCTTTGTGTGTGTCCTGTGTCCTGTGGCTATAATTTCGTGCTGGACTCGGATACGTTACCAGCCCAGCCCAATCTCGTCCATAGTCAGTTTTCATCAGTTAGATTTTTGGTGGCCCACAGCAAAGGCAACGGCAACGGCAAAGAAAACGAAACGTGCAAAAATCCTTTCGCCCATTTCCAACTCTCTCGGCCCGTTGTCATTTTAATTGTTGTTTACTGGGCTTGTCAAATGCGCACTTCAGTGCAAAAAAAAAAGGAACCGGTGCCTCGAGGGGCTCCACAGTCGGTGCAGTGCGACTGCCCATTGACAGCTCCGTGGGTGGGGCGGGGCTGCGGCCAGAGCTTTGGGGAGTGGAGATTAGGCAGCTTTCGAGACCTGTGCTATGTCATTCGTCATGGCGGCCGCTGTCTGTGACGAGGCTGTCATTGCCATACGCTCTGATTTACTGGCTAACACACACACACACACACGCACACACACACATTCACACACGCGCGCAACATTTCTCTATGTTTTATGGCAGCTATGACTGCTACCTGAGCCACGTTTGTTTAATGTTTGCCTTTTTATTGTATGTTTATGAATTTTAAACAGTTTCCTTGGTTTATTTTTTTATTTATTTTTTTTTTTTTGTATTTTGTGCCAAATTCACTTAGCCATGTTTTTAATAAGCTAGCACTCGGTAAACAATGTCCTGGTACGTGGACAAACAGCAGACGCAAAGCGAAAAAGTGAAAATCACTTGGCCGTTGTTTCATTTTGTTGCAATTTATGTTTTATTTATTGTTAAGGCAAAGTGCTCAAAGCGCTTCGGGCCAAGTCGCCCGCCCCATGCAGGCGGAACCCTTTATTTGCCTTTCCAACAACCCCCACTGCTGCTGCTGCTGCCACGGATTTAGCTTTGGCCGGGCTTTCAAGTGATTATGATTATTTTTTATGCACATAACGTTACACGTTACATGTGCGGGCCAACCCCAATGTTAAAGCCAAAGCCAAAGCGTCAGGCTCATCAGGCCACGTCAAAAGCAAAAGGCAGCCAGCAGCCAGAAGTACAGAGTGGCCAGACCCCAAAAAGCAGACAAATACACACACACACACGGACACACACTCACACACTCGCACACACAGAAATTGAAAAGTCAACCAGCGGCCAGCATATGGAACAAAAAATGAAAACGAAGCTTAAATGCCCTTTTAAATCCACATATGCTTTAATATGCAAATTTGAAACTCGCTCATGAAGTGAAAAGAGTATATTGGGTTTGCGCAATGTCCGTGTTGCAAAATTGAATATTATATATATATTAGAGCTAGAGTCGCCAAATTTGGCAGACAGTTTTCTGAAGACCTTCCCTTAAGATTGAGCCGGAAAATATCGCTCACGCCCACTTCCGCCCTTCAAATTACAAAAAATAGATAATTTTCCAAAATAACAACAATAATCAAGAACGTTTTCGAATGTTTTAAGCTGTTATTATACTGTGACGAGAATTGGGCGGACGGTTACACCCGACTGCAACGTTCTTAGTCTATTTTTTTTTTTTGAATTCCTTGCTTAAAAGCTGTTTTGGATTTCTGTACGTTTAGAATATTATCTTAATATGACAACTCTATGCCATGTTTAATTCTGTTTAGACCATTGGCAACTGAGTTAAGAACTTTGCCATTTAACCATAACACAACTCCAAGTCACATGAAACGCAACTAGTTAATGAAGGCATTCATCATCGGACAGACAATTGTGCTGCTTCCTTTAGGTATTCTAAAGTAAGACATAAGACAACATTTTAGCAGGTTTCATAGCCGAGTTCACATGGAACAGAACTAGTTACCAAACTCAAGTCAAAGTTGCCAGTGCTGCAGCGAGGGCATCAAACGCATGTGTAAAGGTATCCAAGCGAAGGCGTTTGCGGAGCAGAGTGGGGTACTTAGGCTCTGTCAGTTTCTGTGTCTATCTGTTTGTGTGTGTGTGTGTGTGTGTGTGTGTGTGTGTGCTGAAGTGTAGCCACAGGGCAGCTGTAAGGACATCAGGACGAATGGTGTGCGTTGATTTTTACTGTTATTACTTGGTCCCGGGCATATGTCTATGAATGTTGTCCATGTCTGACCCGCTCCAAACTGGCTCTCTCTCTCCCCTCTCGCTGTCTACTCGTCTGGCCATTTGTGTTTTGTGTAAGCAGTTAATTGGATCAGGGGCTTGGGCCTGTCCAACCCCCCGTGTGCATCTTGAGCATCGAGCATCTTGCTGCAGAAACGGCATAAAAGATTATTGCATAGCTCGTGGCGCATCTGCAAGGTAGCTAAATAATTCATTAACTGTCAGCTGGCCAAATGTCAACATCAGCCCCGGGAACCAGTTGGGGATGTCTCTCGAAAGGGCGGAGCCGAGAGACGTCGCCACGTCGCCACGTCGTAGGTGGAGCTGTGTTGAGATGATGTCTCAAGTCGCGTCCGTCGGTCGGCAGAGTCTCCGTCGCGGTCTTTCATGGAATCTATTAAATTATATTTTTGTTGCTAATAAATTTGTATACAAAAATAGCAACAACAACATCTGTTTAAGCATACAACAGCTGCCCCCGCTGACAGCCCCCCCCCTGGTTTTGTTCCCGTTGTGTTTGTTGCACAACTGCTGCTGCACTTGCGCCGTGGCAAGCAATTCTACTGAATTCAAAATTCCAAGTTCTGCTGTTTTTCCTCTTCGACGCCTTCTCCCCCCCGCCTGCTGCAGCTCCGTCAATATGCGAAATGTTAAATCGAAACTGGCAAAGCGCGCATGGCATTGTCAGGAGGGGGCAGAGAGCCAACATTTGGTTTTTTATTTTGGTCCGATGCCGGGTCTAAAGCTGCTCATGCGCAACAACAACAACAGCAAGAAACAACAATAGACAGCAAAGCACAACAGCTCCTACTTGGTCTGAAGATGCTATATCATGACTATACACAGCGGCTTTGCCATGGATCGGTGTGGAGATATCAGCGGAGGTCGACACAAGAGTTACGCTGAGAGCAAGCTTTCGTGGTATGGCACATATATCTGCCATAGATTCATATAAATCAGCTATCCATATTAACAGAACAGACTTCAACAGCAGAAACAGGCTAGGAAAATTTCAGATATTTTCAGGCGTTTTTAATGTTGAATGAAGTGGAGTTCATGGCTTTCGGTCTTGAGTTTCAGTTGATAGTTTATAACTTTGTCCCATACTAATCAAATTATTAATACAAACTCAATTCTATTATATAAATTGTCCCAGCTAAATGAAAAACTGATGGCTGCAAATCCAAAAATAATTGCCGATTGTTCGGTTCACGGTTCGAGCTAATGTCTCGCCTTTAGGTTTGGCTTTACGAACTCGATGAACCCTGGTTTTGTTCAGCATTCTTTGAAGTTTAAATGGAAAATATCCTATTTATATTTTAGAAAAACTATTTCTTTTCAACAAAGTGGTAAAATGTCGTTGATCATATTCGCAATTTTTGAGGTTTACATTTGATCAAAATTAATACAATATATATCTACAGTAATAATAATAATAATACTAATAATAAGAACAAAAATAACAATTAAAACAATAAAAATAGTTTAACGCTTATCACTCTTTAACTCAAAGCATTAACCCCAAAAAACTACTTTAAATAGTACTGGAAAGTAAAACAATCATATCTAATCAATCACAGTCATATCTTGCTAAATGCACTTTTAATAGCTCTAAAAGTTGGACTGAGCTTCAAAAAGAGTAAATTGAACCGATGCGACTTTATTAACATAGTCACATAAACAAAAGTTTGTCCATGGCAACTTTGAGAAAACACACACACAAGGAACACCTACCTATAAGTTTGGTGTGCTAGAAGACTGATAACCACAGGAATTGCAGTCATGTAAGTCACAAATACTTCAGAGTGTCGTGGTATTCGTAACGAAAAAAAGCTACAATAATTGTCAAGAAAAAGGCGAACTCGAAACAGTCTCAAGAAATCCTTGGGATCAATAACACTACAAAATGGTAGTAAAAACTGTTTCAGGCTAACGACAAGCATAGAATTGGCTGTATGTTAGCAACAGTTGCCAACTCCTCGCACAACCCTCGCGGTGCGCTTGGCTAATGATATGTACGGCATAAAAGCAAAAAAGAGGGAAAAAAAAGAAGCTAGCAAAAGCAGCAGCGGCAGCAGCGCCGACATAAATCAAAATTTGTGCAGCGGCAACGTCTCTTTTTTACCTTTGCTGGGAAGTTGCCGCCCCAAGCGAGGGGGCAACATGCCTCCACTTTTAAATGGAGTTGCAGTTGCAGTTGGAGGCGAAGCTGTGGCTGTAGCTGAAGCTGTAGCTGTAGCTGAAGCCGCAGGAGCCGCCCGTCAAGTGCCGCTAAACGTAATGTAAATAAGCATTTAACAGCAGCAATAGCAACAGCAGCAACTGCAGCGAATGCAGCAGCAGCAACCAAAACAGCAACAACAACAACACTAATAAATGGCATTACAAACAACGGGCAAATAAATCGCATTGAAGCGCAAATGCGCCAAAGATGCAGCTCGGATGAAAACCGTACGTCCGTCCATGTTGCCGTCGCCGTCGCGGTTAACATTTACAACATGCAACAGATTTATGCATGCAACAACAGCAGCAACAGCAGCAACAGCAGCAACAGCAACAACAGCAACAACAAGAACAACACATGGTGTTGACTTAAGCTGGCAGCTTTCAAGGCGTCGGCTGCCCAGCAGCTACCAACTAGCAACTTGCAAGCGCACACTTGAACATGCAACATGCCACCATCCCCCACCCCCCAACCCCCCCTACTCCACTTCACCTCCTTTCGCTGCCGCTGCAGCAAGGTGCCGCTTCAACGAGCAGCTGATGAAATTGTTGTCTGCGGCGTTAAATACAATGCTCAAGTTCGGAAACTAATAGGAAAAGTTGGCCGAAAGCCAAAGAATAATTGAGTATACAATATGATAGCCTAAAACAACTGTATTGTGTGGCTTACTTCGATCTGACATACGATAAGCTCATATAGAGTTAGGTTAGCTAATACAGATAGAAGAAGAAGCTTCAGCTCATATGTTGTCTGCATAAAGTAAAGGAATTATGGTAAAGTAAATTCTAAAACTAACAATCCCATCAATAATATAAAAAGCTTTAAAGCAAAAACTTTTAAATAATTAATTTTATAATATATATATACATATTTATAATATATGAAATATACATTAGATATATGTTTAGCATAAGAACAATCCAAAGGGATTCATTTTCTCTGTTTTTCTTGTAACTTAATTTGCAACTTTGCAACTCAATCCCTAAAGCACTCAATCCCTAATGCTGGCTTATGCCAGTGAGAATGCACTTACTAAGTGTGTGGGAAATTCATGTGCCAAGTTGAATGTAAAGAAGAGATCTGGCACAGCGCATTTATTTGATGAGTTAGGAGCTTTTCAACTTAACACAAGTATTTCGCTGGCACTTTCTCTCGCCTGATTATCGCCGCGGAACAGAACAGAACATAATTTGCCAGGCACTAAATCATGAACGTCTATGGCTGCCCTGGGGCCCCCGTCTGCGGCGGCAGCGGCCCCTCTCCCAGCCGCCTGTCAGCGGGCAAATTTATACCAAAGCAACCAAACAAAACTAAAAAAAAAAAACAAAATGAAAACGAGGCAAAGAGCGAACAAGTTGCGCAAGTGGCCCACAAGGTGGAGCGCCATATGCAAAGAAGCAGTTGCCACTGACGACGACGACGACGACGTCGACGGCGCTGCTGACGTTGGCGTAGGTGTGAAGTGTGAAGTGCAATCAAAGTGCAGCGGGCCAAGCAGGTGCCAAAGTTGTTTAATCACAGACTTTAACACACAATTTGTGTCGAGTTGGGAATGGAAAATCGCTGGGGAATTGGGGTTACTCATGGATGGAGGGGACCAGATAGTGCCCCGTTTTGGGGCCTTTAAGGCATACACGTATGTGCACACATACCTACATACCTACACACACATATGCACAGTCGTTGCGCTGTCAAATAAAAAGCTCATTAGCCGATCGTTGGCGACACGCTGACCAAATTGCAACATATTTTGGGCCAGGCCCCTGAGGCCGCATAAACAACAGGCACAGAGCCCAAACAAAAACAAATTGAGCCAAACAGCAACAACAAAACGTAATAAAATAAATAAAAATCGAATCGAGTTGACGGCAAAGGCAACAAAACTCAAGCAAAACGTCAAAAGCAATTAAAATTGAAACTGTCGAACGAGCGGAAAACGACGAGCTCCATCTTGACAATGGCCACATGATAATGAAGATGGCCCCAATGCCGATAATTACTTATCGGCGAACGGGTTGTGGCTCTTGTGGCCGTTGTAGCAGGTGTCTGCTTCGCCTTTGGGGTCAGCCAAATAATTAACTCAAAGGGCAAAAGTTTCTCGTGCCCTCAAACCATCCGCCGCATGCGGGGGAGTGGGAGCGACGAGCGAATTTAGTGGCTCACACAGGGCTACATACACGCACATAGATTGTGTGTGTATGTGTGCAACAATGCGAAACTTTCTCCGGCTCACTTTTACAAACGCTGACGAAACAATTTTTTTTATGCGCACTTAAAGAGCTGTTTATTTATTAGGCACAGCACCTATTAAAATGCGTAAAAATAGTATAAAAAAGTGGTGCAAATGTACGTTAAGTCTTACTGTCGCTCTCTTACTCATTTTGTCTCTATCCATTCCACACTAGTCTATATTTCCCTAACTCCCACTCAAGTATTTTAGCCTATAATTTGTATTTGTTGCTATTACTACTATTAATTTTACTGTCATTATTCCTTCTTTTATTATCATTATTAATTTTATTTGTATTCTTTTTATAATTTTTATTTTTCTTTCTCATGTTCTTATTTTTGCCTTTTCCTTCAAAACTTTTATCACATCAACACCGGAAAATGTGCTGAAAATTCATGCTGTTTAGGTGCACCAGCATTCAAGAGTTTTGCATGCCCTCCGCCCTTTACTCCCTTTCCACATATGTACCTCAAATCTTATTTAGTTTGCTGTTGTCCTTTTTTGTTGTGCTCAATATTTTTTGCTCTTTTGCCGGAGGCAAGCATTAGGCATCAAAAGTTATTTCTTTTTTTTTTTTGCATTTCTACTTTAATTAAATTTTAGACAAATATTCGAAAAGTATTTGAAAATTGAAGTCGTTTCGGCTGCCGAGAGCAGCAACCACCAAGCTCGAGGGGTGGCTGTCCCAACCCCGACGCACACCTGCCTGAAAGGTAAAGCCAAACGGGTTTCCGCCAGTTGCCCTGGCCAAAAGCTGGACAGCAACAGGCCCACGCTGGCTCAGGCCGTGCTAGTCCTGGCTGACAAGTTGAGCGTTCTTTCGATTTTAACATTGGCTTCTGTTTATCTCGGCAAGGAGGGTGGCACTGACAGGCGCTAAAAGACGACGAGATTAAGTCATCGAAGCGTATAAAAAGGGAGAGCAAAGCAACAACAGCAACAACAACAACAACAACAAGAACAATAAACAGCAGCAGCAACAATATACGTAATGTGAATTTTATTGTAGTCTGGCTGGGGCTATGGTTAGATACTCATCATGTTCTCCATTCCATTCCATTCCAGTCGATGCTCAAAGCATTCAAAATATTTTCATTTGACAAATTTTGTATTATATTTTTTGCTGCTGCTTCTTTCTTGTCTTTTTTATACTCTGAAGCCCTGAAAATGGGTAAAAAGGGTATAATGGTTTTGTGCAAATGTATGTAACAAGCAGAAGGAGGCATCTCCGACCCCATATCGCAGAAACTACAAAAGCTAGAAACCTAAACTAAACGACTATAGATTCTCCTAATCCATACGCAGTACAAGTCTATCATTTTTTTCGATATCTTGCTCCGTTTCATTATTATCGATTAAAATCGATTTTAAGACTTGGTTTTCTTGGCATATCTCGAAGACTATAAGAGCTAGAGCCATCAATGTTAGTTTAATCTGCGCTCGTAAGCAATACGCAGGTTATGAATATTTTGGATTTTGGATACCTCTCCACATTCGCCCCGCATATCAAAAATCAAATACTACAGACTTGCGCTTTGGTTTGTACATAAATTTGAATGCTCTTATTAGTTTAGAAGTTATTCAAGAATTAATTTTCCATAGTGGGGCCAAACGCAGCCGATGTGTAAAGAGACTTTGTGAATGTATGTATGAATGCAAAGAGCTTTAAATGTGACAGCTCGCCGCTGGGTTCAGGGTATCTCCTAGTTGGGCACACCCGACTAGAGCCATCTTACTTGTTTTTTTCTGTTGCTGTTTTACTTTGAAACGTGGCCAACACACATTTGGGTGGTTGTTCTGTGTGTTTATGTTGCTGTTTATTTGCCAAGGGCGTAATGCCCCAACCCCCACCCCACCCATTTTTTGCCCACGGCCTCGCTGCGTTAGGCTCACTTTAATTTGGCTGTTTTTTGCTTTCTTTTTTTGCAGCGCATAAAAAATCTTGAGCACGTAATTATCCTTTTTTTTGTGTGTTGTTGGTCGGCACGATTCGTTTCCCGCTCAGCCGTTGCACCGCCCGCCCAGCGCGCTGTTTTGGCTATGCAACTCACTTATTTATTTATTTGGCTTTCATCGTCGGCCTGTTTTTGGGCGCCTTCGAGGAGTTCGGGCCAGGCCGCATTGTACTTGTTATTTCTTTGGCTATTCATTTTATGACATCTTGTTATTTTTATTGTTATTGAGTTGCCTTTTGTCGTTCTCGTGGTTGTCGCCGTTACTGTTACTGCTTTTTCTTATTTTTTGGGTGCTACATAAATTGTGCCCTCGTTGTCAACCTCGGCCTCTAGCCGGGTCCCATTGTTGGTGTTATTAATTTTGGGCTGCCAACGAGCTTATTAGCGGCATGTTATGTATGCCCCAGACTCACTCACTCTCTCTCTCTCTTTCTCTCTCTCTCTCTCTGCGCTCGCCTCGACTCCCCCTCAAGAACGTTGACAACTTCATTGACTGAGCTGGAAATGCGTTGCCCAGATCAAATATCATATGAGACCCTTGTCGGACCAGGGAAAAAAACAAAAACAAAATCAAAAAAAAACCAGCAACAAGAAAAAAAACAGCTGTGCTCTGAGCTCTAATCTTGCTGCTACAAGATCTAACAGCTCAGATTAGAAATCAAAGCCTTTTGCCGGAACAATTTTCGCAGCGACAACAACAACAACAACACAAACTCAAACACTAACACCCATAATCAAATGCAAATTATCAACAACTATCACAACAACAACAACACACATTTATGTGTTTGCGGGGCGTGTCTCAAATAGAAACAACAAAAAAAGTTTTGGACTCTTCGATTTTTTCCGGCTCAGCAGCAAAACCTACAACAACAACAAATATTTATGTTGATTTGCCGTGGGTTGCCGTATCTTTTGATTGAGACATTCCCAAGTGCGACTTCTTGGCCATGGTCAATTAAAATCAAGAGGCGAAAAACACGCACAGACACACACGCACACAAACACAATTTATATGACACGCCTGAGAAATACCCTAACAGACCTTTATTTCCATATATCTGGCAATAAGTTTTAGAGGTGGGCAGAGATGGGCCTTTATGCTTAATTGTCGGACTCGTGCCTAAAAATATATTTTGGGCCGGGCTCCTGCCTAACTTAAAGGCACGAAATATTAAAATAATAAATAAAATTAATATTAAAATAAAAATCAGAACTGTGTCCTTTAGATTTGCATACTATTTTACTACACTATTTTACTATTTTAAAATGCAAAATTCGGAATCTATTTTTAAATAAAAATTTGCATTAATTATGAATAGAACATAATTAATTTTTTGGAAATTTGTGTTGGATCGGGCCGGGCACGGACTTCACAAGAAAAGAGTCGTGAGTGCTCGTTCTTTTTTTTTAATCGTGAATTACGGATTGGCCCGCGCCCACCTCTAATAAGTATGTCGTTTGTATAAAAATGTCATAAGATCTTGGCCAGGGATATATTTATGACTAAGGTGAAACGGGCTTAAATACGTTATACATTTGATAAAGTAAACTTATGGAAAGGACTTTTATTTAAGCATTGCTACCATAATTAAATAATATTATTATATGGTTTTTGTGCGATTAACTACGAACAGAAGCTTACTTTGAATTTCACAAGCCTCAACTGTGGACCCGAATGTCCTCGTGTTCTACCGACCGAATGTTCACTGTATAATATTTCTGCGCTTACGATTATCTCCAAGTATAATCCCTAAAGATTGCACGCTTCAATAGTGCAATGTAGCCCGTTAGTTAGGGTAGCTCCGGCTAAAGCTACAGCAACGCCTATCGATTTCAATCGGCCGACATCCAAAGACCAAACACGCCAAAGCGCAATCAAAAAGCGTTTTTAATAATGCGCTAAGTGATTGTTAAGCGCGACCCGAGTCGAGAGACGAGACGAGACTCGATGGCCCATAGCCATAGAGAGTTGATGGCTCAAACAGCGCCGAGGCCCACTGAGAGCTTTCCCAATCGCCAGTTCAAGCAAGTCATTAATGAGTGGCTGCTGTTGTTGTTGTAGTTGTAGTTGTTGCTGCTGGAGTCACAGCATCTTCCCGTCATGTCCGAGCACCCACGCGACCTTCAACAACAATAACAACAACAGCAACAACAACAGCAACACCCGCATAAGCAGAGGCTACGATGGCGACTCAGATACCCTGCTTGGACTTGGACTTGGTTTGAGAGCTGCTGTTGCTCGATTTCTGTGCTGGGTCTCAGTGCGCCTATTAAAACTCAATTACATTTAATTAATCAAGCAGTCTGAGGGCTGGCACCTCGCCTCCGATGACATTGCACAATTGAAGGCGCCAATGAATGCTGGCAGCACCACTGACACCACTGGCACCACAGTATCCACTGGCGTGGACTGCAGCTGACATTGGCTTCATTAGCGCAATGCGAGGCACGCGAGACAAAAGCCCAAATTATCAGTTAAATTTGAAATTGGCATAAAAACAAACAGCATATTCGGACCAACCATTGGAGTTTTGAAGTGCAGGCGACAAATATTCCAATGGGCCAGCTCATTAGTTGCACCTCAAGTGCCAGGTGAAAGGTGTGAAGCATCTCGAATGCGAGGCCAAATGTAATCAAATGGGCCAGGTGCGTAAGTGCCAAGGCGACGCAGCGAAAGTCTCAAGGAAACGTTAAAGAGAAACACGAATTTAAATAATTTTAATAAATAGTGCACGCAAAAATATTTGTTAATTTCCATATTAATAAAAACCAACTTTACCTTCATTTGTGGTAAAAATCAACCCAATGTGTGTTAGAATCTTTGGACCTCAACAATCTAAGTTTTTTCGGTTAAGAATTAAACGAATTTTGTCAAATCTCAAAAGCTCATCTCTGATGATATCTAGATATAATTGTTCGATTATTTAAAAACGGAAATTCAAACATCTGAAGAGAACTTTAGCTGCGTCTGCTATCAAGTCTGGCTTTTATTCTCTCACACAGACATATATAACTAAATCGAATTGATGCTGATCAAGAACGTATATATTTTACACAGCTTCTTTTATTTATTATATTAATTATGTTAATTATTAGCTAGGTAATATTAAAGAAACGTAAATTAGGTGCTTTCTAGATCAATGAACCACATTGCGTCGAAGTGAGTCAAGGGTGAAACCTGAGCTATCACAACTACTGAAACTGACCTGAATTGCATTTGTAGCACATCTTGGGCGCATATTAATGCGCTCTTACACGCCAGTTGCCCAGTTGGAAGTTAAAGAACAAGTTTCTCTTGCCGACATTCTGAAATTGTATATTTAGTTACCCCCGCGATTTTCCAGCAAATCATTATCAAAGCGGCTCCATCTGTTTGTGCGCTGATGTTTTTCATTTCTTAGAGTCCCTTGACACCCCCGATTCCCCAAGCTTAGTGCTGGGCAAATGTTTGCTTATCGCACCCAACTATTTAGGCTCAGCAGCAGCGGCAGCAGCAGCAGCAACAATGACAAAGGCGACTCGACAAACAATGCCGAGTACCCGAAAATCTGAGAGAACCCAACACGAGATTATAAATGACAAACAAAGCGGCGAAAGTCGCGACTCGCGAGTTCCCCGCGTAGAAGTCACCTGGCATGTAACAATATTTGTATTGGCCAAACAAAGCGCAGCAGCTACTTCACTCCCCCGCCTGAGAACAAGAGAAAAATTACTTCATTAAAAGTTGAAATTGAAGAAGAAGAAGCAGGGTCCGAAGCATTCGGGCAGCTGCTGCACTGATAAGAAACTCATAATTGGTGTCATTAAAAAAGCCATTTCGGAAGTTGTTAATCTTGGCTGCCGTGTCTCTGTCCTCTGTCCCCTGTCCCCTGTCCCTGCCCCTACCCCTGCCTCAGTCTCTGGGGTGACAATTATGCCAACTAGCCAAGTAAATCGCAGTCGGCCCCTCCGTCCGCAGAAAGATACATAAATATGTAATTTATTAAAAGCACAAAAAATGGGGATATAAAAAATAAATAAATGTTTACAACAATGCGCTCGCTTTTGTTTATTGTTATCATTATTTAGCCAAGTGATAGGCGGCAGCAGTTGGCCAGCAGTTGGCCAACAGAACTGCGTCCAGTTGCTTCATATTTTGTAGCACAGTCGCTTATCTGCCAGCCTTTAGTTTCTCTCTCTCTCTCTCTCTCTCTCTTCGTTTTAATTATAAAAGTGCGATAAATGTGACAACCTAAAAAAAAACCGAAAAAAGACAACACAGAGTGTAGGTGGAAGAAGAACCGGCAGAGCCTGTGAAAGATAGCCCAAAAGGCAAAAAAGAGAAACGGGCAAAGTCGTTAAGGCCTCGACGTTGTTTTTTATGCTTGCCCCCCAAGAGGGTTTTTCGCTTCGGCTTTTGTCAAGAGTTTGGCCAGCGAGCATTTAATAAACACCAGCTACAAGTCCGGGCAACGAGTGAGGACCAGACGATGTCCTGTTCGCTGTGCCTACGCCATGCAATATGAAATTGCAAATGTCTGCCTACACATAAAGTAAACGGCAAAAGATACAAAGATACAGTCCGACCGCAAAAACCAAAAGACACTCCACTCGTACTCGCATATTTTGTGGCATTTGCTTTTGTCTTTGTTTTGCCGTTTTCTGTTGTCTTCTCGTCTTGTCATTTGGCCATAAATATTATCTGTACAGGCTCTCCTTTTGTGGCTTTTGACTCATGTCCTGGGCTCATGCCTGGGCTAGGACCGGGTCCGGGCATTGTAGTTCCTGGTCAAGTGTTAATTTCCCCGAAAAGTCTCCTCTCTCAGTGCTGCACAATTAACTTTTGCCTCTGCTCTTTCTGCCAGGTTTTTTTTTTTTTGCGTTTGCGTTTTTCGAATTTCGAGTTCTATTCGCAATCCCATTACCCGTTGCCTTTTGCCTGTTGGCTGGTCGTGAGCTCTTGCCAAGGCCTAGACCAAAGGCAGATAGCCAAAAGCCAAAGTAAACTAAATGCAAAAATATTTGTCGCTGCCATTGTCTTAATATGCAAATTGCATTGTCTCCAGTCGCAAGTCTAAGTTCTCAGCTCTCAGCTCTCAAGTCTCCTGTCTCTTGTCTCAGGTTTAAGGTTCAATTGCCCATCAGCCCGCAAGTAGCAGAGCAGCTCGCAGTTGATTTGCTTTTGACCTCGCGCATTTCTTTTGGCCCCAAACTTGCCACAAAAATATTAATAAAGATTCGCTGCTGCCGAATCATGACCAAATCGCGTATCGAGTATCGAGTATTGTAGATCTTGCCGATCTACGCCGGGTAAATGTTGCACATTAAACTTATTATTATTGAATCGCATTTGTTGCTCTTGCTGTTGCTGCTGTTGCAACCGTTGTTCTTGTTGTTGTCATTGTGATTTGCTGGTCTTTTTCTGTTACTTTCACGATTTGCCAAGAAACAAAATGAACAAAATAAATACAACGAACTGTTGTTATATCCTGTATCCAAAAAAGGTAACATCAAATAAAGAAGATGACAGCCCAGACACCATTCGGTTTTCTGTCTGTATATGCATGACAATTTCAAAGACTTACCTATCAAATCAAATCAAGTTTAATGATAAAAATCAATAAACATCGATTAACAAACTCCTCTTTTTCAAGCCAATCTCACAGATTGAAAACAGCTAGCCAATTTTGGTAGCCAGCAAAGGGCAGCTTGCACTGTGGACAAAGGGTAACTCCTAGTCGATCACTGTACACTTAAGCACTTCTACTCGATATTGTTGTTGCTGCCGACTCTGAATTGACAATGTAGTTACTGACTAACCGTGCCTGTGCTCGTAGTAAGTATAAAGTGAATGGCATTGACAATTGTGGCCATTGCTGCTTTCCGGCCTGGCTAACTGGGAATTGAGTTCTCAGCTATCAGGTAACCGAAGTGCAGCTGCAAATAAGTCAACTGCCCGAATGCATCTTGGCCAGATAAGCATCTCGGGCCTAAAGCGAGCCACAATTCCCATGAATTTTCAAGATAAACGATCTGCTCAACTTATGACAATGCGAATCTTACAGATTTTTTTATCTACATGTGCATTAAGCAAATTGTCTACTGAATTCAATATTCAGTAATCTGTTATCTCTTAATGTTGGGATTTGTAGGAGAACAGTTCAAATTGACTAGAAACCACTTAACCGATTCAACTCCAGGTTTCTATATCTTATGGCCTATTTAATTCTGTATTTTTAATATCTGATAAGGTCTGATCATACAAAATGTATTTATTTATTTAATAAATTTAAGATTTGTTAGATAAATTGACTATCTTATTAATCATAAGATTAGCTGATGTGCCCATATCTTGATGTCTTATACCAAAACTTGTTAACTAAATGCTGTAGAGAGCTTTAACAACTTACCTACAAGCAGCTGGTTAGAACCAACTCTAGATTTGCTTGAGATTAAAAAGCCTCGGATATGATATAGACAGAGAAAGAATAGCCTTAGCTTGAATATAATCACAAATCAGATAGTTTATTTGATGCGATTTGTATGGGAATCAAAGTTAATTACAATTAATAGCATTCAACTTCGATGGCCTTAAGACACTGCTAAACAATCAATTATTGCCATGTGTGCTCTTGCTGCGTCATAAGATATCTTTAGTTTATTATCTAACTGTAGTATTTTTCGTAAGTGTGTGTTGAGCACTCTCTTGTTCTTTTTCGCAGACATACGGGAAGCACATTTGTTTTAACTAATTGATTATCCAGTGTTTGCTCTCTTGCCGAGCAATTCATAAAGCAGCATTTCCATTTTGGCAACTATGTGGCAAACATGTGTGTGTGCACACCCGCGCACACACACACACATACGCACACCTGTTCGGTCGCTTTGGTATCGCCGCTCTGCTTACATTGTGCACCTCTGGGAACATGAAAAAAAGGCTTGAAAAATGCGCTGGCTACATGAATGGCAATGGGAATGCAGCCCAGACAGGCCGACTCTGCTTTCGGCTCTGTCCGTCCGACAGTCTGTTTGCCTGGCAAATGTAAATAAATGCAAAGGCAACTTGCAGAGCTGCCGCTGGGCCGAATGCAGGGGCAGGGGCAGGGGCAGACACATAGTTTTGCATGCATTTCGGGCTGCATAGTTTTGCTGAATGGATTCGGGCCAAAATGTGCAGCATGGCAACAAAAGGGCGACAGCTGCCGCTTGGAAAACTCATTGAACAATTGACCGAATCGATGCCTTGACTTGCATACAATAAATATGGCACTGCCCTCCGCCCCTGACGCTGCCTCAATCGCTGCTCCTGACCCTGATCCGACGCGCGAAGCGTAACAAAAAAAATAATAATAAAAATAAAAGAAAAACTGCACAAAAACGACAAACTGAGCCGAGCCTGAAGAGATACACCGTAAAGCCTAGCCAGGCCCCGATCTCAGGCTCAGCCTTATCCTCATCCTCAACCAAATGGCCACTGCCATTGTCCAGTTGGTCCGCCCAAAGGCATCTCTTATTAATTTGCTTAAGTGCTACAAATGGCAAAAACTGTGCAACACAAAAGGATTTGAATTTCCTACCTTTTTTGCCCATTGTCGCCATCGACCGCCCAGCTGGAGATTTTACACGTACGTCCAATGTGACCAAGACGAATTATAAAGCAGAAAGAAAAAAAAAATTATACCGATCCGTTGCGAAAACAAACTGATGCTCAAATACACTTACGAAATTCATTGAAGCCTCTTTCCACCCCAGGGAAAACCATTTAAGGTTCTTAGATCTATGATTCCAAAGGAAACAGGAAAATTGTACTTAGCTGAAAGATGAGTTACCAAATAATAAAAAAATCGAATTTTTACTAAGATAGTGTTTGATTTAATCATTTGCTAAAGGTTAAAATCCATTTAAACTATTTATATAAGTATATTTTTCTTGTTTTATTTAGATAATCTTGATTTGGTCACGTTTTTATCAACTCTCTAGATGGCAATTATAATATTAAATTCTTTACATGTGCAACTGGCAACACATGGGATCACAATAGATGCAGTTTTATAGGCCTGGCTCAAAAGAAAACCGCGTCCATATGGCGGAAACGGACGCATTACTTGAAGCGTCATGCTGATTAGTAGCCACAGTGTGACAAACCTCTTGAACTAGTCATTATATGCACACGTGGGAGAGCATTTGTGTCGCCTACTCTTCGGTTGTATCAGCGATGGGCTATGGGAAAGGGCAACAAGTTGCAAGAACTGCAACTGCAACTGCGCGCTGCAAGCTGTGACATTGAAATTGCCTACTGATCAAGACTGAGAGAGAGAGAGGGAGAGAGAGAGAGAGGGATAGACGTTGCGGTGCTGATTTATGTTTTGGGCTGCCCGTTTTGACCTTTTGGGCGCATCGCATTTCAGTTGCCGCTACGATTCTGGAGAATTTGTTACAGCCAAGCAGCTATAAAATGATAGGCCATCTACAGGACAAAGTCGAATCACAAAAAAGACAGCCAGTCTGACAGAGAGAGAGAGAGAGAGAGAGAGAGGGTGGAGTTGTACTGCGGGGTCAGCTTGTTTTGCTTAATTAAATACAATCGACAACTCTATTCGAAGCGCAGCTCCGGGAGTTGCTGTCAACTGCAAATCAGTAGCGCATATTTTGCGCATTTAAAAATCATTAATTTGAATTAGCCGTGGCGCTGTAATTAAGGCGGGGCAGCAGCAGCAGCTATAACACAGAGTCCACGATTTCTCAGTGCTGGCAAAGACTGAAAGATAAACAAACAAATGCAAATGCAGCAACAACGGCAACAACGGCAGCAACGAGAGCCCAAAAGTTAAACAAAACATATTGCCGCACTTGGAGGCCATGTGCTCCAAGTGCGCACCGCTGACATTTCAACACCAGCAGCCTCCAGTTGCAGCCACAGCGACTCCTCCAGCTCCAGCTCCAGCTCCTTCAGCTTCAGCTTCGTCTAATGACAAAGCGAGCAGAACACAATGCAGAGGCGAAGCGCAGCCGAATGATCTTTTGAACTGGCAACTGGCAACCGAATCCACATCCAAATCCCAATCCCAATCAAAACAAAGATCAAAACCAACAACAGGCGGCAGCCCAGGCAGACACTTGAGGTCGACGTTGACGTTGACGTCGGCAGCGAGCAACGAGCAGCGGGCGGGCGGCTACCGGCAAGCAACACATCTCAGTTTCAGTTGCTGTCCCTGTCACTCGCTCTAGCGCTGTCTCTGTCCCTGTCTCGGCATCACCTGCGAGCTGCAGTTGCTGTTGCTGTTGCTGTTGTTTTTACTGCTGTTGATCTTGCTGCTGTTTTGTTTATCTAACCTACACACACACACTCACACACACACGCACATACACGTTGGGCGTTGTTTTCGACACCAACAACAATACTCAATGAAATTGTGTTGCGTTTTTCCAAAGACTTTTCTTTAGGCAAAACAATTTAATTATTGTTAACCTATACAAAAAATGGTAAAAAAAAAAAAAACTTTCATAAAGCTTATAGAAGAAGAAAGAGCGACAGTGGAAGAGAGAGAGAGAAGTCAACAATAGCTATATTTTCAACCAATACTTCCTATGGCAGCTATAAGATACAGTATCCGATCCGAACGACTAATATGAAAAGTTTTCTTATAGTCTCTTGCCTAATCAAGAAAAGTGTCTTCTAAAATGCCTAACACAATTTGTGGCAACTTTTAAAACAACCAATTCAATTAAACTAAATTATATTAATTAAATAATACAAAATATTAAGTATAAAAATATACTAAATTTCGGTCTCTGTTACCAAATATTTTTGGAAAGTGTATGGCCAGTTCGTTGCTTTTGTACTTAAAAATATTTTGATTTTCGTCTTAAGCATATTTTGTTTTTATTTTTGGGCCACTTTTTTGTGCTGTGTGTGCTTGGGCGACTTAATTAGGAAACTTGGTGCGTTTTATTTATGTGTCTTAACGAGTCGTTTATTTAACTCACCCTCGATCGCTGTCCCACTCTAGCATGGGTGCTCTCTCTCCCTCTCCCTCACACACACTCTAAGGAAAACTAACATCAAATTGAAGCTGAGCACACAAACATTTTGAAAATTTGTTTATTGTTTTTCTTTGGGGTCCTCCGCACAGCCTCCGCGCCGCTGCATTTCACTAATTTGGAAAGAGCAGAAATCGAAATCGGAATTCGAAATTAAAAGCAAAAGGAAAATACGAGTAGTCGAGAGTCCAAGTGGAGGCTCGTTTCGTTTGAGGCAAATTGAAAATAATTTTGTACCTTGATTTAAATAAAATAACAAACGTGCAACCCACACACACACACACGCACACTAACATACACAAAAAGCAATTCGACGAAAAACTAAACATAAATTCTCACAATACCCATCAGAGTTTCACTCAGACCCTTATGATTGTGTGTGTGGGCCATGAACTTTGTTTTTTATTAGCGGCAGGATATCGGCATTGCCCCTCTCTATATATATTTATATGTTAATTCGTTTGTGTTAATTGGAAAACAAAACCGCGAGGCAACAACAGCAACAGCCAACAGCCAACAACAACTACAACAACAGCCTCAAGTTGAAACAGAATTCCACACTGTGGCAGGCTGAGCTAAAATTTATTTTTAAGCAGACATTTTTGTGTATTTATTTATTTGTTTTGCCGCTGGCAGCAAACAATTTGTAATCGTTGTTTTGCTGGCTGCCGTTGACAAGGAAAATGTTGCAGCTGCGGCACGCGAAAGCTCCCAGCACCTCTCCCCATGCCCCTTGCCACGACACTGCCTTGCACTGCCAGGCTGTCGCCTTAATTGCAGGCACAAGGAAGCGGCAAAAATATGCTTATAGCTTTTGATGAAGCCAACAACAAAACAAGTGGCAAATGCCAGAGGTCGATCGGGGGGCGATAGCGCAACAAAATGCTCAAGAAATGTTGCAGTACAAACGAGCTTGTGATCCATTGATCACTGATCGAAATAAAGCATGTACATATGTATGTCTGACTGTCTGTCTGTAACCTTATGATTTGTATAAATTTCGGAACTCTGGCCTCAAATAATACTGTTTCACTTGCTGTATAAAAAACTTATTAAACTTAAATTCTATGTGAACTAAATCTGATCCAAATCACATAATGCAAACAAAATCTCTTATGCAATCGCCCGACTGCCACCGAAACGATTCATCAGCAAACAGATTATATCACAAGCTGTTGTATAAGAAAAAAGAAATTCCCAGCATTAATAGTTCCCGATAGTCGCATAAGTTGATCTAGTTTTGGTAAAATTAGCATGCTAATTACGATTGCAATTGTTTGCCAAAATACTGAAACGAATTCCTATTCACCATTCACATATCACTTTCAAGTGGCAAAATTCTGTTTTCAGCCAGATTCTATGGCTTGGTGCTAATTGTCAGCCAATTAGCCGGCCTCTTATAAGCGGCTCGGAATGATGTTTTAATTGTAATACTTAAAAACGAATCCCCCGGCAAAATCAAGTAATGTGTGAAAGAGCTTATTATGTGTATGTATGTGTGTGTGTGTGTGTGCATATGTATTCATGCATGTGAATAAGTATGCTGGAAGTGCTGATCTTAAACAATAGCATGCGCAGCAATCGGCAACGGATTTCTGAGTATTATGGGCGCTTCCAGAGAAGAAAGTGCGAACAATTTATGAAGGCATAAAACAAAAGTTTAGAATAAACGGGAATTTTATGTCTGCATCGGGCATTTAAGCCGAAAATGTTTGTAAATAAGATGCTACGTACCAATTTAATGAACTAGGTCGCTTGGAATGGGTCAACGCTTACCAAAATCTTTGAATATCTGCAGAGACTGAACAATGAAATGATTTATGCATAGATTTGATTTAATAGGGCCCAAGTCGAACTGCACAGCGAGAGAGGGGGAGAGGGAAATAGAGTGCTGTTGCCAGATTGTGTACATACAATTAATTTTATGAAAACCGAAATGTTGAGGAGCTTAGCTGTATTAAACAACATTTACCAATCAAGGAAATAATAAAAACCAAATGTGTTGAATTCATGCGAACTTGATGATATGATTCAGCCAACAACTGTCTCGCTCTTTCCCGCTTTCTCGCACTTTTTCACTCTTTTTATGACCAAAAGTCTTTGCACATTTCGCTTAACTCAGGAAACAATCGGTTGGCTTTGTATTCCTTCTAAAATTATTAATTACCACCACATGCACGTAAACAAAAATTTGTAAATCGACCACTTTTGATAAATCACAGACTAACACACACACACACACAAACACACACACACACATCTGCATACCACAACTGAACATGGCCACAAACACCAAAAGAATTTTGCGATGAAATTGTCAAATTGCAGCGCAAAAACGCAAAAGCAGCAACCGCAACCGCAAACGCATACCAGCATAGCGAAAGTAGCAGCAGCAACAGGAAGGCGCATGCATGCATGGGGCCACAGGCCCCAACTAGCCACTCCCAGCCCCCACTCAGTTATCGCTGCCATTGAGCCACATCCACATGGACACGAATTCAATTCACAATTTTGGTAACCGAAAATCACAGCGAGGCGAACGCAATCAATCATAAAACGATGAAATGTCGACGAGCGCGAAGGCAACCAAATTGAAAACGCTGTCAGGACACGGTCAAAGGACAGCGCAGAGCGTGCATGGACGTGGACATGGACACGGACGCGGACATTACCATGGCCATAAGCCAGTGGACATTGGGCTGTGGGGCTGAGCGCAGGACATTGAGCATTAAGCGAGCAAAAGCTGTAGCCGAGTCAACATTAAAACGATTTTGGCTGTTTCTCCTTCTTTATCTTTCTATACCCTTGCATAGGGTTGCTTATAATTCTGTCACGGAATGTGCCAAACATCTTTGAGCTGTCAAGGAATATATCTATGCACATACATTTTTTGATGCAGCCATATCCGTACGTCTGTCTGTTTGTCTTTTTAATCTGGTCTCTAATATTAATACTCGTTCACGAAGCTCGTAGCTAGAGACTTGAAACTTGGATTATATACTCGTGTATACCCGCATCAGCTAAAGTGTTAAGATTTGTTGGCTACGCTTCGGGCGTGGCAGTTTGCGAAAATCCATATATCTCCCTCAGTTTTAAAGCTAAATGGCACAAATAATATATATAATATTTCATATTTCAAATTCCCATAACTTTGTCAAAACTGAATCGATGAGGACATCAGGTTGTCGTCGAAATTAAATATACATTTAAAATATATTCTTTTAGAAAAAAGAATTGTTGTTTGAACTTTTTGGTAAAAAAAAAGTCCCCTGAATCATTAAAAAAAGTTTTTTTTTAAATTTGGAATTGCAAATTTCTATTTTAAACGCAATTGTGGTTGTCACAATTAGTATAAAAAAAACAACATTAAATCAGTTTTTGTGGTATTTAAATTTGTTGTCAAAAATCATGCCAAAATGTACAAATATTTAGACATGTAAAGCTCTCGTTATGCGATAAGTTTTTCTTGTGCAAATAGTGCTAGGGTACATGGTTTGGTTGTTATTATACTGTGAATGAAGATTGCGCTGTCGGTTACACCCGGCTTCGTTCTTGCGTTCTTACTTGTTTTTTATATTCCATCAATAATGTTAAGTTTTGAAGTCAAGAAAGTCGTTTTTCTCTGAGTTTATGTCACTTAAAATGTATGCATTATTAAACATAATCATTGTTTTAATTTTTTTGGTAAACAAAATTACTTATCCCTTAATCTTCTAAAATTTCGTTCCTAAGCTCTCGCTTAAAATATATATTTTGCACTAGCTCTCTAATTAAAATTCATATTTTATTGTTTCGATTCCCAAACATAGCATCGTTCAGCAAGGGTATTTAATGTTCAACAATCCGAAAAAATACTGTTATTTCCCTCTATTTCTGCATCGACCAATTGTCAATGGCTTTGGCTTGTTCCCCCCCTTGGCCATGGCTCACAGACGTTGGCCAGCACTAAAGTGTTTGAACTGAAAGTTAAGCGCCTCAAACAATATGTTCGGCGCAGCGGCAGGTAATTAGAGGCCCAGCTGATGATGCAGATACAGATACGTATACAGATACGGATACAAATACACGCGCGCAGATACAACGCAGATAGAGATAGAGATACAGCTGGCAACTGACAATTTGATGCTGTTGCTGGCTTTTCGGGTTCACTTATCAAATTTGAACTTAATTACCAATGCGTCGCGTTGCGTGGCTCAGATAACGTCCGGGCCACAAAAATGGTGGCCTAATGAACAGTTTTATGCATAGTTTTAAGCCGCATTTTGTAATCTGTTTGGGTGCGATTTACACAAAATCGAAATGCCGGCCCATAAATCAAGTTGCATTCGCAGTCAGCAGTCGTAAGTGTGTCATTAAAATTAATTATATAGCATTTTTTAACACCGAGCTATGGAATGGTTCCATACCCGAAGCAGGGGCCAGGCCCATGGTGCTGCTGGTGTCCTCCTCAAACTGGACGCCGGGCTCTTGGCAATTAGCCACACGTCGCGTCGTGCGGAGCTTTGCATTTTGTTTTTTTTTTTTTACATTTCGTATTTTTCTAAATATTTGCACACAGCTTTTGTTGACGATTCTGCATTCAGCACCTACATATACATGTGTATATGGGCACACATACTCACACGGCCAACATGCCTGTACATACATAGCCCCAATGGCCTCGACAAGTCGACTGCTTTCAAATATTTGCGTTGACATAACTTTGTCTGCGGCTGGCGCGCGCCAGGCGTTGAGAAGCACCGAGGAGGGCTCTGTGGACAGAGCAGCAGACGACAGGCAGCCGCTTTGTCTGCGCCTTACAATGTGTGAAAGATAATTATAACATGTGTGCCCACACACACACAGAGCTACAGTTGAATTGCATGGATAGGTGGACAGTGCAGAGTTGGGGAACTCTTCAACTTTTTATTTCTACCTTTTTTTGTCTAGCCACAAGCGGCAAGCGCCGGCCTTTGCCATTGACAGCTCCAAGTTGGACTCCAGCTCGAACAAAGCTGACGACGAGGAGCTAAAGATGCCAACACAGCAGTCGCCATCGGATGTCAATAGCAAAACTGTTTGCCAAAAGCTAAACATGACGCAGCAGACACAACTGAACTCGCATAGACTTCCAAATGCACTGACTTATCGATGCACGAGATATCTAATATATTTTTATTTAATACAATATATTTTATATAAAAAAAAAACAAGTACGATATTTGTACTTGTTTTAAATTCTGACTTCGAAACGTAAATTTAATTAAGCATTGAATTGAGTAAGAGTGAAGAATCCGGACTCTGCGTACTTTTGCCACATCGTTGGCTTGATTTAAGAACGGATTACTTGATTTTTTTCTGTGAAGCGCTGTGGGGGTAAGAGTTGAATTGGAAAATATAAAATTCCCTTGGCAGTTGTTAATTTAAATTTTAGCTTTTTCACCCACTGTCTGCTTGTGAGAGAATGCCGATGGAAACTTCTTAAAATTAACATTTTACGAGCAATTTCCACTTAGACATTAGGTTTTCCGAAAAGTATTAAACACCTCTCCAATGATTTATCACAAAGATCTTTTTTGAACATGAGTCATACCACAAAGTGTACGATTCGAGCTCTGTTAAGATTTCATTATCAGATCAAGATACTTGATATATATATATACATATTATATACTATGCATTGTATAGTATGATTTTTGTAGTATCTACAAAATCACTACGTCACTTCGCGCACCTCTTTAACTTTTCGTTCATCAATTTTTAAATGCAGCGCATAAAATGTTTAAGATGAAGCTTAATTCTAGCTTATCAGAAAACTGAAATAGCCAACAACTAGGGTATCCGGCATAGAGCTAACCGAATGTTGTTGGTCGTTTTGTTTTATCGATTCGGAGTCTGATGATTGCTCTTAAAGCCGTTCAAACAAATCGTCGCATAAATTATGCAATTGAAGCCAATGTCCCGCTAGAAAAATGACATGCCTTGGCCCCATCAATGCCAATGGCCGCCACTCTTTCCCCTCATCCTGTCCACACAGAGCCCATCTTGAGCACTGTGGGCGATTTGCGTTCCATTTATTTCCATTTATCGCAGCTGCCCGTTTTTAAATGCGTGTGGCAAACGAGGGGGGTGGGGAGGCAATGATTAAGACATTGATGGTAGTAACGCAGTGATATATTACTTGCTCATCACTCAAGCTCTTGCTAATTGGCACTTTCTCTCTCTCCCCTTTTACAGTGTGCAATTGCAATAATCATGCGCGTCAATGTCGCTTGAATATGGAAATCTTTCGCCTATCGCACGGCGTCTCTGGCGGCGTCTGCCAAAAATGTCGACACTCGACCACGGGACGCAATTGTCATCAATGCATGGAGGGCTTCTATCGGGATCCCACCAAGCCGCTGACTCATCGCAAGGTGTGCAAAGGTAAGTCGACTGTGATTAATTACTTCATTATGCTAACCGGAGCTGCAGCTGCATAAATCAGCTTTCGCTCTGTGTAGTATATACCAGCATGTAGTATATATCAAAATTAGCCTGGCCATTTGGGCATTCCGTTATGCCAAATCCGCCCAATGAGTTCCATCACGGGGCGCTACTTAAAATTTAATTAACTGCTTCCACATTTAACAGAAAAGAAAAACGAACAAAATGCCGGACCAATTTACCCTAATTAGCCCAAATTATTGCCATAATTCGTAGTGCCCTAACTGTATCCAAAACTCAATCCCTTAAAACAACGACCTTTGAAAGTATTTTATATAATTTATGTGCGCGATAAATTCTTGCCAATTGGTGGGCCGTAAAAAACAGAAAGCGCATCGATGAAATAAAATAAAAATAAAAACTTGCTCGACTGGAAGATGCCCTGTGCCTAGATATGCACTATTATAGATCATTATAGATCAATAATTCTGAATCAACATTTTTCAACGATAAATATTCAATGTATTTATTCATTCATAGAAATTCCATAGAATTTTTATGAAATTTTTATTATTTTAACTATAGGAATACTTGAATATGCAAATAGGCAAACAATTCTTATAATAGCAGATCAGCAATATATCTATATGTATATATATATATATCTTATAAGCAAACAAAAAATGCTCTAAATCGACTATGCCAGGGTATAATAAGAACAAGAATCAGCAGCAGGAACTGGGCAGTGTGGTCAGCTAATTTATGAGCTGGCAGTAATTTTTACGCGCCGCCTAATCAACTCGGCCGAATAAGGTGGTCCAACAACAACAGATGGCTGGCTAACAACAAAACGAGGCAATTTCTATTTTTAGCTTTCCCCTGCACATACTACCGGTCGCATCTATCCCTCTAACCGGGCGTTTCGAATCAGAATTGACGTCCGCCCACAGATTTTAAATTCGTTTTGGCCAATTGCAAATTGAATTTTGTAAATAAACAAAAAAATTTTCTTAAGTAGTACAGAAAACAACAAATAATAATTTAAAAAAAAACAAACAATACAAACTATTTCCTACAAACAAATTGTTTGCATGTAATGGATGTCCGTTGTATTGTTGTTGTTGCTATTGAAGTTCATGTTGTTCTCGGCTGGTTGCCGACCCCCGCAGCTGTGAATTGCGCATACGCCGCGTGTCCCATTTGTCATCATTTCTCAAAAGACGTCGCTGCTGCGGCTGCTGCTGCTGTGCTGCTGACTAAGCATCATAATTCTGAAAAGCCGTTAAATCCAAATCAAAATCTTATCGATTTTTAATTAATTATACAACGCAACAAAAACAAATCCAACAACAGCAACGACCAAATTTACAAGGCCAGCCAAATGCGCACATCGTAAATAAGTAAAGTAAGCAGCACACACAACACACACCAAACACACACACACACACACCAAGTCTTGTTGAGTTTTATCGTCGGCGGCTTCTCTTTGCAGAATTTTGTTTTATTTTCATAATTTGTTTTTTTATTCTTCTTTTTTAAGTTAAATTTTTGTCGGTTTCGGTTTGTGTTTTATTTGCGCAACGTCGAAAGAAATTTATTCATTTTAATTTTGACACGCGTGCAATTTGTTTAAAACATTTTTGTATTGTGGTTTAACATTTATTCTCATTGTTGTTCAGCCCGTTCTCATTGTTGTTGTTGTTGCTGCTGCTGCGTGTTGGCAAAATGTTTTACGTCATGTTTTTCGGCTCGGGGTTTCAATTAGTCAACTGCCTTAGCTTGTCTGAAATTGCCTGTTCTTGTCTTGACCTGCCGGCATGCCAAATGCAACATTTGCGCCGCATTACAAATGCGCATACTTCAGATCCAGACCATGTGCGCCATGGGAATACGAAGGCAAAGAGCAGCCGGTTGACGCAATATCCCCCCCAACAACAACAAGTGGCTCGGGTTGCGATGAAAATTCTTTGATGCATGCGAAACGATAATTGAGGGAGCTCTTGATAGCCGTTTTCAGAGATAAATACTTATAATGTATGTTTATTGCACCTTGAAATGTCTGCATAAATCAGCCCCTGAAATCACATTAGCTTATTATCAAAGATTTGGGCGATCTTTGCCAAACAATTTGCTATGATTTTCTTGAGAACCAAAAACAGCAAGAGAAATTGCAGCTAAAAGCTTTTCAGCTGGAAAATTGCGAGAAACATGTTCGTAAAGTGAAATTTCCAAGAAAAACTTAGACTGAAATAACATAAGGCCCAACTACTGACAAACATTATTTGGAGATCTTTCGAGTAAATATTAGATAAGCACGTTTTACAGATGATAAACACTTGTACGTAGAATTCACTCTATGGACGAAACAACTGGCGAAGATGGTTTTCCAATGAATATTTTAGGTTGCTAATAAACATGAATTCATGTACAGCTGCAACCAAATAATTTTAGAGAAAAATCGACCTAAGAGTACTTAACTGCATACATTATCAGGAATCGTTATATTCGAATCTTTATTATTAATTATTTTTAACTTCCATATTATTTTATGGCCGATCATTATAGCCAAAACAAGCTTTAAAGCTTTCTACACTTCAATGCAAGATGTGAATGCCAAACTATCGATTGTGTCGGTTCTGTTTTTCTTCAGGTTTCTTTTGATTGAACAGTCAAAAATACTTTGTTGTAAATATATCTCAATATTTGTATAAACATAAACAAATGCAGTACACTAATTTTATAAACGTTGTTTCTTTCTTGTAATCTCTTACTTAATTCATATTTATGCAACATTAACCGACGATTACGATTCCTACTTAATTTAAGAATGTTCAATAATGAAATATTCCTGAAATCTTCAAGACAAACTATACCATTCTATGTTGCATTTAGAACGTCGTATTTCTCTCAGTGTGTGTAAACATACGCATATGCATGTATATCTCGTCGAACAGATATTTTGTAGGCTGCTCTCGGAATCTCTCTGTCAGACATACACATTTGATTTATTATACCCTGAACCCATTGAAAATGGGTAAAAAGGGTATAATGGTTTTGTGCAAAATCTCCGATCCCATAAAGTATATATATTCTTGATCAGGATCAACAGCCGAGTCGATCTAGCCATGCCCGTCTGTCTGTCCGTCTATCCGTCCGTCTGTATGAACGCATCGATCTCGGAAACTATAAGAGCTAGAGACTTCAACATTTTTGGCTATAGACTCGTCTATGACAAGCGCAGATTACGTTTATTTCAAACGATCGATAACCAACTCCGTTTTCCTAAAATCGATAAAAATCTACAACAACCTCTAATTTTCAAGCTTATTTCGTAGATTATGAGACCTACAGACACAAAATTCGAATGACTATTTATATATACTATAGCACTAGAAGAATCTATTGCATTAAGATACATCAAAAAATTAAGAAACACAGAAGTTATTCCAGAAGACGTGTGGTAAAATTTGACCAATTTGACAATCCAATTGGCAGCAAGTGCTGCAATAAGAGCTAGGGATTAAAGTTTAGTTTTATAAGTTCGTATATACCATAGGAAGATTAAGGCTATTTAAAATGATCGATAACACGCCCCGTTTTCTTATTATCGATATTTATCCCAAATCAAATACTACAGACTAGCGCTTTGGTTTGTACATAGATTTGGATGCTCTTATTTAGAACTCAGCTTAGAAGTTATTGAAGAATTCACTATTCATAGTGGGGCCAAGCGCAGCCGATGTCTAAAGTGCTCTGTTTGCTGCGTTCGTTTGTGCGTATGTGTGTGTGTGCCTTTGTGAATATGTGCATAAATGAAAAGAGGTTTAAATGTATGTAACAGTTCGCCGCTGGGTTCAGGGTATCTCCTAGTCGGGGACAGCCGACTAGAGCCATCTTACTTGTTTTTTATTTGATATATGTATGAAATGTAAAAAAAATTATAAGTTTTCTCGTAGATTGCAAATCACGCGCTGCTCGCATGTCTCGCATTATAATTAACGCCTTAAAGCAAGCCCTGAGTGGAGAGACTTCCGGGACAGGAGGGAAGATGCACAGTTGTTGTTGTTGGTGCTGTTGCCATGATTTCGATTTAATTTAAATATTCAAATGATTTACTTGAGCCGAGCAAAGTGAAGCAGACGTTGCCAGCAATAACTCATCAGTCAGCCGGCGGGCAAGGGACGGCAAGTGGGGACAGATGTGGTGGTCTGCCCAAACGGATGCACAGCCAAACCATTACACGCACACACAAACACACACACACAGACACATACATACATGGGCTGACATGTTGTCAAAGTCATTTCAGTTTCAGCTCAGCCAATTTCCTTATTTGCGCAAATGTTTCAATGACCGGAAAATTACATATTATTATTTGTCCAATGAGAGATTGCAAGATACACACACTCTTCACACACATACACCCACACCCACACACGCGCAGACGTAAATGTCTGGCCATTATTCATAATAGTGTAGTTGGCATTGTAGTTGTTTTTGTAGTTGCTGCTGTTACAAATCTTCGGATAATTAAAAGCAGTGTCCGCCCCAAAAAGTATGCTCTGCTTTTTATGTCACCGCTGCACTATGGGGAATTTGAGCTGTTTTTCGGACTTTTATTAATAACTGTGATTAGTGATGTTTTTGGGTCTAGTCGATTGGTTTATGTTCCTAAGATTGTTTAAGAAAGTTTTTGGAAAAAAAGTGCACTTTAAGATGATCGTCCTTATCTTCAGAATTGAATTCTCCATAAAATGGATATTATTATTGTGCTGCCAAATGTAGCCATTTTTTTGTAGGCCTTTCCAAAGATAAAGTTTCTTTTTAAACTTTATCTTACGAGGGCCTAGCTTAAACTATTGATTTATTAAGTGAAACGTCAAATTTCTACCAAACCGCTATATATACACGAAGTACAAGCCACAGAGATTATAATCCATCAAAAGTTTTTCCAAAAATCTTTTTATTTAAAAAATTTAAATCATTTGCATTTCAATAAAAAAAAAAAAAAAGTGCACGATGCAATTAAATGCGTTTCTGCAAATAAGCTGTGTTTAACAGCTGTAAACTTAACATTAGAGGGCTATGTTTAGATTTACGTTATGTAACATAAAAGTTGTATGTATTTCATATGTAATTAAGTCAAAAGTTGTTTGTTTTATGCAGTTGTAAAAAATGAATTTAGGGTCGAAAAACAGGGCAAATTCCCCATAGTGCGCTGTGACATCATAAATTTTATACGCATTCAACGTGAAGTCAAGTAAATAAACGACAGCAACTCGACACTTAAACACCCTAACATCTTTGCTATGGATCTGCAAAGATCATAATGGTATAAAGACACTGGATTGCCAATTCAAACGATTTCATTATAACTTTTGTAACGGAAGATTTAAGCCCATGATCTGCAAATGCCCGGCATAGCTAATATGCCCTTGGGCACCCTGTAAATGCATAAGATACCACAAATTGCCAGTGCTTGGCTTTGTGTTCATAAAACAATGGCCAAAATAATGTATGTGGTATATCATAAACGAAACCATACAGAGGGCATCTCGTGTCATGGATGGGGGCGGGACGGGGGGCGGGCATGAATACAATTAACAATATCCGTAACTAAATACGTGAAATTAAAAGCCATAAAATCACAAAGTCACGTGCGAAATGTTACAGCAGCAGCAGCAGCAGCAGCAGCAATTAAAATAATGTCATGAATTACCTATGCGACACACCCATTGACACCCACACAGACACAACACAGCCGCCGCCGCACGTAGTGAGGAGCAACTTTTTTTACTGCCCATTTCGCCGTGGCAAGTTCATGAAACGCAGCCGCCGCCAGCGCAATTATTAGACAAGCAGCAGCTGCGGGGTGAGTGCCATGGCGAGGGTGTATCTTGGGAGGGGTGGGCGGAATATCACTCAAACATCATTAGAATTTCATAAAATGCGCTTTGCAACTGTAACAAATCGGCTAAAGGTCGAGCTGCGAGCCCTTGCCGCGAGGGTTCCGGCCAACTTACTTAATTGAATGCCAGGCCAAAATGCATTTATCATCGGGCCAACAAAAGGGGGCAGTTGGCTAGTGTGGGCGCCGGGGTGGAGGCGGCAGCCAGCCAGTAAGCCATGATGGTTTTAAAAACTAAGCTACAAAACTCTATTACAACTATGTGAGGGGGTAGCGGGGGTACAGGAACAGGAACGGGCCGCACGAACTAAGCGGCGTAGCAAATTTTACGCTGGCAAAGCAATAAAAGTTGCTGCTAGCAAAAGAGGAATATCGTGGTCGAGACTGATCGACTGCGAGGAATACCCTGTAGACAGGTCTAAGCAGCTAAAATATGCTATCGATTCAAATACGAAAGCACTATATAAATCTGTGGAGCCTTTGGAAGAATTAAAAAAAAACAATGCTCATTTTAACATTTAAAAACTCTATTAAATTAATCGAATCATAAAAAATATTAAGTAAATTAGCTATATTATAGTAAATAAAACACCTCAGATATGTTAAAATATATATATTGAATATATTGAAATAATGAAAGACAAACACGTTAAATATTTTAAAAAGCAAGAAAATAAGATTAAATACGGTCTATAAATCTACGTATAATACCTATACTATCTATGAGCAGAGAGATGACATTCCTGTAGCTCTTGTGGCCCACCCCTTTCTAAAAGCATTTTTGTTTGCTGATCAACCCTTGGGACTCGTTTGAGATTTTAGAGTATATTCATTGCATATCGGGCCACCCGCACCACCACCCTGAGCAACCACCCACACACATAGACAGCGAACCACAGGCCGGCCACGCTTTTGGCTTTTGTGGGCGTGGGCGTGGAACTGTAGCCAGGATTTGAATTATGACATTTTGCATGCGAGTTGACATTTAAAGCTGTGCAAATTGTTCGAGCGTCAAATTGGCGCTGCCATTTCGTTGCTCCCCCCAAGCCCAGCCACTGCCAACCAACGTTAACGACCCCCTCTCTTCCCCCGCCCCCCTCGCAGAGTTCTTGACATTGTCTACTTTTATGCGCATCGTTTGATTTTCAATAGTCTTTATGTCTGCGCCTCAATTTTAACGCACAATTTGAAAAGTGCGCCAAAGTTTTGAATACAATTGAGCTCTTATTTCGTACCAGCCCGCCTTATCCCGCCACGCAGTCTCTTCGCACCTGCCGCCGAAAACTTTGCAGTCTTGCCGTGTTGTACATGCAACAAAATTGTAACAATCCATTTGAGCAGAGGTCGGCCCGGCATCCTCTTCGCTGAGGGATTCGCCTGCGACATCTCTGCTCATTTGGCGTCGTCGCAAAAGTTTGGGCGAACTTTGCGCCAGTTGCAACCGCGACAAACTTTTCCAACCAAGACAGGGTCGAGGGGGGGGGGGGGGGGAGGAGAGCATGGGCATAACTTTTGTCGCGCCGTGCGAAGCCATTGATTTATTAATAGGCTACTAAAGAGAATCCTCTTACACCAGAAGGACAGACCGTTCAGTTCGAGGAGTTTGTATTCACTGATAATTTAACTTCATTCAATTCCTTACGACATGCTAAAAGTACGTAGAAGTACGTATTTAAGTACACTCAAAGACATGAAGCCAATACAAAGTAAACTACATATATGCACTAGTTGAGTGTCTTATAGAGCATAAGATATAAGTCTTAACATTTTCACTTTTATAATTAATTGTGACATTTATTATTTTGCCCACATAATAATTCTTTTTTTTGAACTTATATATAAAAGATCAAAAAATCCAAATTAAATTCAAATCAAAATCAATTCATATATCTTTTGAAATACACATATTTGTTATGGTGAATATATATATATCATATATAAATGTTTGTATATATGTTTATATATTCAATGCTACACGCACATTTTGCCACTGCATGCATAATATATTTATTTATATGATAAGTAAATACTCTTGTGAAACATGCATGTATGTATGTATGTATATATTCACTAATAATATAATTATATAATATTAAATATTTAAATGTATTCATACAAATTTGTACATTTAAAATATTTTTTCTTGAAATAAATGAGAGTGAGTGTGAGTGAGATTATGGTGATCTTCGTCAACTGTGCCTATTCAATTGTTTTGGATCTTTAACATTCACTGAATTTCAACGAAAAAATTGATTGCATTCATATTTCTTCACAGCTCTGAATGTCGATCATTAGGCGTGCAATCGGCAGTAAATTGTGCATTAAATTTACAATATGCAGCATTCAAATCTATTGCAGCTGGAATGAGTCAGTGGGTATCCATCAGATGCACAATGTATCTGGCTGGTGTACGGTCTGTTTAGTGTTCATGTCGGGCAGATCGGACGCGGGCCGGTCAGGTGTAATCCCTCGCACAGCAAATCATTCGATTGCGACTCGACGAGGCAATCTTTTCATAATTCTTGTTCTGTGTTTGGTTTCTTTTGAAATTTGCATGCGTCTATTTAGCTAATAATAACAAACAGCAGCCGCAGCCGCGCCCCCCAGCCCGTCGCCTCGTTACCCTAGTTGCCCCCGCCCCTCTAATTGGAGGCAGCTGTGCTTTTTATTGCTCACCATTTTTTCTGCTGGACTACGAAATTTCGGCTAATATTTTATGGCAATTGATGGGAAGTGGACGACGAAGACGGCGACGTCGACGTCGACGTTACGCACTTTTTGCTTGCGGTCAGCCAAGAGGGGGAGGGGGAGTGGGGGGGGGGGTGCGTGGGTGGGTTTGGTGTGGTTGGTTCGCTTGCGCAAAGTTGAAATAAACAATAACAAATTGCGCTTGATTTGCTTTATGATGTTTACACTTCGCCCAGAGCCGAACTGAGTGAGTGTAAATGTGAATCTGAATACGAATACGTGTGTGAGTGTGAGTGTGCTTGTGCTTGTGATTGCGAGTGCGAGTGTGGTAGCAAACAGCGCGCACTGTGAAACTTCGGTTAATTAATTTTTGGAAAGCCAAGCAAAATAAATAAAGGCCAAACAGATTTTAACCGTTGTAAATAAAAGCGAAAAAGCCGAAAATTTCAAGCCAGAAAATTGTGCAAATTAAACGGACCGCAAACAGCGACTGAAAATTAATCGAGAGCCAGGTCAAAACCTATATATGTAGTGCGATTGATGGGAATCAAATTTGTACAGATGTCTGCATAAATTTAATTGTGTTTAATCAGATGTACAAATCGTTTTTTGCTATGCGAGGATATATTTAGAAAGAGCGGCATATTTTGCTCAATCTTTATTTATGCAACGAAAACAAGCTATATACATAAAGCACCAGCCAAATGAGGGTCAGTGGGTAGAGCCCTTAATAGTTCTTAGACAAGAAAGAACACTATTATTCGGGTTGCTGAAGATTAAATACCCTTGCAGAAATAAACCAGATGTGTGCTACATTTCTATAAATAACTGTTTTCTCGCACAAAAACTCAATATTTAGCAGAACAATATTTTAATAGTAATCGATACGATTTTTTGTTGATAAGATTTTTCCCACAATCAGCTATTTGATATATTTAGCCGATCAATATTTAAATAGTAATTGATATGATTATCCCCACAAGCAGCTATTTGATATAGTGGTCCGATCTCAATGAATCCAAACATAATGCCTGCAGCAAACAGACAGACCGACAGACGGACATGACTATACCGACTCGTCTGTCGATATTGATCAAGAATATATATACTTGAATACAACATGAATTGAATACATGCATAAAAAGTACGCATTGCAGAGCTCTGATTTAAATTAAAATTATGCCAATTTTAATTTGGTTACTTTTTCAGATGTGTGTAGTAACTGACATTATGAGGGGGAAACGTATATAGATAAACTCGCAAGAAAGAAAATATTGATTGTTATTTTTTCAAATTTCTTCAAATTCCCACTTCATATGTTTTCTGAAAGCAAAACTCTTTAAGCTCTGTTCCGTTTTATTTTCTGCCATCGTTGCAAGATGAAAGTGGAGCTTTGACTTGGCTGGCTTCGATAAGCATTGGCAATGATTCACGAGCTGTCCTAATTAAGAGCCAATTTTTCAAAGAGCCCTTTCAGGGCAGAGAGAGAGAGAGAGAGAGAGAGATACAGCGCCCGTCGCCGTTACATTGACTGGAACAGCGAACTGGAGCAGGAGGAGCGCCCAGTTCGCAGCTCACAGTTCCCAGTACCCGCTGAGTGACGTGCGGAACCAGCAGCAACTGCAGCTCTTTGTGCGTCGGACCTTTAAATACTCGCAGAGCTGTGTGCGAGTGTTCGTCTGACAAGTAAAATGTGATTCAATGCGGCTATTTGGGTCGTCCTTTCGTGCAGTGACTCAAAGCAGTGAAAGGTGCTTCATGGTAACTGATATGCCAGCTGAGTGAATCACGCAGCCTTGGGGCAACATTAAATAGAAACCAACTGAAGCTAAACAAAAGTGCAGCTACTCGATTACATTGTGAATATGGCTGTGTGGGCGAGTGGGAGTCGGCAACTGAGTGTTTGCCATGAGTTTGATTATGATTGTGAATATGTGTGCATCTCTCTCTTTCTCTCGCTCTCTCTCTCTCTCTCTCTCTCACTCTCACTCTCATGCTCTGTGGCTTGTTATAATGAAAATTCATAATCTCTGGCTTGGTCAATGCGCAAAAAAGCGCAGCAAGGGCCATATGGAAAATGCCAGGAATACAGACACACACACACACACACACACACACACGCACACACAAACACACACATATGCTTATGCTTGTATGCATATGAATATATACGGGGTGCGGTGCAGCGGAGTTCATATCCATAGCTATGATATGGAGCAGGATGCGTAATGAACTTGTTGTTGCTGCTATTTTTTCTGCCTTGGCCATTTTAACAGGATGCCAGCAGTCGAGCTGTGGAGTGTTCAGATACCACACACACACACACACACACACACAAGTGTGCAGCCATATTGTTGTCATATTGTTGCTGCCCCGCCCCCTCCCCTCCCCCCCCCCGTAACCGAGTGTACGCCTTGCGGCCAACAATGGACACGAGCGCCAAATGGTTAAAGTGCTGTTGTTGTAGCCAGTTATTATTGTCTGCTGTCGTTGTTGTCATTGTCGTTGCTCTTGTTTGTTGTTGTTGTTGTTGTTGTTGTTGTTGTTATCTTCCGGATGTGTCGCTGTGTGCATATAAATCGCATTTAATTTATTGTAAATCGGATTAAATTACCAAATGTTGCACGCACGCTGCACAGTCAGCTCCATCGCTGTCTCATTCCCAGTCCCAGTCCCATTCCCATTCCCATTCCCAGTCCCATTCGCGACCCTGAGCCCGGTCTAGGCGATATGCAGCGAGTGTCAGAGTCTCACTGTGCCCCTCTTGGGGCAAGCAAGGGCTTGAGCACCATCTCCATTAAAGAGCGGCTTATTAACTAAACAGGCCGGCCACAAACTGCATGGCACTGCAAAAATGTTGCGACGCTGGCTTTCGGGCGACACATGACACAAATGAGCGGCAGCCAGATTAGATCTGAGCCAGCTGACTGTGCAAATGGCCAGTAGCCCCCCCAACATGGCTCATTTGCGCGCTTTCGCGGGTGGGCCAAGGCGCTAAATTGAGTGGCAGGCGAACGCCGCGGGTCCTCTCTGTGCCACAAACACAATAAAAATTTAAATGCAAGTTACTAAAAAAACACACACACAAAAAGAGCTAAATGAGTTTATAGTCAGCACAAGACTTGGCTGCGATGCACTGCAAGAAATTCAAATTGCAAGCAATAAATTCGTTTAATGCTAAGTTTAATGCAAATTTTACGAATTTGTCTTTATTTATTTTATATAAACACTCGATAAAGCGAGTGTCAACGACAGTAAATAAGGCGTACATAAAAAATATATATATATATATTTATTTATGTATATATATATATAATATATATATATATAAATTAAATTTAAAAATTATAAAGTATAAATAAATATTAAAAGCTAAAAGCCTTAAAGAGTAATAAACATTTCTAATAACATCACCAACACGATGACAAAAAGTTATAAAATTTAAACTTAAATTTAGAAATTATAAAGTAGAATAATATTAAAAACCTATGAAAGTTAATCTGTGCTATATATATTTTTTTAAATATTTTTTTTAAATCGATATGTTTTTCTAGAGAATGTGCTTATAAAAGAACATAATAGTTATGCACATTTTATTCTTTTTATAAACAAATTTTTTTTTAGAAAACTCTTCATTTTATTAATATATTTATATATTTATAAATATTGTTATATATACAATTTACACTCACTTTAACGTTCTGTCAAAGTATCTGACTTTGTCATATTTTTCCTTAAATTATCTATACAAATTTTACAGCTTTTGCAACCAGCCGAAAATAGAAATGCAAAAAATAAGCAGTGAATTTTGAACCGAACAATTTCGGGATTCGAACTGTCCACAATGCCACTTAACGACATTAAACAAGACTTCATGCCAGTTTTAACCGCCAGTTTACTTACGCTAAAATGACGTTACAATTGACATCAACGTGATCATTTGATGCATTGAGTGTTGCCCGCCACAAGCCACAGTTTTTCCCATTAGCAACAGCCCTCAATTGATCACAAATACGCTCAGTGATGGTCGCCTGTTAGCATTCATTCTATTGATAAGTTCTGCTTGTTGCTGCCGCCCTTTGGGGCAATTTGTTGCCGTGTAGCGCTGGACAATCGAAGTCTGCTTAAATGCGGCATGCCAGCAAAGAGGACTCGGAATAAAAGACTGCCGCTGGGCCGGCGCATTCGCACTTTCATTTGCAATTAACCGTGTGGCAGCATCGGCCAGCATTTAACTGGCAGCATGCACTCAATTTGGCCACGGCTGTGGGCGGTGGGTGGTGGGTGGTTGGTGGCGGGTGCCTACAGTCTCTGTTATCTGTTAATGCACATTTCCACGGCTCATAAACGAACGGGGGCAGAGCGGAAGTGGGAGGGTGGTGTGGCCATCGTCACCCGCTGGCTGCCCGAAATCGCGATGAAAAAGAAAACTTGAAAGCAACTTAAAGTAAAATTCAAGTAGCCTCCATGGCCATAACGCAATTTTGCCAATTACTTGTGTGTGTGTGAGTGCCGATTGCAGATTGCATTTACGATTGGCAAAAAAAAAGGCTTTGAAGTGCGGCCAGCACAATTAAGCTCTCAACGCAACGCAGCTGCAGCTGCGACTTCCACAACAACTGTATCTGTATCGGTATCTGAAATGTATTTGCATCTGTATCTCGATCTGTATCTGTATCTGTATATCAATGCCTTTCAACTGTTTCTTCATTGGCTCTCAACTGTTTTGCTTCCTTTTTCAGCCTGCGAGTGCCATCCGATCGGCTCATCTGGCAAGATCTGCAACAACACGAGCGGTCAATGTCCGTGCAAGGACGGCGTCACGGGCCTGACCTGCAACCAATGCGCCCGTGGCTATCAACAAAGTCGCTCCACCATCGCGCCATGCATCCGTAAGTAAACGACATTCCTGTAATTATTCAATATAAACATAATCAAATTGAAGACAACCCTAGCGCAAGTTAATAAGTAATAGCCAAGTCCCTGCTTACAGGAACTGCAAGAAGTAATCGTTCATTGATTTCAATTTGATTTTATTTTAGATATATTATTTGTTTAACACTTAAGCAAACGAAACCGGAATTCACATATTTTTTAAATAAAAACCCAAACCAAACTGTTGCCCAGAAAAATCAGCCGAACCCAAACACGAATCGGTTTGGATTAATTTCCATTCAACGAACCACTGCAAATCCAAATATTTACATTGCCTAACCTCACAGGCTGCATTAAAGAGAAAGGAAAAAAATATTTTTTTAATTATTAAATTTAATATTTCCCTTTAAATTTATAAAAAAAATTTTACGAATTAAGCTTGAAACTATTCTCATTCATGTAGAAAACCGGGTTCATCGGCCAAACGTAAAGGCGAGACATTGATTCGAGCCGTGAACCAACCAAAATTTGTTTAGAGATTGCAACCAAGCTAAACATTTTCTAGTAAATTTAAATTCAATGTGTTAACATTTAAAACATATCCCAAAAGTAAATTATTATTGAATGATAAAAATCACAAATTATTTTAACAAATTTTTGTATTATCTTTTTATACCCTGAACCCATTGAAAAGGGGTAAAAAGGGCATAATGGTTTTGTACAAACGTTTAATACATATATTACAGTAATGGAAAAAGTAATAGAAACGGCTTGTTTTTTAAGCTCAAATTCTCTTATGTGTTAAAAATTTTAGTTTAAGTGTTATTAATATGATCTTGTATTTAATGTTTATGGAATTGTGAATTTTTTATAAAATCCATGTAGCTGAAAATATTAAAATAATTTTGTTGGACCTGGCAGAAAATATAAATATAAATGTATATGTAGAAAAGAAAACGTTAAGTATATTTGAGTGTATCACATTTGAAATAACCGTCGTTTGATCTGCTTTACAGGGCAACCCCCGCGCATGATCAACATGCTGGATACGCAGAACACGGCGCCAGAGCCGAACGAATCAACCGGAGGCGTTGGCGTGGATAGAGGCGCCTCATCGGCGGCCGCCCAATCGCAATACTATCGCACCGAGGGCGGCAGGGGTAAGTAAGTGCTCTCTCTCTCTCTCTCTATCTCCATCTCGCTCTGCATACTTAGTATCAACATTGTGTGCTAACAACTGCTGTTGTTGTTGTAGTTGTAGTCGTAGTTGTTGCTGTTGCTGTTGCTGTGGTCGCTTCTACTAACTATCCCAGACGGCAAACTTTTGCTGCGTCGCATCTCTCGCTTTGTAATCCTTTCAAATGGGTGAGAAAACACAAATCCGCTAAAGTGCAGTCGGTTGTCGGTTAAGCGGCTGCCCGGAGCCTCAAAAGAAGACAACGGCCAACGGCTGCCGGAGGCGGGGCAAGTGGAGGGGAAACTCCAAGCTGTTAGTTGCAAGCTGCTGCCTGTTAGCTCTCAGTGTCGTGGGCGTGGCTGTGCAGAACAGGCGCGTGGGCGGGCAGCACTTAACAGATAGTACAAATGTTTGCACGCAACTTTCAGTTACATTTTTGCTCGGGCTCTGCCGGGAGGCGGATGGAGAGTGGAAGGGGGGCAGAGACTGCAGGCTGCAGCAACAAGCAAACAGAATGCGCCACTCCGGCATAAATCATGTTAAAGCCTCGTGCCAACACCGCCTCCCTGCGCCCTACCGCCAACGCACCAGCCCCTACCCCCTGCCCAACCGCCCGCATTGGCGCCGTGAGGTGGCGCGTGGCCGAAGTAAAAGCAAAGCAAACTTTGCACAAAGTGCCAAAGCGAATGGCGAGCGGCAAATGGAAGGCAACTCGCAACGCAAATGTATTAAAAAGTTTCTTTATTTAATTTGTTCATGAATGAGCAGCGGCGTCCGCCGACAATGGCCGCACACTATTAAGCGGCACTGTACACAGTCTACGCCACCGTCGCCGCCGCCTGTTGCCGCCTCTAATTGCTGCCAACTATTTGCAGAAACCCCAAAAGAAGCAGCTCTCCAGAGGTGCCTGACGGGGGCTGCCAAAAAAAAAGTCAATGCAATGACAAATTAACAAGGAATTGACCAAAAAACTGCGATAGTCGCAGGGGGAGCGGGGGGGGGGGGGGGGTGCTTTTCGAAGGATACGAAAACCAGAGCCGAATTGTCTGCTCAGGGGAAAACAAAACGCATCTGCCAAACGGATGCAATTGCGATAAAAACAAAAATAGTTTGTTAAAACACTTCTAGATATGAAACCCAGTAAGAACGTTGCAGTCGGGTGTAACCGACTGCGCAATGCTCGTTCCCAGTATTTTAACAGCTTAAAACAGTCGAAAACGGTCTTAATTATTATTTTTTTATTATTTGTATGATATATATATTTAGATTGGGCGAAAATAAATTTTTTAACATGTGATTCAATGCTAGATTAGAAATTCCAGTTGTGCAATTTGCCATACAGACTTATCATCGAACTATTTGCTATATTAGCAAAACACACATCCGAATCCTGGCAGTAATAATACTAAAAATATATTATTTAAAAGGTTTATTTTTAGTCTCTGAAAAAAAGATTCGCTTCACGCGTGAATTCGTGACAATCCCAAAAAGCCTAAATCAAACTTAAGTCACAGTTGAAATGAAAGTTGAAAGCAAAAAGCTGAAAGGCAAAAATGTAAAAAAAAAGATGAAATGGAACTGTGACAAGTTCTGCGAACTAAATACATCCATCATCAAATGCAAATACGGCATCAGTCAAAGTGGCTGCGCTGCAACATACTTTCCCTCTAGTTCCCCCCCCCCCCTCTTCGTTCCAACACGCACCCGCGTCAGTTAAATTTATTTGTCAATGGCAAAGAAAAGCGCAAAGTTGGGCCTGAGGAACCCAAGTTGAAGTTGAAGTTGAAGTTAAAGTTTGCACGCTTGTAACCAAGAAGCGCACTAGAATGATGGACAAAAGTCTAACACACACACAGACAGACACGCACACACACACTCACACTCACACTCACACACACACTGCTGAAAAGTTAGTCCTTGCATAGTGTACGCTGCGGGGCAGAGACGGCACAAGCTTGGGAAGGAGCAGGCTGACGTGGGCGTGGCGTGGGCGAGACAGCTCGACATGAATATTAATTATGAATTTATAATTTGATAATCTTATTAAATTAATTTGAAATTCTGTCGAGTTTGAGTTAATTTAAAGTTAGTGCCTGCCAATTCGCAACACCCAACAACCAACCCCCCTACCGCCTCCCCGCACCACCCCTTATCGACCTTGCCTCGTATCTGATTTTGCATGCGAAATTTAATGATATGTTAATGGAATGCACAATTAAATGATTAACGAGTCACTTTGAATGAACACAGCGAGCGACTCACGAGTGTTTCTCGACTCGTTTGCCCTCAAATAGTCGCCCGTGGGCGTGGCCAGTGCTCTTTAGCACGAGAGCTGCAAATAGCTGCGATAAATATCGCTAGGCCACTTAACAGGAAGTTGAAAGCCCGCCCAAAACTAAAATGATCTCAGCTCTCGTTTCGGCGGTTAGAAGTGCGTCCATAAATACCAAATTGGAGGCGACATCCACGAAATGTTGGCGCACCCAGCCAAATTTAGAAGCGAGCCCCCGCCCCCTTTATCGATCCGTCGATCGATCTATCGATCGCTTGCACATTAAGTACAACGTTGTGCATTGCCTCAAATGTGTCACGATTCGCTGGCAGTGTCTATGACATTGGCAGCAACAGCTGAAGCAACAACTGATCGAGAGGGGATACCCTGTAACCTGCTCCGAATCGCTCTTGTTAGCTAAGAGATATGCGCATTAAATCGAGGCTGAGTATCGATAAGACAAAATATATACAAAATTCAAAAAAATTAGTTTTTACTTTGAAATTCTTTCAGGCAAAAGAACTTCACAATTTTATTAATCATGAGTTCAGTTAAACCGAATGAGTTGCCTTAAATTTGCCGAACCGAACCGTTTTTTATTATCTTATAAAATGGTTAGATTTAATTACAGTCGGATTTGAACAAATGTGACAAACTAACATTAAAATCAAAAGCTGGATACATTGATTGAAAAAACCAGGTTCATCAAGCAGACCTAAAGACAGCGCATTGGTTCGAACCGTGAACCGAATGACCGACAATTTATTGTTTTAATATTTGGGTTTGCAGCAATGGTTCTAGCCCAAAGATCTACAACGATAGTTCTCGCTAACAACAGGCTCAAATTGAGCTGCGTACTGTATGCAATAAAAAATAAATAAAATAGTATAAATAAAATAAAAATAAAATAATTTAAAAATGATAACAATATAAAAACAAAAATAAATAAAAAAAAAAAAGATTTAAAATATAAATAAATGAGCTTCTGCCTCTTACATACATTTGCACAGCCCAACTAAACCCCTTTTACCCACTTTTGGTGACTACAGGGTATCGCTGCAGAACAACAAATGCACCGATTGCTCCTAAAACAACAAACGAGCCAATTTGCATTGCAGCAATCACAACACACGAGAACAAAATGCGCGCGGGGCTAATTTTAGTGCACAAAAGGAGGCAATTGCGACCTTAGACTGCGCCATTGGGGGCCGAACTGTCCGCTGGGGTGAGGGGACGGTGGGGAGGGGGTGTTGGGTCTGGTCGACAGGCGTGTCAGCTTTAATGTAATGCCGATCGCGCCTTGATGTTGTTATTATTGCTGCTGCAGCAGCGTCTGTTTCTGCTGCCGATGCCGATGCCGTTTCTGATTCTGATTCTGTTTCTGTTGGCCACGCTAATTGGCATTGGCCATAAAGACATAAATTTTGCAATTAAATTGTAAACAAAAACACGAAGAAAAAAAACAATGGCCCAACGCACGTACGTCGAGGACAGGGCAGAAAATGGGGGGCGGGGGGCGGTGGGGGTGTGTTGTGTGTCTGGCGGAAATCTATAAATGCATTTGTGTAGCGCCCATTACCGAGAAACTGCGCTCACTAATAATCCCTTTCTTCTCTCCCCTCGTGCCACACAGAATGCCCAAAATGCAAAATCAGCACCAAAAGATTGAACCTCAACAAATTCTGCAAAAGAGATTACGGTAAGTCGCAGCCGGAGTACAATCCGACGGCAAGAGCTACAGATGAAAACAATTCTCCCATTCGCAGCAATACTGGCCAAAGTAATTGGCCGCGATACGAGCAGCGAGGCGGCCAGCAACGAGCGCAGGCGCGCAATGGACCCGGACGTCGACTACGAAATGGACCAGCGCCAGGCGGGCGGGCGGGAGTACGAGTACCGGGCAGCGGCCGGGATCAGCAGCGCCAGCGTTCCGGACTATCCAAACGACAGCGAAACGGCGCGCTTCGATCTGCAAATCCAAGCGGTATTCAAGCGCACCAAAACCAGCGCCTATGGAATGCCGAATACAATGCTGAAACGCGGTCCTATGACCTGGATCATACCGATTAAGAACTTGGAGTGTCGCTGTCCCAGGATCAAAGTCAACAGGTGAGCCACCAAGCCGATCTTTGGACACAAAAACAGCACGTATGAACGTTGCAGTCGGGTGTAACCGACTGCGCAATACTCGTTCACAGTTTAACAGCTTAAAACAGTATTTTTATTTTGGAAAAATATCGATTGTTGTCATTTTTTGGGGCGGGAGTGAAGTCGATCTTTAGAGGAGGACATCAGATTGTGGAAGATATGGATTTTCGCGGCTTACGCGCCCCGAAGTGGGCGTGCCAAATTTATGTTTTCTTGATCTTTAGAGGCGGTCATCAGTAATCTGTCTGCAAAAATGTTATGAATCTTACTTTAAAACTGGGGAAGATATATAGATGAAATCGATTTGCCACGCCCACAGTGGGCGTAGCCAAAAATCTTAACACTACCTGACACCCTGTACCCAGCTCCAAAATACCAAAGCAAAACATTTAAACGTTCTTGCAAACATCCAAACAAAAAAGTGAAATATTCTTGATCTGTGTATGTCGTATAGGCGCATTCCTCTTAAAATTTGCAAAATGTGAAGAAAAAAAAACATTGTCTTAAAATCGATATTTATCGATATTTAGGAAATGTGTCAAGATATTGAAAAAAATGTATAAGCTTGTTCTGCGTATGTTATGCGAGATTTTATATTCCATCTCTAGTTCTTATAGCTTTCGGAACAAACTGGCCTAGCTAAATCGTCTCAATGCTGATCAAGATTATAAATACTTCAAAGGGTCTTCCTTCCAAAACCATGTTTACCCATTTTGAATGGGTATAGGGTATACATACAAAAATATTCTAATTTTTAGATCTTAATTAATGTAATCCTTCTTTATATGTGTTATATCTCCTAATATAATAACATTCTCTTTGGTATTCAACCTGTATTTTGCATTTTTTAAGATATTCTGTCCACATTTCTGTATTAATTGTTCTGTATTCTTTAACTCCTTGCAGATCCTATTTGATCTTGGGGCGGGACTCGGAGGCGCCGCCCGGATATCTGGGCATCGGACCGCGTTCGATAGTTATCGAGTGGAGGGGCGATTGGTATCGACGCATGAAGCGCTTCCAACAGCGAGCGCGCACCTGTGCGTAGATGTGCCGTCCTGCTCCCACAGACACAGTGGCCATCTTTGTCACACGTTCGACTCTATTTTTTTTTACGCTAACCATATTTGTAGACTGTAGAGCTTAAGTTAATAATCAAAATCGAATCAAAGCGTCGCAACTCGAAGGAATTTTGCATGGAATCGTAGCCAAGTTGTTTCTCTGTCTGCAATGTGAGGGCGAGGTTTTCGCTGTGCTTTGTTTCCAACTCCTATATACATACATTTACGTACACAAATATAAAGCATATCCATACTCATGTTTTTTCTCGTGTTTTTTTTTTTTTTTGTAACGTTTTCTAGTTTCTTTTTGGCCAAGTTAAATTAGCGGTACTTTAATTTGACTAACAGCTGCATTTATTTTGAGTTGCTTAGCATTATAAGGCCTACATAGCTGTATTTAATTTATTTAATTAACTTTAATTGTTATTTGACTATCAGTGAACGAAAGTATCTATATATAAATAACTATACATGTAAACTATATGATTTGTATTATTTTGTACGATAAGAGCCCACTTTATAGAGCCCCTAACATAACAAAAACTACAGAAGAACTTACCTTTTAACAACCGTGAACAATAACTACAATAGTCTCAAGAAAACGCAAACTAGCCCAATAAGCATTCATATCTATAAGCAACGGAAAATGCAATGTGTGAACGTAAATCAAATCTTGAATAGCTTAACAAATAAAATAACGCATAAAACACAAATAAATAGATATTGTACAGTGCAACCCACAAATCATTCGTTTTACTGATCCAACATCGCTTGACAGTTGAAGTTTAAAAATGCGCACCAAGCCGTTGAAATTTCAAACTTAACCAGCGCTGCCACCCTTGCAGCATTGCCCTCAAATACGATATATATCGGAGACTTGTGAGTGGTATTAATTTTAATCGATTCAGAGCTGTCACGTAAGTGAATTTAGTTTAATTTAAATACAATTAAAGGAAAGAGCATTCATCAATTGATTTAGATAGTACACATTTTATTTTAGAAAGTCATTTACGAAAAAAACGATCAATTGAAGATGAAGTAAACTTGCATAGGCTGCTGCGGACTACGAATTAACTAGAAAAATCGCGAATATATGTGTTGTTTAGCACAGAACAACAATCATTAAATACCATTTGGTAGTATTTCTAGTATTTGTAATTCAAGTTTATCTGCGCTTGTAACATGTTGCACCATATTCATACTTTTTTATTCGATTATTATTTTGCTTTTGAGAATGAGCAAAAACGACGTATGCTTGTGAAAATCGAAATTGAACTCAGATTCGAAATGGAATAAATACTGCTACGGCACTTAGTATTTTGCTCGGCACTTATCGATAGCAAATTGTGGCGATACCAAACACTGGCAATCAGCAGCCGACGCGCCAAAAAACATTCGCCAATAATATAAGCGTCAGGATTCGCAGTGTTTTTCTTTTCTCAGTTGGCGCACATAAAAACACATCTTCAGCCAGGATGAGCACGAGCCTGGACGCGTCGATATGCGCGTATTTCGTGGACAACACGAAGAGCGCGACGGAGGCCGACCTGGCCGTCGCCGAGCAATTTGCCAGCGCATTGAGGCTGATGCGGGAGCAGCTGGCGGACACGCAGATCCGGGAGATCCGTCCGAGCGAAGGCTTCCCGCTGATCGCCGGCGGCGGGCTGAGCAAGCAGGACGTCTTCGTGCTGGCGCACTTCGAGGGCGACCTCTTCGAGCAGCTGCAGATGACGAAGGCGCTGCTCCTGGGCCCGCCCTGCGTCGTTGAGTGCCTGCGCCGGAGCGAGCCGGTGCCGCTGGGCAGCAGTCCCATCTACGCGACGGCGATGCGTGACCTGCAGATCTCGGCCACCGGCATCGGCAGCAAGGAGAAGGACCAGCTCAAGACGCTCGTCCACTGGATGGGCGGCCACTACTTCCAGAACTTCGGGCGCAACGTGACGCACCTCGTCGCCAACACGATCAAGTCGAACAAGTACGAGCACGCCACGCTGAACGCGGTGCCCGTCATGCACGTCGACTGGGTGCAGGGCGTCTGGGACAGCTGTCGCAGCGGCGCCAACGTCGGCGTCGCCGCCACGGACGCCCAGTTCGCCAAGTACCGGCTGCCCACGTTCTTTGGCGCGAACATCACGTGCAGCGGACTGGAGACGGCGCGCAAGGAGGCGGTGATGCGGCTGGTCAACGAGAACGGCGGCATCTACCATCGCGCCTTTCGCTCCCAGCAGGTGGACATCGTCATCACGGAGCAGTCGAAGACCGACTCCGAGAAGTACAAGGCCGCGCTGCGCTACAAGAAGGACATCCTGCTGCCCGAGTGGATCTTCGACAGCCACGAGCGCGGCTACGCCCTGCCCACCAAACAGTACGAGGTGCGGCCCCGCAAGCAGGTCTCCACGCCCACCAAGCGCCAGACCGGCTCCGGCTCCGCCTCCACGGCGGCGGCGGCGGACAGCACCCAGCTGTCGGATCTGTCGCGGATCAGCTTTGTGTCCGCGCCGGGGCGCCGCATGTGCAGCGACAACACCACCGTCAACGAGACCCTGGGCAGCAACTGCAGCGGGAGCAGCGGAACCGGCAGCGGAGCAGCCGCTGGCAATGTGCCCGCCAAGCAGCTGCTGAAGCAGGCCACCGCCAACAGCAATGGCAAGCAGCTGGCGTACCAGCAGACGCTGGCCGAGATCAGTCCGCGCAAGGCGCGCAAGGCGGGCAGCTTCCTCGACGGCTGCTGCGTCTACCTGAGCGGCTTCCGCGGCGTCGAGCGTGAGAAGCTGCACCGCGTGCTCAACACGGGCGGCGCCACGCGCTACGACGATCCCCACGAGGGCCTGACGCACATCATCGTCGGCCAGCTGGACGACGCCGCCTGCCGCCAGTGGCAGCGCGACGGGCTGCTCGCCAACGTGCAGCTGGTGCGGCTCACCTGGCTGCTGGAGAGCGTGCGCGCCGGCCGCCTCGTCGCCGAGCACGCGCATCGCGTCTGCCTGCCGGATGCCAGCGAGGCAGCCGACGCCGCCTCGCCGGCCAGCAAGCGGACGCTGCGCTCGATGAACCACAGCTTCAAGCAGCCCTCGCTGCCCATCCGCAAGAAGCTCTTCGAGGGGCCGGCGCAGCAGGAATCGGAGCCCGAGCGCGAGCGCGTGCCCGAGCAGGAGCCCGAGCCGGAACCGGAGCCGGACCTGCTCACGCACTACTCGCAGGAGCAGGAGCCGGCCATGCCGCTGCCCGCCGCCAGCTCCACACAGTTGTCGCTGTCCGCCGCTGCCCGGCCGTCGGCGGGCGTCGCCCTGCCCGATCTGAGCGCGAGCACGCTGTCCATCGACTTCGACAAGCTGGACTACTTCATGGGCGCCTCCGTCTACGTGCACGAGGCGTGCTTCAGCAGCGAGCTCTACGACCAGATGCTCAGCGAGTGCCGGGCCGCCCAGGGCTGCCTGGTGCCGGCGAGCTACGCGGATCCGGTCGACTACGCCATCGTCAGCTTCGAGCAGGCGCTGGACGACTCCTCGCTGCCGGTCCGGGCGCGCCACGTGGTCACCGAGCTGTACCTGGAGAGCTGCATGAAACAGAACAAGCTCCTCCCGCTGGCCTACTTCCATCGGCCGGTGCCGCTGAGCGCCCGGACGGAGCCGCTGCGCGGCATGACCATCGTGGTCTCCATCTACGCCGGGCTGGAGCGCGACTTCATCAACATGCTGGCGGAGCTGCTCGGCGCCGTGCTGAACAAGGCGTTCGTGAAGAAGGAGCGCCCGCTGCTGATCTGCTCCAGTGCCGAGGGCTCCAAGTACGAGGGCGCCCTCAAGTGGGGCTATCCGGTGGTGCACGCCGATTGGCTGGTGCAGTGCGCCCACTCCGGCGAGAAGCTGCCCTACGCCCGCTTCCTGGTGGGCAAGAGCGCCAGCGAGTTTCCCGCCTCGCCGGGACTCAAGGAGAGCAACCGGAGCAGCAAGACCCTGACGCCCAAGGGCAGCCACGAGAAGACCACGCTGGAGGAGGGCAAGGAGCAGCAGCCGCAGCCCGAGCCGGAGCCGGAGCCGGAGCAGCTGCAGCAGCCGGAGCTGACGCCGCTGCGCAATCCGCGCATCTCCGAGCTGGTCACGGGCCTGCCCAGCACGCGCCGCCGCAGCTCGAGCGGCACGACGACGCCGGAATCGCCGCACACGCCGCTCGGGCACAAGACGAACTTCGACTTCCTGGAGCAGGTGGTGCAGCGCCTGGACACGAGCCAGGCGCGCAACTGCGTGCGCCAGATCATACGCGAGATGCGCGAGAACCAGACGCCCGAGCTGGAGCGGATCCGGCGGCAGGCGTGCACGCCCGTCAATCGCCGCCAGGCGTCGCGGCCCGCGCCGGGCATACCCAACTTCTGCCTGACGCCCGAGTTCCAGCAGCGCATGGCCGACGACTTCGAGCGCCGCTGGCGCCTGCCCAAGCACCAGATCAAGCCGGACACGCCCATCGCGGTCATCCGGCAGCGCGTGATGCGCATCACCTGCGAGACGCTGGGCATCGACTACAGCGAGGGCGAGGGCGAGGATGGGGATGGGACTGGGATTGGGGATGAGGGCGATGGCGATGGCGTGAGCAAGGCTCGGTCCGACCGGCCTGAGCCGGCTCGTCGCCAGCCGGCCGAGCTGCCGTCGGTGGGCCGTCTGCTGTTCCAGCCGGCGCCGGCCGTTGCGCCCGGCTCTCCGTTCGTGCCCAGCACGCAGAGTCCGCGGGCGGCGGGCGGGCGCGAGGAGCTGTCCGGCGGCAGCACCATCAACTTCGACAAGATCAGCTTCGAGGAGACGGCGACGGACAACTCGCTGGAGCTGAAGCAGATCACCGACTACCTGAAGAGCCGCGAGTCCCGCCGCAGCAGCCTGAAGCGCGACCACGACGGCCAGGCCCGCAGCGAGCCCCAGTACGTGCAGCCGTTCGAGTCGGAGGGCTTCGCGCTGACCGCCGCCGATGACATGGTCGGGTGGCGAGATCCCGCCGAGTTCAATGGCGGCAAGCGCAGCGCCGATGGCGACTCGCCGCGCATGCGGCACCAGGGCACGCCCTATTTCAGCATCTCGTGCGGCGACGACGAGGAGAAGCGCACGCAGCTGATGGAGCGCATCCGGCTGCTGGGCGGGCAGATCTGCCAGAATCTGGCCAACTACGATCCCGCCTGCACGCATCTGCTGTGCGAGCGGCCCAATCGCGGCGAGAAGCTGCTCGGCTGCATGGCCGCCGGCAAGTGGGTGCTGACCATCAACTACATCGAGCAGTGCCACGCCCGCGGCGCCTTCCTCGACGAGACGCTGTACGAGTGGGGCAATCCGAAGGCGCTCAATCTGCCCACCCTGGCGCCCGAGGAGCAGCAGATCGCCGTCGCCGCGCATCGCTGGCGTACCGAGGCGACGCCCGGCAGCGGCGCCTTCAGCGAGCATCGTGTCATACTCAGCCTGCAGGAGCGCAATCTGGCGGCCATCAAGAATGTGCTGCGCGCCGGCGGTGCCACCCTCCTGGAGCCGAGCACGCCGTTCAGCGCGGACGCGACGGCGGCCAGTGCCACGCACTGCTTCGTGGACGCCAAGAAGGCGCCGCTGGCCGCGCCGGATTTCGCCTACCTGCAGCAGCGCGGCGTTCGCATCATGTCCCAGATGTGCATCAACAGCTACCTGATGGGTGGCCGCGAGACCAACCTGGAGAAGTACGTCCTGCGCCAGTAACAACTCGAAATGGCAGTATTCGCCACCGGTCAACCTCAAGTTCTTCATTTCATTTTTCTCTCTCTTGTTAAAATTTACCAATCTTGTTTATTTATTTCGGCTCTGCTGCCCAGACCCGGCTCAAGTCTGATTTCAATCTAGTTGTAAGGCAATTAAATGTTCTTTTAGATGTATCGAAAATTAAGCAGTTTTTCTGTCGGATCCAAGTCTGGACATTTTTTCTAAAGAATTCCTGAATTTCTGAGAGCTGATCCACAAAACAAGACTTTAAATTGCATTTTAAATGAACGGGCGAAAATCTCTTTTCCTCATAGTCCATAAGAGCTAAAGCTCCTAATAATAATATAAAGAAATAGCACCTATGTTTGGGGTACCGAAGTATAAATACCCTTGCTGAATTAATGAATATAAATCTGGAATACCTAAAATCGTAGGTAACGAACAGAATGAGGTATCTCCGACCCCATAAAGTATGCATATTCTTGGGCAGCATCAACAGACGAGTCGATCTAGTCCATGGCACGCGCTGCTCAAGCCTATTTCAAATGATCGATAATTATCGATCGTATCAGTTATAGCCCACCGCGTTTTCCTGAAATCGAAAAACAACCGGTTTTTTCAGCTAGATGAGAACTTTAGGCACTAAATTTGCTCCACAAAAGCATCTGAATTTAATTTAGGACTTAAATAATCGATTGCAAAAAGTTTCAAGATCGGTTAACAAACAAAGTTATTCAATAAAACGCGTGTTAAAATGTTTGGCATGATTTTTGACCTCAGAATCAGTTTTTGGATGGCATTTTATACTAATGCTGATACCAGCAATCGCTTAAAAATAAAATTTCAAGATTCTAGTTTGAAATTCTAAACTTGTTTTATATAAATTTTCGCTAATATGTCATTTTGGGTGTCACAAAATCTGTTTAAACTGATCTAATGCAGCAATATGATCATTAAACAGAGTATTCTGATCAATAATCAGAATAGGCAGCAGCATTCAATTTTAGTCCATTAACCATACAACAGATTTACCTAATATTTAAATGCTATCGCAAAATAAAACGAATGCCTTTATGTAGGCATTCTTTACATAATTCTTTCAAAATTAATAACAATTGAAATACATAATTTAAGCCAATTATTACTAAACAAATTCGAATGTTCAATTTGTATTTCAAGCTTTTCAAGCAAGAAATAAAAAAAAACGCGATTTAGAAACTGAAGTCTTCAATGAGTATAATCACATGTATTTTTTTGCTTTTGTTTATTTTGTGTTACACAATAAGGAATATTAAGTTGATTTTCATGTTTCGTGCATGCTGATGTATGTATATAGCTAATCGTATGTATGCCTGGATCTATGTATGTATGTATGTACTATGGCTATAGCATGTACCTACTAAGTATGTACGAGTATGCAAATATATAATGCGGACATCGAAAAATAGTTCAGATCGTTGAGCAGCTGCCGCAGTTCGCAAACGTTTAGCCGTCGCCGATTTCAATATTCATAACAATTTTAAACAATTATGTAAATATCGTACATGTATATGTGTATATATATATATGTATATGAATATGTATATGTCTATCTCATTTGTATGTAAGTTGTAGAAGCATAGAAGTAGAATTATGTTTACATTTAAGGAAGGTAGATTTATCAAGTTAAACGGATAGAAACACATAAACCGGGACTCGAGGCGATGCAATTACTTAGGATTAAACAAATTTCTGAATACAAATAACAACTAGCCAGTGGCATTAGTCCAGGTAGTCCATGGTCTTGATGAACTTGACAACGGATCCGAAAAGCGTCCAGTAGAACTCGTCCTCGCCGTCCAGCCTCTTGCCCAGGAAGCAGCTGATGTACTCCACGGTAGACAGCAGGTAAGGTGGATTCGCCTGCCACAAAAGAAGGAAAAGGAGCGCAAGTTTATTTAGTAAACAAGGTTACTTAGTAAGCAGCTGGCGGCTGGCAGGCGCCACTCACCATGATGACCACATAGATGAGCACGGGCAGGACGTCGTCGGCGGCGGGCACACGGGCGCTGGACATGCGCAGCAGGCTCATGATGCTGGAGATGCAGCTGCGAAGGGAACTGGGTTAGGCAATGGGAAATGCGAGAGAATTCGATTCACCCACTTGATGATGCAGTTCAGCTTCTCGCGCGGCGTCTTGTAGGCGGCCATGTGGCACAGCTGCTGCTGGGCAAACGTCCAGGGCGCCTCGCCCAGGTACTCCTGTGCGATGCAGAGCGCTGGATGCGCCGGATGCACGATCCGCTGCAGCTTGCCAATGTGCGCGGCGAGCACGTCGTCCCTGGACACGTCGGCGTCCTCATTGGGGAACATCACCTGCTCGTACATCTGCTCCAGCAGCAGCCGCTCGATGGCCACGCGCGCCGCCTCCCGCTGCCAGTCGTCCTGCAGGCCGCCCTCGCGCAACTCCTGCAGGAGGCCCTCGACGAACTCCTCGATCAGCTCCAGGCGCTCGTCGCTGACGCTCAGCAGGGCGAACTCGGCCTGGAAGGCCTGCAGCTTCGCCTGCTGCCGCCCCAAATACAGACGCACCAGCGACTGCAGCAGGCAGCGCTGGCAGCTGCGCGCCTCGCCGCGCAGCCTCTCCTCCAGCTGCTCCAGCTGCTCGGAGCGCAGCAGCAGCTGCTGGCGGTGCACGAGCAGGTACTGCAGGTAGCTCTGCCTGCGCTGCAGATCGTGCTGCAGCTCCAGCAGCAGCTGGGCGTGCTGCGGCCGCTCCAGTTGCGCCAGGCAGCGCAGCGCCTCCGCCACGTGCGAGATCTGCGGCATTCGCTGCAGACTGGTGCACTGCGCCAGCTGGATCTGCAGGTACGTCTGCAGCGGCGTCGCGTCTAGCGGCCGGAGCGTCGTCTGCCGGAAGTCGCCGCTGTGCAGATCAGTCTTGGAGAGGACCGTGCGCAGCTTCTGCTTGACGTTGCTGAATACCACGCCGGGCAATTGCCTGCAAGAGCGAGAGCGCAGATGTTAGAGTGGGTCAGAGCTATTCACACGAACACAAGCGAGACGGAGATAGATGGCTGAGTATGAGCGTTATTGCCTTGAAAGCGGAACACAGTTTATATACTTGAGCAATTAGTTATGACTGACTGATTGACTGGCTGACTGATTGATTGACTTATTGATTGACTGGCTGACTGATTGATTGACAGCTGAATTCAAGGTATTGGCCAATTCATGACATTTGCCTTGCAAGTGCAATATAATTTATCTATATACATGGACAACTATAAATCCTGACTGACTGATTGAATGACTTATTGATTGACTGGCTGACTGATTGATTGACAGCTGAATTGAAGGTTTTGGAAAATTGCTCCAGCAAGCGGCCAAAAAAGTTGTGGGTAACTTTTTAAGTCTGTTAAACTTATTGTCAAAAATCTTTGCAATCATTTTTGCAGTTTGGAAAATTTAAGGCACGGACAGCAAACTTCTTGATTACTCTCATTACTTATTTTCAAAGCTCTATGTAAAATGCCAGTTTGCGGAAAATTTGTACATTTAGCAAATTTGAAGAAAACCTCGCTCGGGCCGATTAATATCTGCGAAAATACACAAACCAAATTTAGTGGCTCTAGCTCGTAAATTCGCCTAGATATCGTATATAAATTAAATTATATATTCATAAATACTAAGAAAATGGAGCAAGATATCGAGTAACAAAATTATAAGCTGTTATGAGTATGGTATAGGAGAAAATATATTTCAAATTTCTCTCTCTCTCTCTCTCTCTCTCTCTTTCTCTCTCTGTCTAGCTCTTTTTGTTTCCGACAGTGCTGCAAATTGAGACTTTTTCCGGACAGAGCTGTCGATTAACTAAGGCGAAAAGAATTCCTATCCATATTTATTTTTTTTTTTAACAAAATTCGCTAAAATATTATTAAAATATTTACTTGATCAAGAGACTAAATTTGGAAAATACTATTTATTACAAGGACTCAGCAGCCAACAATTCATTTTTAGAGCACGCAACATTTGCCCCAAATTTGTTGTCGTTGCCGCGTTCAAATACCAAATAAAAGCAACTTTTGGGAAAACTAAATTGCGAAATATGAAATAAAAACTAATGTGTCCCGTTTTCTGTACATTTCCTGTATTCCTTTATGGATGCGAAGATGCCTCCTTCTCCCTGTTACGTGACTTGCACAAACCTTTAACCATTTCCAATGGGAACAGGGTATCATAATTGCTTATAATGACCTTTCCATCTCTCAATCACTTTGCTCGACATATGAATTTATAATTGACATTTGCAATGCCCTGTTAGGAACTTTTCCAAGGCAACTTACCCGCCATTGATGGCTTGGCCATGCGCCGAGGGCAGGCCGTGGCCGTGGCCGTGGGCGTGGCCATGTCCGTTGCCTGTGGAGTCGGAGTTGGTGGCCTCGCTGGAGCTGCTGACCTTGCGCCTGTATTTGGCCAGGATGTCCTCGCTGCTATCACAGAAGTGGGCGCCGAATCTGACGCACGCGGCGCTCGGGTCGAAGCTGACGCTGCGACTCTGATCGTTGACGCAGCCGCCGTTGTTGTCATTGTTGTTGTTGCTGTTGTTGTTGCTGTTGTTGTTATTGCTGTTGTTCTTGTTGCCGCTGCCGCTGGCGCTGGCGCCGGCCAAGCGCTGGCTGGCCGATGAGGACGACGACTTGCTGTTGTTGCTGCGCCGGTTCTTGAAGATGCCCTGCTTCAGCTTGTTGAGGATGCCCGCGCTCTGCTCGCGCTGCTCCCGCTGGCCGCGCTGCTTGTCCTTGTCCGCGCTGGCATCGAAGCTGATGCTCTTTGGTATGGCGCCGGTCGCCTTGCTGGGCTTGGCCGAGTTGCCAGCAGCGGCGTCGGCGTCGGCGTCGGCGACTGCAGCGGCGTCTGCGTCTGCGTCGGCGTCGACAGCTGGCGGATCGTCGTGCAGCTGCAGCTGCTGTGCCTGGGCGCAGAGCAGCTGCAGCTCCTGCTGCTTGTCGTCGTCCGTCTTGGGCTGGGCGGGCCGCATGGCCTGCAGCATAATCTCGTGGTTCTCGTAGTTGAGGCTCTGGTGGCGACGCTCGCCGCCGCCGCCGCCGGCGAGAATGCCGTTGCGGCGCCCATCCACGCTGGCCGTGCGCTGCTCCATGGAGATGCGGCGATGCTGGACGCCGCCGCGCAAATGCTGCTCGTCGCCGAACTTGTCGAGCAGCTGCTGCACCAGGCCCGGCGGGTCCTCCTTGTCCTCGCTGTAGTCGCTGAAGTCGATGAGATCGCGATGATCGCTGGCCGCCGCCTGCAGCAGCTGCTGCTGCTTCTTCTTCTTGTGATGGTGGTGGTGATGGTGGTGGTGGTGATGGTGGTGGTGGTGCTGCTGTTGCTGCTGCTGCAGCGCCTGCTGCTTGGCCGTCGTCGCCGGCTCCTCCAGATTGAGGCTCTGATTGGAAATGCTGCTCTCCGCCGACGTCTGGCGCCGCATGCAGGCGGTGCCCATCAGCGGGGTGCTCTTCCTGCCCTCCGCGCCGCTGCACTTGTACTGCTGCTGGAAGCTGCTGTCGCCGCTGTCGCCGCCCAGGCCGTGGTAGCTGGTGCGCACCGAGCTGCGCGCCAGCGAGGAGGCCACATGGTAATGATGCGCATCCTCGTACGAGTTGACCGCATCGAAGAAGGCCGAGTCCTCCTGGCTGCGCTCGCTGGCGCTGGCGTTGCCATTGCCGTCGGCATCGCCATCCCCATCCCGGTCGACGTCGACGTCGCCATCGCCGTCGCCGTCGCCGCTGCTGCCGGGCGTCTGTTCGCCGTCGTCGAGGACAACGGCCAGCGCCGAAGGCGCCGCAATGTCCGATTTGGCGGTGATGCTCGCGTTGTCGTCGGTATCGATCTCGGCCAGCTTCTCGGAATCGCTGGCCAGCACATCGGTGCTCCAGTTGGACTCGGAGCGCTGATCGGAGGCGTCCAGCTGGGGAGCTGCGGCCCGAGCCAGTGCCTCCACGACGAAGTTGTTGTTGTCGCCGGGCAGGACCACAGCGGACGGGATGAGCGGCGTGGAGAAGTTGCGCTCGCGATCCCTGTCCCGCTCGCGCTCCCGCTGCTGCTCGCTGCTGGCGTCCAGCGTGTTCTCCGAATCGCTGGCCAGCACATCCGTCGACCAGGTGTCGGAAATGATGCTCACGTTTTCGTCGCCCTCGAACTTCTTCAGCTCGAACTTGCAGAACTTGTCCTCGATGTCGGAGCGCGCCTTGGAGAGGAGCATCTTTTGCATCTGGGGCGTGGGACGTGCCGCGTGGTGGGCCAGCTCCCCGCCGGCGCCATCGCCGTCGGTCACCTGGGACGAGGGCGTGTCCCGGCCACTGATGTTGGGCGTGCCCCGGCCGGAGACATTGGCGGACACCATGTCCGACAGGTTGTCATCGTTTTCCGCGTCGTGCACGTCGCGCTCCTGCTGCTCCTCCAGGTCCAGCGAACTGGCCACCGAATGATTCGCCGAATGCGCCGCCTCGCTGATCGCCTCCAGATTGTCGGAGTTGCCGATGGAGGCGTCATCCTGCGGTCGCCGCATCGCCTCCATGCTGCTGGCGTCGTCCGCATTGGAGGAGGCGGCCGCCGCGGCCACAGCCACCGGCACTATATCCTGGCCCTGGCCGATGCAGTTCATCTTCAGCAAATCCTCCTCGGTCAGCGGCTTCAGCTTGCTCTTGGCGGCCGCATTGTAAATGCTGAACATCAGCACCGGCTCATCCCCATCCGGCGCGTCTGCATCTGGTTGCGTCAGCCCGACCGCCGCGGCTGGTGGAACGGGTGGTGCCGCGGCTCCGGCTGCTGCTCCATTGCTGACGCCGCCGCAGGAGCTGAGGCTGGTGTTGCTGCCGCTGTGCGAGGAGCAGCACTGCTCCAGATCGCCGTTGGCCACCGTGGATTGTCCGCTCGCTGTGCTGCCGTTGCCCACTTCCGGGGCGTGGCTGCCGCTGCTGCTGTTGTTGTTGTTGTTGTTGTTGCTGTTGCTGCTGAAGTTCATGCCCTTGGCCAGCTTCTTCTTGGTGGCCTTGCCGAGCCGCATCAATCCCTTGTTCGAGCGCTTGCCATTCTTATCGCCAGTTGACGCATCGGGCGCGGACGCGGTCACGACGGCCGTCGCTGGGGCCGCCTCCGGCTTGGGTATGCGCGAGAGGATGCGCTGGAGTCGCTGCCGCTCCTCGACGGACACATCGTATTCGATGCGCGCGGCCAGCAGGCGAAAGAAGTCGGCGAACTGTTGCAGCTCGCGCCGATTGATGGCCAGCTGGGCGCGCTCGAAGTCGCTCTGCTGGGGCAGAATGGCCACCACGTCCTCGCCCGTCTGGCCGAGCAGCAGCAGCTCCATCAGCTGGGCCAGCGCGCTGGCGTCGTCGCTCAGCGCGAGCCGCTGCAGCAGCTGCACAATCTGGTTGAGATTGTGGCGCATCTGCTCGCCCACGTTGACATCGATGATGCCGAGCAGATCGGCGCTGGCGATGGCCGGGCAGATGAAGTGCGTGAAGACCAGATCGGAGAGCAGCTGGCGTATCTCGTGGTCGCTGTGCCGCTGCGTCTGGCGCAGCTGCTGGCCGAGCGTCTGGAGCAGCCAGCGCAGCGAGCTGGGGAAGAGCGCCCAGGCCTGCTGCAGGCTGCGCACGAACGCCTCCACGTGCGCGTGCAGCTTGCCGAGCGTGTCGGCGTGGAAGCGGGTTACGTTGCGCTGGTAGGCGGCGCTGCTCTCATCATCGCCGAAGCGACGCTGGCGCTCGCGTGCCGTGAAGCTCTGCAGCAGCTTGTGCGGATCGATGTCGAGCAGGACCTCGTGCTCGCTGAGCACCGCCATTAGCGGCGCGTGCAGGGCGGCGGTTAGAAAGATGCGCGCCGAGAAGAGCGACTCCACCAGCCGCTGGAAGAGGCGCGCAAAGGCGCTGCCGTTTGTACGCAGCAGGCGGCGCGGCTGCTCGCTGTGGAGCAGCTGCAGCTCGATCAGCTCGCGCAGCAGCTTCAGCAGCAGCTCCACATCCTTCGTGTTGATCGCATTGCCGTAGAGGCCCGTCGCGATCGTGTTCACTATCTGCCCCAGCTGCGACGGCGCCAGCAGCGACAGCCGGTCCGCTGTCGCCAGCGCCAGCGCCAGCAAATACGGCGTGTTGTACAGGTAGTTGAACAGGTCCTCATAGGCCAGGGCGTGCTGCGGGCGAAAGAGACGCAAGATGCGAAAGTGAGAACGGGACAGCAGGCTCGTCTTCGGGGTGCCGAAGCGGAAATACCCTTGCAGTTAACTGTTAGCCTGATTTCCAACTGATTGTTCCTATGTGCTATAATTTAGTTCGACGTTGGTCATATTTTGATGCAGCTACCTACTTCTACTGAGGCGTAAAGAGACGCTCGCACTCACAACGTTTGGTCCGGATACATTAAAAACCAAAAAAGATATTCAGACAAAAACAAGTTTTTTGACAGATTGTTCCTATTGGAGCTATATGCTATAGTAGTTTGATATGGGTACAGATTTACAGATCTGTTGGGAGCATAGTGACATTCGCAGTCGCCAAGTTTGGTGCGGATACATTGAAAACCATAAAAATGTTTCATACAAAATGTAATTAGTAAACTGATTGTTCCTATGGCAGCTATATGTTATAGTGGTCCGAAGCTGACAAGATTTTGCCTATACATATATTGTCCGGAAATCTTTAAAATCAAAAACGTTTTTTATACAAATATCGTAGTTTGATATTGATAATTTGCAGATCTGTTGAGCAAAGTGACATTCACAGTCGTCAAGTTTGGTCTGGATATCTGGATATCCCTCTGCAAGGGTATGAAAACTATTTCTATTTTATTAACATTTTGGTCAAGTTACGCAAACCACGTTTACATTTATTTTCCAAACCATTTTACTGCATTTGAAAATTTAAATTAAGTCAATTTTTTTATCCCTATGTTTGAGAGATTGGGAGCAAAAAACCTATTCCATTTATTCACATTTGTCAGTCGATATATTTCCATCCATATGTATATTTATACATTTATAGAAGTAGGCAACGCTAAATTTATATATATATACCGATTAGTGTCCGTTCACTTTGCGGCAATTTCGCATTAATGGCGACGAAGTTTTCAGTCATTCAGTAATTCTTATTACGGCCTCACATCAAATAATAATGTTCCAAAAAATCACACGGAAAATTTGTATTCGTTTTACGCCATTTCGAATTATAGCTTACTTTTCCGGTGTTTTGGTGTACATGCATATATAATAAACAGCCGGAATAGGCTCAACTAACCCGATACACAAAATAGTTACATATGGACATAATCAAACTTCCATAATGCTCAGTGACTAATCTCACCTAAATAGCCCTATGATATTGCTGCTGATAGCTGCCAACTACGATTTTAACAAAATACGACTTAAAGTCACAAACTAAATAGTTTCCGGAACTTGAACGACTACGCGAACAAGGGCAACGCAATATCTGTATCATGCTGCCTCTATTCGCATCGGAAAGTGCTCTTTGTTGTCTGGATTTGCATATAGATGTATATATGTATATAGTATGGAGCATAATATTGGAGCTATTTGCTGTGGACTTGACGCACCTCGTAGGGCAACACCTGTTTGGCATCCATGAAGGGAGCATTGTCGAAGGCGCTGGCACGTCGGCAACAGTGGAGCGGATCGTGATCTGTTCTGTCCAGCAGCAGATCATGCAGGTTCTGTCTTTGTTGGGCGCAGATGTACGCCAGCTAAGTGGGATGGAGGGCATGATTAATGAATAAATAAATAAAGCGTAATGCGACGTGACTTCGCTGTCAAGTAAATATGGGCGCGAACCTTTGTTATTGTTGCCGCATTGGTCTCCAGCGCACCGGTGAGCTGGGCGAAGGCCGCCTGCTCGTGCTGGATGAAGAGCTGCTCCTGGCGCAGGGTGCGGGCCAGGTCCATGATCTCCAGCAAGTTGCCGGCAGCTGAGGGCTCCATGGTGAGGCCCTAGCTGAACTAACGACTGAAGAGAAACGAATTTAAGTTATGCAATTTTTAATTTAGTTATAAATATCGCCATTCCGATGGCAGTTGTTGCGTATGTACAACAATAACCTGGAACAGAATTTGATTCGTATTTCCTCATAAATTTTGAGTGGTTACCATTTAAAAATATACAATTATTTAAACTTGCATGACTTATTATATTGGCTAAAAATACATGTACAAACAGTTGAGATTATAAAGTATCGCACTGCAATAATAAATTATATATTGTTATTATTTATTTAGTGTTTTAGGTTCATTCGATTTTGTGTGGAAAAAGTTTATTAATCATCATTAAATATTATCATTTATAAAAGTTGATTTTTCAAATATAAATTAATATGAAAAAATTTTTAAAAATAGTTTACTTTAGAGTTATTTTAATTTTCAATTAGATCAAATATAGATTTAAATATTGCTATTCCGATGGAAATTGTTCCGTATGTACAATGAACTGGCATAGAATTTAATTAATACTTCCTATTGAATTTCGCGTGGTTCCCTTTTAAAAATATATAGTTGTTTAAACCTGCACGACTTATTGAAATATTGATTACAAATACATGTACGCAAGTAAATACAAATAGTTGAGATTAACTTTCTCCGCTGTTATCAACCAAGTCGAAAACCATTTGTTCGGCAATTAACGCGCATTTGCTATGTAACATTCGACTGATATAAGTATGTGACTTTGAAAATATACACACACTGTGTGTGTATAACTACAAACACACACACCAGCATGTCAACAATAAAACAGCGTCAACTCATGCAAAGCGCTATTAAAATTGTCTATTGTCTTATCAACCTGTTTCGCACCAATTTTGTTTGAAAACAAGTCGAAACATTGCATCGGAAGCTGCTGGCTGTGCTCTATATATGCATATATGTACATATAAGTGTACGTATATGGTATATATTTATGTATCGGTGCATCTGCTTTAGCATCCGTGAGCTAGATGGACATTAGTTGACATGGTCGATGACAGACGAAGCCTTTGTGTCTGGCTCAATGTCATGCTCAATGACATGTCGTTGACAGTATCCTTAAACATTTTCTGCACAGTGTCATGTTAACCCTGAAACGTCATCCTTTTTTTTACACTAACGTCATCCTTCGTCGTTTGGACGACGATCTATTTGAAATCCGTATTGAAAAAATCGTGAGCACAGACAACGTTCATAATTAAATTATTTTTGTTGTTTAGTTAATTTTGTATGTAAATTCAAAGAAATACATATTTTTTATTATTCCTTTGACTTAAAATTGATATCACAACAAACAATAAACACATAAAAAAGCTTGAAAAAAAGTTCGACGAAGAATGAAGTCCAGGGTTAAACTCTTAAAGAGAGAGAGAGAGAGAGAGATAGAGAGAGAGAGCGCAAAGAGAATGTTCCCAATGGTATTGTTTTGCGTTCTACTTCAGAGTAACTTTATACATGCTCTTATTTTTCGACAGCTAAGTCAAATATGCATGCTGTGCGAATACTTTTATGTGTCACTGTACGTACAACTATTTGTGAACTGTGAGTTATTTTGACTATCTTATCGATATCTAGGGGTAAGGGCGTTCGACTTCAAGTCTTGGCAAACAAAATAAATTAGATAAAGGCCATGAGCTATTGACAGGTAATCTGCAGGTGGTGACTGGACTGTCCCCGTGGAAAGCGTTGCAAGCGGAGCTGCCAATTTTACAATTGAGTTAAGCACGTATGCATGTATGTGTGTGTGTGTTAGTGTGTGTGCATAATGCGGAAAATCGCAAAACTAAGGAATGTGGTAAAAAAAAACAATTCAGATTTATTGCGCTCATTACACACACATACACGCAGAGCGAACGGGCGGGCGACACAGACACCCCGTATAGGGGGCGTTTAAATGTCCCAACAGATTGGCTGGCGGTGATCTCTCTCTGTGTGTGTGTATGTGCGCGTGGGTGTATGTGTGCTTAAATTTGTTATTTCACGTACCATGCACCGAATACAACAGCGAATGCGAATGACAATCAAAGCGTACGCGCTAATCGCCAAATGAATGGAAATGCAATGGCAATAGCTGATGGATGGCTGGCTGGGCAGGAGAGAGCGCGACACAAGAGGTGGCAGCAGCCCAAGTGAGAGAGCGAGCGGGAGCGTGCATTAGGCGAAGGCCAAGTGCTTATTTGTTTCTATTCCCATTGTTGTTGTTGCTGTCGTCTGTCTCGGCGTTAGGAAAGCCAACGACTTATGAATGAAAGCGACGCGTTACAAAAACAAAGCAAGCACAGTGGGGCAGCGACGTCACAACAAACCAATAACAATAACATAGATAAAATAAAATAAAAACAATGTTTGTATGTATGAAAGCAAATGCGCTGCACTCAAAGGCTCACACACACTCGCACACACATTACTAATTTTTTTACAGTTGATTTTTGAACGTGCTATTTTTCAGTAATTACCGAGACAAAAAACCAAGTGCCCGCCTCTGCAGTTGACGGCAGTAATACAACTGTTTTATGGCGCGTGTGAGGCTGCGCTGCAGTTGTGTGGGTTAGTTTGCCCGTGATCCACTGTGGGCCGAAGCTGCTGCACACACTCACACACACACATGCATTTAGACAGACGATATCTTTTCGACTGCATCTGACTATTTAGGCTTTGCTTACTTTTTGGCTGTGCTGTTTTCGCCTCTTTTGCACTTATCGCGTTGACAATCGACAGCTGCAGAGCAGAACAAATTAGGGGTTTAACATAAAAAAAAAATAAAACAGTACAATGGCAATAACACGCGTCGATCAAAGAGAAATAACAAAAACAATCAACTCATTACTTCTGCGATTACATATACACTGAAATGGAAAATAAACTAAAAACATATTATCGATACTCTGAGCAGCTATCGATGCGATTATTTGCTGCAGCTCTGACAAGTAGTGCTGTGCTTGCTTGCACTGCGAGTGCTTTACAGCACTGGCAAATTCTGGCATTCGACAGCTGTTTTTTTGGGCATCATTTTTATTTCGTAGCAATAATTTAGTAATTTTGCTTTAAAATAATAAAATAAAAAATGCCAAAAGTTCGTCGCAGTCGTAAACCACCGCCAGATGGCTGGGAGCTCATCGAACCGACGCTGGAGGAGCTGGAGCAAAAAATGCGCGAGGGTATGTAAGAATGCTACATACTGTATGTATGTATATATATGCATGTTTATGTGTAAGCAGTCGCCTCTAAACGTTTTGGGTATTTACAGCCGAAACGGAACCACACGAGGGCAAGCGCATCACCGAATCCCTGTGGCCCATCTTTAAGATCCACCACCAAAAGACGCGCTACATCTACGACTTGTTCTACCGCCGCAAGGCCATCAGCCGCGAGCTGTACGACTACTGTTTGAAGGAGAAGATCGCCGACAGCAATTTGATAGCCAAGTGGAAGAAGTCTGGCTACGAGAATCTGTGCTGTCTGCGCTGCATCCAGACACGCGACACGAACTTCGGCACAAACTGCATTTGCCGCGTGCCAAAGTCCAAGCTGGAGGAGGGGCGAATCGTGGAATGCGTCCACTGCGGCTGTCGCGGCTGCTCCGGCTAATCCAGTTAAGCCATTCGCGTCTAGAATATCTCTATATGTAGTTTGTAGACATTTATTACTGCTTACTGATCTGTTCCACTTGACGATGCATCGAGCGCAACTCTAGTTTCCATATAAATGCTACATGGTTAGTCACCAATTCCGCCAGAGAATATTCACAGGATCATTTGGCACAACGAAAACTAAATATCTCGTGTGTTAACATGTGGCTTTTAGTTTCGACAATCAAAATCGTTTTTCATATTTTAAGATCGTCAAATAAAATGTTTCACCAAAGGCCACCGAACAAGTTTTAGTCAGGAGCATAGCAACAAGATAGACCAACTTGACTAAAAAGTAAACAGAGCAGTTGGTCGTTGGCCTATTTAAAATTAAGCTAACATCTTTTTAAGGGTCGTTATTTTCTGATCCGTCTTTTCTATCCGTACAACTCCGGGCAGAAACCGAGCTTGGTATGTGACTCCAACGCGATTCGATTTTTTTTTTATCAAAGTACAAAGTAAATAAAATTAAACTTATACAAATGCTATGTAAATTTCTAATTCTCCAAATTATGATTTAAGCAAGGCTGCAAAGCGGTTTTAAGCCGGACCGATTCCAACATTTTTAAAGTCCAACTCAATAAGTTTCTCAAATTAGGTGAACCTGAAACCTAACCGAACGTGTTTTTATACTCGTTTACTAAGTGAAAAAATGTATATTTGGTTTGTGTGTCTGTCTGTCCGTATAAACGAATTTTTTCGCCACTTTTGAAGCTTGAGACTTCAAACTTCGAGTATATATTTGTGTATACTCGCGTCACATAAAGTACTAAGATTTTTTGGATACGCCCATTGGTGACGTGGCATATAGATAACTATACTGTAGTGTAGAGCTGTATCTTACACAGTTTTAAAGCTAGATTTTGATTTTTGACTAATTACTTATGATCTCCTCTAAAGATCAAGAAAAAGTTGTTTGGCCACGTCCACTTTGGCGCAGGAAAGCCGGGAATATATACATATATCTCACAACATTTTCCGAAATTTCCGCCATACAAACCCGCTCCCACAAATTACAAACATTGATAAAAAAAAAATTGTAATAAAGACCGTTTTCGACTCTTTTTAGCTGTTATTACACTAGGAATGCGTATTGCGCAGCGGCTACTACCGACTGCAGCGTTCATACTTGTTTTCTTTAAAATGGTTTGATTTGTTTTCAGAACAACCAAAAATTAATTTTGCCTACCATCAGAGGCGACACTAATAAGAATTCGGTAAAAGACATTGTACCTCTTTAAAAAAAAACATCAGAATGGAAAGAAGAGAACGACATATTTTCCTACAAATAATAAATAGTATATTTTCCATTTAATTTTAAAAGAATGTGACGAACGAATGGTTCGAACCACAACCCGGGCTCTATGATGTGGAAAACTGGGTTCAGAACCGAATTTAAAGGCGAGGAATTGGTTCGAATCAGCGTCAAATTTTATTTGGCATGCTTTCTCCTTGTACTTGGTATCTAATCAAATATTCCTCTTTTGATTTGCTTATTTAAACTGGAGATACGAAAACTTTGAGGCCAGAGAAAACAGGTTTTGTGCATATTCAAATGATGGGACTAAATTAAATGCTATTGCATGTTGATTAGCAAGAGTCACAACAGAAAAGGTCGAGGTGCATAAGACAAAGGTAAATAAATATAGATAGAAAACATTTGATTCTATCGCTTAGGGTACAAGCGATAGGGATATCGACAGGGCCTAGTCAAATAGTTTTGACATAGTTTAAAAATACTCACCTTGACGGCATTTTCGTCCGCATTCTTCAATATTATGCACGGTGGGTGTCCTTTCAGGCTGGGGTACATTTTAAGCAAAAAGAAAGAGTTGTCAAGGCCCGAGCGAATGCCTCAAAATCCTATTTTATTTCTATACTCAATATATGTGTGTGCGAGGCATGTTTGGCATTTTGTAGTAAATTCTCGCCTAAAATCCTATTGGGCGTCCATCTCCTCGTGGGACTGCGCGCGTGTGTGTGTGTGTGTGTGTGTGTTGTGGGTCCACGTTCTAGTCTCCGCCTTCTGCTGCGCCACAAAAATTGCATGCACACACACACACACACACACACGTATCGTATATTTTAATTTAATGCCCGGAGCAATTTATTACTGCGCTGACATAATTCAAACTCAATGGCACAGGCGTTGTGGGCTTCTTTGTAGGGAATGTAGGGAGCATGGAGAATGTCGCTTTATGTGCGTATTTATGGCCACGATTCTGTTTTATTTTTTTTATACTCGTTCACGTAGTGAAAATAGTATATTGGGTTTCTGCAATGTCCGTCTTGCTGTTTCTATGAATGCAATTTTTATCGCCCATATTGAGCCTAACGTCTTGAAACTGGAAATATATGCTCGTATATACATGCGTCAGATAAATTGTTAGGATTTTTTGGCTACGCCCATTAGGGGCGTCGCAAATAGACCTAATCTATAATCTTTCTCAGTTTTAAAACTAGATACATAAAAACAAGTTTGTAGAAGTATAGAAGATTGTTTGTATACGCCCGGGCTCGATATAAATTGATACATCTTGAGGTGAGTAAACCACGAAAATCTATTTCTCCCACAATTTTGGAGCTAGAGTCACGAAATTAGTCAAACAGTTTTCGGAAGACCTCTCCTGAAGATCGAGCTGAACATTTCGCTTGCCCACTCCCGCCACTACAAATTAAAAATTATATATTTTTTCAAAATTAGAATAATGATTAAGGCCGTTTTCGACTGATTTAAGTTGTTATACTGTAAACGAGTATTGCGCAGTCGGTTACTCCCGACTGCAACGTACTTACTCGTTTTTTTTTTTGGATGGGGGAGGGAGACTGGGGTTAGTGTTGCGCCCACAGTCGGAAATTGTCAGCGCTGGACTTGACTCGACTTGCGGTAATTTCAAGTGGCGGCGTTTAGTTGGGCGGGTTTATATGCTGCTCTGGCCGGGTCAGGATTCGACCAAATGATTATAAATGGTTTTTTAATTATACTTATGAGATGTTTTTTTTCTTCTCATTTGCCAGCCGACGGGAAATAGATTCGCATTTTCTATTTTCTATTTCAACGTTTTCCGTCGATTTGTAATATAATACATGCTTAGGGTTTTTCGGATCTGCTGCTGACAGAGCTCATCTCACAGTGGAGTAGGCCACTGCATATGGGAGTGAGTAATTTATTTTTAGACCAACTGCTCCATCAAGAAGATATTCCGTCAGAGCAAACAAGCGACAGGCAACACCAACAAATTTTAATCTTCTTATCTTTTTATTTACGTTGGAATGTACGTAGTATCTACTCATATACATACTGCATGCACATACATATTTATTTAAAGGACAGTCAACCGGGCGCTGTGCAAATTAAAATTACAATTGCTACATTTAATGCTCCAGCGACATATTCTGGACAGCTTCATGCGCATCTTTGGCACATTGCTGACGGGCAGCTCGACAGCCTAATGGCCCTGGTGGCGCCTCCAAAAGTTAATGAAGTGGTAATCGGACTCTGCTTGCGTGAAACATTAAAACCGAAAAGGATTCTGGAAAAAACCTACCCCCAAAAGCTAGGAACTTGAAATTGGGACTAAAAGTTACTTTTAAATAGTCGTTTATTAGCCGCGTGTTCCTGAAATTAATAAATATCGGTTTTACACTGGTTTCTGAGAGTATCTCGCATACTTTAAAAGTTTAATTTGTTTCTTACTTGTTTGTAATAAAAATAAGAAATAACGAATCAAAAATGCTTAAACTGTTTAATACAATGGATTTTAAAATGAAATTTTTCATTTAGAATTCAATGCGTAAATGCAAAACTTGGTAATATTTGTCTTGAAAATTGATGCACAAATTTTATGTATCATTTTTTCCACTTTAAAACTGTCCATTAAAATCGATACAACTTTTTAACTATGGTAACAGCAGTGATTGAGTCCTCTGTCACGTATTATTAGGGTTTTTTGCACTGATTTTGTTGTTGTTGGGACAAAGGCACTTAATTTAATTGTTGTGCCCATTGCTCGGCTTTTACCTACGGCTGCAACAGGCAGCAACATGTCCGCCGACCCCGTGGCCTTGCAAATGGACAGTGCGACCAATGTATCAATCCACTGCAATGGCTACCTGCCACTTTTGCAGTCGCAGCACTTGACCAGCCATCGGATGCGAGACCGCAGCCGGGTTAAACCGGCTTCAGGTATCCGCCCAGACGATTCTTGATTGGTATAGAGCTTATCGCAGTCCTTTGCTCCAGCTTATTGTTGCTGTTGTCGTTGCCCTGCTTCAAATGTCGGCCATTCAGCCTATTATCAGTATGTGAATGCAAATGCGAGTTTAGTTAGTTTCTCCAATATTGACAGCCCGATAAGCCGCCTCGTAATGCTGCACTTGACACTGGCGGTTTGTTGACCGAAACTATTTGCTCAGCCGACTCCTAAGTATCTGCTTGCTGTGCTAAAGCGGTGCACATCCGACTCAATGCTGTCTGTGTATCTGGCTAGCTCAAGAAGGCTGAATCTCATTATATATGTACTTACATATACATATGTACATACGCGTACATAAGTTTCAATAATGGCGTCTATGCGCACTTGTGTAAATATGTACATTTGTACGCAGAAACTGTTTCAACATTTGCCACATCTAAACTAATTAAATATTTATTCCTTAAAGGCATATCGTGTATACTTAATTACCCAATTGAAAAAGAGATATTGTCAAGCATTTAGATATATTCTGAATGCATTCTATTTTGGAGTGTTGGAAATAATAAAAATGGCCGAATAAATCGAATGCAAATTTCTTATTTAACCTTTACAGAGAATATTTAAAATTTGACACGAAATAAAATTGTATTAAATTTGACATCTCCGAGCCCATCGTTTCTTGATCAGTATTAATAGACGAGTCGCTATAGCCATGTTTTCTTTTTCTATGCCTGTCGCCCTTGAATCTGTCTTGATTAAGCCGGGTATAGATTTGAGGACTGATTTGCTTTTTTATTATTTTTATTTTATTAACGTTGTGTGGGTGTATAAAAATACTGATTAAAAAATAAATATATAAATATTATTAACAGCAAGATAGAATTCGTAGCCCTTTCGTCTTAACTTTGAAGAATAAATTTTTTACTAAATAGTAAATACTCATCTGAGAATTTAGGGATTGAAAAACTTTCTTAAAATAAAAGTTTTGTTCTCAAATAAACAAATTTATGCCTATGCCATTTTTTTTTACAACCTTGTAATATACTTAAGTACAAGATTCTTAGTTTTTTCTAGAGTGTATGCAGGAGTCTTTTAGATTCTAAAATATATCTTGAATAATGAATAACATATGCCTGGAAGTATATACATATACCTTATTTAGAGCACAACAAATATTAAGGAATTCCCTTTTAGCCAACTAAAAACGATGAAATAAAATAAAATAAATATATATACATATATGTATCTTGCTATCTATTAATATAATGTATCAATATCAATTTTAAATTTTACGTAAATCGAATACATTTGGACAGATTAGATAAGCACTAGTTAGGAATGTCAAAAAGGCAATATTCAATGGCTATATCGGAAACTAAGTAGGTAGAACCTTTTATCAGATAAAGTCGCGTTAATCCGTTTGTTTACGTGACATTTCGACGAGTCGGCCTTCCCTTAATCAGGTACTTGGTTAGGTAGACGTTACATGTGGTTGAGGCAAAAACAAGATCATAAAACGGTTGCAAGTTGATTCATAAAAGGTTGCAAGAGCTGTGCAGGCAATCGGGTTAGGGGGCGGAGTGCGGTGCTTTGGCATATAAATGCGGCGCGTCGACAAGTTGCCGGCAATTGCAGTTCTGATTTCGGGGCGAGCAGATCGAGAGCTAGCAGCGATAAGTTAATCAAATAACGGAGATGGAACAGAGCAATCTTTATCTGCACAAATTCTACACCCAGCTGGGCCACTATCCAGCAAGTGGCATTCATGTACATTCCGCGAAGCTGCCGGCGACGCACACCAATAAGCCGGAGCAGATTGACGAGCTGGTTGCCGTAGAGCTGCAGAATCTGAAGACGCACTACGCCGACGAGGAGCAGCGCTACGTGGACCAAATGCTAATCGAGAATCCCATTGTTGTGGAACGGCGTGCGCCACCTACCAAGGCACAGGCGGCAGTGGCATCCACGAAGCAAATCCAAGCCCAGACGGAAACGCAGACAGCGCCCAACAGTCGCGATGCGCAGCGTCAGCGCGCCGAATCCTGCCGCAAGTCGCGCTACAACAACAAGATCAAGAAGGCGAAGCTGCGATTCCGGCACAAGTTCGTCTGCAGCCAGCTGACGGAGAGCGCCGGCGCGCTGGACTACATGCGGGAGGTGATCGCCCAGGCGGAGGCGCAGCTTCTGGCGCGCGGCTTCAACCGAGCTGCCCTGGAGCGCATGCGCCAGAACTTCGGCGTGGACCGCTGTAGTGCGGCGATGATGGACCTTTGAGATCAGCCGCTGGCGCTCTAGATTAACCTAGTCTTAAGTTGTACAAAGGCGGAAAGAAAAAGAGAGGGAGAGAGCTAAGATAATCAAAGTTATATTATTATTATTATTTTTTTTTATTGTTTTCAAATAAATATGATAAGCAAAAGCATTAAAACACAAAATTCATTTTATTATATATTTATTTTTATTACGGGTAAGCTTTCGGATTTCTTATACATTCACAATTTTCCAGTGTTTCAGCGGTTGTGAATACCCTATATATATATTTTTACGCGCTCAGTGGGCGTGCAAAAGAAATCATTTATATATAAATATATTTATTCCAAGTTCCTAGTCTCTAGCTTCGATAGCTGCGAAAAAAACTTCGTGAACGAGTACACAAATTTTCCCATTCAAATCGTTCTTTATAAGAGGAACTAGATTTATTGGTCCTATACTAGAAAACTTTTTTTTTGTTTTTTTTATCTGTTGTAGCTGCCGTGCAGGATAGAATTTGAACCGTTTAATATTTAAGAAATTTAAAAACATTGTGTTTTTTAATTCTCATTATTAACCAAGAATTCAGTGTTAATGTTGACAAAAGAGAGCGGAATTCTTTTAAAAGATCTGGGTAGTAAATACTCTACATCCATTTTTTTTTAATAAGCGTAAATTGTTTTGCTCAAAGATTAACTACTATATTTAGGTCCTATTATTAGAGATTATGGGATTGGAAAAAAGGTCTTGAAATACGAATTTTGTTCCCAAGTTAAGAAGTATACACATTATTCGGAATTTTATAATGTTTTTTCACGATTCAGGTAGTACAAGTATTATTTATTAAAAACAACAACAATAGTAATACAATTATTTGTTATATATATTTTTGATTTTGCTAATAACAGTAATATTTCGTAATAATAAATCGAATCAGTATCTTATATAATAAATTTGGCTATTATAATTATTATAATTACCATTTTACAGGAAATACCTCAGAGGAAGCCTGAATTTGTGCAGAGATGTTTTAACTAAAAAAAAAAATATTAAACAAAACTTATGAATTTTTAATTTTAATTTTATATGTATATATAGGTTAAAATAATAATTTAAAATTTGTTGTTCTTTTTTTTTGTTTAGTTTGTACTCATTAGTACAATAAACAAAAAATATGGTTTGACTAATTCGTTTTGTTTAAAATCATTTTTAAGTTAACACATCTATGCACATTTACTTCATTCCCTGAGGTAATTTGTCGATTCACGTAGGGTATTTGATATTTTTCAGCTAGACTCCAGAGGTGTGTGCGTCCGGATTGACTTGTTGGGCAAATGGAGTGTCAACTGTTTGCAGTGAGGATTCGTGGAATGTAATTCAATTGCAAGCCGGGGGCATTAGCGCGACTCAAAGTCGCTTCCATGCCACACACAGAGAGCACGGAGAGCAAGCTGAGCGAATGCACAGCTGGGTTTCGTGCCGTAGCCGTAGCCAGGTGCCAAATCCGCCATAATTGCATATTCGGTGTTTTTTCCCCCTCCTTTCAACAACAATTCGTGTGCCAAAAGATGTAAATGCAACGGAATTTATAGCCGCCAGGGCCACGAGCAGCGCTGAGAAGCAGTTTATTGGGCTCAATACTGTTTTTCATACACGTGAAAAGAGTATATAGGTTTTGTGCAATGTGCGTCTGTCCGATTGTCCGCATGAACATTGTTATTGAAGCTAGACACTTGCAGTAATTAATTCATGTTTTGGTGCGAGTCTTGGATCGGTAAAATATTTTTTAATTTAAATGAAAAATATTAAATTTACAAAATGATTTTGCTTTCATGTTTTTATTTGATCATTATTATATATATTTTTGCGCTTGAAATTTATTATTATTTTATACATTTTTGTTTTTTGAAATGTATTATTCTTATTAGATACATTTTTGCTTTAGAAATTCAATCAAATTATTTTGAAAGAGAGAGGGAACGGCTCGGTTCGTGCAACATTTTTGACCAACTGAAAATATATTAGAATTCCAGGTTCTCAGAGCTTTGGTTATTGCACTGTCAACGAGTATTGCACAGTCGGTTAAGCCCAACTGCAAAGTTCTGATTCGTTGTTCTCTTTCGTTTTTTTTTAAGCGTGAAATGATGCGGAATTAAGTGCAAAAGTATAAGAATGCAACTGCGGCCACAATGGCCAATGGCGGTGACAAAGCCGCAACGCATTTGCCGGGACTTTGCGCTGATGTTAAATTTGATTTTCACGTGCTACGTACAAATGATTTCATGTCGCTTCGCTGCACTGCAGCATAGCGTTCACCCCCCTCCCCACCTGACTCTCTGTTGCTCACCTTCAAAGGACACGCACGTCGGCGTCATTCGTTTTCGGAGCCGGATCTCGTCAGAACTTAGTGAAGTGCATATAACGGCCTCGTCATAATAATAAATGGCAAAACGTTTTCAAACTTAAAGCTTTCCAATTTGATTTTATCGCATGGTCATAAACCTCGGACGAATCCATCGCACCACCGAACCACAATGGGGCGTATGACGTCCTCGTGATATCAGTGCTTCAACGCTTTTGGCGATTTCCAGCTTCAAGTTCGCTCCGTGGCAATTGTGTTGATGCATCCGCAACTTAGGGGGGCCCTGGCTGGGCTGCATCAACTTTCGTGCCGTCCCACCTGGCGTATGAGCGATAAACTACCGAAACGCCGCTGTCCGCTGATAGACAACGTCAGCAGCCTTCCATTCAATGCACGTTTCTAATGCGATGAATTGCTTTTTCAATTTTCCAATTTATTTTTCATTTTGAAAACGCCAAGTGTGCGCGTGCATGTATGTGTGTGTGTAAAAACAAGAGAATCCGAGCGAAAGTGGAGAAAGCTGCGTAAGAAAAACGTAGCACAGTTTATTGATGGTTTTTGTTGGTGCAGTTGGCAGCGACAGGCGACGCAACGGAACGCATGAGGTTGTGGATGAGGATGTGGATTAGGGGCGCAAAGACGTGCCCAAATAGCCGCACACACACACACACACACACACATCTGTTCCGATATGGACACACACACAATAAGCAGCGGTTGTGGCACCAGCCACACTCAATTTTGGGGCAAAACCAATGCACATTGCACAGTGGAGCAGAAAATTTGACTTTTCGCCCTCGTTGGCACATTTTGCTGCAGTTGAGAGTGCTCGTTTAGTAAATACCCTGCGTTAAAACTACAACAACATAAATCCAGCATAAGTATGTGAACATATATATGTATATTTGTTTTTATCAATGTGTAAAAATGGGCGGGTTTTATAAGTCATCAAATCTTTTCTTCTTTTTATAAATATTGTGTCTTTCTTTTGTTTTTAGGTTCTCCATAAACTTTATATAAAATGGCTCTCAATAAAAACCTCTTAATTATATTCAAAATAAGACTTTCAAAACATCTTATTCACCATTGTGAATGTCTGTAAGTTTAAGAAGTTCTATAATACTTATTGTTGTGCGTCAACTTTACAGTTTACAATATAATATTATGTTATATGTATTCAATCTTTATTGGTTCAGAATTTTCACTGCTATCTTAAAAAAAAGGAGCAAGAAAAATTACCTTAGGAACTTCAGAAAAAATATTCATTTGAATATTATGTTTAAATATTAGCTTTAATAGCCTATCCAGCTGTTCATAGATATCTGATAGATATCAAGAATGTATGTGTATACTTAATACTGAAAACCTGGTTTCTTTATTTTCATATATACACTCGTTCGATTCCCTTTAAAACATAGGGCATTATGGTTTTCCTTGTTATTCCGAGAAAGTGTTTTTACTTGCTCCATGTTGTACCCACAGTTATGAAAGAGCGCAGAAACGCGAACAGATTACAACTGAGCATTGCTGAAGTTTCAAGCTGATTCGTAGAATTGTGTGTTTTCCATTTTGTTTGGTTTTAGTCACATTAAGCTCTGATGTAGGTCCTCAAGGTAATTTTATACAACTACTGAAATGAACAGGACAGAGGTTCAAACGTACTTATATTAGGGGTTTTTTTTTACTGCTTTCAAAGCGTATTTTCTAGACATCAAAAAATTAGTTTCTATAAAAAAAAAATTAACATTTCTCAGGTTTTTTCTTTTCAAAGAGAATGCACAAAACTAAAACTGAATATGATGAAAATCTGATCATTTCCATAGTTTGTTGTTGGAGCTTAAAACACGGTCATAAAGACATCTTCTATGGTTAATATACTAACTGACTAACTAACCGACAGTTACTTTTCGACCTGGTTAAAAGTCTCTCAAGTTTAATTGTGTTAGTTTCTTTGCTTGCCTTTGAGGTCGGTTCGTTGATGTCAATCGTCACATTCTAAAATTCCATATAGTGAAACAATACTTTTGAATGTTGCCCTAGTGTCGAACAAGCCAAGCCATATATTAGAATGTTCCATGATTTCATTCTGGGCTTGAATCGGTTCGGTTTGCGGCCTTGATTACAATGTATCTCAATAGTTTCTGTTTATTTAAAAAAAAAAACTTGATTTTATAGCTAAAGAACATTTTGCTTTTTTGAATATTTCAACTTTACATTTGACGTAAAACGTTTATAATTTAAAATTCGCAAAAATAAAAAAATAACAAAAGTATTTTAATTTGTTTTTTAGCCCGAACAATTTTTATGAAGGTAATTTCTTTTATTGGGTAAGTAAATATTATGATATGAACGCGGGGCCAGTGTGCACAGAAGTTCAAAAAGAAATTTCCATTGAATTGGCATGCGAGTGTTTTACTTTCGATTTCTGACGTTGCTTGGCAATTCTGTGAATTGAATTGATTTGGCAATGAATTGGCTTTCTTATAAACCTTGTGTCGATTTGTAAGGAGACCCGGTGTCTATTCAGTTCCCAGCTCCGCCCGGCGCCACCCTGCTCTATAAATCAGTGTCGCCAGGAACGAGAGTCGCATAAATTTCCATTTCGATTTCCTCGATACAATAATAGCTGGCAGCCCCCAGGCGATGTTTGCTCAAGGCGAAGGCGGCGCCAGCTGGGAGAATGCCACCTGACATAACTGGTCTCTAATTACGTTTGGGCAAACAAACAAAATTGCAGGTGTCAAAACATGAAGTGGACCTGAGTCGAACGCCGACAGCCGACAGCCGACCGCCGATCCACCGGTCATTTGTGGATGCAACGCGATGGCGAACGGCGGCAAGTTGTGGCCACATCTCCTGCTGCTGGCCATGGGATGCACTTGCGCCAGGCCAGCCCAATTGGACGTGCTGCTGGCGGAGCCCATGCGCGGCATTCCCCATCTGCACGTCCTGCTGCGCCACGACCAGCTGCAGGAGGACGCCCGCAACGACAACGCCATGTGGTTCCTGCAGCGCCCCGACATGCCGCACAGCACGCACAGCTACGATGAGCGGCAGCCGCTGGCGCTGGATAGTCGGGACAGCTTTGCGCTGGTCATCAGTCTCACCCAGCTGATGTCGAACGGCGGCGCCGCCAGCTTAGCGGAGCGTGCCGGCGTCCACTTCTACATTGTGGGCGACGGCGTGGCCAGCCTGAGCCCGGTGGAGCAGCAGGCGCTGGAGCAGAGCTGCCGACAGCTGTGGACCCAGCACAGGGTATACAATCGCTATATAATCACAGACATGGGCGTCTGGATCTACGATCCGTTTGCCCGCAGCGACCACGGCGATTGGGATGGCAGCTACAAGGATCAGGACACCGGCAACCAGTACGAGGATTCGTTTGGCCGCCTGGTGCCGTATGGAGGCGACGAGGCGCTGCCCATTCTGCTGTTCCACGACATGCGGGGCTATCCGCTGCGCGTGCAAATCTTCAAGTCGGTCTACGCGCGCCCGGAGCTGGACAGCCGGACGGGTCTGCTGCGCCGCATCACGGGCGTCGACTGGGAGGTGGCCCAGCTGCTAAGCGAGCTGCTCAACTTCACCATGCTGCTGCAGCAGCCGGATAAGCACTACTTCGGGTAAGCTCAGGCTGCAGATTAGATAAGTCCAATTGCAGACTTTTTCATGGCCGATTCTTTTGGCAGGGAGCGCAGTGCCAATGGGAGCTACAACGGCGCCATTGGCTCCATACTGAGCGACGGTCTCGACATCTGCCTGACGGCTTTCTTTGTCAAGGATTACCTGGTGCAGGACTACATGGACTTCACGGTGACCATCTACGACGACAAGTTGTGCATCTATGTGCCCAAGGCCAGCCGCATTCCGCAGTCGATTCTGCCCATCTTCGCGGTGGGCTACGACATCTGGCTGGGCTTCATTCTGATGGCGTTCATATGCGCCTTCATCTGGCTGCTGCTCCGCGTGGCCAATCTGCAGCTGCGCATTGTGCGGATGACCGGACGCCGGCTGTGGCAGCAGGCGCTGGCCATTGTTGTGGACACGTGGGTGGTTTGGGTGCGGGTGAATCTGTCCCACCTGCCGGACAGCTATGCGGAGCGCATGTTCATCGGCTCGCTGTGCCTGGTGAGCGTCATCTTTGGGGCCATTTTTGAGTCCAGCCTGGCCACCGTCTACATTCATCCGCTGCACTACAAGGACATCATAACGCTGCAGGATCTGGACGAGAGCGGCCTCAAAGTTGTCTACAAGTACAGCTCCATGGCCGATGATCTGTTCTTCAGCGAGACGTCGCCGCTCTACGCCAGTCTCAACAAGAAGCTCTGGTGGAATCGGGATCTCAATGCGGATGTCACCAACGAGGTGGCCACCGTTGGTGGCAAGGCGGGCGTCTCTCGCTACTCCTCCCTCATGATGGAGTCCGTCAACTTTCTGCTCATGCGGCGCATTTGGGTGGTGCCCGAGTGCCCCAAGTACTACACCCTCTCCTACGTGTTGCCCCGGGATGCGCCCTGGGAGGAGGCGGTCAATGCTCAGCTGCTGCGCCTCCTCAACGCGGGTCTCGTTCCCAAATGGATACAAGATCAAAAGTTCAAGGTGACCGTCAAGACGCGCACTGCGCTCTTCCACGCCGAGGCCGAGTCGAGTCAGGTGCGTGTCCTGACCATTGGCGACCTGCAGCTGGCCTTCTACGTGGTCTTCTGCGGCACGCTGCTTGGCAGCCTGGGATTCCTGGCGGAGCATACCTGGCACCGTTTGCACCAAGCCGGCAAGAATATTTAATTCATTCAATTTCCAAACAGGTCCGAGCTCTAATCTACTCGAAGAAACTTCTCTAAAAATGAAAACGCTGTTTAATGCAAATATTATATAATAATATAATTAGTTCATATATTTGACAAAAATCTTATATATACATAAAGTATATATATATATATATATATATATATATATATAAAGTACTGTCTGTACCTATCTTTCCCATTTTATAAATTTTTTTTAGCTTTTTGACGTTCACTATTCTAAGAGTTATAAAATTTGATTGATTCAAGAGATCTTTGCATTATAAATTTGCTTTCAATTAATTTTTCAAATAATTCACCTAAAAATCTAGCTGAGCTTATTGCTGGCTTTTTTGATGCCACATCATGTCTCTTTTGTATCAACTTATATATATACATAATGAATTCTTTAAATTTGTTTTATTTATTTCTTAAAAAAATTTGAAGATAATGTTATGCAAGAAGGTTTTTGAGGCTATTGCAAAATTTATAAAAACATATACATATAAATACATAAAAACATTTATCGTATTATTCCTGCCTCGGTTTTTAGCATATTTCGGAGACTTAAAGAGAAAGCTAATCTAGAATTTTGGTTCTCTTGTATGGCCTACACAGATCAAGTACTTTTCATTTTGATCCCCACAGAATTAAAAATAAATCGAATCTTAAGTATTAATTTTATTAAATATATAATAAGTAAAGGATATAGTTTAAAACGAGCCTAACTTTTTAACAGATCAGTCTAAGCCAAACAATCTATCCATACACCAGCCTGAGATTCGAACCTCTATTTAAATTTAGCCTAGTTGCGACATGTAAAGTTGTTCTTTCCCAGAATTTGGAATATTTCGCTGATAGAAATCACGCATTCAGCATTAGCTGGGCAGCATTTGACGCTAGTTGAATGCCAGTAAATGTCCAGATCAATTACGCTGGACATTCGAATACGCTTACAGCTTTGGCAGATGTTTCCCCTTTTCATTTTGGGCGATAATTGTAAATTTCATTTGGCAAAGGCCAGCGGCAAAATCGAACTGCAATTTCAACGTACACACGCACACACGCACACACACGCACACGCATACACGCGCTCAGCTGAATCGCTTATATAATTTAGCCATGTTAACAATGATACGCGCCAACGGCAAAGGCAATTCAGAGGCTACCTAGGGGCTGCTCACAAATCGAATTGCCAGCGTTCAAATGTATATTGCACAACCCAAGGCTGCATTACAAATGCAAGTACAGTGGTCCTCGCCTAACGTAAAAGTCACATTTGTCAAGCGTTAACAAAAGAATACAAGCTTCGCAAATAATAAGGTCGATTCATAAGAGTTTGCTAATGGGCCCGGTATTTAACACTATCTGGCATTTCTATCTGACATTATTCTAGCACTTAGCTTTATCCATTCACGCGATGTCCACTGTGCGCCCATTACGCACGCCCACATCGGTTACTCTCTGTTTATTTAGCATTTTGGGTCTGCACACGAAATTACAATTAAACGGCCGCAGCGGCAACGACGACATCTCATTTAGGCATTCAAATGTGTACTTCAGCACATCACACACACAAACACACACGCACACCCACACATAGGTAGGAACCGACACAATTAAATATTCCTGAATTTATGGCATCTTGACTACATTGACTGGAAACTGTTTATATATATATATACATATATATGTACACAAGTCTGCATATATAAATTGATATACAAATGTTTCCCGAATTGCAAATATAATGTGGGCTTTAACACTCGCATGTACAAGTTGCCAAACATCATTGTTATTGTTGTTGTTTATGTTTGTTGCAATGTATGTTAGTAGTGTTTGTAGCTGTAGGTTATGAATCAAATCTTATCTGCATATTAAAGGTTACCCTAAATTTGCTCTGCCTGCTTTATATGTGCGAAACTGCCTAAGACGTTTCGGTTTACACGGATTTTGTCGTAGCTTAAATTTGAAACCGAATCTGAGTCGTTCGAACTTAAACGTCAAAGAACTCCATTGTACTTGGTTTTCATTTTTATTATATACAAAATATATTTATTTATTTTTTTATTTGTGTTCAAAAATATTATTTTTATGACAACACGTGTTTCTGTCGATTTAATCTACATATTTTCCTCAGTTTTAAAGCCAGGCACGTAAATTTTTTGCTAACAGACTTGTGACCCCTTCTTAATATAAAAATCGGTATTTTCCCAAATTCAGAAATTCAAGGTCTGTGCTATGAGGTAACAATAATCATTAGGATAATTTACGTTCTTACATGCTTCAATTGTTTTAAATCTTTAAATAAACAAATAATCAACAAGTTTTTCAAAAATAATCTACACATAATAATCTATATAAGAGTCGATTTAATTTTCAGAAATACTAAACAGGCAGAGATGAATGAAGAATTAAGAATATTCCAAATATGTTTTTGTTGCCAGCATGGTGACATTATAATTATAATTACCCACTAACTTGGCCCTGTTAAATCCCTTTTAGTCTGTTGACTTAAAAACTGTTGCATACGCCCCGGGGCAAATGGGGACGTGTGATTGCGATTGCGATTGTCTTTCTCTTTATCTTTTCGTTTCGCCAGGTGAGCTAATGAACTCTGGGCACGCGCTGCTTGGGCAAAGCTTCAAGTTGCAGCCGTCGCATTTTGAGTGCTCAATTGAACAGCTCATCAAGGTTTGGGGCGGGGCGGGCCAATGTTGAGGAAGGCCCAAATCGAAGAGCGGTTCGGAACCAGTCGCCGCCTAAGCACAAACATTGACGCAGACGTGCCGCGCATGCTAATGAAGGTGGCTGGCATAGATTCTGGATTTAAATACGCCCAACCACTTAGCTGGCCAAGAGTCTGTCAGTCGGGAAGTTAGTCAATCGGCATTTGGTTGTGCAGGGCCTGGCATAAATGTTAATTTGATGATCTCGTTAATAGCCAATTGACGAGCACGTGCCCATAGAGCCTGGGCATAGGTTGCAGGGTATTTGGCATAGGGTAGGGTAGGGTATCTATCTGTACCTATCTCTTCTCTTCTCTCTTTATCTTCTTTCTTATCAGCGGTCGTCATCAGTTATGGCCAACCAAGAAGTGGCCAACAGCTGCACCGGGCCTTTGGTTTTTATTGCTAATTAATAGCTCGGCGCTGGCAGCTTTGATAGCCTCGTGCAGATGTTTTATGTATTTCAATAAATGTTTTAGCAGATGCCATAAGCAAAAAATATCCATGTTGTTCAGTTTTAATGGGTTCCAACTAACTTGGCATGCGAAGAGCGCATTCTTTATGCCAATTTGTGTTGGAATGTGGCCTATGGCACAAGTGCTCGACCAAAAGATACCCAATGACTAAGAGTGGTATTACATTTGAATTATTATTATTTTTATACCAAATAATAATTAAATAATAATAAGTTTTATTTGAAATCAAATTACTTAAATGGCAGAAAAAGCCTAAAGAAACTTTTACCAAAATTTAAGAAATAAAAGGGCATTTGGAAGACTTGGCAGTCTACTCCCTAAAGAGCTAAACAATCATGGAAATTTAAACTTTAGACCTTAAGCCACCCGAAAGTAACTTTTCTTTTGTAAATTGAATATTCATTGATCTGAGAACAAATATTCGAATTAAATTTGGCCAACAAATTTATTATTTTTGGCCGCCACTTAAAATCGCTTTAGCAACATCAATTAGCCATATATGCACAAAAAAAAAACACCATAAATTTATTTATTGTTACTGTTTTTGCATTCAAGTATAATCAAATTGTATGTAAATTAAATTTCATTTACCAAAAAAATATTTTGTATATTGCATAAAGGATTATTCCAAACATTTGAATATTTTATTGTGGGTCACGTTTAACGCTGGGCTCTTTAAAATGTAATTATCGATGCGATATTGTATATGTATATGCATATGTATATAAACACATATGTATATGCGATGGCCGTGCAATTGTAGTACAATTTGAATAACTCTGCTGGTGTTCAAAATACTCCAATCGGAACTGATTGTTCCAATTGGGGGGCCACCCAGCGAGTGGCGAGTGTTGAGCTGCACATGAAAGTTGCTTAGAGCTTAATTGTTTAGCATCTACTCACACACACACACACACTTACATATGTACATATGTATATTCTTGTATGTAGAAATATATTACAAATTCCAACGTTGGGCCGCCTGTGGCAAGTCCTAAAAATAGAACAGGCGTCGCGACGCACGCATTGAACACATCAAATTTTAGTTTATTTCCGAATCATAACTTTTGTTTATCTTCGGATTGGTCTTATTGCAGCTGCTGTTGTTGGGCCTGCTGATACTAATGCTAATGCTGCTGGTTGTGGTTCTAGTTCTGCTTCTTTTTATGCTGTTGCTTCTGTTTAATCTTTGTCTGCTTTGGTTGCCAACAGCTCAGTGCTGCGTCGCCTTTGTCCGTGTCCGCGTTCGCGTCCAAATTATTTATTTCCCACCTAAGTGAATTTATTTCTCGCGTACTGCTCTGCCTGCCTCCTCCATTTACAAGCTAAACATTGTACATTTTATTAATATTTTTATTTATTTATTTTTTTTTGTGTTCTGTTTTTCCATAATTCTCTCGGATCACGAGAAGATACATATGTATAAGTATTGCCCATTTGTGTGCCATTTTTTGCTGGCGTTTTTGTGGTAATTCCAAAAACTTTTACGGCCAGTCATTTGATTAGATATTTTTCAGTTGGCCCGCAGTCTCGCAGCGCGTTGCAGTCGTAGTTCCCCACGTGCTGCCTATTGCTATTTATATGCAGTATAGAGTCCAAAGTATATAGTATATAAATGTATATAGATTTTCCATTTTAAATTTGCACTATGCAAATTTCATTTGTTAATTGTCTCGAGCGCTGCTTTCGTATGCAAGTTTTGGAAAAGTGTCAAAAAAATTCGAGAGCATAAAATAAACAAATTGGTTTTTCCAGCTCCCCTCTGACCTCCCCATTTTTGTGTATTGTAGTCGGGAAAGTGTATTTTGTTAGCAATAACTTCGATGCATTAAAACAATAAATTATGGCGTAAATATCAATTTGATTTTTTGTGCGCTATTTTGTGTATTGTTTTGCGGTGAGTATATATAGAGAGAGAGTATATATTTATTTATTGTGATGTCTTGTTGTTGCTATTGTTGTTGCTTTTCTGCTTTTCAATTTGCTGTCTATTTTTGAGACCGCAACGGTTTGCTCGTTTCTGTTATTATAAGCTAAATACAATACTAAAAATTTAATGCTCGATTGTGAAAAATTATGGCCATTTATGCGGCCTCGCCTCGCCAGGCGAACAACAATAGCACCAACAATAAAAAAAAAACAAATACTAATGATAATACAGAAATGGAAAAGCTATTGTAGGTATGCCGATGACTAAATACCCTCTCTTAAATATTTTTAAATTAAAACTGACATTGTTTATTTTACTATTTCTTAGGTAAAATTGATGTGGAGTGTGTGTGTTTCTTTTTGTGTGTAGAAGGATGTTTAAATGCAAATCTCTTGACTAGAGCACTCTAACTTACTTTTACAAATTTCCGGTTACCTTTATATAAGGCAATAAAAAAAATTACTTAAATTAAAAGGTAAATTAGATAAATCAAACTTATAGCAAGACATGACAACTTTTTTAAGAATAAAACAATTCATTTGTTATTAATAAGTCAAATATACGTATATGTACATAATGTCTATACATATACACATACATATGTATATGTATGTGTAAGTAGCCAAGTTTTAGCCCAACGCATTTTGCTTGCAAAAATGCCACTACCCCCTGTTAGGATATTTAAACAAAAACAATTGCGGTGCTGAGTAACAACACTTTCAATCAGTTTTTGCACAGCTGTTGTGGATATTATTGATGTTGCTGTTGTTGTAGCTGTTGCTGCTGGCCTCCGGCAATCCGCAAACAATTTTTATCTCTACTTTTTTAGTCGGCATTTGTTTATTTGTTTTATTCGATGGCCTCGCATAACCATTTAAAAAATCGCAACCGAAATGTCTTTAAGGTTTATTTCATTGACTCTGACGGACGAACACCACGCCTCGAGCATGAATAATATACACCAAAAGATAAATTAGTTCATTTCCAGATCAATTTGAATGCTAATCTAATATATTGAAATACAGCCGAGGGCTCAGCTTAAAAGACTGCAATATTAAGTGTATGGTAAATCGCAATTCGAGCCAATTTCTAGAACATCTACAAAACTCGTTTAACAGTCAATATAAAATCGAAGAAAATTATTAGAATAAGGATCAGACCTTGTTACACTATTTTTATGCAGAATGAATATAAAATATATTTAAATATATGACAAAAAATTAAATTTAATAGCTGAGACATTTGCATGATTATAAGAGCAAGAGTTTTCTCCTAAAATATACCCAAAATCCCTAGCTAAAGCAGCCTAGCACATATGTTAACTGTTGGCTAATTTACTAAGATTATAGATAAGTTTCATTTATGTGATCGAATTTTGCAACCTTTTATTTAAAATTAGTTTCATTTGCATCACGAATGTAGGTGAATCCTTTTGATAATTTATATTATCGCCGTTGCCTTTATCTAGTTTTCACATACATTTACCCAACTTTGTTTATTACCCATCTTACACATTTTAAATAGGCACAGAGTATGCAAACGTGTTCTGGCACACCACAAAGCCACCTCAAAAGCACTAGAGAAAAACGAGTCTAAAGTGCTGACACATGTGACGGCGAGCGCCACAAATCCCCAATACCCAAAACCAATCCTCCGCCCGGAGAGCTGTGTGAATTATAATAATTAGAAACTGCTCAGCGGCAGGCAGGCAGGCGGCAGATCTAATTAAGCCGTGGCAAAGGACCAGGCCTCGGGGTTTGGCCATGGACGAAAGTGTCTGCCAAACTTGAAGCAGCACTCGAAAATGATGCTCAAATGATATTGCCAAAGCACTCAACTTTTTACTGTGCGAAATTGCCGGACTGTCAAGCAGACAGCCTGACGACTGGCAGCTGGCAACTGACAACTGGCAACTGGCAGCTTGCGACAACATTCAGAAATCGGAGCACTCGCAGCAGGCAGCAGGCAACAGGCAACTTGCAACTGCGTGTCAAAAGTTTTGACAGCCGGCTAATATTGGCAAGAGTAGGCGCTCACTATATGGCCAATTGAAACTGAAAAGACGGCTTATAGTCGTCGTAATATGCCCAATTCAAATTCCTTAAACATTCACAACAAACAATTACCGTTAGTGGGGACTTAAGGAGCTCGCGTCTATGGCTGTGCTACATTTGCCAAACTGGCACATGTCCAGCTATAAACAGTCGGAAGGAGTCGAGGGGAGTGCAGCATTCAATTCAATTCCGATTCCGTTACGCACCGAGTGACAATAAATAATGGCATAGATGTCAACACACTGGGTGGGTCCTGTTTTCGATATGCATGCAATAATAAAATATACGAAAAGATTTTCTTCTCACCCAAAACAATTCCGTTCGTTTATACACAGTTGTTTGTGTGTGTGTATATGGCAGGGGAATGGGCTATTTTTTAGTTTCGTAAATTCTTTGCCGGATGGCAGTGCATTAACCTACAATCCCGCCCCAGGTCCAGGCCGCTACATCCTGCCCGCAACAGATTTAGTCCCAGTCTCCCGCCCATCGACGAGATGTTTCACATATGCGCATTGGAATTTGACAATGCGAGCAAGGAATGTCCGAGTTGGTGGCGGGCCAAGGGAGGAGGACGCGGGTGCGTCCTGTTGGGCGGCATTGGGCAACATTTTAGCCGGTGGCGAATGCCGAATTGATGGTCAAAGTGGGAATGCTGATGGCGGGTTCGTATACGCAATTCGAATGGAATAATAAAATGAATCGTTTAAATTAAATGTGCTATAATGCATATGAGTATTTCAAGAGTACAGTCGACGTAAACGTAACAATAAGCCCGATTTCATGTTTAAGACTGTTGCTTAGCCACGAGCTCAGCTCTGGAATCTGTCAATTGAACTTGGGCTCACTTCGGAAAATGTTAGAAAAACATAAAATATATATACCACATTGTTGAAATCGTTGCTCTGATTTGTAAGGCCTACTATTTACATATTAAAGCTATACTAAATCCATGTGCAAGCGATGTTGAATTTGACAGTTTTATGCTTCAAATTTAAAGAAAATTTAATTCTTGAATATTCTTAGCATGAGTATGAATCATTCTTAGCTTCATAATTGAGCGTTAATGTTGGTTTAATTAGATCAAATTTCTTGAATTAAGCACAACACACGAATCACAAGAATTTTTGAAAAGATTTGAAGAATTTTGAAAAATTATTTGAATTAAACACATGAATAAATTTCATGAAGGTTGGCCCATAAATTGAGTTTTGAGAAGGCTACACTCAAAAATAAGGCCAACTATTCTGTTCTTAAATCAAGTATAAGCTTGGACAAGTCCGAGCTGGAAATTTGTGATTGTTTGCTAGAGAACTCCAATCCAGCACTTAATCTAAGGTAATGCTGTACTTTCATTTAGAACGTTATACGTTTATTTTAAGTACGAAAATAAAATGTTATATTTTATTTTTGAATGTGTTCACAAGTTTCTTAAGACATAATGGATATTTGGATACCCTGAACGCATTGAAAATGTGTAAAAGTGTAAAATGGTTTTGTGCAAATCTATATAGCTAGCAGAAGGAAAGATCTCCGATCCCATAAAGTATATATACTCTTGATCAGGACGCCGAGCTTAATCGACTTAGTCATTAGTTATGCAAATAAATGTGGTCTTTGTGTGTGTGCGCCTGGAGCACTCTTTTCTTTAAGTGTAGCCAACTAATGCAGCTAACGAAACCGTTCGGGTTCTTCACAATTGAAGAGTGCAGTGCATTTCCAATTTGCTTGAATTGGGTGCGTTCTTCCCCGATCACACGCTTGGGTTGTTGTTGCCCGCTGAATATACCAAGACAGCAACAAACGCCCAACCACCACCCATCCACCCTCCAGCCGCTGAAGATCGCTTTCGCACGAAGCTCTCTTCGTGCAGCGGTCTTCGCTCGTTTTGAAGAGAACGCGCACTGAAATTCCATGAGATGATCGCGCACAGTTTGGGAGCAATTGAAGGTGTGTGAATGTGTTGCCAAAAATACAAAATATGTACTTGTGCTCATGTCCAAGGAACGGCACGCCCAGGCACGGCACGGCACGGCACGACACGGTCGAATTGGCCGAAATGCCTGAAGAAAATGGAAAGTAAAAGCCAGCGAGCAAACTGGCAGAGCGGCAAAGGCAAAGGCATTTACCGCACAACCGTCAACGCAAACAGACGACTATAAGAAACGGGCAGCTGGTTACTTGCAACAACAGCAGGCGGCGGCGTGAGGAGAGGGCGCAGAGTAGCGGCAAATACTTACCAAAGAATCGCGTAATATCACACGAATTGTAATCGAAATAGATTTTGTGCTTGAAACTCGTAAAGTTCAAATATTTCAGTAGCAAAGCGAATAAAAATTTCTATTTCACGTGTGCTAGTTCTACACCTATGCACATGCATGTGTGTGTGTGTGTGTGCGTGTGTGTGTATTTGAGTGTGCCTGTTTATAGTTTATTGAGCCATGGTAATACATATTTGGTTAATAGTGTGACCCGACACTCGGTTTTTGGCTTACGTTTTGTTTGCCTCATTTAGTTTTTTTTTGTTTTTTCCCGTTTTCATTTGGATTGTTTTTGTTCTCCGTGTTGCCAAACTAATTTTAGCCTTGGCTGGTGCAATAAACTGCACCGAACAGTGTATACTACGTGCATACTGAATAAGAATGCACCCAGTGGTCATTTCTATCTCTACAAATTCCACGTGCAACTTGTGAGTGCTGAGAATTACCGAAATGCTGAGCGTAATGGCGACGCCACAGGATGTTTTGGATGTCGAGATGCGTAAGTTTCGGAAAAGCTTTTCACAACAGCTTACGTTTAATTTAAGCAATTACAAGTCTCAGTTCGTGGCAACCTCCGGTGTGTTAAAAAATACTATATATAGTTTAAGTAGTTTTTTGCGCTCAATTGTTAACTCACAGATATGCATTTTGTAATATTTATCATAATATAAATATGCATCAAAAAAGACTTTGCTTACCATTTTTATTTTATTTTTTTTTGGAATTTTTGAAGTAAAATTTTATTAACTGATAATGGCTATTTAATATTTTCGATCTTCCAAAAAATCTTGCTAATGTTAGTTTTAATGAGTTTTTTAATGGTTTTTTTTCTTAATGATGGCCGTACTTCCGTCCTGGCAAAATATGTTCATTCGATTGGCGATTTGAAGACCTACATTAGACCGGATGAAATTGGGGCTCGCCCTTCAAATTACACATTCCTTATTGTTTATAAACAAAGACGTAAACAAATTTTCGAATATTATGCATAAATATTACTCAAACGTTTTGTAGCTTTAACACGTACCAGATATGTTTGTGCATATATCACTATAATATAATGTATAGTAAATGATATGTTGTGTAAACAAAATCAATAGCAATCAGTATAATAAAGTTCAAATTTTATTAAAGCTATAAAGGATAAACAATTAAGAGCTGAGCTGAGGTATGGGCTTTTATCTCAAATACTTAAACATGGTGTTTTATTTTCAAAATTGCCAAAGAGTAAAAATTTAAGGCTGATAAGATTTTTTGCTTTGTTATACTTGTTTATACCCTGTTTTTAGTGTCCGTCTAGCTTTCCATCTATATTTGTATAGAGCTAGAGCCAGAATTACAAATCTTTTTTGAATGTTTATAAGTTCTCTTCAACATCAATATTTTCATTTGGTTTGTTGGCTTACTGAAGACTTCTTGCAAGATGTAATCATAATATATTGATTCCATGCCCACTAGCGACCATATAATAATCAAGAAGACTCTTTTATAGTTGATTTCAATCGAAACCTTCTTGTTGCATTAAATAAATTTCAAAATATAAAACAATACTAAATAATGCCATGGCAAGCAACTACCGAGTAGATAAAGCTTAGAGTCGTAAACGAAATACACTTAGCCCAAAAACAATACACATTCAGAAACATATATATCTTACTATGGGTTGGGTAATATATAAATATTAAATACAATACACCTATATTCAATTAGGGACGTATTTTTAAGTTTAAAGGAAAATTTTTTAAAATTTAAAAATCCCAAAATTATAAGTCTGAATGAAGTCTGTTTTATATTGTTAATTTATGAATAAGTTTTGAAATGAACATGCAAACAAAATTGTTGAGTTTTATACATTTTTGAATCTAATTCAATTGTATAGACTTTTCTGTCTCGATTTACGGCATTTTCTATTACGGCCAACATTTTTGTGAAAAATACTAGTAAATAATTTTTTAACTTATTGTAAAAAGTGCAGTGCTGGCTGTTAAAGCTTTCGGCTATTTACATATATACATAAAGATTAAACAAATAAATCATAAGACTTTATCTTTAATGCTATTATCAGGATAGAGTAAACAAACTCTTAACCTGTCTTTTAAATAGCTTTGGCCAAGACCACAAGACCGCAGCCTGGTTGCCTTAGTTGCCTTAATGACTGGGTGAGTTAGACAACTTAACTCTTGAGGGCAGCAGGATATATAAAATAAGTTAGAGTTTTGAGATGAAATAATTTTATAATTAAAAATTTGCAATCAAAATATCTCAGCATTTATTAATACTAGATTTATCTTTATGTATCTATTGTATTTGCCTTTTACACTCTTGTACTGGCTAGTCTGAAGAATCTTATGTTTCCACTTTCTGGAGATTGCTGGGCCTGGGCGCATTTTAGTATTTACCCGATTTGTACAATTTTCACAACAAGCACTTAATATACCACCCGTGGCGCTTAAATGGCTTCAGAAATAGGCGTACGATTCGCATTAAAATAGATTCCCCAGATACAATTTCCACCCACACACACAGTAAACTAATGGTGTTAAGATTCAACTGGAATTACTGTGCGTGCAACACGTGCGGCCATTTAGGTTGTGGCATTCGCGGCCGGCAGAAGGGTGCCGGGGCGGGGGCAGCATTAAAACTTGTCCAAAGATGCCCAGCACATGGGCGCAGTTGCAGGCCCATTTTCGATATCCGCCCGGCCATTGCGATTGTAATTAAATTTATACAATACGAGCATATTATGTATATCAAATCGCGGCATAAAAAATAATAAATACGAGTGCAATAGAATTCGCCAAATAAACAACAAGCGAGGCGGCAAATTTTCCATAGCATACGAAAAAACCCGCTCGCGAATCAACTTGGCCCACTGAGTTAACGCGGCCAATTGGGCCAACATATGTTCGTCGATTCTGGGCCGCTTATAAAGGCAACTTATTTAGTAGCACACACAAATTATGAACAGCACCCATAAAGGTGGCAATCGCCGTTTGATGTTACTTTTAATATCTCTCTCGCGCGAATTTCGGATCCCGGAACCACATCACAATCGCAATCACATTTCGAAACGCAACCAGAACGCAGAACGGAACAATGACCAAATAAACACGAGCTGCCGAACGGAAATATACATATGTATGTATGTGTATGTACATACATACATATGTAGGTTGCATTACGACTGAACGAGATTTTAAATTCTGCGCATTGCTTTCCATTGTTTATTTCGCTTTCGGCACGTTCATTTAACTGTCAGACAGTCAGCTCCCAGCAGAAAATATCAGCTCTCAGGCCATTGCCGTGTCGATCTTTTATTGATCGATAGCTTTCTTGTTGTTACAACGCATTGTACATCGAAGATAAAACACCAAAAATTGCTACTCATTTATTCTGTGCAACACTTTGCAGCATGTTAAATGAAATAAATAAAGAAAGAAAATTTATTTATTTTTTCTGACAAATGCGAAATTTTTATATAAATTTAAATCTTATATCTTTGTACAAAAAATTGATTGAAGACGTCAGCAAAATGAGAATTATTAGCAAATTTTTTAGATAAAATATTATTTATTTGTTTTTGGCACAAAAAGTTATTTAAAAAGAAGAATAGCCTTATTTGAATTATATTCTTATGTTATTGCAAACTTATTTTGTTGAACAGTGTAACTTAGACAGCCATCAAATCGCAATTGAAAGCAGTTTCAAACCAGACTGTCGAAAGCAGAAGGTTGCAATATGAAAACCGAAAATCGACAAACTGAAAACTGAAAACGAAAACCAAACGGGAGATCTAAACAATGTCTGGAACATGTTATCTCTTGCATACAAAATTTGTTTAGATTTCGTCTCATCATAAATACATTTGCCAGCTCTTCTGCTCTCCGTCGTAGAGAAAACACGCGAATAATTGGCAGCTTTCTGGCAAACATACATTTTGCAAACGAGTGGAGATAGGAGATAGGAGGCGGTATAAGGAGTAGGGCGGCAACCAATTGTACTCGACTTATAGACGTATTTATGCATATCATTAATATAAATATTTTTGCTCTGGCTTTTTGCATGTGATTTTATGAGTTTTGTAAAATTGTTGTTTGGATATAAAATGACTTGTTTTTCAAGCTAAATGCAAACGTTAATAAATACAATGACCAACAATAACAACAAAGGCCAACAACAATGAAACAATTTTCGGTTTTGTGCGTCGTACGAATTTCGTGTGAAGCAATAAAAAAATATTATTATTATTATTACTATGCAGACATACAGTAAAATTTTACACTAGACAGAGCCAGATCTTGAACAGACAGTTCAGCTGCTATTCGGTGCTATCTGAACCATCTGCTAATGACACTAATTGATGTTCTATCAAAAGCCATTTCATTAAATGGATTTCGGCTTAAACCAATTACGTAAATCATACTTGGCTTAAAGGTTTAAGCTCTAAAAGTAAAAAAAAAGGAAAAGCCCAGCTTATAGTAAGAATTCATTTTAGATTGACAAATATTCAAATTGGATTTAGTAGCTTTGATTGTTTATTAATCTTACTCTAAAGATCTCGCTATTTACAATTTCAACTACAGATAAATCGTACTGACATAAAAAAAAAACCGAAGTGAAATCTGAATCTGGAAAATACACACGTTTAGCTGCGACTGCACAATACTTCTTACACATTTATAGCAGAATTCGGCCATTTATATTCATGGCAACCATTTTCACACTTATTGTGTCTAGTATTAATGGGGCGCAAATTTACAGTCCCGGCACTTAACGCCTCCAGAAACACATCATCAACTCGCAGTTAAACAATAATTATGACACTCATTTGCTTAAATCAAAATACTCTATTGATGCCAAATTAATGACACTGGAGCACAATTCCAAAAACGACCACAATGACTGCAGCCGATAAACGAGATAATAAAATAAACAATTTATGCAATTAAGTGTCAGTCGCAAAGTATTTTTATAAATTTATCAAAATGCATCTTTAAATTTAAACAAAAGCAACTGCATAAAATACCCTTGAGAATTTCATGCCTTTAAGGTAATGTAAAATAAGTAGAATTTTCTTAGTCAAAGTTAAGTTGTATAGGGTATAATGAAATGAAAATCTGAATCATCTAGCTGCTGAGCTGCATATTTGTAAAATAAAATTTAAAGGCGAATGCACCCATGTGCAATGCAAATATTGTGAGAAAATTTAATTTATTTATACCCAGTGCTTTGCATACTGTAAGGGTATATTAGATCAGCGAGTATTAGATCATGAGTAGCGTGTACGCATTTGGAAAGGAGTATATATTTAGAAAATATACATGTATTTAATTAAAAAATTGTTGGAAGTAGAAGCCTTAACTCCATTTGCCAAAATAACTTTATATTGACGTGCTCGCGGTTAAAGTGTTTTTTAGCACCGGAGACTCAAATTTCACAGGCAGCACCCTGTTTAAAAGGTTTAACTGAAATAATAATGAATTTTATATAAATAAGATAAACCCTAAAACATTTTTTTGTACAAAAATTTAAAAAAACCTCTGAAACATCTGCACTTGACTATGATACACAATTTAAAAATTATATTTGTTGAATACAGAAAAAAACAGTAATAATAATATTTTGCAGGACGTTTGCAAATAATTTGTTTTTATAATTCAAGAGTTTTTATGACAGCCCTAGGTACTTTTCTGTTTGTTATGCTGGGATCTTTCGAAGATTTAAGGGATTTCAAATTTTGGACACATGAGCCGTACTGTCTAGGAGATCTTAGAGTCGTGCAGCGGCAAATTGCTGTGTGTGTATATGTGTGTACGTGTGTGCTTGTTTTGGCTGCAAGGACACTGTGAGCCAACAAATATTGCGTATACGCAGACAAGATTGTTGTGCGATTTATTTTTCAGCAGTTGGCAGTTTGTTTGGCACTTTGACGCTGACATTGACACACCAACGCGCCAGCAAACATATGCAGGCACACACACACACACACGCACACACACACACAGCCTGTGTGTGAGCTGTTGTTGGCGTTGTTGTTGTTGTTGTGCTAATACAGCAAGTGATGGATGGCCGCACAATTGGTTGTATTGTACGGCTCTCTGGCAGTCCGGAAACTGTGCGTAAAATTTAGCAATGCCGCTTGTTTTATTTTATAATCAATTGTTTTTGCTGTTGCGCAAATAAATGGCAAGCAAACAAAACAAACACATACTAAATAAATATAAAAAGCCCCAACCGAAATAATACGGTATGTCGTTGCAATGGCCATAAAATAAATTAAACAAGCAAATGATGAATCACACGTGCCATCAAACTAGCAGCCTCTACGATTCGCTCCTTCTCCGCCCACGCATGATTGCATCAGTGAAAGCCAGATAAAACAACAAACAGAAAAATAAAAAAAAAATAAAAAATTTAATAATAATAAATAACAATCAAATATATCAAACAACTATTTGTTTTACCCTCCTCTCCTCTGCCACCAATTCAATTACAATTGTCGTGTGCGATTTGTTGGCACTTCGAGGCACGATAAAATATGCAACACATAAACATGGCCAAAAACAGCACCGCATCAGATACGACGACACGAGGCACCATGTTGCAGTTGGAAACAAGCCAGAAATTAGCCAGCTGCGGTTAGGATAAGAGTTTGTCAAGCAACACCCGATTGCGGGCAGGGCGAGAGGACCTCCGCATAGCCCCAGCAACAGAGAGCATAAACCAAATGCTCAGCCAAAGAGGTCGACATATTTTTAAAGTGCACAAAATGCTGTTGCAAGAGCCAAATAAAATGTGTCGACAGCTGCTGGCAAATAAATCAAATGGCTTACAACTTGCAACCAGCCTGCTAAGTAAGTGCAAATAAGTCAGCTCAGATTCTTTACAGCCTGTTCACCTGAGGCTCTCAAGTGGCATCTTCAGTATTCATTTACACCTTAAATAGAGAAACATGCCACAAAGAGCTGCACACTCTGGGACCTTCCTACATAATACACTTTTAAGTATATACTATACATGTTAATTTAGAGTTCAAGTTGGCGATATAGAAAATTAGCTTCTTAAATGCAGAATAGCCTTGTTAGGCGATGCTTGTTACTCCAAGTTTAATTCGAACTTTCTTTAAAGCTATTTTGAGCTTTCTGCCAGAAAAAGAGAGCCTATTGATTTAAGCTCTAGTGTTGACCATCAGATTAGTGCAGATTTGGTCTGATTTCTCTTATCTATGCGAATTTTAGCAATGTCTATTAATATTATAGACAACGATTGCAGTCTTTGTCTCTCTAGCACTTTTATTTTTATTCTCATCACTATCTATCGCTGTCTCACCCGCCCCTCTCTAACTTACATTCTTACTCATTCACTCTTCTCTTCTTTTCATTCTCATCACTATGCCTCTGTTTCATTCTGTTTCTCTTACTATCTCTCTATTTTTTTCTTCCTCTTTTCATTATTATTTGATTGGGAATCTTTGGTCCTCTCTCCTATTATTTTTTTTATTTATTTTTTGTTTATGTCGTCCTTATCCATATTATCGCCTTTTTTAGTTTTATAATGTTATTGCTTTCATATTAAAATGTTTGTGCTTGTTTTTGAAAAGCGTATTTTTATTAATAGTTTTATATGCTCATATACATACACATACTAATTAAATTACGTAAATACGCTATCTAATTAAGTCTTGCAATTTGGACTTGGGTATGAGGTATCCCGTGGTCGAGCATTTGTGGTGGCTGCTCTCAACTACTACCTATGTTTGAGCCCGAAAGGTTTATACAATGTTTAAAGCACTTTGTAAATAAATAAATGCATGGAACTTTTAAAATGAATTGAAAGTGTATCAAAAGTCCCTCTCAGATCTTATAAAAGAAAACCGCTTTGATCTGTCAGGTTCCTAGTTCTTAAATGTTGCGCTGTGCGCTTATCAGCAATCAGTCTGCCAGCACATCAGTACAGGGTATCAGCTGGTTGTCCAACGCACTTCCACGTGTTATTTTTTATGACTGTTGAGCTGCTGAGTTCTCGACTAGAGTTTTACCCGCTTGATATGTTTTGTGCACATTCTGCGCCATTTGGCACATTGCCTTGCATATTTTTTGAGCATTTCCCAAAAAAGAGAAACGAATACATTGAATACAAATTTGAATGATTTACGATGCGAATTTCGCAAGTGCAGAAGAAAAAAAAAAACAAACATTGTATGGGACAGCAAAAATTTGTCACAGATGCGTCGCGTGCGAAGTGGGATTTTCCCTTTTCCGATTTTGCATTTTGCTCGCTTTTAGTTTTTCCCTTTCGAAAAATCAGAAATCGGCAAGTAATTGATGAGTATTTTCCTTTCTTGTTTCATTGTTCGCAGCGACTGCAGGAACAGCAGCGACTACGCCAAGTCCGTTGCAGGGTACCGTCAGCGTCATAACCATCATCAGCAGCAACAACAACAACAACAACAACAATAATAATAATACTAATAACAACAATAGTACCAACAATAATAATAATAGCAACAATCATAATAACAACCACAACAACAATAACGACAACGGCAGCATCATACCCAATAATTCAACGTTGTCGACCGCCGGTGGAGCAGGAGCAGGAGCAGATACTGGAGGAGCACTGGTGGATCACAGTTTTGTAGCGATACCATTGCTGGAGCGTCGGCGTCGCAGCCGCAGCCACAGTCGGTGCCGCATCACGCCGCTGGCGCCCATTATTTGCATACAGAACGGCGCCCATCCCGAGGACCTGACGCAACTGTCCCGCTCCGTATCGTGTTTCGTCCGCTTTCGCAGGAGCTTCGCCAAATGTGAGTGACCTGCAGCATTGCATTCCCGTTCCCATGCCCAAATTCCAATCTGTAATCCCGAGCCCGAACCCGATTTCGCCCTTAGCCATTCCGTTTAACTTGACCAAACTGCATTTCCAACTTTTAACCCTTTCAGCGTCTATTTTCATTCGCTTTTACCCAGCGATTTTAATTGAATGGCGCAATTTTCGTTTTGCTTGTTTTTATAATTGTACTCCCACTTCCACCTCTGTTCACCTTTTTCAGTCTTTGGCAAAATCATGGGCAGCAACAATCCGAGCGAGGCGGATCGATATGACTATTATGATTGTGAGTACATATATTCAGATATTTTGACCCCTCAAAGAAGGTTGACCCCGCGTTAAAACAACGCAATATGGCTAATCAAAATAGCCAGAAAGTTCCAAGAGTTTTAGGAAGTGAATTATATTGTAATTATTATTATTTTTCAGTTTTACAAAAATCCGCTACGAAATTTAAATTACTTATTTCTGCTAGTTTTATTAATTCGATTTGTAAAATTTTAAATCAGCTGATTTTTGTCAAAACTGAATCAGGGGCTAATATATTTATTTTTTCCTTTTATATTTTAAATATGTAATTGTATAAAAAATTTGTCTTTTATTTCTCTTAATTTTGAACTTATCAATCTATTGAGAAATGAAATGAAAATAAAGGAATTACATATTTAAACTAAATGTTGATTGTTCCATAAATCACAAACTTGGACATTTATCAGCATAAAGGAATTTATTCGAAACATGTTTACCAATTGTGAAAAAATAATCCCATTTAAATGACTGTAAAAAACAATGTATATTAACACATATATAAGAAGTCAAAACAACAAAAGCAAAAACAAACAGATGGTTTTATGAAGTTGTGTGGATGCCATTTGAAATGGTTTCCAGTAGATAAAACCTCATGGTATTTAATTGATGCTAGTGTACAATAAATTGTGTTTGAGTGATTGTTTGCCAATATTAAGTATACGTCATGTAAGGTTGCTGTTGGTTAAATTAATGAAAAAATGTGTGGTTGGTGGGTGATGGGGGAGGGTCTGCTCACCAAACAGCGAACGACATGAATCCATTACAATATTTGCATCTTTCGATTCTTTTGTGCTTATTTCGCTTTGGCTGTATTATTATTATTATTTTTTTTTTGTTGCTCTCTCTGCCTGTGCTTCTCACTGTCTCTCTTTTCGGCTGCGTCCTTTATGCGTGGCTGGCACTTCAAACCAAGTGGCAAGTGGCTGTGAAAGCCAACAGAAAATCAATAAGACCCCAGAGACAGTGGCAGCTGTAGCCGTTGGCTGCCACTGGTGGATGGGGGTGCGGTCGAGTCGGATGGGTAGCGGAGGCAAGGAGGCAGGCCGCGACATTGGGCATAAGTAGTATTTATGTTGGTATCTAAATATCTACAGTCATCTGTCAAATATCACGTTTCTTGTTTACACTTTTTTACTGCTTCTTCTTCTTCTTCTACTTCGACTGCCAGTTCGACCGCGTAGCCAATATGCTAGCGCCTATGCCAGCTCCCGCTCCCGTGCCCATGCCCGGGACCTGGCGCCGCTGCTAACTGTGGCTGAGCTCTCGCACCTCCATCTGTTTTGCCTCTCTTTCTTGTATTTGTATTTGGCATATCGAGTGTGGAGTGTGGAGCGTGGAGTGTTGAGTGCCACAGTGCCATTTGCCGTTACGTGCGCTGCTGCCAAATGCAAACAAGAGCCGCAAACAACAACAAGCCAGGCCAGGGCAGCCGCAATGAGTGTAACAAACAAAATACACGTTCTAACGACCGCACGAATGGGTAGAGCTAAACTTTATATACCCCATAATCGGTGCGCGGTAAGAGGCATATTTAGTGGTTGCTAATTTGACAGCTTAGCCAAAGTGTTGAGAAATATTGAAAAACAGTTAACAACAACAGTTATTAGTTGATGACAAATGCCTCGTAATTATTTATAGACTACTTCGTAATTGTTTTGTGGCCAATAGAGTATATTTTGTTGAATAAATGATTTTCCATTTTAAAAGTACATTTACATATGTCTATATAGGCATATATATGCCCTGAATTACTTCAAGCCAAAAAGATAAAATAACAAAAGTTAAGGTGGTTCAATTTAAATAAATGACTTGAAAATCGACTCATGATTTGGTTATGCACATCCCTGAACCCAGGTTTTGATACGTGTTATTCCTAGTTGTAAATAACAACTTTTAATTTATTATTTATATGTAATAATAAATTTTATTTTTTTTATTTTCAATTAAACTGCAGAATAAGTTGAAGCGAAATCTTATTAATTAATATTGCTGTCATTTACTGAAATGTAACCATGGAAATATATTTCGTTCAAGGTTCGGTTCAATATTTAAAAAAAATTAATGTAATTCCAGTTTTGAAACGCTTCAAAATCCCTAATAAATTTAACTATACTTCAAGATTGGATTGGTCTATTTCTTGTCTGTAGGGCATCGCCCAGTCGGTCATAGCTTATTCTGCTTTGTAATGTCTATATCTAATTGTATTTGAATTATATTTCATAATTCTTACTGAGCTACAGCTGTCCTCAGTTGTATATGTCCTGCATGTGGCATTTGTTTGATGAAAATGTTGCCTACTTTGTGGCGTAAGTCGCCATTTTGGGCAGTTTATTTGTTATCTTTGCACGCATTATACAAATATATATAAAACTGTTTGTCCTAACTGAATAGATGATCAGCATATATATTTTATTTTGAGTAAGGTGACTTAGTAAAACTCTTTTCGTGATTATAAATAGCTTTCTCATCAAATATAATTATGTTGTTGTTGCATAAATCAAAAGAACAGCTATGGTTGATTAAACTTAACTTTTTTTTTTTTGCTGTTTAGAAATATCAATTAACACAACCTCTTTTTTTTAATACCAACATTTCAAAATATGAGACTTGAATGCAGAACTTAATCTAAGAAAAGTTGTGTTTGCATTAAGTAAGTTTTACGCTTATTTATAGTTTAAAAATTCAAGAAATACGAAAGTTTCTTTTTAAAATTTCAAGAAATTAAAATGTAAAGGTACGAATCTTGAACGCCTCAGCTTGGATTTAATACTGCTTATAGTTTATAGTTGAACTCAGTGTATTGAACAGTTCATCAGATAAAGCAGTTGCTTCATATAGCTTTTTCTGGCATTTTTTGTGTGAAGTCAACTTGTTGCTGCCATTTGAATTTATTTGAATTTCAATTGGAGTTCAAAGTGGTCTGTTTGTATATGTTTTTACTTTATTGGGTAATTTAAATAAAACTCAAATTCGATTTATCCAGCATTCTTTGGTGTTCACTCCCCATAGAGATCGGAGTTTCGCGGCAGATAAATGATTAACATTTGAAATTCAAATTGAAACCACAGCTGTTGGCGCGTGTAGCGTGTCTTATGTTTTGCTACCCATGTTAACCGCTGAAAGTTAAGACGAGCCCGCACCCCCTCCGCTGCCCGCTATAGATGCTGACAGCGCGGTTCATCGTCGACGTCTAAATGCCTTTTACTGCCTTTGTGTCTTTAGCGTGTTTCGTGTTTCGTGTGTCAAGTGCTCAGTCTAACACAATCGATTGATAATCCCAGCCCAATATGTTCAATTTTCAAATACACACAACACAACACACACACACACACACACACACACACTGAAGCTCAAATTGTTTGTGCTCTTATCAACGTCGCCTGCGTCTTTCCTTTACTGAGACTTTGCCTTTTGTCTTGCTTCCTCTTTATCATTCTATCTATATATGCATGCATATATATTTGAGTTTGTATGTGTCGTGTCTATTTCTTTTAACACATACTCTACGCATTTAATTTACCCTCTCGCATGCGAGTCAAATTTTCCTGGCTTCAGTTTTGCGTGATTTTTTGTTGTTTTTTATTTTATTTTATTTTTTTAATAGTGTTCATCGCTTCTTTTGGTTGCGAACAGCTGTTGATGGCCTACGGTTTCTGGCAAAGGGGCAACATCTGTCACGGCAGCGACTCCTTGCCACTCCCTGCGAGTCCTTGCTTGACGCCCCTCTTCCGCCAAGCACCAGCATTTGGCATGTTGACAATGATAATGAAGCGCGCGTCTGGGCGCGCTGCCGAGTTGCTAAGCAACAGGTAGGCCCACATTTTGGCATGGCCTGTGAGGCTGCCCCACACACACACTCGCACACACACATAACTCACGCACACACACACACGCTCGCACACTCAGCCATATGCGGGCAGAGAGCTGCGGCATGCAGCTGTTTTGGGCTCTTCGTCGTGGCCAGGCGACTTCGGGCCGCTCGCTTTTGGTATTCGTATTTGCCGCTGCGACAAGACAAGGGAAATTTTCCACCATTTGCGCGCTCTCTCTCTGTCGTGCCGTCTCTCTCGCTCACGCACTGGCGCTCTCGGCTTTAAGTTGTGCTTGTAAATTTCCCTGCTTGCTGGCCACTGCACAACAGTTTTCTCGCATGCGATAAATGAGTCGGCTTCGTCCAAAAATTCGCAACGATGTTGACGCCGCTGCCGACGTCGCCAACGCCATCGCCGTCGCCGTCGCTGAAATGGAAAAAGCCAAACGCTCTGCAGTCGTCGACAGCGTCGCTGGCTCCGCTGCTTGTGCTGCTTGTGCCAGTGTTGCCTGTGTTGTGGCTGTGTCTCTGGCGCAAAGTGATTTCAGTTTCTAGTTCTCGTTTAGCATTGCCGACGGCACGACGTGTTTGTTCTTGTCTGTGTGGGCGCGGGCGCCGAAGCAGCAGCAGCAGCAGCTGAAGCGCAATTTCAATTGCCTTTGCCTTTGCCTGCAACAACGACAGCGACATCGACATCGACAGCGACAATCGGCGACAAAACCAAACAAAACAAATCAAAATAAATCAGCAAACAGTTTGTTCATTTGGTTAGTGCTCAACAAATTAGTGTGTGAATTTGTATTTTTTTTTTGTATTTTTGGTGTACCACATGGATTTCAAATTAACATAAATGAATATTTTTCGAAAGCTCGAAAACTAACTGAAAATATTTAAATAAAATATGGCAAGTGATTTAAAGTTATGAAGATTGCAGCCCAAAAATGAATGAAATTAACTTTTCAAGAAAATTTTTTATAACTAAACCAAAATTTAGAAAAATTAAATATTTTGTTTGTGTATATGCATAAATTAACATATATTTTTTTAAGTCCTATAAGGTCCACTCAGTACGCAATTGAATTTCGTTTTTTTTTTCAAGATTACCTCTCAATCGCATGAGCCGCTTAAAATGCCACGGAGAGAAGATTAAAATAACAGTTATTTTGCAAATTGTATAAGGCTTAATATAAATTTATGTATATTCATATATACAATTACACACATACAAGTAGATATACATACATATGTATATCGATATCAGTTTGAATTCTGTATATATTTGCATAAAAACTGTATTGCGCTACAAATTGAAGTGCAATTGATGTCAGTTTGTGTTCATTATGGGCCTGATCGCTTACACTGTTCCTACATATTTGAAATCTTTAGTCAAAGTTTAGAGGTTATTTAAAAAAAAAAAAGAACATAGATCGGAAAATTAATCAATGACTTATGTGTTTATACATATATATGCTATAATATGTTTGAAATATCTGACGCTAGACAGAAAATATTTTTTATATCACTTTAAATATCTAATTACTATTAAAATATGTATTATTATAATATTTTTTTTTCTGATTTATATTTTAATTATACTTTTGTTCCATTAAGAAATTCACTTATTAATCATATTTTTTCTCAATTTTTGTTTGGTTTTTGATTAGAAAATTTTAATTTTGTTAAATTAAACATAAAAAATTAAAATATTGCCAATAATTCAACTAACTTTTCTGAACTTTAATTACTGAGCATTTTAATTCTAATAAAGAAATATTTTCATCTATTATGAACATTTTGATTCATATCCAAAAGCTATTTGATTTTCATTTAAGTGAAATGTAGAAATTTGTACTTGACCAGGCCCATAAAATTCATTAGGCCATTTGGCCAATATATATATAATATACTAACAACATTTGCCTAAAACTATGCAACAACAACTTGATGTTCGACAACTGGAGTTTCTATTATATTTGTGCTCTATTCTTGTGTCTTGCCTGAAGCTTTTGGAGCTTGTAGTGTTAATTGCCTAGTTGTGGCTCAGGTCAGCTGGCCAGAAAATTTTGTTAGGTCTTGCTTATGGCGCTAATAGCCAATCATTGTACATAACTGTGTGTGTGTGTGAACGTGGTTGTTGGCATGAAAAAGACATTCACCGTGCTAAGGTCATTTTCAGTCAAAAAAAAAAAATGTTAACTGTAATGACCGTACCAAAGAACGTAAATAGTTGAGCATATTTAATTACATGTCATGCCCTCCACAGCAATTTACTTTACAACAAAAACAACACACACGCGACAATTTAAACTTGTTTGTTGTTGTCTTTGTTTGTGGGCTTCTTAAATATGTCAACAGCTTTAATATTTAATTTAAATCAAAGTCAACGAAAAGAAACAAAAATGACATCAACATGAGGCAGGGCCCTTACCCCTGCTCATGCCCCCGACTCAAGAAAAAAGTAGAAAAACAAAAACTTTTCAAGCACTTAATTTCATTGCGCTGTTTAAGTTGCAGCTGCCGTCGCAATAATTATAAAAGAATTGCACATACGCCGCGTTGCCGCGGCTGCTTTCATGTGTGTCTCGGCTAGCCATGTGTGTGTGCGTGTGTGTGCGTACGTGTGTGTGCGAGTCTCGGCTGCTTTGCAAACGTTTTAAGCGTATTTCATTTATATGCGCATCTGAGAGCTGAGCTTTGCATTGCACTAGAAATAATACGCATACGCCACATGGGGCTCGTGTCTAAAATTGAAATGTGCGCAAATTCATCTGCATATGTTAGCTAACTTAAATACATTAGTGAGGTCATAAATTCAGATATCAACCGACGCCCAAGCACTTTTGGAATTGTCCTGTGATTTTTCTCACTTATTCTTGTATATCATAAAATATTCAAATGGACTAGGGTAAGCAGTGTGATCAAACTTTATAGTAGCCAATGAAAAAATTTCTGTATATGTTTACCTGATTTAATATCTTCTAAAATCTCTTCTATATTCCAGTAATTTTGTAAAATGATCTCTTAAGTTTATTACATTCAAGTATTTTTAAGTTTGTTGCCGGCATTTTTTGCCTTTGTTGTTCACTTTCCATTTGTTGAAATAATTTTAATTTAAATACTATTTTTTTTTTTTCAATTTGATTACACTTTTATTGAAGTTTGTCTAAGAATTACATTCGGGTGTGCTGTTGCCTTAATACCTTCCAAAGGTCGTACCTAGTAATTTATAGATAAAGATTGCGTCATATTGTTCAAAGTCAGACTAATTTGTTGAGGCATCAAATATTCCACACTTTACGGCTTAAGGCTTTGAGATTATATAATCAACACAATATTGTTGTTCTCATTCAGATCAGGTGCTCTCAAAGACACCCGCCTACTCTTCGGCTGCATTATTATTATTATTTTATTTTTTTTCAAAGTTGATGCGACCTTTTGTAGAATGAAAATATGATTGCTAAAGTCACAGGTTCCGCCAGCAGGACATGGCTCGTCGGTCAGTCAGTCGGTCGGTCGGTCGGTCGGTCGGTTTGTCGGTCGGTCGGTGTGTCAGCAAAAGTTTGAAAGCTTTGCCTTTTGTCCGTCATTGCTTGAAGTGCAGATTGTAAATTGATGACGGCACAAACTGTTCACAAAGGGCGGCCAAGTAGCTGGCTGGCTCGTAAATGCTGACATTGTTGTTGGGGTTAGACAGACGTTTGAGGTCCATAAAAATTTGTACTGCTTCCAGCTAAAAACGCCAGCTAAATGCGAAACTGCAGATGCAGTGCTGCAGCTCATGTAATCAATAAACATTACTTGCTGATTTTTATAATCTGTTTGAAGCATTAGCTACACCCACACGCACACATGCACACACACACACACTGCAAATTCATTCATAAGAATTTCGGGTGCTGCTGTTGCCGCTAGCCACCATTTCGTGGCATAAACAAAAAATGCAGCCAAAAAGCTAAAATGAAATTAAATGAGTGTAATTTGTGTAATTCGGCTAGGCCACAAGGTGGCCGCGAACGGCGAATTTTAGAAATTTATGTGCATAAATATTTGTAGACTACTTTGGCTTAGTTTTGCGGCCTCTGCTGCCAGATTTACAATAGCCACAGAAATTGTGGCCCGTAGGCAGGTAACGAAAGGCGCTAACCAGTTGGGACATTTAAGCGGAAACTCTTGTTGTTATTGCATGCATATATCAAAAGTCCATTTAAACAAAAGCATTATATATAATTCGTGTACAGCACGTTTCTGTGTGTACTATATAGTTTAGCTGTATTATAACATCCCAGCGAAAGATAAGCAAAAAACTAGATACAAATCTTTGAACGTGCAACAAATCAATAGCAAAATAACAGCAGAGCTAAGCTATCACAAAAACAAAAACAAAAACAAAACAACAAAGAACAACGTAAAACAAAAAAATACATTCAACAATTTCGAGCAAGGAACAACAGCATTTGATTGATTTGTGGCAGCAGCGGCAGCAACAACAACCACATTAACAACAACACTTGTCGGTGAGTAGCCCCACAAATAAATAATTAATGAGCCGCGTATGTGTTTTAACAATTGCACAATCAACAATCTAAATGCAAACAATAAAAGAACGAAACCAGAAAAAACCCTAAACACAACTAACCAAAAACCAGCAGCAAGTGCATAAAAATTGCTCCGCACACAAAATCACAGAGCAAAAAACCACACACAAACAACAACAACATTTAGCATAACGGTGCATTTAACGTTGCAACTAAAAAACAAATACAAAAACAAACAAGAGATAATTAAATAAATTATGCAATTATTTTATTTGCTATTACCGCTCGCTGTTTTTGCTTGCTGAGATTCAAGCAGCCTCGACATGTGGCAGACTACCATACTAATTATACCCTTGCGGAGGGTGATATAGCTTTGTAACAAAACGTGTAACGCATCGGGGGATACGCCTCCGCTATATATGTATAGAATATTATTGATCAGTATCAACAACCGAGTCTATTTCAATTTACATTGTGCGTACGCACGTCTTTATGTTGAAGACTTGGCCGGATAGAACCACTGTATCGTATAATTCCCAAAGAATACGTTTACAAAGTGAAAAGAATATATTGAGTTTGTGCAATGCCCGTCTTGCTGTCCGTCCGTCCATCCGTTTGTCCGTCTTTCCGTATTAACTCAATTTTTTGTCGCCGCTATTGAAGCTACAGATTGAAATTTTGAATATATACTCGTGTATGCCCGCGTCAGATAAAGCTTTAAGATTTTCTGGGGCGAAAATCCATACCTCCCACAATTTTGGAATAGGAGTCTCCAAATTATGCAGGAAGTTTTTTGATCTTCTCTAAATATCGAGCCGAAAAATTTCGCTCTCGCCCACTCCCGCTCCATAAATAAAAAAAATTTATATTTTTCAAAAATAACAATAATGATTAGGACTATTTTCATTATTGTTTCGGGTGTAGCCGACTGCTACGTTTCTACTAATTGTTTGAAGAACTTGTTTTTTACTAAGATATCTTGACCAACCTCAGCAATTGTGAGTGTCCCTAAGCTCATAACATTTAAGCCAAATATCACCAACATCGAACTACTTTAAAATATGGCCTTCAATAGTAGAACTCTATCAAAAATAGTTTTTGTGTAAACACGCTTAGCCATATATACATACATGCATATTAAGCTACACAAAAACTATATATACTTATATATGTGTATATATAGCTCATATCTTTTATATGTCTGCAATGGTACATAATCTTCGACGGCCTAAAGGTTTGTAGTGTCGGTGATCAGAAATTTGTCTGCAAAAATTGATATTTCCGCTGCTTTACTTTACAAATTTTTAAGAGGGGAATATCAAAACTTATACACGAAATATATTCGTATACATAATCCACAATATATGTATAAAAACAGAGCTGATAAAGTCTCCGCTAATTTCATGGTTTATCCGGAATGGATTACTATATCGTTGATTTACCAATATTAGAGACAAATAAAGTTCTTGCATGAATACTTTGTTTATTTTTTTAAATATGTGGACCTTGCTCAACTCACTAACATCATTACAATCCTTAAATAATCTGTCAAGGAATGAATTAAATACAAAACAAACCACTTTCCGATCAGAAGATTTTATTGCGCATTGTAAAAGGCTTGCACTGGTATTTAAACTATGAACCCCAATAAAATAAATGTCATATTATATAATAAAAATATGAAATATAAAAATAAATATTGTCAAGCAGACATGGCTGAGCTTACCACAAATTATATAAAAAATGTTCACAAAGGTTTCTTTAAAGTGAGAAAATCACGTTTAATGATTTATCATGCAAAATTATATATAAGTTTAATGATATATCAATGATAGCAATCTCTCTTTACAATTAATTGTAATATTATTTCTTTGCTAAATGTATTACAGTTAATTTGAATAATTAATTAATTATATTTATATATGTACATACATATTTGTATTTTTTAAGCAACTGCAATAAAAAAATTCAACTGTATGTAATTCATTAGTGAAATGCAAAAAGCAATTGCAATGACAACCACAAAAGCGGTCACCTGAAGGCATTTGCAATTGTTGCGAGCAATCAAATAAGTATTTATGTACGTCCGTACATATGTACAGCTCTGTATACAGCTCTCGTACATCAAGAGTGTTTTCATGCATACACATGTACACATCCGGAGTACGCAAACAAAATAAAATGCCCGCAGGCGTACTCAAATGTAATTTATAAATACGACAAAGACATGTTTTTGCATATCTGATCGGAACAAGACAAACAACAACAACAATTGCGACAACAAATTTTTTTTTTCTTTTTAAAACAAAAGCGAACATATATCCGAAGATGAAATACGCTTCTGATGTTCGCTAATGCAGATGCAAACTTATTTTAGTACCGACAATTATATTTTCAACTGTTTAATTTGATGGTATGAAATGAATGCAAAACTTTGATAAAATATTGGCAAACGGCGAAAAGCAGAACAATTATCATTTTATTGGATCAGTTTGTTGTTAAATTGATCTTTGATACATCGGATAGATCAAGCTTGTTTTGGACATACCTTCTGGCTTTAACAAGGAGATGCATCTGTACCAATTTAAATAGTTATGATTAAAATTATAGTTGTACTCTTTTAAAACTCCAGCTTTCCTAAGTAACACATATCGTGATAGAACTTTAATAACTTAATCAAATAAATAAAGTCAATGCAACTTAAGCTTTAGCATTAGCTCTACTTGACAATATTTGTAAGACTTTAAGCATTTATTCTCAATCTGATGCTGCCTATACTTATTTTATTCGTAATAGTTTAACAACAGGCTTAATAAACCAATTAAAATACCGTAAAAATTAAGTTAAAAATAACTATATGTAGAGAAAAGATAATTACCATATGTTGACCAAAACAAATGCATTCAAGAAAATATAATGGACTCATAAATAAAGTTCTACACATTTCATTTCAATATGCTTATCGCCCCTTATAAGCAACTTAATATATGTATCTATTGTGTATTATATATAATGGATATCTATAATACACATATGATAAGCTATCAACTGACGAGTGTCAGTGCTAAAAATGTGCAACATTTTTCAATTGGCTTTATTTGGCTTATGATAATAATGATAATGACGAACTAGATAATGATGATGAGGAGAACGACGCTTGAGGCGCGAGCTTCTCACGCGGATTGGCAAATAAGTAAAGCGAATGTGTGTTTCCAATGACAGCTAATGGGGAAAACATAGACACAGAGACAGCAAAAGGTAAACAGAGAGCCGGAGAGTGAGTGGAGGAGAATGAAAGAGAGTTGGGGTACACAAGAGCAAACAACAACAACAACACCAACAACAAATGGAAAGCGACAGGCGGCAGCAAATTTAATTTCGTAAGTGATTTTTGGCAAGACAGGTGAAGGCGTCTATAAATATAGGCGATGTCGGCATAAATTTGTCTGCCTGGGCGGCTGCACGGCTAGGCACCAAGGCTCGCTACGCAGTCGTGTCTGTTTGCGAAAACAAAATGAGAAAAAAAGTACAAAAAGCCAAATCAAAGCGATTTCGAAATAATCAAAGCATTCGCGTCAAATCGAGTTGAGCGACAGATAAATATATAAAAGTTCAAGTATCCATAGATCGAGAGAAAGGCACGAATTGCCAAACTGTTTTGCGTGTAGGCGTGGCAGGCAAAATAACTTCAGAGTACCGCATAACTATATCAACGTACATCAAATGGGCTGACTCGATGGATAAACCAAACACACACACATGAAAGGCACACGGGGCGTATGCGCAACATAAACGTAGAGCTGAATAGCCACGCCCCGTGGGCAATGCCATACTGCAAAATGTTTGCGTATTCACTAACATCATTTTCGCTCCAACTTGTTTTAGTTAAAGTATTGAAAATAACACTTGAAAAAATAATTAACTTACAAACAAAATTATAATTTAAAGAACGTTTTTAGGAATACTAAAATTCCGAAACATAAAAACTAACTACAGTACTTAATCTTAGAAATACTCTATTAAAAACGAACACTCGAAAAATAAGTATTTTTTACTTATGTGCATATTTTTGTTCCTATTTATGTAATATGTTTTGGTCGATTATAAAGCCCAGAATGAGGTTTATTTTATCTAATAACGAAATGTTCACTGTATTTTTGTTAACAAATCTGTATAAATTCTATGCCGCTCGTAATTAGCGACGTTTTTCTCTGAGTATATAATATGGTGTTCTCTGTTGCTCGAAATTTTGGTGTTTAAAAGTTGTTTGAACTAGTTTCGAAACGAATTATTGCTCAAGTGCAAAAAACAAAGCTACGCACCCAATTTTTATAAATAACATGTCTAATTATTGCTTTAGTTATTTTATACAAATTAAAACCACTTGAAAACTTGGCTTTGTTTCTGTTAAGAAATGCATTTCAAATCTGTCGTAGATTGAAGAGGAACAGACACGCAGATATGTCTTGTTGTCAACAGAGGTGCGAGTTAATTGTGCCAAAATTTATGCATCTGCGATTGTTTTTAATTGTGTGTGTGTGTGTGTGTGTGTGTCTGGTGTCTGGGTTAGAGCCTGGGCCGATAAATCCTGGCAGCCGAAAAGGCAGATCCTTGACACGGACTACAACCACACCAGACCGCAACAGCGCCGGCCAAAAAACAGATCGGGCATTCCAAACAGTGGGCTTTGAAATATGAGCCGCATTTTGTGCGGTTTTTAGGCACGACGACACCCAGAAAGAGAACACCTAACGCCCCATCCTAAAACAGACCCAGACCCAGACCCAGACTCAGACACAAGGCCTAAGAGCAGGCCGCGCGTGGACCGCACGCATTTTTATTATTTCTTTCGTTGTTTTTCGGTTTTTTTTCGGTTTTTTTACTTGGTTAGTTGCCTTCACACGAAACACAAAAAGCGGACTGGAAAAAAATTGACACAAAAATTGATTTTCGTGCCTTTATCATGCCACTGCTCACACTCTGCCCCCGCTTAGTTTTGTTGTTGTTGTTGCAGTTTCTCACAGAGTATTTCACTTTTTTGTTATTCTTTTTTCTTCATTTTCTGTTGTTGTTTTTTTCTGTTCTGTGCGTGAGCCTTTCAATTTTGGTTGTTGTTGTTGCTGCTGCTTTGTTAAACGGCCTTTCGCCCCGCAGCCTCTGCTCTGCTCTCGGCTTGGTTTTGGCTGTCGCTGGCAACAGCAAATATTACGGCTTAGAGGCTTTCATGCCATCCTCATCTGTGTCATCCCCGATGTAGTCCATGTTGCCACATAGTGCGACGTTGTTGCTGGTTTTGTTGCATAAAGTCCTTTTGCTTTGAACCACACTGCCTGTAAGTAGCACGTTGCCGTTGTCGCTGCCGTTGTCGCCATCCTGGGTAGGTGTAATAATGTGGCACTTCGCGACGTCCTGGCACAACGCACATCGTAAGCCCACGCATGCAGCATAATTGCCCCGCACACTAGACACATATGTATGTATGTATTCACGGCCTATCGGAGCCATCGAATGTTAATAAGTTATTTTAATTAAAGGGAAAGCAAAGTAAAAGTCGAGTAAACTTTATTACAGTTGTGCGTGTCAGTGTGGGGGGAGGGGGAAGGCGGCTTGTGGAGTTGTCGGATGAAATTTGCGTGCGCCCCGATAAGTATGCAACCCTTTTGTATCACACTCATGCTCACACACATGGCTTCTTATTATGGCTTCCAATTGTCAGTCCATCAGTCAGTCAGTGAATCAATTGTTGCTTTTGACATTCAACAGGCGACGCATCGTCCCCTTGCTTTCCTCGAAATAATGTGATTTCAAAGGGTATATTAATGTAAAGCAATTGATTTATTTACTATTAAGAAAGCGTTCGCTCGTACACTCTTTTCATAGGTTATAAAAATTAGATAATATATTTATAAATACCCAAGAACAAAAAACATAAAACACAAACTATTTCCAGTTTTTTGTTTTGGTTTTGACAAGGAGAAAATGTTGCTCTAAGCACTCTGCTGATCTCCCAAATATGCAATCTTATATACTTTTAATACTTAAGATATAGATATATGTGTATAGGCATGGTACAGGGTATTCTTAAAACCACTCACGTCAATTTATTTGTTGTATTTTGGTAACAGGTAGGCGTCGACAATGTTTGCCCTTTGAAATTTACTTTAGCTACGCCCGCGCTTCCTACTCCAGCCCACCCCCACTCTATCACTGTCACTCTCTGGCCAGGAGGCAGCATGAAAATAACGGTGTTTTGCTCAAACATTTTGAATTCGTGTCACAGAAAGGACGCGTGTGTTGTATGCAAATCGAAAATCGATAAGTGACAGCTCCGCGTGATCAATGTGCATATGTACCCAGAAGAAATTTTCAACTGAATCGATAACAGCTGATACGTTAAAAACAAAAATTCTTTTTTTGTGTAGCAAAGGGTAATCAGCCACCAGCACCCTAAAGATTCCTTTTCTTTCTGCCTCTCTTCAACACTAGTTTCTTATAAGAATGGGCTGGTCTCACAGAGGCTCCTCGGCTTGCCAACTTAGTTGGCAACTATTTAAGGTGCTTATCGATAATCGTCTTGATAAATGCTTAATGGGGCAGTGGAAACACTTGCGTTTGGCAAATCCCACACAACATGCAAACGCCAAAGCCTAAGCAAAGTGGAAGCAGCTTATTCGTATTATTTGCTTGCCAAGTACTTAACTGAATACCCATGCAACATCTTCACACACACACACACACACACACACGTGTTCCTGACTGTTTCCATAAGTAATTTCAACTGCAAGTCATTTTCAGCATGCAGCCAAAGCTTAACAAATTTTCGGGTTCTTTTCAAATTTATGCAGCACTTGATTTTGAAAAGAGTTTCCACTATACATATATGTATATACCCATTCTATGTGTACAATAATATATGTTCGTGTGTGTGTGTACTGGCTTTCATTACTTTCGTTTGTTCATTGAGTTAACAGTTTTCTTTTATTTTATGAAAGCATTTGGCAAATGTAATTTTCAATTTCAAGCGCGGCGCCTGCTGTGCAAATGGGCGTGACAAGGCTCGTAGCGACAACCTACCACCCCGCCCACCCGAAACCCCGCCCAACATCCAGCATTATCCACTGGCCTGGACCAGCGGACCAGTATGCGCAGTTGGCCATGTTTTATGCGTGCCATAAAAACATAAGCGCCTTCAACAATAAAATACAATAAAAACACTTTTGTATTTTTTTTGTTTTTGTTTTTGTTTTTTACTGATGCGACAATATTTTCACTCCAAGCATGTACAATGCACACTTTACTCACAAAAACACGCACAAATCAAAGATGACGCGAGCATAAAAATGCTTATGCTTTCGCTTTTCGTTCTTCCCTCTCTCTCTCAATCTCGCCGTCTCTCCGTCTCTCTCTCGCTTTTGTGGCAATAAAACTTAAATTTGCTGTTGCCCGCTTTTGGAGCACAAATTGTTAATAAACCATACAAAATATAAACTGATTGCCAGGCGCTCATAAAAGCCTGCGCACAACTGTAGTTGCTGTGTATTTATATGCGTATATAGGCTTGTGGCGGAGGGCAGAAGGTGGGTGTGTGTGTGTGTGTGAGTGTGGGTGTGAGTGTGAGTGTGCCTGAAACTGAAACGTAACGAAACATGGACAAAGCTGGAGCGAAAGTTAGCTGTGAACACACTCGTCCAAAGTGTCGCACTCGAGTGAGACTTATAAATAATAAACTTATGAAAGCAGCTTGCGGGCGGTTCATATAAATAAAATAAAATAAAATAGCAAAAGCAAAAGCAGAAAAGCAGCAAAGGAAACTACTTTTAGAGGCTGGCGAATGCACAAAGATATTCGCACACAGAGCCGCACACACACACACACACACACACAGTCGAATACGACGACAATGAAATCGGCCGGAAACTGGGAAACTGGGGGGGATGGGCGCCTATGTTTGGGCCACGACTTCCCTTTGACATTTAAAAGCATATTGTAATGAATATTAACGCCTACACACACAGCACACACCAGACGTGCACACTACATACAAATAAATATACTATATACTTACATAGGAGCCAAGCGTTAGGCAGAGCTATTTTTTACAATCGCTTGGCAACGTAGAAGCTGAGAATTGAAATATGCTTGGAATTCCAGTAGATAGCAACAGAAAATATCTTTATATTCTAAATTGAATACGTTCAAAATAATAGATACACTCTTAATTTCCATGGTTGTCTACATATAAATGTATTGATGAACTCAGCGAAAAAAATACGTCCAAGGTAGAAATTTCTTAGCTTGACAACAAAAACTCTTATTTTATAATCTCTAAATTTCTAAATATAAAATTTAAAACAAAAAAACATTCTACATCCATTAAAACTTAGTAATTAACTTAAAAACAAGTAAGAGGGCTCTAGTCGGGTGTCCCCGACTAGGAGATACCCTGAACCCAGCGGCGAGCTGTCGTTTTATACATTTAAAGCTCTTTACATTCATACACATATTCACAAAGACACACACACACACACACACACACACGCACGCAGCAAGGTGTGAACTTTACACATTGGCTGCGCTTGGCCCCACTATGGAAAATTAATTCTTGAATAACTTCTAAACTAAGACTACGATCGTTATGAAATGCTTAATAAGAGCATCCAAATCTATGTACGAACCAAAGCCCATGTGTGTAATATTTGATCTGAGTTTTCTTGATATGGGGGGCGAATGGGGGGCGAATGGGGGGAGGTATCCAAAATCCGAAATATCATAATCTGCGTATTCTTTACGATTTACGATCTTAAAATAAATTGTTGTCGATAAAAAAATCAAACGGAGCAAGATATCAAAAAAAAGTGATAAACTTGTACTGCGTATGGATAAGGAGAATCTATTGTCGTTTAGTTTAGGTTTCTAGCTTTTGTAGTTTCCGAGATCGCTGCGTTCATACAGATGGACAGACGGACGGACGGACAGACGACCGGACGGACAGACGGGCATGGCTAATTCAACTCAGTTCGTCGTGCTGATCAAGAATATATATACTTTATGAGGTCGGACATGCTCCCTTCTGCCTGTTATACCATTATACCCTTTTTACCCATTTTCAATGGGTTCAGGGTATAATTATAAAATAAATGGCTAATTTTAATATATAAAATTACTCGTACATTAGAAAAACTTTTTTCTCCGATATATTTATATACAAAAATTATAATACTAATATTTACAATAAAAATAAAAAGAAAAGAAATAATAATATTCGTATAGTATGCTTAGGATATCCTAAAAAAAAACAAAATACATTCGCAAACAAAAACATGCTAGTTTTCGAACAATAGCTCTGACGGCAGCTATATGTATATCGTGCTCTGATTCGGCCGACATTGACATACATATGTACTGCGTTTAATCAAAATTTGTTGAAAACTGAGTCAAATCAAAAATATATTTACTTAAATGCCACGGAAATATTTTCTTCAATGCATTTCACATTTTATGAGAATTTAAAATATCCGCTGCTAGGGTATTAAAAGCTGGTGTCTGCGAATCTTATTCTTTCCAACTCTGGCATGCTAAAAATATGTATTCAACATCTTTTTATGTTTGCGAAGTCTCCCTTAGAATGTCATTGCATATATATATTTACTTTTTCTTTAGTTTTTTCTTTAACAATAAAAATGTGTGCTGCAAGCAAAAATACAGGAAATTCAAATTAAATTCATTGCGTTCTCTTCCAACGAACTCTGAAGCTACGTTTCTTAATAATAATATTTGCATGGATTGTAGTTTTAATAATTTATCTAGATGTCCAATTAAATGGAATGGCTTTTATTTTCATAATAACTAGTTTTTGCAGCTGAAGTCGTTCTGTATGCGCTTTGCATGCTACCGATTCCGAACCAGAGATCTGTTTCCACCCGTGGAATAACAATAATTAGTTGTTGATGCGTGGGTTACATTTATTTGCCATTCGCATTACTGTTAATGCTAATGCACTTTTGTGTGGGGCATGTTGTGCAGGATCAAATCGAAACCTTGAGGCATTTCGCGAGCTTACTAGGGAGCTAGGCAGGGAGGGGGCACATGTGCTGAGAATACAAAAAATCAAAAACAAAGTCCTGGCTACAAACATATACTTGCTAATGGCTTAAGCCACGTTAATGTAAAATTAAATGCATTGCCATTGGCATCGGCGTCGGCATCGGCATCGACATCGGCACCGTGGGTAGCCTCGTCGTTGTGGCCTTAATCATTTCCTTGCCATATCCCTATCGATGCTAAGCGCTTAGACTAAGCAGCTGACAATGGGGTGGCGAATGTAAAATGCTCGTTGAGCAAACAATAAACGTACTTAGTATTAGTGGGAACTAGGGGCCGATAGGGGTATGTGTGCTATGTGAATTTGACACTGTAATCTTTTAAATCATAATTAAAGCTTAAATCTTAATTAAATGTGCTTTGATGCTCTGAGCCAAAACCTTTGTCTGTCTGTTTGATGGCCGCCCTTGGCTGGTTGCCTGTGGGGCTTGTGGCTGGCTTGCTGCTGATGCTGGCAATGGTGGTGGCGGTGGCGGTAGCGGTGGCGGTGGTGGTGGCGGTGGTGACTGTGGGCCAATAGAAATCTGCCTTCACTGCGAGTCCAACATAAATCCCAAGTTATCTGCAGCAATAAATCAGTTTTAATGCGATTCCTTCGAGAAGTCGTTGGCGACGAGACGCGCAAAAATAGGAGAAAACTCAATACTCTGATTATATGAAAATTTCTCTTTGTATCTCTCCCTCTCGCTCTCGCTCCCTTTGTTTTATGGTCTTCAAGGAGTTACAAATTTTATTTACTGTTTCTTTCTCTTACATTTTTTTCGTCTGATAATTCGATTTAGAGTTGGGCCAAATGCAAATATATGTGCCATAAATTTATATACATTTTATTAAGTAGATCTCAAATGTCTTGAGGAATAAATCTCACTAGTCAATACAAATACTAAAACAGTTGGCAGTGAAAAACTCAATGGCATATTATGAACATTTATGATATTTCATTTTTGGCCCAGAATGCATTGTGTTGTTAATGTATATTTTCCTTAGCTAGGAAGTGTCAGATATGGCTAATACATTTTTTTAAAATTAAATATTACATAATTATGGTATTATTATTATCCAAACAAGGAAAATGAATATTACCTCACAAGACAGATTTGTGATCCTGCAGTGCTGCGGCTGCTCAATCATGTCTCAACTTAAATATGGGAACATACTCGTAAAAAACCAAATGATTGTGGTTGCTGTCAATGCTGTTCAGTGGCTTGACAGTTATTGGCACCTACCCCTACCCGTATCCTTACACCTTTCCCTTTACGTGCTGAGAGGATGAGGCGTTTTAATAATGACTACAAAGTCCTTGAGCGCTGACATGGCACTCGTCAAGGGTTTATGGCTGTGCGAGTATATCTATGAGATACACACACCCACTCACACACTCACACAGGGACACTCTTATACGAATTGCGTAGTTTTAGTGCTGCAAAACGGCAATTGGACTGCTCGAGGCTTTTGTATTCCTCATTTATGGCCAGCGCCTGCGTGTGCAGCTGTCACGGCATTAACTTGACGCCACTTTGACGCCTTGGCCTGTCAAGCGGAGGTACTTGGACGTGCTCCTGCTTGAGTCGTACGTACGTCTATGCTCTGATTATTATTTTTTTTCACAAAGTGGAGGTGCGACTATTTTTAGAATTGGCCGCGCTTGTGTTCACGACAATGCCCGCATCCCAGGAAACCAGGCAACCAGGCAACCAGTCAGCCGGGCAGCCAGGCAGCCAGGCAACCCGGATGACTTTTACATTTTTAATTTAACTGCCCAGTTTTATTTGCCTAGGCTGACTGCGTTCGTTGCCCTTGCCGCCTCATAAAAGTTGCAGGTGTTTTTGCCCCACAATTGTTTGCGCTCACATGTGTGTGTGCATGTGTGTGTGTGTGTGTGTGTGTGTGTGTGTGTAGAGTGAGTGGGGCTTGTTTGGCACCACTTTAAGCCTCAAGCCGTAATTTCATTTACTTTCGTGTGCGACTATATAGCCGTATCTGTTTCGGAGTGGGCTACAGCTCTGTACTTAATTAACTGTGGCTCAACGCTGTGCCAAATGCTAGCCAGGCCCGAAGTTAGAGGCCAAAAGCCAAAAGCCAAAGCCATTGGCGGAATGCATTCGAGTGCAGCTAACAGCCAAGTAATTTCAACTTGAAGCGCTCAACGTCAGCTCTCACTACCACTGCCACTCACACAGCCAAGACATGTGCGTGTGTGTGTGTGTGTGTGCGTGTGTGTGCATGTGAGTTGTGCGCGCTTTGCCTGCATATTAAAATGCTGTCAAAATTGCACGGCTAAATGTCATTTCATTTGGCAGCGTTGCCTTCACTCGCAATATGCCACATGTTTTCAAACGGCGTCTACTGCATATGTGTGTGCCACACACACGCGCACACGCACGCACACACCCATACATGTGCAGCTCGTATCTGTCAGCTGCAGTGCTCGCGAAGATTATGCCTAATTAGGACAGCCTGCTCGTTGGATTTGCCTTGTCTTATGTTAAACGCAACGAGTGCTTCCATGGATGGCATTTCACATTTCACATTGCGCATACGCCCCGTGCCAGGGGCTTTGCTATGCTATGGTGAACAGCAACAGCAACATCACGATCATATGAAAGCCGCAGGCAACTTTGGGGGAAAAATATTTATTTTATTTCCTATTCAATAGGAAATCTTGATTCCTTGATTAGAAATGAGATAAGTGAGATAATTAAATGCGATCATTCTATTTGTCCAAAAATTAATTGCTCATAATTGTAAACTTGTTTCAAGCCAGTTTTTTTCTCTTTTATTTTGCATATTTGAGTTTTTCACATTTTCCTAGAGCAATTACTATCATATGGTATGAAAACTCAAAGTTTTATGCCAAAACTGGAGTATTAAATTTGCATGGCACCCTTGGGAAGAGAATCCAAGAATGGGTAGTCCAGAACTGAGTTGAGCTGAGTTGCGGGCCAGAGAAAATTCTTTACCTTAATTAAAAAAGTTTACAATTTCTTGCCTGGCTCGACGACAACTTATCGCGCCTTCACTCTCGCTCTCACTCGCGCGCTCGCTCTCTTTCTCGCTCTTGTGCTCTGTCTTTTCGTGTCACATAATAAGCAGCGAGTGAGCCAAAATACCAACTGCAAAACAATGAAAATGCGACAAGTTTTCTCTGTCTCTATCTTTCTCTTTCGCACGCTGACTTCCATTTCGCTCTAGCTGGGAGTTGGGTAGCCCACGGCAATCAGCTGCCAAGTTTTTTTTTCTTTCTTTCTTTTTTCGCAGCCAAAGCGGCTGGCAAAAAGTTTTAAAATAAACTTGCGTCGTAAAAAAACAAAAGTTTCATTGCAAGAACAACATCACACATACACACACACACCACACATTTGCTACTTTTAAGAAATGTTGCGTGCGTTTTTTTATTAATTTGAATTTTAGGCAGAAAACACAAATTGAAAAATGCAGAAATGAATTCATTTATGCTGAACATGATCATGATATCAATTCAAATTAAGCCAAATCGAATTAACTCGTTACCAACTAACGTTAGTTGCAGTCGCAAGCTGGACGAATTTAAAGTGGTTGCAGTGGTTCGATTCGTGGCATTATTTGGCTAATTAAATGTGCAATTTATGGCCATTTGCCGGTTGTTGGTTTGCGTAATTTAATTAACATAAATATGGCTGCAATAATGTACTAAGCCAGAGCAAAGTGAAGAAGGGCTGCTAACTGCATTTTAATTGGCAATTGCCACAGGCAATTAGTTGCGGGCAGCTGCACTACAAGTGCTTGTACTTGCAGTCGTCAGCATATATGTATGTATGTGCACACACACTAATGAGAATATATATTGTGTGTATACAACAACAACAATAACAACAACAACAACAACACAATTGCCAGCACAAAGAGAAAAGCGAAAATTGCAGCGAGTATCCCTTAATGGAATAACAAACTGACCAACACACATCCCCACACACACACACACACACACACACACACTTGCTACATTTATCTTAAATCCTTTGGCATTCGCTTATATACATATCTGCATCTGCACTTCGGGGCAATCATTGCCGGCCAAGTGACGACCTCGACGAGCGACTGCAAGTCTCTAATTACCAAGCGAGCTCTGGGCCATTACTGGGTCAGTTGGCTGGCTTTAAGCTTTGAGCAAGATTTAGCCACCCGCGCGAAAAAAAAAACAAATACCTCTGCAGCCAACTTTTTGCAAAATTTAATTGAATTGCGGCGAGTTTCATGCTAAATAATTGAATCAATTCAAGTGCCAGCTGTTGAATTGTATTATTATTGTTATCGTAATAATAATGTTTTATATTACAGATTCTAGTTATAAAGTGTAAAGTTCATCATAGCCTAGCCTGGGCTTCGAGACTGCAACTACCTTAAATAAACTTTCTCTTTCTCTTTTGTGCTCTGCGCTTTCCGCATGGCGAACACCTTGAAACACGTGCCCGTCGTACAGTGGGGCAAAACTGCCTAATTATGGGTTTTGGCTGCACTTGACATCATTTGAAAATCCAAGCGAGTTGCTGCAGATTGCCTAGATTCCTTGGCTGTTCCAATACCAGCACGCCTTAAAGAGCTGCCCCTCCCCGCGCCCCACACCCCACGCTCCGCACTTGTCGTGTTTCCCTTTTTGCGCATTAACCTAATGAGCACAGCAAAAATTTACTTTTAATTATGTTGTAATAAAGATATTTCACCAGCGGCCCAGCGGCAAGTCAAACGCGAAATGTAAAATGTGAAAACCGCTTTTTGCGCCCTCTCTTTCGCCATCTCTTCGCCTGTTCTCGCTGTCTCTCTGCCTCTGCCCCTCGGTTCCTCTGTCCCTGTTTGCTTATTTCATGCTCGGCTCCTTACGCCAACTTTGCTCGTTTGCAAATAAAGTGCAGCATACTTAACGGCGCACAGAGAACAAAAGCCAGTGCCAGGCCAAAGCGAGCATTTATTAATTGACTGGGTCAATTATGTATATGTACAAAGGACGCATAAGGTCCAGCTAGGGAGCGAAGGCAGCCCGCTCGACTGCGTAATACCCTATAAGCTCTTGCCAACTTAAACAAATGGAAATGTAATCAAACATCGACATAAGAATATCGATATATAAACAATATAAACAATTTGCTGATTGTATTGAACAAAGAATACAATCAAAAGTTAATTGTAATCGTTAAGAATTTATAACAAAGTAACTTTAAATTGTTATCATGTAATTTTGTGTGTTTTTCTTTTTCCTGCTCATACCTTCCAGCCAGGCACATGTTTGGCTGGCTGGAAGGTGAGAAAATAACAGAGGGTCAAGGGGTCGTTTGGCATGGGGATTGGGCGAGGGCGAGTGCAGCAGCTGCAAAATGAGGGCAACAAAAGTGAACTGGGCGAGCAAAAGGCATCAACCGGAAACAGGCCAAGTGAAATAATTTCGTATTTGTTGTTGTACATTTTCTTTCATTTTCTTTTGTTGTAAATCAATTAAGGCTTAACTGGTAAATGGTAACTGGTAACTGGAAACTGGTCGATGGAGGGTGCGCATGGATGTGGCTGTGGGCGTGCCATGGCCTCAGCAAAAGGATTTTCGACCACTTTTTCTAATTGACTTTGCTTGCAATGCCGTTTAACAAATTGCCAAAAGGCTTGGCCTGCCGCTGACTGGGCAGCTGTCCTCAATACTCGTTTTTCTAAATGGCCAAACTATTTTTATGACTCTATTGAAATTGACCAACGAACATGACCCGCACACCCGCTCCACCCCACACCCACACCCACACCCCAGCCACGCTAGATGACCTTGCTCATATTTTATGCACTGCGATGCTGCCCACCGCAAAAACCGCAGCGCTGCAATTTGTTAGCAGAGCCCCAGACAACCGACCAGCCGGCCAGCCCCACAGCCTGAGCCCGAGGCGAGTGCAGCGAGCCACCAACAAGACCGTCTGGTATTTACGTAGCGAGTGCTCTATAAATATTGTTGCGCCATCGGCCCGGTCAACTCAATCAGACAACAACGCCAAACTGACCAAACTCTCCGGCAGCAGCGGCAACAGCAGCTGCAGCAGCAGCAGCTCAAAGCAGCAGCAAGAGCAGCAGCAGCGGCAGCAGCTCAGCGATGCGGGCTAGGACCATGACCAGAGTATGGGCCAGGCCAGCAACTAGCCAGCAGTGTTGGTGGGGCGGGGCGGAGAGGGGCGTGGCGTGGCGTGGCGTGGCGTCGCTGACGTTCGACGTTTGGCGGCCCATTGAGGCGACGTCAATTAATGGCTACAGTGCCTGGGCCAACTATGGGTCTCGGCAACTTACAAATAACTGGGCCAGCTGGCGGCAGCATTCACTTGGAATGAATACCCACTGAATTTACGAGTACTCGTTATGAGCCGATATTCAATTAAGTTTTACAACTTTTCTCAATTGTCAATTCAATATACACGCTTCGCTTCATACAGCTGGCTCAGAATGAATCAATATACGTACATATATATACCTATGTATATATATATATGTGCATACATATATTATAAGTATATGCCTGTAATATTTGATGAAAACTTTTGTTTCTATTTTTAAGTTGTCATTCAAATTCTATTGTATGATTTAATAAATTGTATAAGTAAAATGCAGTTTTATAAAATTGATTTAAAATTCAAAAATTGGTTGGCATAGCTGTGATAAATAACTTGATTCCATGCTATACTTAGGCCTCCGATAAACGTTTTGGATTTAGTAGTATATACGTAAGTCGACAACCTAAATAGCCAACGCTTGAGAGGTTGCCATTTCTAAACAGTTCAACAATTCATAAAAATTATAATAATGATACTAGTAGTAATAACTTTAGTAGTACTGATAATAATTATAATAGTAAATAACAATAATAAGAAAATTGTTGTTGCTACATGCCAGGCTGTTGTTTTGAATTTGTGAAATCACAACTTTTCTACCAACAGCAGACTTTGATATCAACTTAGTGTTCACAAACATCTAGCCAACCTTTCCGAACTTGAACCCGTTGCGAATTCCAATAAATCTAATAACGAAATAGCAAATGAACACAAAACAGAGGTACAATTTATTCGGGCTCAAATTCTAGGCCAGATTAGTGCTTGTGTCTTTTCTTTTCCGACTTTGCAGGCGAATTGTCCGATATTTGAGAATGACCTTGTTGTTATTTTCTTTTGTGAACCTTTAAATGAATGAAGGATTGAATTTTCTAAAATTTCGTCTAAGTAATCACTTTTGAACTAAGACGAAACTGTAAAGTGCAATGGCGTGAACATGAAATTTTTTTTAAAAGCAAGTATCGATTTCGTACGCCCCCAGTGGACGTATCTAAAAACAATAATCTATCTGCAAAATTGTAGCTTTGAAATTAATGGACACTTATCGGTTAAATCGAATGGCCAACCCCCTGTGGGTGTAGCCAAAAAATCGTGTCACTTTATCTGACGCGGGTATATAATAGTATACATTTCAAGTTTCAAGTCTCTAGCGTCGAGACGAACGGTCGGACGGATGGACGATTCGCTTCGTGAACAAGTATAAAAATGACCTGAACCTCACTTTACAAGAACCTACAGAGGGACAAACGAGCAGACAGAAGTGCCTGGATCGACTAGGTCTCCTTCTGGCTGTTACGTGCTAGGGAACAACTTTATTGTGGCCCATTTTCAACAGAGGGTGCAATAATAACAGTCACTATAATAATTATAGCTTAATCTGATATGCAATTGATGATGATGATGTAAAAACGTTTTCTATGTGTAATTAGGGCTCTTTTTAGTTGGATTTGCACCCTTCTCCTTCCGCCTCCCTTGCTCCCACCCGCTTTGGCAGTGAGTCCGGACTGAGGGGATTCTTATTTCAGGCCAAGTTCTATGCCTGTGCCGCCCCTATTCACAGTTCCCGGTTAGCCCGCACTTATAACTGCATGAAAGTTGCAGTGGGCTGCGGCTGCGGCGGGGGCTGAATTATTGATTTGGATTTAATAAATTTAATTGCACGCCCCATCGCTTGGCCACTTTGTGGCCACCGGGCACAATGAGCCGGACAAATAAAGGGGTGAAGTTGCGTTTGGGGATTTGACCCAAAAAGCCCCCGTCAGAGATTGCATTTTTTTACTTACGTTGTTTGTTTCGGGGATATGTCAACAATTGTATTTGTTCGTCCGCTCATTAAACACATATACCCGTTTGTTCCGACCCCACCTGTACGGGTCGACCGCGACGACCAAACAAATGAATCAACAATTCTCCACACAACGCCCGAGGCGGGCGGAGACGGATAGCGACGGAGATAGCGAAGCGAATTATAATTTTAATTTCCGCCAAAGGATCAGCGTGAATAAAGCTCGCAGCGCGGCGCAATAAATTATGATGCGCAAATTATGAACCGCACAATAACAACAAATATTTAATAATTGGCAAAAGAAACAATAACTGAAATAATTATGCGTAGATACATGCTATGCCAACTGATGGCCGAATGTATACCCTGTAATACAATTTACTCATATGTCTGCATTGTCTGAATGAGGGTGACAATATGATAAGTGCATCAACAACAAAAATTCTACGTTATTTAAGGATATTTATTATAATTATTTACTTAAGAAAATTACAGGTTACAATAATAAATTAAATTAAATTAAGGCGTACTATATTTCATATTTATAGAAATACTCATTGATTTTAAGTTATGGATATATTGCTATTGGTCATTGGCAAATTTCAGAGAGGTCTCTTTCATATCATACGGTATCAAAAGCTTAATTCTTTTATCATTTCGTTTGCTGATGGCTGCAGCCAATATTATTTCCGCCGTCTGCTTATTAATATTAAATATTTTAATTATTTTTATGTGCAATTGGGCTTGACTTGTGGCGTGTGATGAAAGAGGGTACGATGGGGGTGGGGGAGGGGTTGGGCGTTGGGCGTTGGTAGTGGGTTGATGTCCGTCGTTAAAGCTAAATCATGAATTCATGTTTGCAGGTATTTTTAAAAGTTCACTTAACAATTGACACAAGAAATGTGCAAATTGCTGTGTCATCTAATAAGGCGCTTAATGCAATTAGAGAGGCTACGGGGTGGGGTGGTCTGCTCCTGGTCCTGCTGCTGCTCCTGCTGCTGTAGGTGGGGTAGGCTCATGCGATGCGTTGGATGGCCATAAAACAATGCCAAAGTGGCAAGATAAAAGCGCCAGATACAAAAAGGCAAACAATGAAATGGCCGCCGGCTGTGCGACGGCCAAAGAATGAAAACGCAAAATGAGCTGCGCCAAATGAAGACACACACCGACTGTGGGCGGCGGGCGGGGCGTGGGCTGCTGCCTAACATAAAATGTTTAAATATTGTATTTTTTTCTTTGCTCTCTCTTCTCACTCTCCCGCTGGTGTTCCCCTCACATCGTTGTTTGTGTGGCATTTTGCGCATACTTTGGCGCTTTGTTAGAGTTTATCAAAAGCTTTTGATCTCGACTGTCTCGGCGACTGTTCCGCTGTCCGATGCCTCGCCAAAGAGATTAGATGCTCCCAAAACCAAGTCCTTGACATACTGCCAAATGGAGCGAGAGTCGGGGGGAGCGGTGAGTGGGCGCTGCTCTATATAAGAGCCTGAGTCGAGGTCCAAGTTTCAGTTCAAGTTGTTCTGTGTTTGTGATTTCAGCATAAAAATTTGTTTATTGTTGCTGTTATTTTCATGTCTCTCCCTCGTATACGAGTATTATGTCTGCTGTTTATCTTTATCTTTGGCCCCGCCTCTCCCCCCCCTCAATTTGTTTGCCAAAACATTTGCTGTCCTGGCCTCTTAATGGCATCCTCGCAGCGTGGCCAACAGAAATTTGCCTTAAATTGAGTCGACCGCAGAGCAAAAGGTCAGACGAGTCAAATTTCTGCCCTCATCCATAACGTGTACGACTAACTTACACACAAGGCATGAATATGCACAATTTTCATTTGCCCAATGGCCACGAACACAAGTGTGCGAGTGTGAGAGTGTGCGAGTGTGTGCTTGTGTGTATATAATAGGTCAAGAGTAGGTCACACTGAAAGTTGATTAAAGATCCCATTGCCCGCTTTCACTTAGAAGCCAAACCTTGGGCATGATTAGATTACTTACACTCAGTGTTAAGTTGTAAGGTCCAGAGCCTTTGGCAATTTATTTACTCCCACATCATATCATGTAATATCATATATTATTATATTATCAATTCAAAAGTTTTGTCGTCCGTTTGCAATTAGTAATATCCCAAATTATTATATTAAAGTTCAAAGAGCCACTTTATGCCCGATTGAAAATTAAGCAATCATTTTCCCATTTTCTCAGTAAGAGCCAATTGCCAGGTATTTATCTTTATTTTGGTCAGTTTTATCTTAATGGCCAAGTAAAGCCAGTCTCGAGGATGCAGCATGAAAGTCGCCTCAATTTAAAGGCTAAACTGAGAATAAGTCGAAAATCAACTGCGTGAGCTTTACCTGCGGCTACAGATAATGTTGGGGATAAGGCCAATAATGCTAAAGCTAATGCTAATGCTAATGATGCTGATGATGACGATGACGATGATGATGCTGATAATGAAAATCTGCACAAGATACCTAAATTGACTCAGTAGTGCAATTATTACTAATAGAGCCTAATAAGCACGTCTTAAGTGCTTCTCTGCACAGGGCCAGGACGCGCAGGACTCGCAGGACTCGCAGAAGGCCGGCCAAATAATGTGATAAACTCGATTAAATTTTCGGGGGGAGAGCAATAAAAACGCGCCATCATCGCAATTGCAGGGCATGAATTGCAGTTTAAGAAATCATTTTCAGGCACACACACCCACACACCCACACACACACACACACACACACACACACGCACACACGCACACATACACACATACACACATTTGACCATTAAGGTCGGCGACTGCCGCAATGGCGGTCGTCAACTCTGATGATGATTCTGCTAGAGGGTCCTGGCAATGGGGAAAGAGCAGGGCAGGGCCGGGGGCAGGGGCAGGGGCAGGTGCAGAGGCTGGCGTTGGTGTAGTGTGTGTGGAACACTAAACAGCCGACGGCGTTGCCCGCACAAAGCGCAGCCGCAACAACAACAACAATAACAACAACCACTGGAATATAAGCAGAAGCAGCAAAAGAACTGAAGTGCCTTTAGGGGACATTCAAATATGCATGAGGCAAGAAGTGGAAATTCAACGAGAGCAGAGCGTGGCAGCAGGAGACAGAGGACAGGGGACACAGGACAGGGGACAGGAGCAGCAATCAGCAGTGAAATGAAGTAAAATACGTATAAAATAAAAGAAAGGCCATAACGCACATACCTACCATGAATATGGGCTCCGTCGGACAGCTGCCGAATCCGGAGCCGATGTCACTCCTGGCTCTGGGCCTGAGTCCGGGTACGGGTGCGGGTCCGAGTCCGGTCTGGGTCTGTAGTCGGAAATCTTAAGCGCAAAATGAAACTAAAGGCAGCATAAAAATGAGCTTCATCCGAGCTGTTGCCGTTGTTATGCTCGTTGTTGTTATTCACATACTCACACATACTCACGGCACAAGGCACATGGCACATAATCAGACCCAAGATCCAGTCTCTCAGAGGCTGTGGCCAGCATCTGGCATCCGAACCTTTGTTTGCTAGCTCGCAGCTCACAGCTCGAAGCTCGAAGCTTGGGGCTTGGTGTTCAGGCTGTGTTGGTTACTTGGTTAGCCGCAGGCGAACGCAAAGGCAAAAATGTTGCAATAAAAGAAAAGTTAAATTGTAATAAAGCACCCAAGGGGCAGCAGCGACAACGACAACAACAGCAACAACAACAACAACAACAACAACAGCATGAGCGCAAACAACAAGCAACTATGTAACGGCAGGCGCGAAAATAAGAAAACTTTTTGTGCAAAGGGCCAAACAATTGCCATGTAGCACTCTCTCTCTCTCTCACACACACACTTATTGCCGTGTAGAGAGGGCAGAACGTCATACATTGGCCATATTTAACAGCAAAGCGCTCGCAAAGGACCTAGGACCAAGGGGCAGCCAAAGCTGGGGCTGTTGCTGCTGCTGCTGCTGCTGCTGCTGATGCTGATGCTGATGCTAGCACTGCCTTTGGCGCTTGGGCTCTTAGCAAGGCAGGGGAGCCGGGTAGTCGAAACGGGTAGGGCACTGCGGCAAGGACCGACTGCCAGGATATCTGCAGGACAGACAAACTGCAAGGCAGCGAGACAAACAGAAATTAAATAAGTAATTGTTGTCAGTCCTTAGAGTCGCCGGCGCCCCCCTTGAATGCCATTTGCGTGAGAGACGGGGGACCAAACAGAACTCGAAACGGGGTTAAGGACTCTCTCCTAAACTCTTCATCAGATTGGCTCCGGGACTTGCCAAGGCAACTGAAAGCTAAAGTATGCAAGCGATGCGCAGATAAGTATTCAAATAAACCAATCAAAGGGAATACAACTAAATAAGTAAATCAAATGGAAATAAACTATTTAGGTTATTCCATTAGCAAACAATAAGAAAAGACAATTCTGATCAGAACTTATACACAATTCAAGCCAAACATTTGACCTGCTAACTTAAAAGCATTTATAAACAAATCAGTTTTGCTTTCCGTTTGTAGGTCAGGCCTACGCTTAACTTAATTGAGTTGCTTTTATGGAGACATTTATTAAATTTGATTTGATTTAATTGAAGTTTTTTGAGTGCGTTGGGTAGTTTTTCAAAATCGAATTGTTTAAATTTCCGAGATAAGCTCTAAATAAATATATTAACAACTTCGGCCATAAAAGAAAATAATAGAGGCCATACAAGAAATAACAGACATCCAATTTGATTTAAAACGAATTTTTAACAATTAATATTAATAAATAAAAAAAAAATTTGTATACTTTTATTTATAATGTATGTAAGTGTCCAAGAATCCATGTATATTCACATATCAAACTTCACTTAAAACAGCCGGGGCTATCCGACTTAATAAATGTTATTTAACAAACTCTTCAGATGAATTATAATATATTTTACCATACAAAATTTTCGGCTAATACTCGAAGCCTTTTCCAAAAATTAGGTATACGCCCCAAGGTCTTTACGATCATTGCCGCATTACCGCTTTTCACTTATACTTTCATTTAAATGCTAATGTATAAAATCAATTTCCGTACACAAAAAAAGGAAAAACAATTTTTGCATTTCACTTTAGCAGTAAACAAATTTCACTTTGTTTGTGGCTTTTGTTTTTGTTGTATTCGGCCAGCAAGAGTTTGGCAAAGAAATGTCCTTCGACTAAGTTTGCAGCATCAGCTGAGCTAATACTCATTTAATTTTGTACAGTTTTTTTTTTTGTGAACAAAAATGCGCTTGATATAGCCTTTGAATGGGCTTCAGGACCGGGCCACGCTAAGCGGCATAAGCTTATTAAATTCCATAAGGATTTCACATATTATGGCAGCTACTTACGGCAAGGATTAAACCAACATGCCGAGTTTACAAAGTTTATGCCCACCCTATGCAAACCTCTCAACCGCTCGCACACTAAGATACACACATATATATATACTGACTCACTTTCTCACTCACTTAGACTTGTACACACACACACACCCACACAACCACACACACACACACTTGGGTACACAGCGAGGCGCGGCAGGAGGTCACGCAGAACGAGGCGCAAAGCTTTTAATGTTGACCAAGTCGTTGACACATATGCTGCGGCAGTTGCTCCAACCGTGCAAACAACCAGCAGACGCTAACCAGCAGACAGACCCGTCGTCAGGGCACAAAATGGGTATTTCGGGTATTTCAGTCCTTTTCATAGAGATTAAATGTACATTAAAAAAAAGCAAAACAATTTCCAAATATGTAAAAATTTCACTTTTTCATAATCTTATCAAAAAAAAGATATTGCCCAAATGGAAAAATAGTAGATTGGTTCCAGACCCAACAAAGCAACCTTAAAGTACAATAAATAATATTAAAAAACTCTCTTTTTAGAGTTCACTCGAAAATGTATTTTTCATGCTTAATCATTTTATTTCATTAAATTTATGATAACAAAAAAATTATAATTTGGAAAAAGAAAATAATAACAAAATTAATGTATATAAAAAAAGTAAAACTAATATAAACATAACAAAATTTTAGTTAATGTCACTTTCTCACAATAATATGCAAACGTTTGCTTAAGACTGCAATATCATTAGAATTATTTTGTTGATATTTTGGGAAATTATTTCTCTATTATTATCATTATTTCTCATTGTTCATAATTCAGTATAAGAAATTCAAAGAATATTTAAAATCGTGTTCTAACTAAACAATTTGCGTAAAAAAAAAAAATCGTTTGAATACGTGTAATTTTAAAATTTATTACTGTTAACAAGTTATGAAGTTCTTCATTACTCAATTAATAGCCGCACAGGGTATCACTTAGTCGTATAAATCCAACTCGACTGCATATTTATATCAAAATTTGCATTTAGATCAGCGCAATTTAAGGGCTTTCGGATTGGTAAAAGGCAAAGCCGTTTGTCTAAGTTGGCCTCCAGGGAGTCGGCTCACTCTTTTGACTTGCCATGGCCCCGCTTCTGCCCACGCCGACGACTCGGTCGCTTTTCTTTTCAAAATGGCCGCCGAGGTGCGTTGGCAGCCGAAAAATTTATGACACATTTGACGGGTAATAATTTTTGGGCGCGCTAAGAAGCCACGAACGCCAACGTGCCAAAGCCTGTCTAATTACTCACACGCAACCGCCCACACACCCAGACACCCTCTCTCTCACACACACACACACAGATACACTCGCACACATACAGCTAGAAATAACGTACACTTTGGACTATTCGGGCTGGCGAGCCGGAAAAATTGGCGAGCGGCGGTCGCCCATTGCGTGAAATTTGACGGCCCAAGCAAAAACTTTTTAGCATTTAATTAAAAGAAAATGTGCGCTTGCCCCACAGCGGCACGTCGCGCGGTTACGAGCGGGCATTCGGTGGCAACAGCGGATATAGCTGTGGAGCGTGCTGCTGCGTACATTTAAATTTAGCAACATGCGCCCCGTCGAGCTGTCAATAATGGGTTAACAACGGCATGAGACGCTCACCCCTGCTCCCAGCTCCCAACTCCAACTCCAACTCCATCTTCGTTGCCGTCTCCGGGCCGCTTTCCATCTGTCGCAACCCCATCAGCATTTCCCACGTCTCAGCATCTGCGAAGCTGATGCGCTGATTTGTCAGCTCTGTCGCAAACGTGTCATGCGCTTGTCACGTTTTTGTCACAAACGCGACTTTTAAGCAACAACATCAGGCTCCCGCCCGCCCGCCGTTTCCTCGTAACTCGTACCACCCTGCGTATGAGCAATATTTGCATATGCCGCTTGTTTGCAGTCGTTAGTTTTCAATGGAGCATGAGCAAGGGGCCTTTTGATTGTGGCACAACTCCAGGGCTGTCTGCTCGCATTGCCAGCCAAATCAATTTCTAACAAGTGAGAACGTTGCAGTTACGCAAAACCGACTGCGCCACACTCTGTTCAAGACTGGCAAAAGGGCTCTTGACTGGGTTAGTGGCTCTAAGAGTCTTTCCCCAAATAACAGACTATCCAAATGCATATTCAGAAAATATTCATTAACTAATTGGAAAGAAACATCTTGATTTTGAATTTTCTGTATAATATAATACATAATAATAGGATTTTTGCGTTCCTAACTTTTCTGATAAAAGTATTCCAAGTTTTTGGCTTTAATAGCGCTCAATATATTGCGACGACACCAAACCAATATACTCTCTTTCAATTAGCGGACAGAGTATAAATGCTCATAGTCAAGTGCCACAAGCTATTCAAGTCCTTGAGTCTTTAAGTATTCAACTGGTTGCCGTTCAGCTTAGCATTGCTGAGAGCCAAATATTTATGAGATGTCTAAAGGTTCCACGTTCCCATTCGTCTGTAATAGTGTAACACTGAGAGCAAAATTATGAAAAAAAGAAAAAGTGTGCACAACTTTTCTCCAATTCAAACATGTGATTTTTAGATATTCAAATACTTATGTCAATGAATAAATGGCTGACATTAGTTGGATGCTGTCGTATTTAATGCTGGTTAAATAAAGACTGGTCTGATTTTAAAATGCTTTACAAAAGCTTATAAATAATTTATAATCTAAAACATGTAATTCATATTTTAAAGAACCCACTTCAGCGAAACAGTTTCATTTATTCATCAAAACATTTCATACAAATATAGGCATATAAATTAATAATTAATAATGTTGGCCGAAAATTTTAGGCCACGCCCACTCCAGTCCACACACATTTCACAAAAATCAATATTTTTCAAAATATTAATGATAATTAAGACCGTTTTCATCTGTTTTAATCTGTTATTATACGGCGAACGAGTATTGTGCAGTCGGTTACACCCGACTGCAACGTGCTCACCTAATTTTAATTGTTTGGCTAGAACACTTGAAATGAACGAAATTCCGTGGCATTTGTAATCCAATTAAACAACTAGAATTGGTTGATAATGTTTAGATGTGTGCAAAATTTGAATAATATGGAATATTTGAAGAATTCCAATTACCCAAGCAAACAATCGAACGCAATCTAAGCTAATAAAATCCTTTAATAAAAGTAGAAGCTGGCAAATGAACTAACTGTGCAATATGTAATCAAAATATATAATTTGCATAACTAAGTATATATCTTGGTAACTTATTGATTTGCAAAACTTTATTTGTAGACAATGTGTGTGTATGTGTGTGGGTGTGTGTGGGTGTGTGTGGGTGTGTGTGTCTGTGTGTGTGCAATTTGCTATTCAGGAGTAGCCCGGACCAACGCGTCGGCGAAGTGTCTGTCAGACTGTCCGATTGTCTGTTTGTCCGTCTGTCTGTGGCTCTGTCTGACAGTCTGTTTTCAGTTTTCAGCTGTTTCTGTTATATTTATGACAACATTTTGCATATTACGCACACACACACACACACCCACACACATACGAAACATATCCAAGCGACACGTATACGGCAGTCAACCCATGTTTACAAATATGCACATTTATTTTTATAGCTATGTATATACATATATATACTTGTACATGTGAGGGTAGATGTATAGGCGAAACTTACACATATATTGAGTCCCGTTTTTAGGGTTCAAAGAGCCAAGTTGGAGCCCCATGAATTGGTTACTCCACTTGATTTTACTCTGATACCCTTGGTACATAAGTAAATTAAAGATGAAAAGTAGTTTGAGCCCTCTTTGTTTAGAAATTCGAAATAGCTTTAAAAAAAAAATATCAAAACCCCGAAGAACTAAAAGCTAAGTCACATTGTCGCCTGCTTTAAATATAGACCCATAAAATATCATGGGAATATTAAAATGTTAATTGAAATTCCTTCAGGGAGGCTATTTAACGGTCGTTCAGTTGACAATCGACAGGGGCAATTGTTCTTCTTTTTAGGCACTTTGTTTCCTGGTTGTTTATTGTAAGAAATCTAAAACCTCAAAAAGGCCAAACAAAGAGAGAAAAAATCAAAAAATCAAATTTATCTGCTGCCTTCTGTGGGTTGAATGGCTCGTTGGCCGTTTGTTTTCTCCCGCTTCGCTTGTTGTGTTCTTTGTTCCCTGCCATGGCTCATGTCCTGGTTTTGTTTGCCAGTCTTGGCTTAATTATATTAAGGCTTTTAGGGCGTTCGACGCTGGTGTTGGCTTGGTCGGCAGCAACCTGTTTGGCAGTACGCCGGCTATGGGCCTCGTAACTAATTCATGCGCAAACCACCTTTCGCTTTATGCATATTCATGCTGCTGGCAACCCTTCGACCCCCTGCCTGACAATCGTTTGGGCATGGCAGTGGGGCAGGAGCAGGGCAGGGGCAGGAGTAGGAGCTGCCCAAGTTGGCTACTCATTCGCGCTCGTAAACACGTTCGCATTCATTCTGTGCTCCATACTCGCACCTGGGCGGGCCTATTGGCACCGGCACCGGCACCGGCACGTGCCTTGGGCTGGGCCGTGGACGGGGCCGGGGTCGGGGCCGGGAACTGGCTGTGCCTGTCTGCGCACGCATTTTTGCAGTTTAAATAATTTACATGGGAGCTACGGTCCCGGCGGAGCACGGCGTGGCACTGGACAAGCAGCCAGATGGGGGCATGCATAAAGATCCAGATGGAGAAATGGAAATTGAGATGAAAATGGTTACAAAGGGCCAAGTGTGAAATGCGAAACAACAAATGTGAGCACATTTGGCAAGCTGTCAGCATCACGTTTTCACTGCATACGCCCAGGGGCGTGGGGGCGTGGTGGTGGTCCTGAGGGTGCTGAGGGAGGTCTCCATCTTATTCATAATTCGAAGTTAATTGCCTTTGGCGCGCTAAGTCGGCTCAAAAGCCCAGATCCGTAATCAATATTATGGCCACTGCGCAAATTGTAATCCCTCATTTGCCAATCTGCAGCGCTCCCTCTCGCGCCCTCCTTCTTTCACTGCCTTTGCATTGATTCTCCCGCTCTGCCCCGAAGTTTTATGTGCCTGCTGTGTTGTTGACTCGTGTGGTGGCCGCTCGGCCGTCAAAGCTCTGTTATCTCTGTCATTAGTCTCAAATACCAATGGGTATTAGTAGGTATGCGACTGAGGATTAGCCCGAAACTGGGAGACACACACACAGCTACACGGGCACACGCACAGAAGACACGAACAATGTATCATGTTGTAAACTGTTTGCCTGTTTGCCTGTTTGTTTGGCGTGTGTGCGTGTGTGTGCCATGGAAATCAATAAAGTCGAATTATTCATTCAAGTTGCCGGCGCTCTGTCTGCAATTAATTTAAAATGAGCTGCCGTTTAGACCAAATTGTGTGATATATGTACTTTGCTGTCACTACTCGTTAAGCTGTTGCGGCCCAAACTTCCCCAACCCCAACCCCAACCCCAACCCCAACCCAACCCCATCTCCAACGACGCGACGTCGCCTTCCGATCAAAGGAAAGCGGCTGCCAAAAGCCGATTTTACGCACCGCTGCCAATGCCATCGACTTTTAAGACCCGAATGTTGTATTAGGCATTTAAGCATTTGATTAATGCGGCCCAGTTGCAAACCCAAACCCAAACCCTAGCTCGAACTCAAGGTTCAACTCAAGCTCAAACTTGGGGACAAACATGCCTGAAGTCGTCCCAAGTAGTTGGCTAGGTCAGCAAACGGAAGGCGTTGAGCCAAGGCGATTGATGCTCTACTCTCGACTTTGCACAGCTGATGCAGAATATTTCAGATTCCAATTACTCGCCCCGCCCCGACCACGTCCCGCCAAGCAAACAGGCCTAGAAAATCATGAGATTATAGTTATTAAGGAAGAGCTGATAAAGAGGCACAAACTGACGAAGGTAACGGGAAATGCCCCAGCCAAAAGACGTTCAAGTATTATCGTGCGACTCCTTAGCCAGGATGAAGACACTTAACCACTGAGCTGGGTTTTCAGAGGCCTGAATACCAATCGGAACGGTCTTATCTGGAATATCAATTACTTTTTTAAACAATGCTCAAACGTTTTCTAAATAGCAAACAGACTCAGCTGTGAGTGACTATGTGAAAATAAAAATACAAAATTACAACTGTGAAGTGGGAACATTGCGGTCGGGTACCAGCGACTGCTCAATTCTCTCTTCGCAGTGTAATTAGAACTTGATTATTGTTAACTTCAATCTATAATAATACTCGTTCACGAAGTGAAAAGAGCTTATTGGGTTTGTGCAATGTCCGTCGCCGGAACTTGGAATACATACTCGATATCTTCCTCAGATTTAAGGGTAGATACACCATATTTTGCACACATATTACTGACGACCTCTTCGCCCATTTGTGAGCTGGTAATCGGTGAAAATCCTTATCTCCCACAATTTTAAAACTAGAGTCACCAAATTTGGCAGACAGTTTCCTGGTGAACTCCTCTCAAAATCAAAAACAATTTCAGCCACAACCACTCCCGCGCCCACAATATACAAAAATTTTTACTTTCCAATATGACAATAGTAACTAATGTACCCGACTGCAGCGTTCTTATTTATTTTAGGATTGTACGCCCTCGTGTGCGTCCAACTTTATCTGACACGGGTAGACACAAGTAAATACACAAACTTTCAGCTTAAACAGCGCCGAATTTTACATTGGCTTACATTGCACACAACCAATTTTTTTTCTTTGTGGACAGAGTGTAAAAAACATTTCTGCTTCACTTTCTGATACTATCGATGACTTTAAAAGTATCACAGATGTCATCGCATCGTTCGCAGCTTTATTTGCTAAACTTGAGAAATTTCTTTATTGTTGCTTTCTTTTATAAAGCTGCTGCTTCTTTAAAAAGTGTATATACATATGGAACTATATATAGTATACGTACATTTACTGTATGAACATATACTATTTGTATAGGGTGTCGGAATTGGGGAGTGTCCAAAAGTCATTCATGTGTTGATATCTGTGACTATCAATTCCAAAAGTTGACACTTTCCTTGGCTTTTGTTCGTGGCAGTGTCGCAGCCAATGAGCCAGAAATGTGTGCAAAATAAAGCTAACAGACACACAAACACACACCAAACACACACCAAACACACACCACACACACGACACACAAATGACAAAAGCGCGCAAAGAAAGAAATTCATTTGGCGAGGCGTTCACAAGCCATACAGCAAAAACAAATAGGACGAAGGCCGACCAACATGTGGCCAGGACAAGCCGCTGTCGCTGCCGCTGCTGCTGGGCGAGCTCTCGCCGCTCGTGAGGCTTGGCTCAGCTAATTAGGTATCGCCCATTCCGCTGCCCACATTGTTGTTCGGTTTATTGTTTCGCACGGCGGCGAGGAAGAGGCTTGGCCGGGGCGGGGGGTAGGTGCTAGCTGGAGATGTCAGCTAATTGGCATTTGATTATGTTGAAAGTGCGCGCATCTATGAACTTAATTAGCACTGTCGCTGCCCAGACAAGTCAAAGGACTCGCATCGAGTCGGCGGCAACAAGGGATGCCGCATTGATTTATGCGCCCAACTCTGGTTGCAGCTTCCTGCTTCCTGCTGCCCGCTTCCTGTTGCCCGCTTCCTTTTGCCCGCTTCCTTTTGCCCACTTCCTGCTTGCTGCCTTCTTTCTGCATGCTGCTCGCCGCCTTCTAATTGAAAGCGATCCATTAAAAAATATTTAAAGATTCACCAAGGCGCCTCACTTAAAGCTCGCCCCGACTGGTCTGTCCTGGCTGCAGCTAATAAACAACCCCGCCGAAGCACTCAACAGGAGTCACGCCCATCCTGCAGCACGACGCGTTCGGGGCGTCCTTCAGCTCTCAATGCTGCTGTCGCCATCGATCTCTTTGGCTGCAGGGCGCACAGCGTAAACACAGAATTTATCAATTTATTAGCGCCCTCCCCCTGTCGTTGAGTGAGTTGCGGCCACAATTTCATTCAAGCCGTTGCAACAAAGCTTCCCATAAGTGACAGGTCCGCAGCCAAAAAGTCCAGTTTCAAAAAATTAGCCAAAGGATATTCATTCTATATGCGCATGAGAAATATCGAGTGCTGCCTTTATGTAATACGCAACTGAAATGCTGGTTGAGTATTTCTGAGACGTTTCCAGAATTGAGCTGTGCTTCTTTGCGGGCTTAACAGCCACCCGGTTGAAACCTGCTCATTGATTATTCGACAGCACATTTTAGAATTTTGCATTGCATTCTGAGAATAATGCACATTCTGCCTACAGCTTCTGCTTTGGCCACAACATCGGCAAAGTGCCTTCATTCTGCCACTCGAGCTCTATGAGAACGTTAATTGATTTTGTTGCCCACGGCTTTGGCTGGCATCTGATAGGGATTTTGAGCTTTAATTGGCCGAACTGCGCATCGGAATATTATCAAAATGCTGAGAAAAACTTGTTAATAAATTAACCAACCACAAATCTGATGAATTAAGCTCTTTTTGAATTATTGAAATTGCATTGAGCTTAATTAGTTCGAAAAAATGTATGTAGTTGGTGGTATAATTATGGAATAATTTCACAATATCACATTTTTATTCAATTATTCAATTATTTAACTGTGCATAATTGGACTGATATTTTCATAGCGTTGCAGAGGCCATAATTAATTTGAACACGATATGTATATTCTTGATCAGTATCAACAGCCGAAAAAGCCGGTTTGTTTGTATGCGAGCTAGTGTCTGCATTTAAAGGTTTTCAATATGATTAGAGAAGTGTCCACCGAAGGCAAACCTTTTTTTTATTGGAACTTTTTAAATATCAAACGATTGCATATTATTCCTATTTGATAACTTAACTTGAATTTCTTCTCACTAAAAATTAACTGGTTGTTGGCGCTGATGTCTAGCACGCAGATTTAAGTTTTTATTTTTATATTTGTTAAACTGTACTGAGTATTGCGCTGTTGGCTACTCCCGACATTCTTGTTTGTTTTCAAGTTATTCTAACCAGCATCAACCTCGGACAACTATATTTTTTTTCATACGTGTTTTTAGATGAATCAGTAATGATGTTCAGCTACCTAAGCGATCATTATACTAGATACAGCTAGTTCGAATTCCGTCAAAAGTGCCCATAGGCAAGCTTAGCTGGAATTGTTATTGCCCATATTGTTGCTGCAACAACTTTGGCGGTGGGAATCAAATGACTTGTGTTCATATTCACAGAACCACTCACTATCATTAATTTAATTAGTTTCCATGTAAATTTAGGATCAAATCAGAGTTGGAGACTTTCAGCTGAAAGGCTATCGGATGGTATTAGGCCATTCGATCTGATTGGGGCCACACATTGATGTGGTTGCTGCTCATTGCTGGCCTGTGCTTTGAGTTTATGTTTAAGGCCTAGCGTATGTGCTGCCTGCCACCTGCAACGTGCAACGGGCAACCTGAAAATGTTCAATGGATATGCAAATGCGGCTAATTCGAACAAGTTACGTTAAGTTTCTGATTAGGCCGTCGCAGCTGCGGCGAGGCTGCACTTTAGTTGAGCAACAGCTGTGTTGTGGCACGCCCGCCTGCCACCTCTGCCAGCCATTAGCTAATAGCCAATTAAGTAATTAAGTGACCAAGGTGCAAAAACGTGACAACTGCAAATTGCCGTTAAAAAAAGGCTTCATGTTTGCGTGAAGTGTTTTCGGGCCGGCGTTATGAGCGACGCTTACCTGGCTGGCAATGGCCATCGATTAGCAGCTGCTGCTGGCAATTAAAGTCACGTTTGACATGTAATTACGAGTAGTTTTGACCCAAATTGCCGGCATTAAGGAAATGAAATGCAATTTTCTAATGCAAAACGAGCAAAGCATAAAAAATGCGCTAAAAATCTGCAAGCCCTGCGGCTGAAATGCGATTTTGATATATGCTGTGCAACGCTTTGCGGCAGCAACAACGACAACGACAACAACAACGACGACAACAACAACGTCAACGACAACGACAACGAGAGCGTCTCTAAAATTAGAAATTACAATTTGCGGCTGGTGGCTGCTGCTAGGGTCATGACACACATTACCACTGCCGCGCCACCTGGCGGCTAGGGAGCAAATCTGCACGACTTGAATAATTGTCGAGGCAGCAGAGCCCGCTCTCCAAAGCAGTGGTTAACATCTGCCCTCAAAGAGCCCAAAAATATGTAAGGAATCTAAAAGTGCGGAAGAAACGATGAAGAAAAGTGAGGAAAAGGAACTCTGCATATTTAAAAGTGTTTTCCTTTGAATGAATAATCCAAATGTTAAACTTGAGCAAGTGTCAGTTTTAATAATTTTATTATTATAAATTGTTCTTATTATTATTATTATTATTATGATTATTATTATTATTATGATTATTATTATTATTATTATTATTGTTATTATTATTATTATTATTATTATTGTTCTTTTTATTATTATTATTGTTATTATTATTATTATTATTATTATTATTATTATTATTATTATGATTATTATGATTATTATTATTATTATTATTATTATTATTATGTATTATTATTATTATTATTATTATTATTATTATTATTATTATTATTATTATTATTATTATTATTATTATTATTATTATTATTATTATTATTATTATTATTATTATTATTATTACTATTTTTATGATTATTATTATTATTATGATTATTATTATTATTATTATAATTATTATTATTATTATGATTATTATTATTATTATTATTACTATTTTTATGATTATTATTATATAAAGTATACGACATAGCTATAAACTTCGAACCTAACTATTTTTAATTAAAACTCTTAGACAACTCATCTATCGAGAACTGCAAATGTCAGTATATTTTTCTTATGGGTTTCCGAGTAGATTAGCAGAGTGCAAATTAAGTTAGGGAAAGTTTGGTTGAACCAATTGAGCACTGAGCAGTGTTCACACATACAAGCTCCTAAAATGGGGTGGCGTATTGGGAATGATGTAATTAAGGTTATGTTTTTGAAGCAATCAAAAGAGCTGATTTTCTTGGAAAAAGTTTCGCTCAAGCTTTGCGAGCATTAACATGCGGCGCTGAACTTTGAGAGCACACTTTGTGGCAGCTGTTGCTGCAGCGAATTGTGTTGAGTTGGTGCCACTGTGCGGCACAGGCTGTAATTAAATCCAGCTTCAATTTATGATGGGGCGATGACCCAAATGGCATGCGGCATAAAGAAATTACTTAAATCCATCAACGCACCAAATGACATCAGCCGGACGGAGTCGGAGTTTCTGTTTAACACGCAGCCGGAGCAGGAGTTAAAGCTGGAACTGGAGCTGGAATTTGCCCATGTACATATGAGCGTATAAATGAGGATGATGGGCCGCGGCGTGGGCTGTAATTACCAAGACTTAAGGCCTACCACATTTTGCTTCCGGGTCTGTGTATGTTTTGTCTCTGTCTTCATCTCCGGTCCCGGCTCCGACTCTGGCTCTGGGTCTGGCTTTGGCTCCGGCTTCGTCATCGTCTCTGTCTACGTTTACGTCTCGTGTTCGTCTTAATTTGGTTTCATGTTTTCATTTTGTGGAGCCATTGCCAAGAAAATTTGCGAGCCAGCGGCAATAAAGCTCAACAACAACAGCAACAACAACAGCAGCAGCAACAGCAACGCCGACACCAACAACAGTTTAGCATCATTCAGATTGCCAGCGTCGAGCTCTGGGCATGGAACTCACATTTTGCCACAGTCCCAGCCAGAGTCACAACATCATCATTATCACCATCGTGAACGCCATCATCATTATCATATCATGGTCATCGCCGTCATGGCCAGTGACAGCGCAGTCAGAGTCAGCGCTGTCAACGGCACTGCCCCCCGCCGCCCGCTTCCCTCCGAACATTGCCAGCAACACGTGCAGAGCTGGGATTGGATTCGGGTTCTGGCTTGGGTTTGGGCCGGACTTGGGGTTGGGGCTTGCCGCTTGCCGCATGCCGCTTGGCGCTGCGATTGGAACTGGGACTGCTTGGACTCGGTCGGGGACTGGCACGAGAACTGCCGATTCCCCGCAGTCCGTGTCTGGCGCTCTATTTTCGCTTGCTTCCCCTGTAACCCTATGCCACGGCGTAGTCGTAGTCGTTTTTTGCTAGACTTGTTGTTGTTGTTGTTGTTGATGATTTTATAGCACTCGGCCAACTTCAATTTCATTTTCATTCTGTGCTATTTTGATTTTGCCCAACGACCTGCTCATCTCAATGGCGACAGCGAACGAACCTTTTTTCCTTTTTGTTGTATTTTATTCATACACAAATTTAATTCAATTTTCGCAGAAACACTTGAGCTGGGAATCCAAGAGCTCTAGCGCTGAGTGAGAGCTGGCGCCAGGGTCTGATTTTGGCTGTTGTCTATTTTAGGCACACGGGGAGCATAAAGCAAGGCACAGGACATCGATCGAAGTGGGTTCTATTATTAGAAACAGTTCCACTCTGATTCTACCTCGCAGCCTTAAGTTGAGGAGCATATACATTGGTATAGGCAAAATATGAATGGCATGCTCTATATATACCTATACTTTGTCTATATCTGTCTACTTAGGAAGCTACGACTTTCCTTTTAGCACGAAAGTTCGCAATAAGACAGACCTTAACAAATTACTTGGGTGTGTCCAAAATCCGAAATATTCTTAATTTGCGTATGCTTACGAGAATATATATTAATCCAAAACCACATACTTTATGCAGTCGGAGATGCCTCCTTCTGCCCGTTACATACATTTGCACAAAACAATTCAGGGTATACAAATTATGAAAATTTACCGGAGGTTTTCCACAAAACCCACAACTACCTATTTTTTTCCTAAAAATTCTGACTGCTGCACAATTAAAAAGTGTCTGGCCACAGGTCCCCACCACAATTGCACAAAAATGGTAAATTTTGTCGCCTTCGGCATTAGAAAACGAAACGCAAATAATTGGCTTGATAGAAGTATTCGCTCAACAATTGCCAAGAACGTTGCCAAGAACAAGGCAAACCGGCCCCAAAAGTACTACATCTTTAAAGCCTTATTACATCATATGCTAAATGCTTTATGTGTTGTGCGTGTAAGGCTTCGGAGGCAAACTTCGCTTGGAGTTGTCTTGCATTACGCATACGCCTCGTGGGCTACACATGTTCTCAAAGCGATTTTAGCTCGACTCTATGCGCGTGCAAAGCTCGTAAATTAATTTTTATATCCCTTTCAATTACATTAGCCCGTCGATAGGCCGAACAACTATCAATGCATACTAATGAAAAATGGTATTATTGGCCATGGAAGGCTATCCTTAGGGTCCACAGAATGCTTATTGGTAGCTTGTGGCTTGTGGTGTTTGGTCGTTTCCTTCGATTGCCCTGTTCAGCTGCCTGTTAATTGCAGTTGTTGTTGTGGCCATTAAAAGATGTAATCAATGTTGGACAAAGCAAAAAAAAATATTAAAAAAAATGTTTTCTTTTTTTATTTTGCAAATGCATTAAGTGTTCAACTTAAAGCTATTAATTTTCGACTAGCCGGCTGTGAACGCCTTCCAATACTGGCAGCTGGGGCTGCCTGGAGCGGGAGCCCCCAGACTGAAGACTACATTGGGAGGTAAAAATAAATAGTATATAAACGGTTACGCAGCTGCGTACATTAGCTGGTAAAGCCAACGGCTGGCGTCGGCATCGTAAAGGAAATGCTATGCTTGCCTTTATGAAAGCATTTGAATTAATTATACCAAGTAAAAGTTGTGAAAATAGAAAATGTTTTGCACCTGATGCCCGACAATGAATGCCAGACAGACTGACAGGCCGCCAGACAGGCAGGCGGTTGGGCAGCTAACGCAGCTGCCACGGATGGTTGCAGGAACAGCAGCCGAAGGCAGAATTCTTGTCGGCCTGTGCCCAAGCTGCACGTTAATGTCGGCAGCCTCTCAATGTTTTACACTTCGCCTCCTCATCCGCTGCTGTGCTGGAATTCAGCGATTCAAACAGACAGAAACGAACAAACAGGAAAACTAACAAACAGACAAACTAACTAACAGACAAACTAACAAGCGGACAAACAACCATTCAAACATAAATGAAGCTAGAGATACTCGCTTAATTCGCCCACTTGCTGCAAGGTTGATGTCAAACTTTCTGCTTACATGCGAGCGTGTTCTTCCTGTGGGCGTGTGTCCCAGTCCGGCTGCCAAACTGCCTTTCTTCCATAAGGATCCCTGTAGATTATTTGTACACACAATGCCATTCAGAGTATCAACTCTTATGCTTACGTACGTTTCAGTACTTTCAGCAAAGTACCTAAACTTTCGATTGCGTTGAAAACACCACAATACTAAGCTTGCATGATAATCCGAGAAAAAAAAGCAATTTCTTTAACATTTGTGAAATAGAACATTTTAAATGCTGTTATAAGTACCCAAAATTAAAAGAATTAAATATTTGCACACTAAACACTAAAATTAAGATTGCAAACCACCAAGTGTGATTTCCGGATACTGAGCTATCCAGTTGATAAAAACTAAACCATCAACAACAAGGCTTACAGGCTTTTGTGGTTTTCTGTATGTGTGTGTGTGTGTGCGTGTGCGTGTGCAACAGAGGAAGAAAAGAACAAAGCGAATGCAGGCGAGTGCATGGTTAAAGTTTAGACACACATGTATTTCAATAATTATTTTTACTTTGAAGAATTTTGAATTCAACAAATTTGCTTACAAAACTTTAGATAAATAAATAATTCGCTCAAAATGTACAGATATTCTTTATTATTAATTGATGCATATTTAAAAACATATTTCCTTTTTATTTATTTAATTTATTTTTGTACAAATATATTATCATTATATATAAGTTTTAGCTGAAATTAAAAGATCCGGTAACACTGGCTATCATTTGTTATTTATAGGAAAATATTTAATTTTTTATTTTTGTACGCATTCACGAAGTGAAAAAAGTATATTTTAAGTCGCTATTGAAGTTAAAGACTTAAAACTTTGAATATATGTATAGTCGTGCCTACCAGCGTCAGATAAAGTATTAGGATTATTTTGCTATGCCCACCAGGGCAATTCGATGTAATTCTGATGACCTTATCTAAAGATCGAGCCGAAAAATTGCGGCATGCACCCACAAATTACAAAATATATTTTTTTCAAAAGTAACAATAATAATTAAAATCGTTTTCGACTGTTTAAAGCTGCTATTATACTGGGAACGAGTATTGCGCAGTTGGCTTTACCCGAGTGCAACGTTCTTATTTGTTTTGTTGTTCGTTTTTTTATTTAAGAGAGAGAGAGATAGAATATCAGCGAATTCTGAAAATTTTCCCTCAATTGAAACTAAACATACTCGTTTGTAAAGGAAAACGGTTTGGTTTGGGCTTAGGTTCTGCTGATTTTCTGAGTTCAGTTCAAAACATAAAGCATACAAAGTGCCATTTCAAATATAAATATATTATTATGAAAATTGATTTCTTGTTCTTTTTATTTGCAAATTATTTAACTCTTTTTATGTGTACGTTGTGCAGGGTATTATAAACGTTTTGTGCCATTCTCCTAAATTCATACAAGCGCACAAACATGCTCAGGATCACGTACAGGTAAACAAACAGGCGCTCACTTGAAAGCGAAACCCCACTTGACAGTTTTCAGTATTTTTTTTTATATTTTTTTCCAAAAGATACTCGCACTCTTCAATAGCGACGTTGGCGACAGTGCAGACGGAAACACGTGCAAACTCATAAATATGGCCAGCAAGTGTTTGTTGGGGGCGCTCTTTTCAGAAGGGCCTTGGGGGGGGGGGGGGGGAGTGGGGTGCGGATGCAGCACCAGTTTAGCCCGAACTGTTGCATTGGCCACGCAAGTTCACTTTTGGGTTTTCGCAAATAAACGTGCGAAAAACGTAGCGCACTGAAATACGATAAAGGCGTTTGGCAGGCGGCAGCTGCTGCTCCCCCACTGCTGCCCCACTGCACCACCGCCATTCACAACAGCTTGCGTTGGGGTGCGGCCGTTTTCCCAAAGTGTGCTACAGATTGCAGCAGCTCACGTGCATCCTGTGTACGCGTGTCCTGCGAGTGTGTGTCGTGAACTCTTGCTGCTGCATAAGCCACAGAGTTTTCCCACTGACGAATGCCACAACAATTTAAATCTGCAAATATTTACGAGATTTTCCGTTCCCATTTCCCGTTGCGATCCAAGCGCAGGGATAATCAACAGCTCAATTGTTTTTAAAGCTTTCTCTACCGGTTTTCCTCCGATCTAAAGAGATATGTTTCTGTGGTCAAAGACATTCGGTAAAAGGATATTAGCTGATTTGGTCCGGCTTAGCTCCTGCAGCGGATACGTCTCCGATCTCATAAAGTATTACTGCAAACAAAACATATATTAAGGAAATGTAAGCTTTTGCATTCTGAAAAAAAATATTCCATATTTTAATTTATATTAAATAAAATAAAAATCAACTTTCTAGATCATACGATTTGACAGTATTACTAAGCTATAATTATCAGTATCATAGCTCAAATACATTTTGTGGTCTACCTTCAATAAAAATTAAAAGAGCAAAACAATTTCAAACATTTCAATGAAATAAATCACTTTTTCAGGATTAAATGGTTGCATGTTCGAGTTTCTGTGAGAAAATAAAAAGAAATAAAACAAATAAATAAATCATGAAACCGAATGGGGCTGATAATTGCCGCTCATCTAATTGGTACACTCAGTTATTTGACACACAATAGCTCAGGACAGCTTTACAAATCAGCATCCAAGTCCTGCGGCCATTTAGCTTTTTATACTGTGTGCCCATTGAAAAGGGTAAATTGTAGGTATGCAAATAAAATAACACACAATGGAAAGATCTTTAACATAACAGAGTAATTATTTTCTTGATGAGCATCAATTATCAATTTGATATAGCCATGCTTGTCCATAAGATCTAGAAACATACAATTTTGTAAAATATCTTGGAGATAATACGAACGACAAGAGTTTGGCAGCCCAGAGCCAAGTACACGGTATCTGCCAGTCGGGCACCTGTTGTGCTCTTCGCTGACCGCATGACCTCAGGTGTGCCTGTGTGTGGGTCACAGGGCATTGCTCGTTGTGCCATACGAAAAGTGAAATAGACTTGATGCCAAGGCATTTCAAGTTACTCGAAATCCCGGCAAAACATTTTTTGTATATAAATCGAACACGTAAGTTTGATTGGCTTACACAGTTGACAGGAAACATATGCACAATCATAAATATGTATGTGCATACATCAGCCGTGCTCCAACAAACTAAGGGGTATTTTGTGCAATTTCTGAAGCATAAACAATACAAGGGCAATGCAATATGGAAAAATGCCAGGCACAACAGCCACAAAAACAACAACAAATCAAAATGGTATGAAAAGTACATCAGTGGCTCAAGCAGCCACACAGAAGCAGTTTGTGTCTTGGCTCTCGACTTGTGCCAGCGCACACAGCAATTTATTATGCAAAATCAAAATATGTTTACCGCCACCACCCACAGACACACACACGCACACACACACACACCCGGCTTGGCATTTCCATTGAAATTGGCAAGGCAGCTTCTGAGGCTGCTTCAGCTTCAGCTTCAGCTTCCACTTTCGGATCGGATGTGCTTGAGTAGCAGCTCGCAAATAACTCATTGCATAAACTTGAAGCCAGTAGTTGTGCTTGGGTGTGTGTTTGTCTGTGGTTAGCTAGCCAGAACTGCCCAAAACAACAGCAGCAGCAGCTACAACTGTAAGCCCATTGTTATCGCTATTTGTTCGCCCGGATATTTGTAAAATAATGTCAACAAAAATCCAATTTCCTTTTACCTTCCCGTTTGAATATTGCGAATATTTCCACAGACGCGGCTACGCGTCAGCTGCGCAACGTGCGACGTCGTGGTTTCGTTGCCTCCGAAGCAGTCGGCGGTGCGGGCCAAGGGGCAGGGGACGAGGGGCACCGCCCGGGCAAAGTGCACTTGACATTTTACTGGGTGTGTGTGGCAGTGTCTGACAAGTGGAAGCACTCAGATAGCTGCTAGTTCGCCTGCGGTACGTGCTATCAATTAGCAACTCAGGTATATCAGGTAAAGTAACGCTCCTTGGCATCTCGACAGCTTTATTTTCCATCATCGTTTTTAGCTGCCCCGTTTCGGCTGCAGCCGATGCGTTGCCAGACTTGCCCGGTATATCCTTTTTTTCTATATTTATTTATTTTTATTTTATTTTTTTTTTTTTGAGCGGCATTTCCGTTTTTCACGTTCCGGGTTCCGCTACACTTCATCAGCGGTTGCCAAACCCAAAGCCGAAGGCTGGGGCCGAGCCGGAGTAACTGCAGCCGCACACGATTACTGTGTATTGTTATAATAAATTTCAGCTTCATTTCCCAGCGTTTTGCTTTCTTTTCTTATGCTCAAGTGCGTCTAAGTATGCGAGTCCTTTTGTTGTCCTTAGCACTCTTACAGCAGCAATCGTCCCGCAACGCCTCAGTGTCGCGACGGCGCCTCGTCCTCGGCAGGTACGCTGCCATGCACTTAATTTCCTCTGTTCACGTCGTTGATTTTGACTTCCCATCGAAGTGTTTGCCTTGCACTCCAGTGCTTGCCCAGCTTGGCTGGAGAACAGCACCCGACCTTCATGTTGCCTATAGCCTGTCGCGAACATGCCTAGCCCACTCCATCCCACTCACCCTGGGTGCCTGCGTGCTCTTTGTCCTTAGCCTCAGTTACCACATTATTATTGCCGCTGCTGCTACTGTGTAAACTATAATTTATTTCAATTCAATTTTAATAGATATTTATGCATTGTTTTCATTCGTTTCACTCGGCACTTTAACGATTGCGACATTTCCGACATGCCAATAAATTAGGTCTTCATGTTTGATTTGTTGACAGTTCGTAATGGAGAAAACGGAAATGGAATATTATGTGCTTAACATGCACATAAGTACAAATAAATCCAAAGCCTTGTAGGATGTAAATAATGTCATGAGAAAACTAATTCACAAAAATAGCACAAATCAAGGTATAAAATAAAAAATATCAATTTAAATAGAAAAGAACAAATTTATAATAATAAATATACAATATATAATAAAAATTTATAATATTTTCAAAGTGTTTGATTTAAGATTCACAATTAAATTTAAACACTTAACGTATTTTTGTTGAGTATCTAGATATTTAAAAATTAAAATAAATCGAAATTTAATTTAATTTTATATCTAGTTTGTTCGAGTTTAGCTCAAAGTACTTTTCGGTTGCCCACGGGTCTTTTGACTTGAAAATAATCCTTAACCGAATTACCCTAGTTGAGCATATACGAATAGTAGCTTAGATCTGGAAAACCAAGAGAGTAATTTAATTCACATTGGTCATTACCAAGAGCCAACGTATTGCTTAGCAAATTTGCCAACAACATCTCCATTACATCCACATAATGTCGTTATCCCCATGAAGTTTTTATCACTCACTAATGAATAGAATCGACAGGCTATATTTACGTCAAGGGGAGCTTGAACGGACGACAGGAATACGCAGGAGTCTGCAATCGACTCCATTCACAGCTGATGAGCTGTTTTACATTGCATAAAGAATAGAAACTCAATTGGAAAACTGAAAAGTCGCAAGCTTGAATAGTCTTAGGTTGCATGGAAAAACAAAACCAACAACAAAGGCGAGCATCAAGCGCTTTAATTTGCGAAAATTAAAACTGGCAGAAAACAACGAAGCGAGTGAAAAGCGTTTTCTAAGAAACACTTTTCCAGCTGCTCGTTCGTCGCCATTTAACAAGAAAATCACATTAAACATTGTTGCTGCTGCTGCTGCTGCTATTGCTGTTGCTGTTATTGTTGTTGTTCCTATTATTGTTGTTGTGCGAAATGTCGACAACAAACGGGTGAAATGCATAAATCATTTTGTACGTGGGCGGGCGGGCGGATCGACGCGGTTGCCGATGCAGGTGGGGGGATGCACAAGGTCGCTTGGAGCAAGAGGCGTGGGTGCTGGTAAACAGGTGCTGCCAAAGAAGTCAGCAGCGTTAGCAATTTTGCCAAGTGCTAGGCTATACAAACACACACTCGCACACACATGCCAACACACAGAAGTACTTATAAGGAAGGACCATGCGTCTTCGTCTGCGTTTCCAGCTCCTCCTCAATCTGCTGCTGTTGCGCACTTGCATAAGTCTATCAATAAATAATAAATTTGTACTTCATTCTATTTGCAAGAGCAATACGCTCGAGGAGCGTAATGCGATGCCAATGGAAATTGAAACGGCAAAGCAGCCAAAGCTGCTGCTGCTGCTGATGCTGAATTCTGCTGATGCATTACTGTTGATAGCGATGCATTAAAGATGCAGATGCAGCAGAACAGCAAACAACCGAATCAGCTAGATTTAGTCAAATCGCAACGAACACCAGCTGAATCGAATTAAATCGGCCCAGCCAAAGGCAAACAGTTAATACGCCCTAGTACACAAAGGAATTGATTTCATTTTCAAATAACTAAATATTTTATATTGAGATTGGGGCTTGGCGACCCACTTTGCAATAATTACTCAATGCTATTTCAATAAATATAAAGTTGAACTTGGGCTTCATTGCAAGTTTAACATGTGGCTTAACATGTGGTAGCCCTTTGCAATGCGTTCAAAAACAAACTTCAGAATGGTTCATAGATTATTCGAATATTTTAAATTTGTTTATTGCGGAAATGGACTAATTGAAAATTCAGTTATTATTTGTTTCGTCCTTTTATCCGTACCGACTCTACTTGCTGCGATCGTTGCAAGGATAGGGCGCGCAGGGTTTCGCTGAGCTTGAGCTGTTGGCTGCCTCGACACCTGCGCCATCAACATTCTTTCCCTGACCAGCGATTCCCTTGCTACCGCCCCCCTGACCCCCGCTCGCCGGCTGCGATTCTGGGCAGTCCGGCGAGCATTGACGGGCCGGAGTTTCGGGAACAGCACATGCCTTGCTGGGATGTGGACCGATGTAGAATGGATTGAAAGGTTTGTCCTCTTCCACATTGCTCTCCATTTCAAAATAGTCACCAGCTACGGATAAAGGACAAACAAATAAAAACGAAATTTTGAATTTTGACGAACTGAACCGAATGGACTTTATTCAATAACTGAGCTCCTAAAGTCTACATTGAAAGTAATTGTCCTCTGAATTTCATTACGTGGGCGACTTTGATCGAAAATCAAACCTTTAATCAGTATGTATGTTTACACTGGTTAACAAACTAAACCATTCTCTTACATATCGGATAAACATTTTTATATGCATAAAGCTTAATTACTTTGTGATGTGATTTTATTTTCGATATATACAAAAATATGTTCACAATAAAAATATTAAAATAACAATAGGGCTAAAAATGCTCTATTGATGGTCATCCCTAAATGGGGTTGAAGATTGCCTGTTAAATACAATTGCACACAAATATTTGTAACAAAAGTATCAATAACTTTTTTTAATGGGTCTAGGTGTTATACTAATACCATAAAATACATTAAATTCGTGGTATATTTTGTAAGATTAGCTTTAAAAAATCGAATTGCCTTCGGCTCGGACGAATGTTTGCCAAGAAAACGTTTCCAGGTTCAATTGCAATGCATTAAATAAATGAATAAAGTCTCACGGTAGTCCTAAAGCCGTATCGTGAAAAATGAAATATGACTGCATTTGTATCTAACATATGTATGTATGCACACGCACACACACTGTCGCACACACACACGCACACAAGCAAATACAACGCTGCTGGCTGTAAATAGAAAACTAACTGAATACTTGAAAACTAATTTGAATTAACAACAGCTTCTGATATTTTGTCTTGTTCTCTCTTCCAATCTTTCTCTTTCTCTTTCTCTCTCTCTCTCTCTCTCTCTCTCTTCATGCAGATGTTGAGAATTTAAAGTTTAAGTTGAAGTTGCAGCGTCTGCCGACTGCCAGGCGCAAAAATAAAACGCTTAACGCCAAAGTCAATCGAACACTAACGCCTAATCCTCCCGCCAGAGCCTAACACAGAGGCGCGCAAGGGGGCAACATGTAAATGCATGAATGCATAAAATGATCGCAATGCAACTAAAACTACTAACCCGAATCGACAGGCGCCTAACTCGTAACTAAACGCGGCGACCCCCTCAACCGCTCGAGCCGCGATTGCGATTGCGTCAGCGACAGCCGCCGAATTCCGTTGCGAAGTGCAAAGTGCGCAATGGCCGGGCCGCAGGTGCAGCACACGCAGCGACCGAACAGCGCCTACTACACGGGCCTCAATGGCAGCGGCGGCGCCAGTGGCGGAGGTGGCGGCGGCGGCGGCGGCGGCAGCGGTGGAGGGGCTGCCTCTGGTGCTGGGGGCATGGCCAGCAGCGCCTCGCACACGGGTCTGGGACTGCACGCGCTGCGCCAGGTGTCCAACGAAACCGAGCTGATCTACCGTGGCGGCCACAGCAACGGCACCGTCAATGAGCTGCACGGCGCCGGCCAGGGCCGCCAGCTGTCGGCCATGAGCAACAGCCGCATCATTCAGCAGCAGCCGGCGCACAGCTCGCGCGACAACATCGTCAGCAGCATAGCGGGCACGGGCAGCTGCGCCACGGACGCACTCATTGGCACGATTGCCACCAGCGCCGGCGCCAGCAGCAGCAGCGCCTTGACGGCGCTCGGCAGCAGTGTTGGTGGCGGTGGCATTGGTGGTGGCGGTGGCGTCGCCGGCGCCGGCGTCCTTCTTAAAAAGTCAAGCACACAGCGCAGCATCGAGATCATTGTGGATGCGACGCAGTGCGGCAAGGAGGCAGCGGACACGGACGACGTCGAGCAGGGCGAGGGCGGCGGCCAGGAGTCATCGTCATCGATGCGCAAATCGTCGCGCCATCGCCACCGGCCACTGCATCGACGCCTGCTCAGCTATCTGCGTAGTCTGTTCCAGGGCAGTGCCGCACAGAATGGTAAGCAATGTTGCCCGGCTGATGTATCTATCCAAATCCACACCCAATCCCGTTCGATCTTCAGTTTTGCAAATCTCTTAAGTTCAACTTTTTCTTTCTCTCTCTCTTTCTGTTCGTTGTGTAGCGTTGACCGCGCTCCTCTTGGCCTGGGGCTGCATCTCCAAGCGTAAGCGGTCTCTCTCTCTCTCTCGCTCTCTTTGCATTCGCTAACTGCCACGCCCCCTCCGCGTTGACTAACCTTGACTAATGCAACTAACATGGCTCGTGCCACTCTTCTGTTCCGTTAGTATCCATATTCCTATCATATCTCAGCGATGCATCGGGCTCCCGTATGCCTTGCACTTCCGTTCCACCGATAAAAAAGCAACAAAAAAACAAAAACAAAAACGGAAACAATAACAAAATTCATGCACTGTCGGCTGCTGTTGTTGTTTTTGCTTTTTCCATTCACTGAGCGTCGATAATATTTTCAAACGACTTTCTACCCGATTCGACAATTGTTTTCGCATAACCAGCGATTGTTCTGCGATTTTATACGCTGCACTCCAATCGAGAAAAGGGGCATGCACTTGGAGGCTCAACTTGCAACACTCTCGAAAAGTACTCCATCTGCTGAGTATCTGCCAGTTGTGTTCAATCTACTTCTTAGTCTTATCATCCATTAAATGAATGCAATTTAGTGATGCATTTATGTTCTAATAGATGATACTGAATTATTATATCTACGATATTGGGACCTATATACCCTTAGTAAATAAATATATTAAATATTTACATTTGCACTAGAAAGGATTTTTGTCTGATATAAGACAGTCACTTTTTAGTCTTTTGTTCCATTAAATGAATGAAATTTAGAAATGCATTTAAATTCTAACAGACGATACTGGATTATTATACCTAAGATACTGGGACCTATATACCATTAGTAAATAAATTAATTAAATATTTCCCTTCGCACTAGAAACAATTTTCGTCCGATATAAGACAATCTAGCACAGGGTATCTTTAACATTTCTTTGCAAGCACTCGACAAATCGTTGAATGTTTTCAAGTGTCATTGCAAAAACCCGAGGAGACCTTGCCAGTGCCGGCTGCTTTGTTATTTGCCTCCATTTTGGGTCTCCATGTGCCTTCGCATCCTCGAGCTGTTGGCGAAATGATGAGCTTAACATAAACCTAGCATGGCTCGTGCTCAAATTGAATGCAGGTTGGCCAAGGAGCGAGTCGATGGGAAACACAATACGAGTATAATATCTGCTCCAAACTGAATTGTTTGCGGAGCGGCCAGAGGGGCACCTCGACAATGACAGTTTGAAAGCAGGCATCTAGAACGTTAATCGAAACACTCGAGTGGAAGTCGGCGGATCTGACAGTCAGCGGCAGCAAAAACTTTTGCATGGCCTTATGCAGTGACTGCCGGTCGGAGGACATCCGTAGCTCCATATCCAGCCATATCCGTAATTTTAGCGCAACGTAGACAAATTTCAATCTATTCCGCCACATGGATCGGTTTTTGGCTTTCGGCCACCCCGAAATGAACGCTGGATTTGTAGCTCCGTTTGGTTTGGCCAGCGATGAGCAGCGCAAAAGTTTTATTGAAAAAGTTTGATGAATGACAAGTTGGCTTCCGCGCCAGCTCGTGGCCTCTGGCCCCCCGCTCCATGCTCCGCCCGCCAAACGACCTCTCAACATTTTTTTTGTTTAATATTCAAAATGATTTTTCACTTAAATCATTGCCGCAATTGGCTTTAATTCACGAATTCAAGTTTCATTTGCTGATTTGTTGAAACACTCAGCTTATGCAACTCACAGGGAGCCAACTTGAGACTAAAGTAGGAAAATATACTGATGCGCTTTACAGCTCTGCCACAGCCATATATTTTGTTGTGCAGCACTGATTATATATAAATTGGCTCAGGCTCGTGCAATTTCTATATTATTCCATATGATATTTAGAAGTTCTCCCCTCTGCTCATATCCTGAAAGCACTTGTCAACTCTGTCAAAACAATATCTGCGTAGTTAAAAGCTATACAACTAATTGAACTTAATACAGATATACTTCGAATATATATATCCCCAAGAATTAAGTTGTACGAGTTTTCAAACTTTACCCGCAGGAAAAATTTTCGTTAAAAAAAAAACTGTAGGGATCTTCGTAAAATTTCACCTTACCTAGAAAATATACTCAAACTCTTTTCCAAATTTTTAAATAATCCATTTATTAAAAATGTGTTTTATATTTTGTTCCCAAGCCAAATGGGGGCCAATGTTGTACGAACGAAGGTTTAACTTTAGACCGAACGGCCTCGAGCTCATTTTCAAAGCTCTACATTATAAAATAACAGCTAAGTATTGGAACGATTTTGATCGGTCGAACCCATCCATGGCCATGTCATAAAAAATAGGCAGATAGACTTCAAGCTCATTTTCAAAAATGTATTAGTAAAACAAGATATTATTTATTTTTCTACCGGCGGGATATGAGTAAATAAGTAATACAGAGACTTTTAAAAATAATACTCGACTCCAACAAAACAAGCTATAATTGTTAAAATAACACATGAACCCAACAAAGCAAACTACAGTTGGTCAGTTTTATATATACACAGATGCTTAACTCAAATTCAATGTATAAAGACGTTGCAGTTCGTTTTAGCCTTGGCAATTGACTTCCTGCTTTTTTGCGGCCTTTTCTGTGCAGCTTTGCCGCTGGCTGCATTTTATTGTTTCCTTCGCCTCAGGCAAGCTCAATCTCCAGCTCCAACACCGCCACGAGCACCAACACCAACACCAACATGAATACCCACACCAACACCATCCTCGTCTTTATCTCAATTTCCGTCTGAGTCTATTCACAGACTTGGCCTTTGTTGCTGGTCTTGTTGTTGGTCGCCTGTCTGTTTGTCCTTCAGTTTGTCTTTTTGCCCGGCAGTTTGTCTTGACTTTTCGTGCGCTTTGCCTCTTGGTGCTGCACTTTACTGCACTTCATAATTTCTTCATTACAGCCACGCCCACGCGCACGTCCATACTCGCCTTAATTGAATTCTGCGTCTGCATTTTGTGGTCGCTTCAATTTGTGCACTTTATGGCCAACAACTGAAGGTCCTTGCATTGCCCAGAACTGGCCCGCCAGCCTGCCTCTCTGCCTGCCTGCATGCCTGCCTGCCTGCCAGCTTGCTTTTAATTATCATTTCATTATTCGCTGTTTGTTGTTTGATACTCTATACATAATTTTTAATGGCAACTGCGACATTTTAAGTGCTTATGCGTCGTATGAGGGCAGTGGGGGGCGGGGCAGGGCTCGGATAGGGCGTCTTGTCTGCAACTGCTTAGCGCGACACCTGCAGCTGGCACCTGTGAGGCCTCCGCAACAGACTATCTTGACAGTTGCCGTACGCCCGACGCCCGACGCCTTTCGCTTTCTTGACGCACTTTCACTGTCTTTCACGGAAATTCTACCGAAAGCACAAGGATGCCAGCACACTTTGTCCTTTGTCTGTCATGTTTGCTTTTGCCGTTTCTCTTATTATTTTTATTTTTTGTTTGCCTTATTTGTTTTGCACTCGTTTGTACGTATTTAAGTGTCAGGGCTACCACATTTTAATTTATTTAAGCGCATTTCTGTGCGGCTTGCAAATGAGTTAAGTGCATTTCGCTTTTCAAACAATTTTTTCACTCATTTTTTAATATTTAATTTTTTTTTTTTTACTTTTTTGTGCAAAATAAAGTTTTTGCATTCATTTTCGGTGGCGCCCATTTGCGCACGCCTGTGTGTGTGTGTGTGTGTGTGTGTGTACGCGGCGTGTGTGTTTATCTAGGTAAGTGCTGTAGCTGCAGCAGGAGCAGCTACTGATTTACCTGCAGATTTAGCTGCCGCCCCTGCGCCCACGCTATGCAATTAGTTGGTAATTGTCTGGGCAGCGGCAAAGCGAACAGTCGAAAGACCGCAAAAAGCGCAATAAAACAAAGAATCAGCACAACAACAACAGCAACAACAATAGCAACAACAACATCAAAGCTGTGCCCAAAAAGGAAAATAAGAACTGTTTCATTATTGCAACCTGCAACTTGCAACAATGTGACGAGAAGCGCGCCACAAAACTTTATCCTCTGCATTTCTTTGCAAAATGTTCCACATACGCCGTGTGCGCGCACTTTGAAAAAATAAAGGCCGTAAATTACACGAAATTTAACGTGATAAGAGCAGCCATTGTCTAAATGAGTTGCAGTCCAAATTTCATTGCCTGTGTGGCTGCACGAAGGATAGCAAAAAGCGCTGGTGACGTTGCAGTTGCACTTGCTGTGCCATTAAAATTTAACATCTTCAAATTGTTGAATTTGTGGAGAACTTTGCCAGAGTTGCACAGTGAATATGCTGCAGCGTATTGTAAAATTGTTAAATCTTAATGTAGTCAAAGACATACGTTTTACTCTGAAAAAAACGCTGTTCTGATCAAAGTTAAAATTTTAAGCAAATTTTGTTTTCAAATATTCCTAAAATAGGTATTTCCTTACCGAACCTTAATATTTCATTAAAGAGAACAAAATTCTTGAACTAAATGCAAATAAGCGTAAAGTGTTCCTCATGAAATAAACAACGTTCCTTGATAAATTCCTAAAGTTAAGTTTATTATTTAGAGCTTTTGGGCTCATAAAAAAGTATTTTAAATAAAAATGTTATTCTTGATTTAATAAATTTGTACATTACATTTTAGCAGCTATTGAATGTAGAGACATGAAACTTGAAATATAAAGTGTTAAAATTGTTAGGCTTGGCCCACTGGGGGCGTGGATATTCGATTTAATTTATGTATCTTCCTCAGTTTTAAAGCTATATGCATTAAATTTTTTCAGACGTATTACCAATATGTCTCCCAAAATTTTAGAGCTAAGATCACCAAATTTGGCAGCCAGTTTTTTGATGATATCTTCTAATATTTTCGGTTCCACACATTACAAGAATCGATATTTACTTCCACAATAACAATAATAATTAAGACAGCTTTTGGCTGTTTCAAGCTGTTACTAAACCGTGAACGAGTATTGCGCTGCGGTTATGCCCGACTGCAACTTTCTTAGTTGTTTTCTCTGCACTTCTCATATTTAAATGAGAAATATATATAACAGCTCAATATGAGGAGCCAAGTTGTAGATATTGTTATGGAAAGAAGATTTTTTATTGGCCTTTGAGCTTTAATGTTCCCACGTCAAATGATCGCGGCTGTAAATTATTGGCTTATAAAACCAAGTCGGATGCAGTTTCCAAAGCCAACCTGGAAGGCAAATACATGTACATATGAGTATATATTTTATGGGTATATATGAGAGTTACTCGTTTTGGCCATGTGTGTTACTAACTTGTTCATTACCCGAACAGCAGCGGGACAGGCAGGACAATATCTGTTTGTTTTTTGCGAGGCATCGCATTTACTTAGTTTTAACGATTTCATAAAATTTTTTATAGATTCTTTTCGCTTTGACTGACAGCCAAGTTATCTGCGAGCGTTCGGAATTTCTGACTGTCTTCATCTCTCTCTCTCTCTCTCTCTCTCTCTCTCTCTCTGTCTTTCTTTTCCTCTTTGTGTGTGATTTAGTTTGCCACGCCTTCCAGCTTCCTTTAATGACGAGAACGACTCGGTTTTCTTTTCTTTTCTTTTTGTTTTTTTATTTATTTATTTATTTTTTTTTTTGGCGCCTGCTTATCGAAAAGAGAACGAAAAGCCATAAAACTGCCAAAGGCGTTAGCATGTGTGTGTGTATGTGTGTGTGTGTGTTTGTTCTGTTTGTGTATTTTTGGGCGAGTCTATCTGTGAACGCTTCGATTGAGCGCGTATCTTCAAAGGATTGTTTGCCCATTGCAAGTACAGACTCGCTTTCGCATATATAGTTTGGTTTTTTTATATACAGTATACATTTTTTTTATACTATTATTTTTTTTTATTAATTTGCACTTTTCTGGGGGTGGCAGGGCGTAGGCGATGGGCGGTTTTCTTTGCACTTATCGACACTCGGCACACTTGAAATTGAACGAAAGTAAATATTTTTGCTGTTGCAGTGGAAAAACAGCAGGCATACCTAATAAAAAACATATTCACGGTCGCTGCAGCACCCTCACAAGCAACAACACACACATGCATAAGCCCACACACACACACACACACACACACACACGGATGATGTGGTTGCAGCAGCATGCAAAAATATTTGCGCTTCGGCGCCGCCGACTGCTGCTGCTGCTGCGGCTGCTGCTGGCAGTGCTGCAGCGGAAACGGAAACATGACACCTGCGCAGCCACCCTCGCACCCACCCCACAAGCCAGGACAACAGCAACAGCAGCGCAGCAAGCAAACAAACCGCGTCGAGATAAACAGGAACTTATTATGCGAGCGCATGCCACATTGCAAGTTGCAGGGGCGCTCTTTGGGTTTGCCGCACCATGTGCAGCTAAGGTGTGTGTGTGTGTGTGTGTGTGCGTGTGTGTGTGTGGGTGTGTGCTCTATCTACAATTACAATGACAACACTGCACAGCGGTTTGAAGCTCCACTCACGCTTTGTTTATTGTTATGGTTGCCAATTGCCAGCGACGCCGCTGACCACCGTCCACCGGCCACTGACCACGCCCCACACGCCCCCACACGCAAATGAGTGGCATGTTTGCCCTGCCGTCGCTATTCACATGCTTCACACCTTGACCTCAGCAGCAATGGAGCAAAATATTTCACACACCAAAAAAAAAAAAAAACACCGGAAAACTGTGGCCTGTTTTTAGGCGCTGGCGCTGTTTTTGAATTTCGAGACTTGTAGTCTGGTTGAGACCCCTCTCCCAAAGCAACGCCAGTCCCGGCGCCAACCCCAACGTTAACCCCAACGTGGACTCGACCCGCTGCACAAACAGCTTTGTTATGCTCGCAAATAATTTAGACATTTTGGGTGAATATTTTTCGGCTGCTACTTGTTTGCGCACTGATAATAAAATGCAAACACACACACATACACAAAGAGACACATATAAAAATGTCACTTGGGGCAACTATAGAACTAACTAAATAAAAGCCAAACAAACAGCACATGAATATATATTCGAATTAATGCATTTCGTCAACAGTTGCCACAGAGTGGCAACTCTGCTAGCTGTGGCAACTCGCAACTCACAACTGGCAACTGGGCGGCAACTGGCACTAAAACCAAGCTTGAGAATGCAAATGCGCAGGAGTCCAACAGCAGCAACGGCTACGAATTTAATGCAAGCCATAAAAAGACATAACGAACAGCCAGAAGCTCAAGAAAATGCAAAAATTGCATTTCATATGAACAGACAGCTCTGATACCATGACTCTGAAAGCAGGTATCAGAGCCCAACTCCGCCTGGCCAATATCTGCAAAAGCATTTGGGACATTGAGCTGCGTCCGGACCAGAAAGAGTATCACAGAGCTATGCAAATGCATGCAAAAGAGATTTCTTATTAGAGCAAACATGTTCGTTCCTCATCTGCAATTGAAGGACAGGAAAATTTTTCGATCTTTTTATACGTACCAATATTTACATCTATTGCATATATCAATTACATTTTCTTATGTATCGAATGAGAACCCAAATTGTACTCACAATCGAAACGTTGTACAAAACGTAATACAAATTTAATTTTTTGTATCTATCTATTGAAAATGTTACAAACATTATCACCAAGTATACATAATTAATATATGCTATATATATTTCAAACAAGATTCCTAACTGCAGAATATTTCTGAGGCGAAGCATTTGCAATTGTTTATAATTGTCAAATATCTTTAATCCCCCACGGGGGCTACAATCTGCGAAAGGGATATTAAAAAGCTACATTTGAACGTCAGATCCATACAAAATGTACAAAATGATTTTATTTTTTTCCCCATTTTGGTTTGCTTGCTGCAGGCGCTGAAATTTATTTTTCTATTTTATCCGTTTTTGGTCAAAAAGAAAATGCATATTAAACAAAACATTTGCATATGCATGAGAGTGTGCGTGCTCTGTGTGGTGTGTGTATTTGTTGGTATGTGGCTTATGCCGCAGGCATGCACACAGGAATTAAGCATGTGGCAGTCGGCGGGGCACACAGCCAAATACCCGGCAGGCACTTGGAGCAAATACACTAATTATTCCGAAATTAGCCCAAAAACCGATATTTATTTGAAGAGTATTTTTTTCACCCTCCGAAAATTTAATGTGGTGTAAATGCGTTTACAGAAAAATATAAACAAGCCATGGGATATGCACAATGCTCTTTGTGAATTCATAGTCTGTGTGCTTTGCAAAATGAGTATTTCATGCTTTGAATATGCCCAACCGAGTACGAGTACTCGTTTATATGCAAGCATGACTCCGGGCGCTTACCAAGCCAAGCCAAACGGGGCAAGTTTGTGCTAAATATGGGCGTGGCTAACAAATAGTTGATGCGCTGCCCCGAACACGTCCCCGCGCCCTCTTGCAGCCGACATTCCGTCAGGCTGCCAGAATTCAGTCGCTGCGCGTGTTTCATGCATTTTTAAGCAGCCATTTGTCAAGCGCGCGAAAAGTGTTGCCTGCTTTTGGGCAACTTTGGCTCACACACACATACATTCACATGCACGCACCCCGACTGCCTGCAGCTGCAGCCTCTGTGTGTGTGTGTGTGTGTGTGTGGGCGTGTGTACTTTGAGTTGTGTAAAACTTTTAATTAACCAAAATTGAGGCTCTACAGCAGCCACAAAGATTTTTAATACAAAGCCAAAAAGGGGCATTTACCTGCTGCAAAGTCGCTTTGTCATGCTCAAAAGTTTTCTGAGTTTTCTTCATCCACGGCGTACGCAAAAAAAATTAAAAATATATATATACATATATAAAAATATATATATATATGAGAAAAAACTACATGCAAAGCCCGCAAAAGTTTTCAGAGCGACAGGAAAAGTACTTAAGGAAGTTGCAAGTCAATTCAGCGCTTGCAGCGACTCAAAAGATCAGAATCGCGCCAACTTCTGCAAGGTATGCGTGTGTGTGTGTTTGTGTGCGTGTTAGTGTGAGTGTGTTTGGTGTTGAGGTGTCGGTTTGTGGAGTGTAGGAGTGTGCATGTAGCAGGCTTCTTAGGCAAACAAGCCAGGTAGACAGAAGGACATATGAGAGACAGGCAATGATAAGGAAACTCTTCATTCCCGTGGGGCATTGGAGCCCCGCTCTGGCTAATGAGGAAAATATAACGAAAAATAAAACACTGAAGTCTGACATCAGCCGCAAGGCATTTACTAAAGTTTTTTTTTTTTTTTGATTTGACACAATTGAAGAATTTTTGTATACCCCCAACTGAAATATTAAAACGGGGAATAGGACGCTGGGGAAAATGCGTGTAATAGATACAATCTTAAAATCAACTTGTATGGGTTTATCGGAAAGGCAAGATTTTGATTGAGACAAAAAATTGATTGCTTTATTGGTTCGCTTTTACCCGAAGGAGATAAAAAAAACCTTCTTATGAGAAATATATTTACTAAAGCGACACATTTCTCTGTTTTTATAATAGATTCTATATTATTATTATTTGTTCGCGAATTGTGTAATGCATAGGAGACGTCTTTGACTCCATACTATATCAATATTCTTGATCAATATTACCAGCCAATTCAATATAGCATATAAGTTTGTTGAACTAAAATGAAGTAATGCTTGGAAATACTCAAAGGTCACTTGGAATATATTCAAATATTTGTGTCCTGAAAACTGATCGTAAAGCCAGTCTACTTTATTATTTACATTATTAAAATTCATTTTGCTCGTAGCTGAAAATGTAATAAAAATCCCACAGCTTTTGCTTGATAAACAAATTCACTCATGCATCGCTTTCACTCTTTCTCTTTTTCTCTCTTTTTTTCTCTCTCTCCCTGTATGTTTCTTGTGCTTTGGTCTGTCCATGACTTTACAGATTCCGAGCTAGAAGAATTCGAGACGCCGGCTCGATACAGACCAGACTCTCTGAGCGCCTTGAGTCGCGCCACCCGCTTCACAGAGGACGAAATCAAACGAATTTATCGCGGATTTAAGGCTGAATGCCCCACGGGCGTCGTCAAGGAGGATACCTTCAAAGTGATCTACTCGCAGTTCTTTCCACAGGGAGGTTCGTGCGGTACAGTATACTTTGTTTCGTTAACATTTGTGACTTGAACTAGTGAATTACTAACGCTTGCCTATATACTCGTTTCTTGTTTACTTCCATTATCGAATACACAATTGCAATTACAAATACGATTACAAATACGATACAAATTTCGATAGCTGTGCTTATGTTTGTCTACATCCATTGCTTGTAGCTCAGATTGTGCATTATAACTCATCGCAACTTGCAACTTACAACACGCTCAGCGCCATAAAATGCAACAAAATTCAAATCTTAAATCAAAAAACAACTGCAACTCGATTTCAATTTCGATCTTGATGTGTGTTATATATATATACATATGCATATATGTACCAATACAGTGTTAGCTATCTGTAGTACTTATTAACATATATATGTATGTGAATGTGTGTGAGTGTATGTGTACCGCAAAGAAACAAAAATATAGCTGGTAAAATCATAAAATATTCAAGCTGCAAATTCCAAGCTGAACGCATTTCAATAAGTTATTTACTGAGTTTCTTTTAATTTGTTTGAGTTCATGTATTTCGGCAAAATTAATTAATTTAAAGACAATAACAAGTAAGTATAACAAAGAGTCTGCAGAAAATCAACATTGGGCTTTTGCATAATATTTTATTTGAATTTCTTTTGTCGCAAAATATATGCGACAACGAACTAGTTTAGTTTCTGTCTGTCAATTCAATTTCTGTTGATTTTGCAGAGTCAGCAAGTTCGCTTGTTACAATTTCTTGGCTTATCAATTTTTGAATCACTAGAATTTTTGCTAAAATAAATATAGTTCGCTTCAGGCTTGGCATAATTATTAATTATAAATAATAGATATCGAACAAGAATCAATTTTTCCTTTTAAAAATCGAACCAGTAACAACAACTACCAAGAAAGAGTGCTGTAGTCAGGAGCACCCGACTAGGAGATACCCTGAACACAGCTGCGAGCTATCTTTACCTACAATTCATTCCCCTTACATTCTTACATACATACACAGCTTCACACATACACACACACACTTTACTCAGCGGCTCCGCTTGGCCCCCACAATGAAAACCAAGTTCTTGAATAACTTGGAAACCAAAAGTATAATCTTTATGCAATTTTCAGGACTGAACGAGAGCATTCAAATCTATGTACAAACCAAAGTCTGTAGAAATTGAATTGAGTTTTTTTTTTATATTTGGGGCGAGTGCGGGGAGGTATCCAAAATCCGAAATATTCCTGATAAACTTATTCTGCGTATGGTTTGGGAAAATCATTAGTCGAAAAGTTTACGTCTCTAGCTTTTGAAGTTTTCGAGATCGCTGCGCTCGCACAGACGGACAGACGGACGGATGGACAGACGGACTCAGCTCTATTTAAAATGCTTGAAGTTCTTATTTTATTTACATATTGTACTCGTATAGAAGCAACTTACATTGAACATTCTTAATTTTATATCGAATAGAAGTATTGAGTATCGTATTTATTCCACCATCACCAACTTTCAACTTTCGATTAGGCCAAGAGCTGAGCCAGAGCGGACACTTTCTTAGTTCTGAACGCCAAACTAACCGAAACATAATCCTTGACATGCCCATTGATGTTGAGGTTGACCCATAAGTTCGGCAAGCGGCTCAATTGATTTTATTGTTATCTATTATCAATCCAGTGAGCACGGAGCCTCGTCTGGCTGGCCCGCATTCAAATGAAGCCCGCAATTGGCAGCTGATGCTGATGCCAATTTCATTGCGGGTTTCATGGCCATTGACGATGGCAATGCCAATGGCAAGGGCAGCTCCGAGCTGTCAGGGCCGGCATGTACTAGCATGTATTATCGTTATTATTGCCGCTTTTGTCAGTAGCCAAAACAAAGGCCAATGGCACCCATTGACCGAAGCTGAGTCTGCTGGCCGAAATGGGGCAGGCATTGATAAATAGATGCACATGAACATGAACTGACGCTTTCAAAGAGTTGGCGAGAAAAGGCTGACTTGGCTGTGCCTTTGCCAGCCGAGGGCCAAGTCCCCGCCGCAGCACAGTGAATTCAGGCAAATTTCAGCGGACCCTTCGCTTCTAAAACTGAAATGTTGAGTGAGCAAATTAGCAAAAATATAAAAAGCAAAATCATGTTTCACAAGTCGCGACTGGGCTGGGCTTGGTTGTGAGCTGCGAGCCAGCTGAACGGGTAGGGCCGGCCAAGGCAGCGGCCATCCAAGTTCCACCTATTCCACCCACTTGACCTCGTTTGAATAACAAGTAAATTTGCTCATTTACTTTTTACCACGCGGCCGCTGCCATAAATAAAAGCCTTACCACAAAGCGTCCCAGGCCGAGCCGAGCCAAATTGAGGCGTGGATAATGAGCTGCTGGACAGTGACTGACTAACTGACTGACCGACAAACCGACCAATAGAATGACTTACTTACCAAGCGATGAAAACACGTGCAAGGGTTAATGCAAGAGTTACAAAACTATTCATAAATATTCTGCAAATGAAACAAAGAAGTGGCCGAGTATCGCATCGACGATAAGAATTAGCATCGCCAGAAAGATACATTTACGATAGACCCAAAACAGTTCTAAAACTATATCATTATCTTTCGAACTCTTGCCATGATACTCAATGTTTTCGTGTCTTGTGTATCTTTAAACTATTTCCAACACCCGGTCTAACGAAGATTAACTGTCTGCTGGGAATATACCTATTTTGGCGATGTCTTAGTCACCCAGTGTAATGCATGCAGTGCAGAATATGAAGAAACTTCAGTATCTACTACGACTACACATACTTGTACATAAACATAGACGTACATATATATATATATATACATATATATATACATATACTCATACCCTTGTGTGTGCCACAATAAATTCTACTTAAAATCCATGATTGTGTATGTTTTTTTTTTTTTTTTGTGTTGTCTCTTCTACTTGGCCATCATGCACTAATCCCCTCGGTCAGGACGAAGCAGAAAAAAGCACACAGAAATATTGCTACACATGTTTGGCACTAAATTATTATAATAAACTTATTTGGCTGCCTTTCAAAGAGGGAAGGCAGCTTGAAAGCAGGCAAGAGCAGGGAACATGGTAATTGATGTAAGCATGAAGCTGGGCCTTCACATGGACGAGCAGTTTGAGCAGCTTGAGGTTGAGGGCGGCGGGTGGGTGGACGTTGGCGTCGGCGATGCCGTAGCGGTAAGCTGACAAACAAGCATTGGCAGCGACAGGCGGAAATGCTTGTAAAAAGCGGAGTAAACATGAGACATGCTGCGCCTCAGCTATCTGATGAAAAATAAATAATGAAATCATTTTTTATTTTGATAAGCCGCTTTGCCACTCCGAAAACTTCGCAGCAACGATGCGAGCCGAGGCGAGGCGCTTCCTAATACGAGACGACAGCCAGCCCGGCTGAAGCAAAAAATTACAGCCCAAAAAAGAAGAAGAAATCATCGTCAAAGTTGGTGATTTATCACTTTTGGTCCCAGTCCCAGTCCCACTCCCAGTCCCCCCAGTCACTAACCCAATGCCGCTCCAGTTGCCCTGCATCGTGTTTTCCACACATTCTGTCATTTTCTTGGTGTCGTGTTGCGAATTTTCAGCGCAAATTTTATAACAATTTTTACATGACACATTTGCAGTCATTTTGATTGGCCAAGGCAAAAACAACAACAACAGCAACAGCATATGCTATCTGTGCCTTTGAGCTTTGACCTTGCTATGCTTTGTGGGCGTGTCTGTGCGTCATGCGTCATAAAAACACATTAAGTATCAAACGGCGACAATAAACTTTGACAAATACATTTTTGGCAGTACGCAAAGGCGCCCGCAGCCTAGCTCCCAGCCCTCAGCCCCCAGCCCACAAACCCCCAAGTCCCTTCCCCCTTTATCAGTGGGCAACACATAAAGGCAAATACCACAGGCAAGCACATCAATAAAATTGCTCTCTGCCACACATTTGGTAGGATGAGCGAGCTCCGTTTTATGAACTGCATTTTTGTCCGACTCCGAAGGAGATGAAAACATTGTGCGCCCATAACGAGCGGCAATCGAACTTGAGGCAGGCGTTGCAGCTGCAGCTGAAGCTGAAGCTAAAGCTGAAAGTGGAGCTGGAACTGAAGCCGCCGCCATCAAGTCATAATCATAAAAAAGAGTACAAATGAGCGGCTGCTTGGCAATAATCGAAATGTAATGTGATAACCAGATAAGGACATTTGAGCCAAGTGCCCACCAGAGACGCACCGAGTGCTAGAGTATGATATGCTGCAATAAAGCTGGCCTTAAAGATGCCTCGGGCGTACATTTGCTAAACTGAGCTGAGGCAGACAGCAACAACTCGACTGCTAAATGTCCTGCAAACGTGTCGGCAAAGAACGTTGTCTGTCATGTCACATACGTGGCCTCACGTTCAGTATACCCTCGGAGAGCTCAGCATCTACCACTTGGTATCTGGTATATCATACATGCAGCATAATTTGCTAAGCATTTGGTAACTTAGCAGCACCCTCACACAACATTACGGCCACATATAATTGGCTAAGCACATTTTTCAGACAGCGACACGAGGGGTCGCAGATGGAAGTCGAAAGTTCCGTTTCAAGCCATGTTGACTTTCGGCGATAAACAAAAACTTTGTGGCCGACAAAACGAAAGTTAAGTTGCAACAATTTTTTCTTTGTTGTTGGCCTGGCTGTTGAGCCTGCCGCAAGTGCACAGTATTCATCGAAGGACAAGGACAACAGGGTTGGACCCCCATAAAAGTTTTGACCCAACAATGACACAGCAGCGTTAGCATTCCCATCTTTATGCTGGCATCCCAACAAAACAAAGCAAAACAGAACACAACACAACAAAACACAAAACACAAAACTTCACTTTCACTTGCGCATTCGCATTCGCTTTCTCTTTCACTTTTAGGTTAAGTTTCGCATTCGTATTTTCGTTCCCAATCCCAATTCCATTCCCATTCCTATTTCCATCCAACATCTCCCATTCCCACTCTCAGTTTATGTTGTTCTCCCATAGTTTATCGAAGACGCTGACGGAGCACTTGCAAATTCAATGTGTGTGTATGTGTGTGTGTGTTATGTATTTAAATGTGAATACGCATATGTATGTGTTCTTGTAGAGTTAACAGTTGATGTAAACGCATATAATCAAAAGTTTTTAACTTGAAAGTCAAAGTCCTAGACTTTTATGTCTTGGCTTCTACCATTTCTACACTCGCATTCACATATTTAACGCAGTTCTTCTCTTGTTTTCATTTACAACAACTGCCACAATAATAATAAAAAAAAAAAATCCAAACAACAACAACTACAGCAAATCCAACCTTATACGCACATTATGTATTTAATACCCTGGATCAGGATCACAGCGGCATTGTCAGCTTTGAGGTATGTACTAATAAAAGTAATAGCAAAATTTTAATAACAAATACATGTATGTAATTTATATAAATTAAATTATGACAGTTAAGTTTACTTAGTGCACTGTTTCTAAACTAAAAAAAAAAAACTATTTAAAAATTTTAAAAACAATTATAATTATAAGTAAAGTATAAATATGCACACTTTTAAAAATAATTAGGTTTAATACAAAATTATTATTTATCTTGACTTGCCAAAAACAGTTACAACAAAAATGGATTGGTTTTATCTATATGGCTATAGCTAGTTTTGAAGCAATTAGGTTTTTTGTTACAAAGATGCATTTAAAACTTACCGGCTATTAAAAACAGTTTAAACATATTTTGCAATGATGATGCCATAAGTTAGGAACAGCTTAAGTGCAACTTTAACGTCGGTCCTAAACGTAAACGTAAACAAAGTTAGTGTTCGAGTTCAGAAGCGCATAAAATACTGCAAGTTAAAGAAAGAACGTACTATATAAATCTGGGAGCAGAGAGTTCGCACAGTTTGGGCAATCTGCAGTTGTAGATGGCAATACAAGCTAAGTGCAGATTTGGATTTTGACTTAAAAGAGTTATGCCTTAAGTTAATGCTGGCAATTGGGCACTTGAACATTCTAATGTGCCTAAGCATTTGGCAAATAATTCAATTTAATATGCTAAGTTATGTACTCTCCCAGGCCGACCGGACAATGAAGCGGAGAAAATTTCGCTGTTTCGCTTAGTAGTCGGTGGGTGGGCTCAATGGTCAGCCAAGTGAGACGGCAGCCAAAGCATCCATATCCCCCAACCCCAACCCCAAACTACACCCACAACCCCCCAACAGCATCAACAATAACAGCAACAAAAAGCGCTTAAGTACAATGAAATTACTTTAGACATTTTAAGCATAAAATATGGCTGACAGTTGAGTTGAAACTCCACGACACAGTCGAGTTGGTCCTCGCTGGCCTGTGGCCGTGTATATATGTGTGTGTGTGTGTGTGTGTGTCTGGGGGTGCTTGCGTGGTTGGCGCCAAATGATGCTGCAAAATGCTCCAAGAAAAAACAAGCCGCAGCCGCAGCAGCAGCAGCAGCAGCAGTATATGCCAAGACGCGTACAGCGCAGCTCATTTAGCTGCGGTTTCCCGGCCACAACAGCAGCAACAACATGTCGGGAACAAGTATGTGAGTCCTTTGACCTGCAGTCAACGCTCTTTGAAATGCTGCTGGCCAGCCCTAAGTTGTAATTTCCAAAGTTGTAGTTAAACGTCCACGTGCAACTAAGTAATACGTATACGACAAGTTATTCAGAGTTTTATTTCATTTTTCCCAAACACACACACACACACTGGCCCCTCAGCTGCTTCGCCTATTCGCTGTACCGCAGTCTGCTTTAATGTGGAGCAAAAGTTTTGCCAAGTTTGTAAGCTCAAAAGTACTTGTCATTGATGGGTCGCTAACTTGGCAGAAGACAAGACCCTGGCGCTGGCAGACAGCGCCTGATTTGCTTTAAGCACCAGGCGCACAGATTTAGGAGTGATAAAGAGGTACGACCATCATAGACAGCGCTCTCGACTTAAAGTTGATAGAATTTATTTAAGATCGCACACTTTAAAGTTCGCTGCAATAATAATTTTACTGTTTGCTGAGCAGAGCTAAGCGATCTAATAACTTTAATTATTAGCGATGAAAAGCATTGCCAGCTTGTATTAGCATAATGTAACTGAATTCTTGAGAATTACTCATTTCTTCCGACTTTCTGAACAAAAAAAAATCAAATAAAACAAGTAAAATTGCTGTAGTCAAAAGTGCTTGACTAGGAGATACCCTGAACCCAGCTGCGAACTCTCGTAAAATACATTTTACTTTATCTTCTATAATTTGGTAATTTTGGGGATGTCAATTTGAGCGGATTTTAGCTTTTTTCCACCAAACTAGCAGTTTTTTTCAAAAAGTCGTAGAACAAATATTTTTTGGCGCATGATAAAGAATATGTCCGCAAAGTTTGAGAAGGGTATCTCAACACTTTCGAAATCTATGCTTAAGCGATATTTTGTATCCAACAGATAATTTTCAAGCATACGATACTTTTTCTTATCTCACATTTAGTTTTCTATCTCACAGATATATTTGTACCTCTTGTATAATTGTGTACCTTACATTTGCTTAAGTTTACTTTATTCCATATACGTTTGTTTCTCACATATATCTCTGAAAAATCCAATACTTGTTTGTAGTTTAAAGATACATATTTATTCACCTTTGCATCTCACAAACCTTGTCTTTCATAATTGACTGCTTTGTATACCAAATATATCTGTGTCTTTCAGATACTTTTGTGTCACACAAATATCTTTTAAAAATAAAAAATGTATACAAGCTAATGATTATTTAGTAAGACTCTAAGTCAATATTTTAGTTTATGCGAAACGAGTTCTGTGATTACAAAGGCGAAAGAGTTGTATCAAAAATATCTGTGGGATCTAATATTGTTATACTTTGTCTTAATCTAGTCGAGTAATATGAATACCAAATAAAAATTTGACTTAATGTTCAACCACATTTGTTATTGATATAAGACTGTGCTCACTTCACTCGAAACAACTCGTTTAATTTTCCTGTACTGCAATCCCCAATAACATAAGAATGAAGATAAGTACTCAAGACGTGTGACAGCAGCTTAGATACTTTTAATCGTAGCCTTGTGCAATAACCGTTGACTGTTTAATTTCCATTTGTGTTTTATTTTCCATTGCATGCTTTCGGGCGCGGCAATTTTGAGTATTTCGTCTGCGTCCGCTCTGGAAATGAAAACGGCAGAACGAGCGAAACAAAAGCCAAAAAATCAAGTGAAATGTCTCAAAATTGAAATAAAATGCAGCTCAAGTGGGTGACAAGCGCGGTGGGTGGTGCGGTTAGAGCTGCTGCAGTCGCCTATCTCAATCTGCTCTCGCGTGCGGTGTTCATGTAGCTGTCGCTGTCGCTGTCGCAGTCGCAGTTGCTGTTGTTGTTGCTGTCATTGTCAACATTTCTATTGCAGGCGAACAAAGCGAATGGAAGAAGAAAAACGGAAATCAAATAAATATGCGCATGCAAAACGTGGCAAATGGCGGTGGGAGCTTGGCAGGCAGCACTTCGCATGCAAATTGCAAATAATTTTGCAGTTTTGTTCGCTGCCAACGTCCGAACATGAACTTCACTTCCGGCATGGGCGCCACGCCTATAGGTTATGCTAAATGTGCCAGCGGGGGCTGTGAGGAGGAGGGGGAGGGGCGAGGGGCGGCGCCCAGCACAATGGCAGCACGTGTTGGCTGGCGATGCCATTGAAACGATGAATTATGGCGATTTTAACGCCAACTCGCCGGGGTGGCCAAGCCAAGACACAAGTGCGATATAAAGCAAAGACAGGCCAAACAAAAGGCAGCCAACTGCTGCAGTTATAAGCCCACACAGACGCACACACACACACACACACACACTCACACACATACACAGCATAACTACTGAGAGACAAGCGCTTATCTGGCTACAGAACAAGGCACATCGCGAGCTTCGCCTTTGCCTTTTTGCCCGGTCGCCATTTTCGTTTGTGAATAATGACCTAAAATTGTAATGACTACAAGGCACGTTCTCCATATAAAGCAAGGATATACATACGCCGACGTATGTATGCACACCGCACCCCCGCACAACAGCTGTTCCACCTCACCGCCATGGGAGTGTGTGTCGAGTGACGGCTGACTAAGTAGACTTCCGCTTTTCAATTAAGCTCACAAATTGTTGCAAGGTGTTTTATGCACGATTTGCACGACAGTTGCTTTTATTAAATTGCCAACTTTGTGCAACAACAACATCACTTCAACTTTGAACCAGCGACTAGCAAATGGCAAGCAAGTTGTTTTCGAGATAGATAAAATAAGAGCACATCAGGCGCAGTAATTGATATGGAGACACATATGCATGATACCCACATGAAAGTACGCAGACAAAGTGTAGCCCAATTAAATTCCACTTCATGCTAAAACCTATTGGATTTAATTTGATATTTTTAGAAATATCATGTAGGGGAAATCAAAGATTCATAAATATGTCTATGCTCCTTTTAATAAGTAAAAGGGGTAAACTATTTTTTTCCACGTAAAAGTTAAGAAAATGTCAAGTTAAAAAGGGATAAATTATTATTTTCTCACGTAAAAGTGATAACTAACATCTGAAAATAATCACATTACCCGGAATAGAAAACAGCATAGAAACTTGCTCCTACTGCTCATTTTCCTACATTTTCTTTTATCAAATCTACATCTGTTTATTATAGTGCTCTATTTTTTATCCACTGCTTATTTATAAATGCAGCTGAGGGAGAATCCTACTTGTTTCATTCCTGCTTTTGACTACGCACATTTGTCAGTGTCCGGGCTGCAACGCCCGAAAATAGGCAGCGATATTTTTAGCTGGCTCTGTCACGTTCTCTGCACATTGATAAATCAGCCAAGCGCCCTCTTCAACTGTCCAAATGGGCTAAAATGCTCCACAACTGTAAATAGACCAACAAGTAGGAGTGCTCTTTTCCATATGAACCGACTGACAGACACCCTGTTTTCCTTAAAATTGTCTGATACACATACATGCCCTCTGCTCACGGTGTAATACCACCTACAAATAGTTGAAAGGAATCTTCTTGCTAATCACGTTATAATGATGAAATGGGTAGACGAACATACTCCTTTCTAATTTATGAAGAATATATAAATCTCAGGGCTTTACCTCCAATTTTAGGAGAAATACTTACAGCAAACAATGCTAAACAGAGGAATATTTAAAGGTGCCTCCTTCGGTCTGTTACATACATAAACTCAACTTCAACATGCTTCAGGGTATAACGAGCAGAGATGCAAAGAAAGCTTAGTTTGTTCTTGGCTGCGTCTAAGCCATCAGTTGTTCAGCTCGAACACCTCCCCGAGGACGCAGATCGGATGCGGAATCCCAGACTCGGTGCTAGCTGGCTCAGTGGTACAACTTTTTCCACTTGCCAGTTCTTATCTACACACATTTGTCATACAAAGCACTGAAATAAATGTCCACTTCAGCAGTATCTTAAGTTGTGGAAGCACCAGCTCTTAGCTGGGCAGTGCTCGACTTAACTCGAGGGGGGCAGCTTCTACGTGCTCACAGGCTGCGGCTTACGGGCAATTTCTTAAAACATATTTTCAATTTCGTTTGGCTCCGTTGTCGCATTCACATTTCGAGTGCCCGTCTGTCTCAGTGTGTGTATCTTACACTGAGAAAACAATAACTTTCGAATCTAGTAGATTTGCGTTTTACAAAACTGGCATTATCAAATCACATGATAAAATGAAACTGAATTTATGATAATTAAATTGGCTAAGCCACCTGGTAAAAAGGTTTCATTAATATAATTAATTTAATAAGAAAACCTCTTTAGATAGTGGTATTGACTGAAATTAAACCAAAGAACATTCGTTTTACTAGATTCATTCATTAGATTATTTAAGCTACTTTCACGTAACGTAATTATTTAAATTTGTGCTAATACTTTGACTTTTAAATATATATTATAAGCTGAAGTATTTCTTTTTATTTATTTATTAAACAAATCATAGCATTAATTACTCTCAAAAAAAATATTCGTAATATGTTATCATTTGAAAACGTATTTAATTCGTTTTTTTATTCTCAGTGTATCTCTATTTATAATAGTATCTGTATCTGTAAGCGTAACTTTATCTGTAAGCGTATCTGCATCTGTAAAACGTACTGTGTATTTATGCTTACTTATTTTTCATTTGACACAGGATTTCGTTCAAGGACTTTCGATACTGTCGCGCGGCTCCGTGGAGGAAAAGCTGCGCTGGACCTTCTCGCTGTACGACATCAACGGCGACGGCTTCATTACGAGGGAGGAAATGACTGACATTGTGACTGCCATATACGAGCTAATGGGCCGCCTGCCCGACGAGTGCCCCGAGGAGGAGAAGATCAAGGGCAAGGTGGAACACATCTTTCAGGTGAGTGCCCACGACCAAGCTGCCTGCAGCTACACTGGCCTACAGCTGTTCAGTTTCGTTCAGTTCGGTTCAGTTCAGTTCAGTTCGGTTCGGTTCGGTTCAGTTCAGTTCAGCATCAGCTCAGTGAACAACTGGCATTACTTATGTTAATTATGCAATTTCAATTTGCGCTCGCCTCAAACTGGCGGCTTAGTTACTCTGCATTATGCAAATCAAATTATGTATTTCTTTTGTTGGCCATTTCGCCAGACAGCACACCAAGTGGAAGTGCAAATGAAAAGACAAAAAAAATGTGGGAGTGAAACTGGGACTGGACATAGTCCTCACGCGGTCTATTTGCCCAGATTCTGCTGCTTGCTGGTTTGCTTCGTTTGGCTTGCCAGTCACGCATTGTCATTAGCGGCTGTGGTCCTGTTGAATGCCTCATCTTCATCCTTATTCGGACGAAACGGCAGCTTCTGCAAATTGAAAAGGGAGCGCCAACTGCGTGGGCGCAAACTAGACCAGATATTTGACCTTAGTCTTAAAGCAACTCTCATTTACAGCATCTATTTACCGACTTTTGGATTGAATAAATAAGAGACTCAACAGTTTTTTGAAATATTTAAATATTTATATGGACTACTAAGCCAAAACAAAAATAACGAACGGGCAAACCTTTCTGAAGCCGAACCGTTTCGAACCAAATTTCAAGTTTTTCCCTGTTAACCGAACCTCGAATCGAACCAGATGCTCAGTAAACAACCAAATCGAAACCAGAGCAGAATCATTTTTATGTTTTTCTTTCAAAAATTACTTTATTTAAAAAAGTCTTAATACATGAATATATAGCATACAAATTTTGTTGACAACATAGACAGTAATAATGATTATATAATAATAATTTGCTCAAAGAACCGAACGCTAAGGCGAGGTATGAAGAAACCATGAAACGAACCATCGCCAATTTTTTTCCTCGCAATATAATATTTAATAAAATATATAATTAATGGTAAGGAAGGTGCCAACCTATGCCAGTACGAAACATACTTTATGGAGAATTATGCTTTAAGACTTAAGCAGGAATATCTTACACAGCACATTTCTGAATTATTAAATATTTGCCATTCTCCAGTGTTTTCATTGAGGCATAAACGAACTATTTATATGGCGTTCGTCATATAGAAATTGTTTTAACATAAATGTATATAAATGAATATATGCCAAGTATTATAAATAAGTAGGCAGAGTGACGTTGATCGAATAAAATATGACTTTTTTATTGGCCAACATATCTTGTGACAGCATTATAATACCCTTTGCAGATTTTATTCTTATAACTTTTCCAATTATGTAATGCTCGACAGAAAATGGACATCAATCGTGATGGCGTTGTGACGCTGGAGGAGTTCTTGGAGGCATGCCGGAATGATGAGGCTATATCCAGATCTATGTCCGTCTTTGACACAGCATTCTGACCATATCCGACTGACAAGGGCGATGAGTATACGGTTCGCAGACGGCGACGTAGCCGCAGTCAACAGCAAAAACAAAAGCAGCAACAGCAACAGCAACAGCAACAACAACAACAACAGCATCAACAGCAACAGCCACGCATACAGCATCAGCAAACGCAGCCAGAGAAACGTAAGTCAAACTGCAAGACGAAACAACAACAAATGCAACAAATACATAGCACAAGACACCAGGCGGCATCCAAGTGCTGTCATGTCATTGACATGGATGGCGCCAGCACAACAACAACAACAACGACCACAGCAACAACAGCAACCAACTGCACAAGCAACAACAACCACAAAACTTATCACAGGCCCCGCGCTCTCAACAGGCGCCACATTGATGGCTACGACGAAAGGCTTGAGGCGGAGGCAGAGGCGGAGGAGTACGATGATGATGAAGACGACAACGACAACGACGCCGACGAGGACGAGGACGAGGACGAGCACGAGGATGAGGGTGACGAGGAGGAGGAGGAGGAGGATGCTGATGACGCGGACTTGGATGAGTACGAAAGTGGCGGCCATCTGCTGACGGGCACGTCCCAGCGCAGTCGTTTCATATGCCGCCACTGCCTGCGCCCCCAAACGGAGCTGCAGTCGCGCCAACTGCCGGCGCTGCGTCTGCGCAAGTCCCACTCCAAGGCGCGCCAGCGCAAGCGGAGCAAGAGCAAGCAGCGCCACAATCACCAAAATCAGAATCAGAATCCACACCAGCGCCAGCATCTGGATCCCAGCTCCAGGCCACGCTGGCCGGAACTGAACGCGGCCAACGAGCAGGCCATACGCTTTCGCTGTCCGCAGGTGGGCCCGCAGGTGGGTCGCGATCTGCACACGCCGCAGCCCTTGCACTTCCACCATCCGCAGCAGCTCAGCCAGGGTCAGGCGCAAGGCCAGGTGCCAGCCCAGGTGGCAGCCCAGGTGCCAGCCCAGGTGGCAGCCCAGGTGGCAGCCCAGGTGACAGCCCAGCTGCAGGCGCCGTCCAAGCCTGCCAAGAGTAAAAACCGGCTCAGGCAACGAAGCAATCGCAAACAAGTGCAGGGCGCAAGTGCAGCTGCAGTCGCAGCCGCAACAAGAGCAGCGCAGCCAACGGCCACGGCGGCAGCGACGACAGCAGCAACAGCTGCAGCAAGCGCGCCGTTGCCGCCGCCTCTGCCGCCCAACGGCGTTGCAGTCCAAGCCCCGGAGAGCAATGGGATGGCAGGTCAGGCGAATGAGGAGCTGCCCAACACACCGGACTCGCCCTCGCTGGTGACGGTCAGCACCTGGTACACGGTGGCCAAGCAGGGCGTCTCCTGCTAATAGGCATTTACACGTTTGTAGTCGTTAACTCCAGCTAACGCTCGCCGTCAGTGAGTACCTTTGATATCAGCATAAGTATTTCCGAGACTTTCTCAGACTTGGGTTTCGTACTTGCATGAAGGTTCAAACAATAAAACCAAACTCCCCTCTTGCTGCCCAATTTCATGAAGTATTGTGAAGTTGTGCGCAAAGAGATTTTAGGATGGATTAATATTACATTAAATAGAAATGCAACTCAAGTGTTTTAATTTGTAAGATTTACATTCAATGTACTTCCTTATACATATGTGTGGCTATATACAAGTAATATGTTTTTTTTTTCCTCTTCATAGACTTACATCAACAAAAAAGTTTAAAAAATATTCTCACAATAGGTCAGTTTAAGATCTGGCAAAACCCAAATCTGTGTGTATGTTGAATTCATGTTGAAAATGTAAAATGTGTTATAGTGTTAAATTTAAATATAAATTCAAATTAATAACAGAATATAACTATAATAATTCAAATTTATTCTAAAAATAAAAAAAAACTAAATTTAAAACAAAAAATAAGATTAAAATTCTGATAAATTGTTGTGTTTGTTTTTGCTTTTCTTTTTGAAATTTCTGAATCGGTGACAACAAATTAAATATACATAAATAATAAAAAAAAAAATACAAAAAAACTAGGTATCATAGTAACAAAAATAAAATTAACGTTAGCTGTGATGAAATTTAAAACTACTTTTAACTGCAAATATACAAAAGAAAAACAAACGAAAACAAGACCACTAGCAACTAAAAAATCAAAGACGTACTAATAAACTAATGAATAAGGTCAGATAAATTGCTCAATAGCCATAAATAAACACCTAAATGAAAGAGCTGTTAGCCATATGCATATGCCTGTCTGTGTGTGTGTGTGTGTGTGTGTGTGTGTATGTGTGTGCGTGTGTGTTTGAGCGTGTGCTTAAGATATTTTAAATATTTCTACTACCTTTAATAATTCTGTTTGTTATACATTTTCATGTATTTTATTGCATTGGTGGAATTAAGCTAGCTGTAATTTTTTTTTATTTTTATTTCTTCACTCATACATACCCTGTAGATGTTCAAAAGCCACAAATGTACTGTGGCGATATTGAAAAATGGAAGAAAGTATGGGAAAATACAAAAATACAATTCATTATGACAACTTATTTGACAACTAATTTTTTATTTGACAATAGTACTATTTAATTGGATCAAAAATGGGCAAGTTTTCTCAGAAGAAAGACAAGCACCCTATTCAAATAAAGCGATCCGCACTGAAATAATTGTACACTTTTTTCTGTTGGTAAAATGTTTGCAGGGTATGTATGTGTATAATTTTGCTCAGAATGTTAAATTGCTAATTAAAAAAACAAAGTTATATTTATTAAAACTTCATCGTGTTTGTTGAAAAACAAAAACAAAAAAATGCGTTACATTTTGTTTTTAATTTGTTTTAATGGGTTCCAGAAAATATAACGTTGCATTACAGCCAATTCGATGTACAACTATTTTAAATAAGTATCTTAAACAAGGTTTACTCGAATGTGTGTAGTTACATAGCTCGAACAAACAACCAATTTGTTATCGATGTATATTGACTGTGCTCGTAACTGTAGCCTTACACATTCATTAGTAAAATATATAAAATACATATATGTATGTGTGTATTTTTGTGTATATGTTTTTGTATTTCTATTTGTTCAAGTGTCGTTAAGTGCAAAGAATTTCGATTCGGCTGAGCTTGGAGCTGGAAAATGAAAACAAACAAAAAAAAATTACAGGAGAATAATAGATGCAGTTGCTCGTTACCTTTTGCTAACTGTTATTGCTATCTGATTTGGTATATTTTCTAATATGATTTGTTGTTGCTTTCTTTTGCAATGAACACACACACACACACTCTCACGAACAGACAGACACATATACGCATGAAATTGAAATTCTTGTATGCCAATTAAAATATGTGCTTTTCTTCTTTCTTTTTCTCTTTCTATCTCTTTCTCTTTCTTTTTTTTACCATTTATTCTGCCGTTCTGGCTGCTACCCGTTGTTGCTGCTGCCTGCTGACTGTTTCAAATGCTGCTGGCCCTAACACACAAACACACACACACACACACACACACACACACACACACCAGCACACACGCGCACAATCTTGTGCACATACGAAAACAAACAACAGAAATTTGCATAACAACGAAATGAAATATGAGCGAGCCAAATGCGAAAATGAAACCGAACGCGAATTGTCAAACTAGCTACGAAATGGCCATAAATATGCAATTATGGTCAGAAGTGTGGATGTGTTTATGTTTGTCAACTGTGCCACGCATACAAACACCCAAACCCATACACACTCACTTTCACACTCACAAACAATGGCTGCACACTGCAAGTCCTGCGATCGATCCTCAATATGCAATATGCTTAATTGCACTAAGGCCAAAACTTTGGGTTACCATGCCGATTGACCGGTGGTGGTTTTTGTATACATATATGCATAGCTATGTATGTATATGTATATGCGCAAATTTGAATTGTTTGATGTACTCGCCTGAGCGCGCCCACAAAAGTATGCAACAGCATTTTTACCGATGACTGCATGCGCAACTAAAGCTTTATACCAACAAACTACCGACTAACCAAAAAAAAGAAAGATATATAAAAAAATAATAATAAAATGAGAAATAAAACCAAAAACAAATTCATAATACAAAATTAACCAAAAGGAAATTTATAAAAGTATACCTTAATTAGAGAAATGCTATATTTTTACGAAATAAAACTGGAACCGAGTGTCCCCAAACAAATTTTGTTTTGCATTGTATGTTGAAGTTGTGTTACTGCCCAATAAATAATAGGGATACTAATTGAAAAACATTATTTCAAGCATTATGTCTTAGACTTCAATGACACAATCTCTTACAAACCATAGCTTTCAGTTGACTTCAATATGGTAAACATATCAACAATTGAAATTAAAGTTTACCATTTTATAGCTGAAGCCGTGAAATTAATTGGAAAGATACTCGATCAGAGTATTTAAAGATATATATATACAATACCTTTTGCCGAGTCCGCATTTATGTTGATTGTGCTTTTAAAGACACAATACTTCAATATTAACTAAAATCCAAAATTTTACTTGGATACGAATACCTACTGTGGGCATACCAAACACAACTCGACTATACAAAACCTTAATGAAATTAAGGTATAATGGATTTATAGATTGTATACTGCACATTTGAACATGCTAATTCTGGTTAGCGAAGTGAATTTCAGCCAATAAAAATAATAAGCCAATATATCGTATATCCGAATATTAATGAATACTAAAGACAGTGACAACCTTTTCTATTTTGTTGTTGTTTTACAATGTTGCTCTTCAAATTTCAATCAATAACTTCAACGTAAACACTCAGCCAAGAGTTTCCAAGTCTATTGCGACAAACCTACATATACCCTGCATACATAATGTGCATACATATATATACATATTTAGATATGTACAATGTACTTATATAATTGTGTGTTTAACAATAAGAAAGAACTAAGAGAATAAAAAACTAAAGAAAATCAAATGAAAATCAATGTTTAAAATCAGAAATTGGACCAGCAAAACTATGCAAAAAGTAAACCAAAAGAAAAATGCTTAATTGTAGTTCTATTAAAATAACTAAATAATGAGAAAATGTGTAAATATATTCATATACATACACATGTAGGTACAATATATGTATGTTTGCAGGACACTATGCAACACAAATACAATATTTATCATGTATATTGGTGTATTGTATTTTTTAAGTAGATATAAGACACAGAAGAGACACAACTATTAGGCATTAAATTTTTAGCAACAACAAGCATACACAAATAATAGAAAAGAGGGCGCAAAACCAACCCGTGTAAATAGATTATTATTGAAAAATAAAACCCAAATGTTTAAAGAAATTTTTAAAACTCAAATCAACGGAACTGGACCTAGAACTGGAATTTCAGTTATTTTTTCATTACATCTGTTCTTAGTACTACTTACTCACTTATTGGTATATTTGTATGAACATCTTCGTATGTACATACACATGTATTTACTTAGCTGTAGTCTTCCAACAACAATAAATCTCAACAGTTTTTCAATCTGCCCTGGCCTGAGGGCAAGAGCTAGAGCGAGAACAATAACAAAAACAAGAACCAAGAGAGAGTGCAAAACAATTTCCACTTAGATAACCTGTAGCAAATTGGTACCTTAGCTGAAACACCCAAAAAAGCTTTCAACTTTACAACAACTTAAAACTTACTTACACCAAACAATAACTGCACAAAGTGCGGTAGCAAAAACACAAGCAAAACTCGACATTTTAAAAATAAAACGAAAAAAAAAACAATAAAGTCTAAAAAGAATTCAAGATTTGTCACACTAGAAAACTATGTCCAACCAAACAAAATATTAAACAATAAGTGTTGTCTTCAAAAAAATAATAATTATAATTATAAAATCAAAATAATACGAAGCCAATGGAGAATAATAAGAGGTTATCGATATATAAATGAAAAAGAGATAGACAAATATTGTATTATTTTTAGATAAATGTTGCCGCAGTACGAATAATTAAAAAGGCTTACATCTTTACAAAAAATAAATAAATAAATAAAAAATTAAAAAAAATTCGTTCAATTCTACATACAAACTGGTCTTTAACTATCCATGTATTTACACTTAGATTTCAAGCCTCCTTCACACTTAAAACACTAAAACACTAAATTACTAAGAAAAATAATTCTTAACTAATCTCTACAAGAATAATACTTAAAAATCTTTAAGTCTAACTAGCTAATACTTTACTTCTTGACTATACTATTGGTTTCTTGTTACTAACACTACTCAAGAGAGATAACACAAACTAAAGCAACTTATCCATAAAAGCGTCCACTATTGAAATCAGATGATGCACACGAACACACAAAACACACCAATTAAACACCTCCTACTTGTACACACCCTTAAGCGGATCACGACAATATACCAACTGTTGAAAGTTACCCACACAATGCCAAGCAAATCGAAACGAAATTCACCCACGTTTAGCTCTGACCCACCCAAGCGAAGCTGCATTCAAGTCTTGCATCACAATCTCTCTACACAAGTCACAGTTTCAAAGATGATGAACAAACTAATAATACTAGCAATCAAAATACCTACCAACAGAACACAATAAGACATAGCTAGTAATGCGGGTCTGAGGCAGTTGAAATAATAAAACTTTTAAGCTGCAACTATGCATTCATTCAATGTGGGGTCTTACAATCCAATATACCTTTTAACACTAAATGACAAAAATGTCAGCAAATTAAAACGAAATAAACAATTTACAGTAAATAAGGTCAAAGTTTTCTTTCGGCTTACTATGGCCCTCTATACACATGAAAAAATAAGTCTTAAGAGCATTAAACCAATTAAAAGTGTCAAATTTAAAAAACAAAAAGAAAATTGGATTCGTGGCATGTTAAACAGTAACAGAAAGAGAATACAGAATGTTTTTCAGAAACAAGTTGCACGCCACATTTTTTTTCCAGGCCTAAGCCTTATCAAATCAATAAAAGAAAAAGTGTTACACATAAATGTATATAGTCTATATATATATATTCACGTTGTTTTTTTTAATCAAAATTTTATAAACTGTTAAAATCAAATTTTACCAAAGCAAGAAAAATACATAGGTAAACCTTTTGGTCAGTAGAGAATACGAGTAATTAACAAGCCAATGAACAACTAAATGTGAACAAAAAGTCTCGTTTTAGAGAATTTTCTATTACTGTTGTTAATTTCATACATTTATATTATTTTATTTTTGTTTTTGTTTGTTGTTTACCTGTTCTAACATAGAACTGGAAACAAACATTGTACCAAATTAAATGTAAACAAATATATATATACATATAATGAACATATATATATATATATATATATATATGTATATGTATGTATATATATATATTATAATAAATGTAAATTTTTTTTGCTTTGTGAATTACTAATTATTAACTAAGAATAGAGTGGAAAAAATACATGTCATAGCATTAGATTAAGTACAATCAATTGTATTCACTATTTCAGTGTGACTTTAATAAAAAGCAGGACGGCAATGTCATGCAGACTATTGAAAAAATAAAAAAAAAACTCCTTAGTTTATATATGTATAGTATGTGAACCGAAAAGCTCTTTGTTTAATAAAATACAAAATATCAAAAACATAATTGTTATCAAAAGAGCCTAAAGAAACGAAAAGCAAAGCATCCCACACAAGATATTGAAAAACAATGTAGTCGTTTATCAACCGATTTAAATGAATATCGATTGCCGTAAAACAAGTATTATGAAAGTATATCAATGTAAAAGTTCGCTAACTTCCTTCATGTAACAGCGATCATCGCGAACAAAATGACTGGATAGAACAGAGGAGCGGTTCGAATTCGAGTCCGAAATCCAAAACGAACAGAAAAATGAAAATGAAAAACAAGATAGATAAAAGATAAAAGATAAAAGTAAGCATCACTGCAAATTGATAATTACAAATATATTCTAGTTGTAATGCATGATCTTTTTTGGTGTACATTTTAAATGAAAACCTTTCCATAAAACGAAAATAATTGTTTTAAAACTTTAAACTAAATTGTTTAAAAATCCAACTGCATGATCAATATGCAAACCAAAACCACAAAAAAAAAGAAATAGAAAGGAACATAAACAATTAAGGAAAATAAGGAAATATTTAATTAAATCATAATACTTACACAAAGGGGAAAACATTTTTTTTTTGTAAAGTTAAAATATGCATATAAAAAGAATGTACGAAAAATAAAAGCGTAATAAAATTATGAATCGAACTTACATTTTCATTTCAATAACAGAAGGCGGCAAAAGTTTTTTCGAGAAGACGTTGCAGTTGTATTTAAAACTTGTTGTAGGTGATTTCTGAACTTAAAAGATGCTCAAGTCGCGAACTTTCGTCCACGGAACTTATTCAACACAGCAACAACTGCCACAACTTCTAAGGTTTGGTCGGAGTGAGCATTAGAGATGGGTGGAGACATGAAGCTGCACGACGCACACTGGGCCCATCTGACGTTTTTCTATGCAAAAATGATAACATCTGAATCAAGTGAGATATTGCCAACATTTATGAAAACAATTTATAAATTTTTAAGGCTTCAAAATATGTATAAGCTCTTTGATATTGGATAAATGAATGATTGCCAATATGTTGTCAAAGTTCAAATTTGTTTTCATAGGGAAAATACGCGTCAGAATGCAATGAAAATGATTGATTAAAAAATATATACTAATACAAGGCTTTTAACTTTATTTTTTTAAATATATATATATATATATATATATTTATAAATTTATATATTTATAAATATTATATTACTCTTTAAGTACCAACCATATTCAATACAGTAAAACGCAAAAATCTCTTATGCAATTATAGACAACCTTTTCAAGAGAGATCTACGAATAAAGTCAATATAAAATGTTAAAAAGTATTTTAAAATCGGAAATCGTGGGACACGTGAAGAGTTGTTCGATTCGTGTTCGCGTTCCTATCGTGATGAAAAACTCCGATATGCGCCCGTCTCGCGTAGGACTGACATAAAAATGCTGATTGCATTTTCCAACGCGTTGCCATCTACGATAATTTCGACGTAATGCGCTTAAATGCGCCTATTAGCGGACGACAGCAGGACAGCGCAGTGGGCAGCAACGGGAGGTCCTGTGGACACTGCCCACTGGCTTTGTACGAATGCAAATGTTGTTTGGCTGTTTACGCCGCATTGTGCACTTTAACATGGCTCGTTGGGCCACAAACTTGGCGCCTCAGTTTAACTGCATGTAAATTAGCTAGATGCAGCAGCGCAGCAAATGAGCTGAAGGCATTTGGGCAAGGGGAAGCCCATGCAAAAGTGGCTGAGAAGCTGACCAAATTGGTATCACTTAAATTGTGGATCATTGATTATTGCACTTCAAATAGAGTAAGGTTTTTTGGGGTGCTTTTATTTGGTTTAAGTAAATATGTTCTAAAATTAATCAATACTAATGGTAATAAAAGTTGAAATATTACAAAAAAGGGACATCCTTTTATCATGTTAACATTTAAGGCACAGTTTTAGTAAATATGTTCTAGAATTATTTAATACTAAAGTTATGACAAGTTGAAATATTACAAAAAAGTAACATCTTTTTATTATGTTAACATTTACGGAACAGATACAGAACTTAAAACTTGATAGCAACACTTTCCCCACACTCCACACGTGCCCCACGCACAGTTCATATAGGAAGCTATATACTCTACCACATGGCAGAGTTAGCATCGACCGAAGACCTCCACGTTTGACATGTTCATGTATGTGCATGTGCATGTGTAGGTCCAAATTTAATGCCGTTAAACACATGCCTGGATAAAGATTTCGATTTCGATTTCCGTTTCTCTTTAGCTGGCACGTACACGCCATACGCCATACGACGTCACATGCGGCTAACGGGAGAGAGAAAAAGTTTTGTAAGAGCGGTCAACTCGATAACAAGTTGGATGTTAACCCAAAGCGACAGGGAAACTCACTTAATTGTTTCATGAGGAGCAACTGGGATAGCGGGCACATCCATTCATTGGCCCCATCTGACCGAAAAGGGCAGCCAGCTTGGCTCTGCTTATTGTAATCGTTAATTAAATCACGTTGTAGTGGAAATTAAGTTATTGACGGCATAAGTGCCGCCCATCATACACCTCCCACCTCCCTATGCCTTCTACACTTTTAATGCGAAACGTGGCTAATTGCTAGATACGAGCATATAAGCGGGATTCGTGTGTGTGTGTGTGTGTGTGTGTGTGTGTGTGTGCGTGTGGAGCTGTATGTGAGTGTGTGTGTCACGTGCATTGTGTTTGATTAAAGAAACTGAGCACATATATTACACTCTGGATATAGAATGTATTTCCCTCTAGCTGACAGCAAAGCCAATTCAGCAACACAAAATTCAACGCTAAGCACACGACGACCACACGACAACCACACCAGAGGCCAAAAAAATGCCGATGTATTTAGAAATGCCCGAAATCGATGCCAGAAACCGCAAAGCAGCCGTTGTCCGGGGAACACAGACGTTGTCAAAGGAGCTAACCAGCAACTGATTCATGACAGTGCCAAATACGGTCACAAAATAAAATTCTTACACTACTGCAAATGTCAAAAAGTAAACCCAATTTTATACACTTGCATAAAAATATACACCTCAAGTCGTACATAAAAACCTTTTATTACGAAATGATCTGTAGTCATCGATATAAGTATGAGCGCATTAAATATATGCTGAATTTCACAAATTATTCTAGGTGCCGCACTTACCGTACTTAATATTGCCAATCAACAATACGATACTTATTTTACCGTAAAGCACTCTTTAAACCAAGAGAATTCCCAGAATGCCATCCTGTTTGAATATCGGTGCAAATATGACTTTGCAAATCCCATTTTATTTGTGCATTGTTTGCTGGCACAAATACAAGTTGGTCGGAATCGAATAAACGTTTCCAATTTCCTTTTGTTCAAATTGCATTTAAATGTCAGCAATGTCAGTTCAAAAATAAAAACTGCAGCTTTGGCTCTCGCCGACTGCTCAAAAGCAGTTCATTTCGACGAAATGGCAATTGACCGAACTTAATCTGTTGGCAGCCTTTAATAGCCATGGTTCAGTCCACTGGGCATCCTTTGGGACACCATTCATGTTGTCATCAGCTGTTAGCTGTGGTTTCCTCTCAATCCTTTCTGGTCAAATGTGCATAAATATTTATGGGCTTAACTAACTGTTGGCGTAAATATTTGGGCGATTAAAGTGGAACGGACTTAAATTAATTTGTTGTTGGTGAAACCCAATAAGAACGCACAAAACAATAGCTTGGTTTTTAAATTTGCAAAATATTATTGTAAAAGTTCTGGCATAATTTCGCTAAGAGAAAACATATACTTATATACACTAAATAATAAAAGTAATTCCATTTTTAAAAGATAAGACACGGATACGAAAAATCGGATTCATGAACCGCACTTCAAGGCGAGGCACTGACAAATTTCCAAATTTTTTTTTTGCTTTCCACGTGACTTTTTTTATTAATTTTTTTATTTTTTTGTATACAAGTATACAAAAAAATAAATTAATAAAGCAAAAAAAAACTTTCAAGAGCGTAACATTTTGATATGCTTTTGTAAACATTTTCAAGGTAGGCAAATAAAAGCATTTACTTAACTTTAAATTAAAACAAGCCAATAAGCATTCCTTCAGCTGATAACAAGATGTGGAAGAGTGCTCTAGTCTAGAGAAACGAAACTAGGAAATACCCTGCATCTACTATATCATAAATTATATCATTTAAAACTTTTTTAATTATTACACATAACGGTTTTTAGTTATATACAGACGGACAGACAGACGGTCATCGACTCGACTGTTAATGCTGACCTAGAATATATATAGCTAATGGCTTCGAATAAGATTCCTTCTTCCTTACATACTTACCTTGAACTTGATCTTTGCCCATCTTAATAGGGAGAATCTATGTTAAGCACCTAAGTAAGTATATATAAGCACCTATAACGCCCAAGCTACAGTTGAAATGAGATGCATTTCCTAAAGCACCTTTGAACCATGGCCCGGGGTCCGATTCGAATCTCAGCATGTGCTCAGTGTCCACATAATTGCATTCTCGTGTGCTCATCAACGGTAATGCCCCCAGCTATGCCTGGATGTCTGTGTGAACGTGTGTGTAGGTGTGTGGGTGTGAGGGTGTGTGGGTGTGTGGGTGTGTGGGTGTGGGTGTTGATGTTAGACTGGACGTCTACGGTTAGCTGTGTGCTACGTGTTTATCGGGCCAAAAAGTGTTCGATTAGAGCAACGAGAATTTAATTTTGGTTTCCACTGCGACTTGACAAGAGTTGACGTGCGTCGCCTGTCAGCATTTAGGATTCGCGCCTTCGCATTGAGCTGCTGGACGGCACGGATAGAGTATATGCCACGCGTGTCTCGTATGTAGCTATTCTCATTTGCCATCATCCAAATTCGATTCGAAGAAATCAATAAGTCTGTGCGACATTTGTGTCACATTTGTGTCGAAATTTGTGGCGTTAATACGTTCGGTTTATGGCTTATGGCGAGGCTTCTGTTGTGGCCGCTGTTGTTGTTGTTGTTTTTGTTCGCACTGTTGTTGCCATAATGTGCGTATTTATTGCGTATACGTCACATTGTTTATGCCTAAAAGGGCATTTGTGTTAAATAGATACAGACATTTATGCCATTCACTTTGATTTGCGGCGCCTGCTCAAAATGAAGACATAAAAACTTATGAAATCTTTCGGCCCAACAACAGCAACAACAACAACGTCAGCAACAAGCAACTGTCATCAGTTTCGCCTGACATTGTTGTTGTTGTTGTTGTTGTTGTTGTTCTTGTTGTTGTTGTTGTTGTTCTTGTTGTTGGTCTTCTTGTTTTGCTGTTGAGCAAAAAATTTAATGTTCATAAAATCTATTGGGCGCCACGAGGCGTGACACAAGAGGAAAGCACAAATAAAAGCCATCGCTTGCCTCCAGTTTTTAATGCAGGCCACCAAACTTCTAAGATACTCAAGAGCGAAGAAATAGAAGGAAGCACAAAAAAGTTGTATATATTAGTGTGAAAAACTATATTCATATTAAGTCAAATAAAATTCCAGTAGAATATACTCACTAAAATAAACTACGGCCAATATTTTGGCTGACTCTTCCTTACATTGCCCCAAAGATCAATTCAGCAGCCAAGTTTTGGCCGGCAATTTGTTTATGAGAAAGACATAAAAACAATAAAAACAAAAAATAATTAGCGCATTAGTATTAATAGTATTTGGCTTAAGCTTTAGAGGCGATGCAAAATTGGCTCTAGAACATTGCACAAAACCAATGTACCTTTAATCGTGTTCTGAACAAGGCTAACTGTCTAGGGTTGTCATGTTTTTTATCGAATATATGTTCGTTTTTTTTCGCAATGTTCATAGTAAAAATATATTTAAAATTAAAATTAGAATTTGATGACTTGCCTTAAGACTTATTTTTTATAAATTTAAAATAACGCTTTTCGTTTTTGCAACTAATTTATTTTCGCAATAATTAAAGCATTTTAAATTACTCCGGCACGCGCTCAACTCTTTCCATGCAAAGAAGAATATTCCAGATAATTTTTCTTGGGTGACGCATAACCCTTTTAAGCCACGCAACTTTTGGCCCTAATCACCGAGCCTGCCCATGGCGAGCCATGAAGCGTGAAGCATTTCCCCGCCCTTGTCCACCGTAAGCGCATTAAAGACAGTAAATAAGCCAAGTTACTGTGTTCTGTGTTCTGTTTGCTCAAATCTGCATAATGTGGTAGCAGAGCATTACGCTCCATGGGCGGCACTGGGCGTGCCATCCAATCGCTTGTAGCCCGTTTAGTTGGCCACCCTTGAAGCGGGACTTGCTGCTGCTGCTGCTGTTTCTGCTGCTGCAGCTGCGCAACTTTTGCTATTCTTTTTAATCACTTAATAAAGCGCGGCAACATCATCAACAGCAAATTCATTTGGGTTCTCAGCTTGCCGAGGCTTTTGTTTATGCCAGCGACAACAGCAACAACAGCAACAACTGCAACTAGTCCAAAGAGAGGACAAGCAACGCGTACCAACAATTAAGTCGCATTTGTGCTAAACTTTTGGATTACGAAAATATGTTAAGACTTTTGTTCAACTTGTCCGTCCGGTTGCAAAACTTTTGCAACCCCGCGCTTGCCACAAAGTGGCGTTATCATGCAGCACAGCTGCAGAGGGACTACCAGGTTCGGGTTCGTGATCGGGCTCGAGCTCGAGCTCGGGCTCTGGTTGGGGTTGGGGTGCCTTTTCGGTGCCTGAGGGTAATTTGTTGGCGTTGGTTTTGAGAGGCGTCGTTGCAGTTGCATTTCATTTGCCACACAGCAGACCCAAATGGTTGCCCTCAATAAAGTTGTACATATGAATTTAGCGACTTTGCCAACAGGCGCCCAGAGCACTGAGTCAACATTTATGACATTTCTTATGCTCGCCTCACCCGCCACCTCCACCTCCACCTCCACATCCATCTCCATCTTCATCAGCCACAGTCCCAGTCCCAGTCCCATCCGCTGCCTATTCGTCCCTTGCCGTACACACATAGATGCTGCCTTTTTGCAAAACTTTTCAATTGCATTTAAACTTGGTCTAGCATAATTTGGCAACGCCCACGCCCACGCCCATGCCCATGACCATGCCCACGCCCATGCCCATGACCACGCCCATTCCCATGCCCAGCCCATGCCCATGCCCATGCTGAAGCCGTCCTCCACACACTGCCGCCTCCGGCCATGCCCTGTTTATGCATTATCCTTACGTTCGCTTGCATTTTCCCCATTGCCTTTCACTTGGTTGCGTGCCGCGCTTTGTTCACGCTGCGTTTGCTTTGTTTCTGTTTCGTCTGCTACCGCTTTTTATGATTATTAAATTTGTTAGTTTTTATATATGTGTGTGTGTGTGTGTACATACATACTTATACTGAGAGTGGAAAACCCTACAAAGTTGCAGCAACAAAGTTCCACTTACATATCCATGGAATAGAATGTATCCAACTGACAGCAAACATTTACTCCTTGTATCCTTCCTTGGGGTAGCACTTCAGTTTGCAATCAGAGATCAGAAATTATATTTCATTTGTCTAGATAAAACTTAAGCCATTTAGAGGCTCAGAAATTAAAGAGAAATCCAAAAAAGCAAATTATCAAATTAATCATACATATACTCTATAGGGTAACACATAGTCGACTATAGCACTTTCACATATTTTCCTGGGCCTGCGGCAATTGCTATATAAGTCCATAATAAGCAACAATGTTTTAAGCTTTTAATACCCTGTACTCATTAAAAATGCGCGAGAGTGTTTTTTAAAGTAACGCAAATGCATCTGAAGTGTAAAGTTATGAATTATACATGCTCTTAATCAGCATTTACAGGCCCAATCAATTTATGTTTACGTTTTCTTGGTGGCTGAGTATGTGTGAGGGCAAGAACTTGTGCAATGGGCTTAAATGCCAAATATAAATTAATGAGGATTATGTGCAAGTCATTTAAAGGTATGTGAGAAAATCAGTATAGGTTGCCACAGGCAACACTTGCCAATTAAGGTCCTGATAACTAACTATACAAATATGTACATGTGTGTATATATGTATCAGGGACCGCAAAAATTAATGTTATGGAACTTTAACTTAAACAAATAATTATGGAGAAAGTTTGCTATTGAAAAAATAATTACACCAATGTTTCTAAGTTAAATTGAACTTTCTTAAAACGCAATAAACGCGTCATTATACTTATTTTTTCTAAAAATTAGCTTAAACTTCATTTTTTAGCATAGCAGTGATTTCACTTTTCTCAATAAAAGTGTTTTCTGTAAGTTATTTTGTAACTTTCATTTAAAGTATCAAAAATACAAATTTAATTAAGATATCTTTTGAAGCAATATGATCTACGAGTATGTAGTTTAAGTGCATATATAAAAATAGCTGTATGTTTATATATTCAATGCTGCACGCACATATTCCAATTGCCTGCATATTTTATAAAATGATGTAATAAGTAAAATTCTCTTATAAATTGATGTATGCATCAATCAAAATATATGTGCATATATAATGCACTTATGTCGTACTTCATTTGACACACAAAGACAATGGGTGTTTGAGCGGAAAAAAATAATAACAGCGTCTAATTGGCGGTAAGTAAGGCCCATTAAGGACGTGAAAGAGGAGCTGCAGCTGCAAATTGAAATATGAAAATGCCAAATTGCACCCAATTATTGTGTTTAATAACAAGGCGATGGGCGCTGTGCAGATAATGATAATGACTTGGACGTGACCAGCCGGAGGAATACAGCGCACGAATCACAGCCTTGGGCGGCAGCAAAGAATGCGATGCGATGCGATGCGATGGATGACGACTGCAGCTACAATCCCAATTGCATTGTCGTCTTTCTGTCTCTCTGTCTGTCTGTTGGTCTGTCTCACTGTCTGTCTGTCTGTCTATCTGCCTGTCTGTGGCAGCGTCGTGGCAGAGTGTCGCTAACGCTGTTGGCTTTGGGTTTCGGCTGTGGTAGGCAGGTGATGACTAACGAGCCAACGAACCGGGAGCCCAGCCGTACCCTGGCAGCGACACCGGCGCCCGGCACAGGAAACACACAGCGCCATAATAGCTACAACTATGGCCGCCTCGCACAATGGCACGGAAGTGAAGCTCGGCGAGCAGTCAACGGATTCGAATCCGCTGTCATAATCACGATGCCTGACTATCTGGCAAAAGCGCACTGGCATTATCAACCGCCAAGCCGGTGGCACACCCGGCAAAAATACAGAAGGACACTAAAACGTTGCAGGTGATTTAAATAGACAATTGGCACGAAAAATACGCTGAGCCGCATCCCATGCAGCCGCTGCGGCGAAACTGATTGATCTCGTTAGCGTGGCGACGCCCCCTGTGGCATGAATTATCAGTTTGTACTTAATAGGCGCCGTGAGCCATTCATTTAGCAGCTGAACATATAATTATGGCACATTATCCATACGACTAGTAGGCACATGAGTAGTTAAATAATTTGTGTGACAAAAACAGGCTGGGCGCTACATTTACTATCAGCTCTTCCATTCTCTCTCTCTCTCTCGCTCTCTCTCTGCCATTTTCAGTCTCTGTCTGCCCATGTGTGTTTGGGTACAATTTATGCGCATATGTTAAACATAACTCACAACTCATAACTTACAAAAATATGCAATCAAAATACATTAAAGCAGCTTAATAGACGTGCCACATGGGCTCCGACCGAGTCCAGGCTGGACATGGACATGATTCATGGCTGTAGCGGCTGGCCAAAAGATAACTGTGCTTTAATATTAACGCAAGTCAGGCGAGTCGAGGATTATCTCCTCAGGTGGAATATATGCCATTTGGTCACATTTAAAGTAAACACTGCAAAACATTATAAATATATAGAAGTTGTTACTACCTACCTGCTAATATATGTATAACTTACCAATAAACGTATACTCGTACGTACTCAAACATATGCTCATGCATACTTATCTATACATCTAAATATTTATTTATACTCGCATATATTTGTATATACCTAAATGCACAGGAATATATTTGTCATGTGAAAGGAAATCATTTTTTGTGAGTTTTTGTTATTTCGACGCTTGGTGATCATAGATCAGTGAGAGATTCACGTACTTTCATTTACTGCAGAAGCCTGCCAAGTCCAATTTAGGTATATGCTTGTTTGCCTATTGTCGAATTATATGTGCGGGCTGCTTGTGCGTTGAATTGCGAGTGTGAATATTAATAAAATGGTTCAATAACATAACACGTAAAGTTTGAACGTCACAGAACCCAAAACCCTTGGGCCCCAAATGCCGCACGAGAAACAAAAACTGGGCTAGCTAAACGTGACAAAACCCGACACACCTACAAAACCTCTCGAACACGCACACACACACACACAGCGCATGTCTGAATACAGATACTCGTACTGAAGGGTGTACAGAAAAACGGAGCAACAACAAACACAAAAATAACAATATTATTGTAAGGCAGCAAAGCAAAAAAATTCACTTAGTTGGGGCTAATAAATGTCAACGATAATGTTGGACATTATATATGCACACCTATATATACATTCCAACAAATGCGTGTGTGCTATGTTTGTATGCGTACATAAATATATTTAGAATATACACCAAAACAAAAAGGGATTATATTTTGGAAATGTTTTTGTATTTTTGATATTCTTTCATTGATGTTATTATTATTCTTTATTTTATTATTATTTTATTTTTTATTTTTAATACTACTTTTCCTTTTCACAAAAATGAAATAAATGAAATTATTGAAATTATGAAATTTTTCTGACTACTTGAAATACATTGTAAATGCTTGGAATGCAAGCTTCAAGCTTTAACTTCCGGTTGAATTCATTCAAGAAAGCTTTGCTCATTTCTGTGCAAGTACAAAATATTTATTACATTACAGTAAATTTGCAAACATACGTAATCTCTAGATAACATATTTTAGACACTGTATACATACACTATAAAAAAAAAACGAAAGTTTAGTAATTAGTAAAGTTACGAATTTTGTTCATATTAATTCTATATTGATGATCAAATAGGAAATAAATTCCACTCAGTTGGTTAACAATTATTAAATAACGAAAAGTTCTTAAAGTTTCAAGGTCAGAAAGGTACAGCTCATGGCTGGATTTAAACGGCGGGTTTCTCCGAGTGTAGTTTTGTTAGGTTGTCGCTGTTGTTGTTGTTGTTGTTGTTGTATGCATATGCGCTACATATGGACACTACAACATAACATATGTATGCATATGAACGACCTTGTCAAGGGGTTTGTTTTTGCTTTAGTTTTTATTGTCGTTGCTCCCGTTGTTGTAAATATATATGCCCATTGTAAGTTAATTTCACTAGAAGATTTTTGGGCTTTGCCGTCGCGTTGCGTCGCGCGGCTCGACTCTAATTTAATTAATTACACTTGCCGGAGTAGAAGATAACACATGTAAAAGCGGCCAAACGACCGCGCAATAAACTGATGTTGGCATATAATCAAAAGATGAAGCTGCCCCCTCGTCTCCCCAGTACCTAGCACCCAGCTCCAAGTCGACAGTACTTGGCTCAGTGTCAGCCTAGCGCGGTGGCCTGGGCTTAAACTTTGGATGTTGCACGTGCCACACTGCAAATGTTGCTGTGACTGTGACTAGTTTATGACATGGCCAGGCTGGGTTTGGTTCGGGTTGGGCCTGGGCCTGGACCTGGGCCTGGCCAGCCGCTTGGCTTAGCAGCAAACTCATCAATCTAATCCTCAGTTATTTCCGTGACATTTTCTTTGTTAACGCTGACGCAGTCGGAGACAAGCGCCGGGCAACATCCGCACCCATTTAACTCTTACGGGCTTAAGGCCAGCGACCAACAAGCCAAGGGACAGACGCACACAATGAGGCGCATTGAAACAGTTTTATTTACATTTTTGTTTACGTCTGGACAGGAGAAGCCGCCGCCGTTGCCGTCGCCGTCGCCGTTGCCTTTAGCGTTGCTTCAGCCAGGCGACAGTTGCCGCACCGTTTCCGGTTTTATGTTACCACCTTGTTACGCCATAAAAAATATGTCCGCTTTGGCTACACCATACAGCACATAGCCTTGAACCGGGCGCAAGTGGCGACAGTTAAGCAAAGTCTCCCGGCAACAGTGCCACAATATGAACATGCCGTCGCCTGTCATCGCCGAGATGCGCAGCCAAAGTGAACACCGAGCCTCGGTTCAATGCCACTAACAAGCGCCGGGGTAACTTGACTTGGGTGAGGGGAGAGGCCTTTCTTTCGGCCACAAGTGGAAGGCCTGATTGTTTGGCGCTGATGTTATTATAAGCCCTAAACGAACGCTGAAAATTGCCCTTTTACTGTTTCTGTCTGGTAATCCAATTAAATTATCGGTAAATAACAATAACCAGCAGCCCGGCACTTGTGGGTTATCCCAACTTGATACTAGATTCCGGCTTAGCTTAATTGCATTTTACATTTTAAACTTGTTATTTATGTTTGCAACAGTTAAGGCCGACCACTGATGGTGGTCCTTTAAATATCAATTTAGAAATATTGTAGCTGCTTTAGAGTCTTTAATCACACTAAGTTTGACTAGCAGCATTTCAAATTGTGATCAAAAATATTTTTGCCACAGCCGCAAGACTTTTTTGACGATATTTGCGAGACTGAGTCTTACAGCATCCCTTATATATTTTTGTAGAGTTCACTGGCTTGCCAATCTCTGAAGACAGCACAGATTTAGGTGCTTGGACAGATTCAAAAACTATTTATACTTTAATCTAGACAATTGGAAATTTAAATTCGCACGAAAAAATGTTATGCATTGTTGGGCAAATAGTCTGTCTGTTCTGTTCAGTGATAATCCCTATGAATGGAATTACTTATTTACAATTTTGCAAGGATTCCCAATACCAAGCAGCCTGTAAACTCTCGACACCTGCGTTCTTATGTCCAATGCCTACAGCTTCAAAGTGCACATCGACAACAATTTAATGCAGCAATAAATATGAGCACAATGGAGTTGTTAACCATTTTGGGCGTGTGAAGAAGGATTACTTCACACGTTACACGGTTTTGGCGTATGGGGCGTATGAGCAACTCGGGTGGTCAGGTTTGACCTCGCTAACCAGCTGCCAGCTGATGCCATTTTCTTTTCAAAGCTAATGCTTGACACACATTTTTAACACTCCAACGACTTTGCTGCCATGCTTTCTTCTATTTCCTTTTTTATTTTGCTTTCATTTTTTCTTTTTTTTGTTTGTTTGTTATATTTTTCTTGCCTTTTTTTGGGCAAGGTCCGCAGGCTGCTGGAGTGAGCAAACAGGGCTGGGACCAAGTTGGCTGACGCCTGTGTGAGGCTTAAAAGCAAAGTTATGTCAGGCTCAACTCAAATGCATTGCATCAATTAAGTGCGGTGCGCACATGTAGACAGTAAAAAGTCATCGACTGGCAAATAGTCAACGGGGCTATATCGGCACACCGCACACACACACACGCACACACACACACACACACACGCAAACGCACAGACGCACAGCTTGGGTCTAAGCTGGGGCTTAGGCTGGACAGGATTACAAGCACACGCCACTCAGCCACTCAATGCAATTGAATTGAAATCTAAATCTGGTCGCATACGAAGCAAGTTAAGAGCCTCAACTATTAGGCGACGGCGGCTGAGCTTGGGCTCGGCTCTATGGCAATTTATATGCCAGACCCGAAAAATAGTGCGGTCGCAATCAGCAAATGGCCAAAAGAGCAGCCTGACTAACCATGCCGGCGATAATTTTGTGGCCAAGGCTCCGGTTTTGGCCGGGTCCCACGAAAACAAAGCACGTGCGAAGCCAGCGAACGACCGACCCAACGGCCAAGTTCATTTGGGGCCTTATTGTAGTGCGAATCGTGGTCCCAAATCTCTGGCAAAGTGTTGACTGGCCCCACAACTGTGTTGGACTGTGCAGGCTATCTAACTCAAATTGGTGAGTCAAAGTCAATCAAAAATGTTAATTAAAATGACTCGCACTTACGGACTTTATGCTGATTGCAAAATATTGATAATTCAATGGAAAAACGAAAAGGAAATGGAAATGGAAATGGAAAGGACTACCTCTTGAGCAGCTATCAGTTCAATTGCAGCTCTCAGTTGTTTTCGGCCACTCGACTTTATTGTCCAACGGTCGTCAAGGGGCAAGGGGCAAAGGGCACACACATGCGGCACAGACTGGCAGGCAGGTGAATGCCCCAGCTGGCACTGCCCCGGCAACCGCACCGTCAGTCCCAGTTTGAACGTGCATGTGACCAAAATCACAACAACCGCAACCACAGCCACAACCACAGCCACGTCCACCACCAATGCCGATGACGACTGATCTCCCTGGCGGCATTTGACTGAAGTGCTGCGTTATGGCATTTGAACTACAATGAAAACGAACTGTGGCAGACCCGCACCAAATCGGAATCGGAATCGGAAATGAACACAGCTGCAACATTCTGAAGTGTATGTGCCTCAAATGCAGCTGCAGAGCGACACAGGTTTTTTGATTATTTATCAGCATTTATATGCAACATGGTTATGAGAGGTATCAATTATTTACCCTTGCCTAACATTATCGTGGTTAAAGCCAGCTTGATTTAGCTTTTATCTAAATCCAAATCCAAATGCCAACTATATTTACGAATTACCTAACTTTCAATCGCAATCCTTCTGGGTCCCAGTTTGAGTTTTGAATTGAAGCAGCTTTTTGCAGAAACCATAATTTAATACCTTAATGCATTAATGCATTTTGATTTTGAATTTTTTTTTCAAAGGTGTGTATTTTTCAGCACCCCAAAAATCACTTTTTAATTTATGCAATACTAGACTACAGTTAAATTATTGAAAAAAAAAATTAATTAAGCTCAAATATATTTATATAAATTATTTTTCAGCACCTCAAAAATCACTATTCTTCTTAAACAGAAAGAGTATCTATGACCTTAATAATCAAGTTTTATACTTCATACCCAAACGTGATTGCAAATATCTCAATTTTAGACTATAGTTAAATTTTTAAAAATAATAAATAAATAAAACTTAAATATTAAAAATTAAAATTAATTAAAATAGCAAATTTATTTCGTATGAATATATTTTTGCATATTTAAATATATGTATATGTACATATTATATGTATTATGTATTCTCTGACAATAGCTTAACCAGAATTGGAGTTGATTTCAAGCGCTGCTATCAGATGTATCCACTTGACGCCATTAGAAGTGTCCCTGACCCTATATGCTAATGGTGCGATGTGTCTCCATATCTGTGTGTGTATGTGTGTATTTATACCCTGGACCCATTGAAAATGGGTGAAAAGGGTATAATGGTTTTGTGCAAATGTATGTAACAGGCAGAAGGAAGCATCTCCGACCCCATAAAGTATATATATTCTTGATCAGGACGACGAGCTGAGTCGATTTATCTATGTCCGTCTGTCCGTCCGTCCGTCCGCCCAATCGTCTGTCTATTCGTCTGTATGGACGCAGCGATCTCGGAAACTACAAAAGCTAGAGACCTAAACTTTTCGACTTTATATTCTCCTAATCCATACGCAGTACACGTTTGTCATTTTTTTTTCGATATCTTGCTCCGTTTCATTATTATCGATAAAAATCGATTTTAAGACTTGGTTTTCTTGGTATATCTCGAAGACTATAAGACTATAATTTAGTTTAATATGTGCTCGTAAGTATTACGCAGGTTATGAATATTTCGGATTTTGGATACATGCCCCCATTCGCCCCCCATATAAAAAAATCAAATTCTACAGACTTGTGCTTTTGTTTGTACATAGATTTGGATGCTTAGTTTAGAAGTTATTCAAGAAATCATTTTCCATAGTGGGGCCCAGCGCAGCCGATGTGTAAAGTGTGTGTCTTTGTGAATGTGTGTATGAATGTAAAGAGTTTTAAATGTATATAGCGACAGCTCGCCGCTGGGTTCAGGGTATCTCCTAGTCGGACACTCTCGACTAGAGCCGTCTTACTTGACTTTATGTGTATTTGTACGCTTTGAATGCTGACGCTCAAGTGGCTACGAAGCCATTGTTGTTGTTGTTGTTGTTGCTGCTACCCTTGCGCTAAAATGTTCAAAAGTTTTCTCACTTAAAGCACGCACAAACACAGAAAAGCACAAACACACACGAAGTTAAGCAACTGCAAGCCAAAAGTGCGCTTGTATTGGTGTTTGTATGTGTGTCTTTGGCTGTGGCCGCGTGTGGCTGTCTCAAAGCGTTTACCGCTGGTATTAATGTTTGGTAACTTCTCAGCCTTTTCTGCTGCTATTGTTTGCTGTGTGGATAAAGTTTTAATAGTATAATTTGCCATATATGTCCTTATGTCCTTTGGTATGTCCACGAAAACGGGCAACAGAAAGTCATGCCCGGTCCCAGCTCGTATGACTATTTTTGGCCAAACAAAACATATATAAAACGAATGAAATATTTATGAAAATAGCTGTAAGTGTTTTGACCATCTGTATGTGTGCGTGTGTGTGTGTGTGTGTGTTTGTGTATGGTCGTCCCGGCGGGTACCAAATCCCATACCACTACACTTTGTGACCTTTGACATAACGTCTTAATGAAAAGCATTTACAAAAGTCAAAGTATTTTTTGCAGCATACCCTGCAAACAAAATATTACATAGGAACGACATTTTTCTATTAATATTTATAATATTTTATAATATTTTCACTTAAGTTTCAAGCGTGTGCCAAAATTAAAAAATTCAAAATAAAATATATGCTCTAACCCATGTACAGGATATCTTTGAGTCGCGCACTCTCAAACGGATTTAGCTTTTCAAACATGATTGTTCATTTTTCCGCAGCTCCCGTGCGTCAACAGGGAATTCCAGCTGTCTATATGTACACAAGTACTTCTGTAGGTGCGTGTGTGTCTGCGGCCCAGCCTGCGGTACGTGGCTATTCCCAAACTACAGTTTAGAGCGTTAAAGCGCCAGCTGGTTGGTGCTGGCTAAAGTCTTTAACAATTTGGTGTTGCCTTTTAACCGTCCGGCCAGCGTATCCCTTGGCTAATGGCCAATCTACTTCGCCCATCCGTCACTCCCGGTTCGGTCATATTTTCATTTGTTCATTATTCAAATTCTGGTTTTTTTGGCCCACAACTCATTTAGGCCAATTGTCGTTCCATTCCATTCCATACCATTTCATTTCACTCCATTCCCCACTGATTTGTTTTGCGTTACGCCTAATAAATTTCATTTCGGCTGCCCGCTTTGAGCCACTTTATTTATTGACGCCTTCGCTTTTGTTGATTTATTTTGTGCGTTTTTCAGTCCATCAGTTTGAAGATAATGCCAAATTAAAACTGTTACCATAACACCGGAATCTTAAATTTTAAAGCTGTTCAACAACATTGTTTACTTTATAAAACTCGTTCATAAAGTGGAGAGAGTATATTGGGTTTGTGCAATCTCCGTCTTGCTGGCCGTTCGTCTGTCCGACAGTCCGTCCGTCTGTCCGGGCTAACGTCTTTTTTTCCGCCGCTATTAAAGCGTCTTGAAGCTTTGAATATATACTCGTGTATACCCGCATCAGATAAAGTGTTAAGATTTTTAAAATCCATTAATCTCCCTCAGTTTTTTTCCTCGTACTAAAACTTTTTTGGACACCCCACTGGGGCGTACCTAATCAATAAAAATCGATATGTATATCTTGGGGGCGTGTAAACCGTGAAAATCCATAACTCCCACAATTTTAGAGCTGGAGTAATAAACTTTGGCAGACAGTTTTCTAATGACATCCCCTAAAGAACGAGCCGAAAAATGTCAGTGGGGAGTGGGCGTACTCCCCACAAATTACAAAAACGGCTTATGTTCTATATCCTATCTTATAGTGTAAAAGAGTATTGCGCAGTCGGTTACACCCGACTGCAACGTTTTGACTTGTTTTTATTTCAGGTGGCTACAAGAACTTTGTTGTGCGACTTATGTATATATTTTTGCCATAATACAGGATTATGTCATTTATAATTTAAATAAGTTATGATAAGCCACCCATCATAGGTTGAGACATCTTGTGCTATTTTTTCATGGTACTTAATGTGAGGTAAAATAATAAACTGAATATTTATATATATTTGTGTTGCCGAAAAACAAAATTCAATTCCTTTATATTTAATTCCTTATACGGCATAGAAACTTGATGAAATGTTCAGATAAAAACGTCAATCTTAACTAAATTGGGAGCGGGCTAGATGAGTACCGTTTTCTTTTTAAAATTCTGGGGACATTTGCAATACTCATTAAACTTTTTTCATTCTTGAAATAGGCGTAAAACTTTCCTCCTTGAAGTAAAATGTTTGTTGGATTGAGTACTGTATTAAGTATCTCATATTAAAGATTAATATATTAATAGTCTCATATTAAAGACGTTGATTACAAAAAAATATGATATAGGTAAGGTTTATTTCCTGAGTGTGATATTTTCCCCCAGTTTAATAGTTTAATAATTGAAAATACTAATGCCTAATTTACGTATATAAATGCGCGCAATTACCACCGCTTATTAAACATTAATGAATAGACTTTCACACATCCTGCGTGTGTGTGTGTGCGTTTTTTGTATTTGTGTTTGCAAGAGTTCTCTATGATTTGGCAGTTCCCTAGTTTATTTTATGCAATTTGCCTATGTAAATTATATTTGCGTAATTTCGCGCATTTCGCAAAGTATTGTCCCACCTCTGCATATGAATACAAGTGAATGAATTTATGTGTAATTGTGAATGTGTGGGAACGCGCGTGTGTGGTCGCGGATGTGTGTGTGTGTGTGTGTGGCTATCTGTATGCATAAAAGTGCACGCGAAATTATGCGCCATGCCGTGCATACAATTAAAATTGCGGTGTGTTTATTCAGGCGTTTGTCTACTCCGCTGGATGTGTGTGTGTGTGTGTGCGAGTGTGTTTATTTGTATGACTGGATGTGTGTGTTTTTATGTGTGTGCGTCTGCCTGCAGCTTAATGAATCCCATTTGATATTTCACGAGTAAGCGGGTTTACGTAGTGTGTGTGTACACTTCACATATTTTTTCGGCAAGAACTATATACATTTAGAAAAAAAAAAAGTGTTTCATAAAAATATTTAAATTAAATATTACAGAAATATTTTAATAATTATTATAGTTATAAAAAGCAGGGTATATTGTATATATATATATATATGTGTATGTGTTTGAGAGGCTGCGACTTGAAGTCATGAGAATTAGTTAGATTTCGACTTATGCGATATATTCAACATTTTTGCCAGCTCTTCAATGTTTCTATTTCGGCAAGCTGGATTGGATAATTTTGTTAAGATTGCATGTGACCTATGCTTACCAAGGACGTTAACGTCAACGACATAAAGGCGCTTAACTGTACTCGACGAGTGTCATTTATTGGCAATTAAATATTCCGAGTGGATTTTAAAATGCTTTTTTGCCCAATCGAGCATCAAAGGCAAAAAAATATCACAGCACTTCAGGTGCCCCGCTGTCCGCTGCCCACAGCAGCCCGTTGCCAACATTCTTTTAACGTTCTTCCAGGTCAGATGACAAGTGCTCAGCATTGTCCGCTGCCTACCGCCTGCAGCGCAGCTGGCGCAATGTCACGTATGGAATAATGTTGATTTTTACCCAATGTGCAGGCAAGGGCAACAGCAGAGGCAGCGGCAAAGGCAAAGGCAACAGCAGAAGCAGAGGCAGCGGGAACGGAAACTTGACGTCGCCTGCTTGGACACTTGGAGAGCTACCGCAAAGCATTTTAGGCCAAATTGAAAAACTAGCAAAAGCAGAAAAGAAATAACATAGCAACAACAACTGGCACATTGCAATTCCTGCACTGCTGCACTTTGGCATTGAGTATACGCAACCGCTTTAAGAGAGAGCGAGAGACAGTGAGAAAGAGAGAGAGACAGGGAGGGAAGGAGAACAAGAGGGAGGAAGATGTATGGTAAATACTAATGGGGCTGTGTGCAATACGGAACCAGGGTTTGTGTGTGTTTTGGGGCTAAGGTGTTGCACTGGCGGACACTGTCGACAGCTGAAACATTTGTCAATGACAGCCAGTTAGCCACCAAGCACAGTGGTCAATAATTCAATATTTAACGGGTTAAAATTTAACTTGGGAAAAAGTGAGGCAAAATTCTAAAAATACTACACACTTGTAATTATAAAACACTAAGAGCACTTACACTTCAAGCTTGACCATGAAGTCGATTAAAATTTATTGTATTCTGGCGTTGTCCGGCCCAAATGAATAGTTTCAAAAAGGTGGCAGCTAAGTAGTTTTTGTAAGTTAAAAATAAATTGATGCCTCTTTACACTTTCGTTGCCCCGACATATCCCAATTTATTTATAATTCAAGAATAACTAGCAGTAAAAACTCATGAAAAATATTTAATGTCTACCTTCGCTTCAGACTTAAGCCTGACTTTCCACATTAGCCTCGGAAATCATTTATAACATGAAAAAAGAATTTTCGTTCGTCTGCCATTTGCTTGTTATTTTCTTTTGAATATTCATTGACGACATAAAAAATATTGGTAAAGTGTTTTACTTATAAGAAAATTATGTCTCATTTAAGATTCCGAAATTTAAATTTTTAATAGTAAAATAAAATTTAAAAAAATTATAATTATTATGAATTACAAAAGATTATTATTCCAGAATGAACACTTTGTTAAAATAGAAGATTATTAATATCTAAAATATATTAAAATATATGTTTACGACCTTGCTTTAGTAATTTAACTAGCATACTTAAACTCAGCCGTTTTCAAGTCAAGGTCTCTTTAGGGACGATACAAAAAAACACTTGCTGGTGCTTAAAATAGTCCCTGACAATGTTCCCATATAAGGCTAGTATTCTAAGCAATAATATCAGTTCAAATCTTGAATTCAACAAATGAAATAGTACTGTGAAAGTTTACTCATTATTGTAAGCAGCAAGTGCAGATACCCATACATATGTATATCTGGGGTTGTTCGTGCCTCTTTTCATAAGATTATTTACTTAATTTTTAAAAGAAGAGGTTTCTTTAAAGATAAATTATTTTTTTTATTTACAATGGAAGAAGAGAAAGTCAGGTTGCCAAAGACAGCATTGCAGTTGTTTTTCACACACCGCCACTTTCGCCTTCTTGGATGTCGAGTTTTCTAAAGCCCGAAAGCTGCGGGCCAAATTGTAGCCTCCAAGTCCCTATTTGTCTTTCATCAGGCGCATAGCTGTTTACTAAATGCCACTTGCCACCACTGTGCTTGATACACAGCTCAATTTAGCTTTGACCTCTGCTTAGCCATTGCACTGTGGGCCAACTAAATACACTTTCATATTATTTAAAATAGCAATAAAAATACATAACAATGAATTGGAACATTCTTTAGCAAAGAATAGGATCCTTGTTAATGAATAAAGCAATTCAGTTGAGTTTATCTGGAAATAATCCACAGCCAGGCCTAGGTTGCTTGCTATTTCACATGATTATGATTATCAAATCCGTTTGAAATTATCAGGCCACATCTCAAGCTTGTTATTATTGGCGTATAACAAATAACAAAAGTATATGTTTTAACTTTTTTCTAAACATACATTTGGACCAAATGACAAGGAACAACTTTGAACAGTGGGGTTACATGTGAATGGCACAAAAAGTATAATTTTTTGCCACAGTGCACAGCCGCAGGCTTAGGGTGCTCGTATTGCAGTATCGTCACCATCGTCATTATGTGCATCTCCACACATGAACACACACACACACACACACACACAAACACACACACACACACACACACACACACACACACACACAAACACACACACGCATATCGACAGGGCCCGGCAAAATTGGCAAACTCAGATGTGGCTAGCCACTGAGATGCTCGCCTCATCTCTCAACAGCTTTAAACGGGGCATCTGATTTGCTGCACTTTGTGATGTCATGCAATTTTCAGTTATTCGATTTGCAAAAGCAAGTGTTCTTCTCTAGTGCTGGGCCACAGGCACTCAATCACAAATCGCCCACACTGACTGACAAAGGCGCTCAATTGTAGCAATTACGACCGAATGTCAACTGATTGCCACTTACCACGCGCGTCCACTTGACCCGGCCCGAACCGGCCCCCAGGCAAAGACAAACGTTGAGCATCAAAATCCAAAGCCCAGTTGCGCACTCGAACGAATGCCATGTGTGAATATTCGATTCTCAACTTTGGGTTGCCAAGGCCCTAACCTACACCCCAAAGCAGTCGCGCAAACGGCTAAAACCAATAACTGATCGGAGTTAGACTAATGATAGTGTTACAGATATAGCAATTTCCATCGGCTTGCTATCCGAACCTATTACGTTTTTCAGTACTCCTAACTTTGTGGGTATATCCCATCGAAATCGTAACAATGAATCTCTTAACGTCCACTGCAAAAATCTGTCCGAAATTGAGCAGTAAGAAAATACCGTTGTATATGCCTCACTTCGGGCATCCAACAGTCAGCAGAACTAAAATTCTAAAATCCGGCAAAAAATTCTATTATTCTTATTTGCGGTACTAAAATAAGGTCCACCAACTTTTTACCAACATAACACACAGCACACAAAGAAAAAAACGTCGTTCAAAATTCAAGAACAATCGGGATAACAATTAAATTTTTTTTTTTCTTAGAATTCAAGAACATTGCGTTCTGCAATTTTTTTAAATAAGGTACGAATTATTCTTGACTTCATTGTTGGTCGTTTTTGTTCTAGTAAAAAAAAAACAAAATTTTCAACTAAAGTACAAAATACGGATAACAAAAACTTGTATACTTAATTAATACGTAAAACTATCTGGAGAGAAGTACAATGTTGTTGCTGTTTTTGCTGTTTTTGAGTCTTATATTTTGGAATTTGTAATATTTTATTTCGATTTTGATTTAAAAAGCATATTTCTTGGTATTTTCTCCAAGTGTAGATATGGATGAGAGACCACCCAGCTGACGAATCCAAGTGCGTCCGAACAAAAAATTCATTTGAATTACAACTCGTTTCGACCACATGTCTGATACGTTTTCCAATTTTGAGCTGGCTTATTCCTGTGTGCAGAGCTCAGTGCCCGATTTAGCGCTGGCTTCTGTGCTGGCACTCGACGCGTATACGTACGGTTCGCTGCCCACTAATTTGTCCAACAACAACAACAACAACATGAGTGATGGCAATGCGGACTCAAGTGGGCTGCGTTTGCTTCGCATGATTTGAGCGCAAACGCAAAGTCATTTATTTGCCTTCAATCAAACGTGAAATTGTTTAGTGCATTAAGTGCCACACTCACACAATCGCCAGTTATAAGACTTGAACGACCCAACACCCCCACCCCCACTCGTACATATCTTTATCAAATATTGACATATTGGTGGCGCAGACACACAAGCTTAACTACATAATAACTCAAAATCAATTGCATGCGATTGGGTTCCCAAAAATAAAACAACCAAAACTCCCAAATACATATGAACACACTCTGTTTGTATCTGGGTCCTGGTAACGGTAACTTTCGAGACCCCCTTTACCTCAATAATGCCCCTTGGGCACGCTTCAATGATCGATGTGCCCATAAATATCATCATTTTGCCTTTGAATTGCGGCGATATTAAAATATGCATGCAATTTGCTTTATTATTTATTAACATTTATAATTGTATTTGCATGGAATGGTACATGAAATGCTTTTGAGTGGGTAATGACCTGTACGCCGCTCTTAATTAACGTAAATCAAAATAATAAATATCGGAAATATTTTTTCTATAAAAGTCGATTTGTTTCATTGAAATGATTGCTTAAAAATAATATAAATAGACCAATACGTTCTGAAATAAATGAATTAATAAATTTAACTTCAATTAATTTAAGCTCACAAAATGATTTATATATTATTTTTGGCCCTTAAGCAAAAGCAATTTTTAAAATTAAGTAAGAAAGAGCGCGAAAAAGTTGTTGACGGTGGAAGAAACTGGCTGCTCAATGCTCTGCTTACAGTGTATTTTTTAGCTTAAAATCAGATCAGAAATGTTTAAATAGTTACTTTAGAAAATATCGGGATTGTTTAGGTTGGGTTTGTTAGGGTTGGGTGTGTGGGTTCCAATTTATTCTGCACGATATTTAGAGGAGGTCATCATTAGTCTACGTACCATATTAAATACCTACTAAAGTTCGTAGCCAACTTCCCAACTTTTATCTGTCGTTTATTGAACAAAATCAGTATACTCTTTTTACTACAAAAATTGAAGTTATTGTGAATGGCATTAATTTAAATTACAGAATCATTTCAATGGAAAGCCAATAACCAAAATCATATACTCTGTGGAACGTTTTTTTGGTGTAAAGTCTAGGAAATGTTATTTATTTTTAATTCAAACGATTCACAGAAAGTAAAACCATTTGCTGTCCTCAAAAATGAAATATGTAAATTTAATGTGCGTCTGATTTTGATTCTTGCGAAAGTCATTAAAATTGTACACAAGAATTTAAATTTACATTTTAATTAGTTAATTTAAAATATTGCAAATACAACTATTGCAGCAAATGAAAATTTGATTGGGATTAAAATGATTTATCGCAAGCCTAACAGTGTGAGGTTAACCTAAAAAAAATTTGCAAACAAATTACTAATAATCCTATTATGCGCCAGGCATCGCATTTCCCAGAAATCTGTCTTTGTTTTTCATTTTCCGAGTGATCGGTTTTCGCCAGCTTGTACGCATAGATGTCTACTATGTACGCACTATATATTATATTATATACATATTTCTGAAATTGAGCCGAGTTGCCAAAAAGCCAGCGAGGCTCTCGACCAGCTCATATATCAAGCCTAAGAAGCGTTAACAACAATAACAATAACAGCCAGAAAAATTAAAGGCCATTACAATTACGTCAAGTCGAGTGTGTAGGCGGGAAAAGCAAGCGAAACCAAAACTGGCTGACTCGATGAAAATTCGATGACAATTAATCACAGTTAGGCGCGAGGCGTGAAAATGGCTAGGAAAACAGCAACAGCAACGAGAACAACAACAACAACAGCAACAACAGCGACAACCGCGACAAAGACTATGGGTAGGCGGCATAAATACATAAGCGTCAGCAAATTATAAATTAATTCAAACGCATTTAATGAAGAAAAACGCCAGAACCAGAGCAAACAAACCGGGGAACAGACACGAACTCGAGAAATGCAAATGCGACGCGAACTAAACACAGAGCCCGAGCAGACGTTGAATTAAATAAATGAAATACATAAATAAAAACAGATGAGCCGTCGTCGAGCTGCGAGCTGTGTGCTTCAAGCAACCGCAAGGCCAGCCGCCAACCCGAGCCCCAAGCCCCGATCCCCGATCCCCAACCACCGCGCACCCACAGCCAAAAGCAGAGCAAAAAAAAAAAACAGCCGAAAAAGCACATTAAATAACAACACCCCAGCAATTAATCAGTGAAATTGCAAAAGAGCTGAAGGCGACAACGACGAAAAGGCGACAGGACGACGACAGCAACGAACCAGCCACCGCGCCCATTGACAGCCTTAAAGGCGTTAAAACCGAAAGAAATTAGGCAACACCAACTACAGAATATTAATTAAACGATTTTCCATATGACTAAATCACTTTTGCAGTAATTCAAACGGTTATAGTATAAGAGTTGTCCCTTTTGACCCTAATTCCATTAACAATCAAATTTTGTCCAATATAACGCGCGACGAACTCGACTAGTTAATGCCCTGTGCACGAACAAAATTGTCATCTAAGGTACAAAATACTATAACAAAAATGTTTGTAGTTGAAAAAACGTAAAACATTCTTAAGGTATGAATGAGCACTGTTTTTGTGTCTTATAATTTTTATAGTTTTGAAAAACGTTTTTAAAATGTGAGCTATTTTCTGAAGTATTTTTGAATCTAGCCCGACTTGAAATGGTTCACACATATTTATTTTTTTATGCTTATAGTATGAACTGTTATTAGTGAATTACAAAAGAAGTTAAAATTCTTCAGCTATCCTATGGATAGTAGTAGCTAACCAGTATGCTACAGGATATTTGTTAGCCGAGCATTCTAAACAAAAGTATTCTCAGTAGTTTTCTGACATTTAGTTGTTTTGTTTCTTTTTGAAAGTGTTTTTCATTCGTCTGTCAAATTCAGTAAACAATAAAATCTTTCAGATAAATCAAGTAAATAAAATTTAAAAGATGCGGCAATTGCTTAGCTGAGAAATAATTTAACTTTAAATGCCAAAAATAAAGATTTCTTAGAAAACACTCAAACATATTACATTTTGAAAATAAACAAAGGATATTCTCACAAATAGCTCGTTTTATTACCATTTATAATTTTCATGCTTAAACCAAATTAAATAATTGAATTCCCTTTGTTGATTGCCAGTTACTCACATACTTACAATCAACAAACACGAGTCGTAAGTGCACGACTTGAAGTTATCCTGTAGATAGGTCAAAACACACCAAAAGGGGTTAGCACTTGCATTAGTTATACTATGGTTTTCATTGGAAATAGACTTTCGAAATAGTAGGTAGAGTGAAGAACTTGTAATAAAAGTATTTGTAAAATTCGATCATTCCTTTTTACCCACTTTGATGTTTAGAGGGTATCCAAACACTTTAGACTTTCAAAATGAATTGCAAGAATTTAACAATTTGGCAATAACAAAAAGTTGTTCGGCAAACCAAAATGCTGACGCTGACTATATAAACCGAAAACACAATCGAAATGGAAATGAAAATGAAAATGATAATGGAAAGCGCAAATTGTATCTGTGTTTGTAACTTTTTGGCCAGAATAACGTAACGCGCTGTGTTGTGGTCGTAAATCTATCTACAAACATTTAACTGATTCGGCAGTGAGCTGTGATAAAGCATACGTGGGGGGAGGCAGACAGTCAACCCATGGATTTATGATGCGAAAATCCCATTGCCATTTTTAGCGAGCTAAAATGTTGTGGAATGTCACTGGCAGCATCGCTTAACGTTTGCCGGTTGCTGTCAGTTTTGTTGTGCCAAACACTTCTCTAGTTGTTGGCATTCAACAGCAATTTTGACAAAGTCAGCAAAACAAACAGCGACAGCCCCGAGCCAGGGACAGAGTTTTCTGATTTTCAGCTGGAACGCCTTTCCGTTTACCCAACTTACCTTGCCCAATTCACTTTATGTACTTTTGCTTCAACATTGACGTGGAAATGCCACAAGAGCTGCCACAAACTGTTGCCACACACTTTGGCTTGACCGACCGCATTCTTAATTGCCATGCGATAAAAAAAAAGGGCGCATAAATTGATCGGCGCACATTAATCAACAATTTGCCCCACTCCAAACGCAATTTGCATCTGCCCCGAGCAATTTGCTAGCATGAATTGCATTATGGCCTCATAAATGTCCAGGTCCTGGCCGCTTCCAGCAACAAGGAAGTTCTCGTCCATTCAGGTGTAAAGCAACGAAACATTACCTCATGTTATTGGCCAAACCAATTAATTTCCGCATCGATTAAGGCTCCTCAAAAGTGCAATGCATTTTCAATACATTTTAAAATATGGATTCACTTCATGCAATTATACGAAGAATGTGCGGGCAGCATTGTAAATTGTTTTTCAGCTTACAATCTCAATGGGTCGATATTATCTTAAATATACTATCTCAAGTACTTAAGATGTGATTATCAATAGCATATTTCTTAGCTCTCGTTTTCTTCTGCTTTTATCCAAAATATTTTTTAGTTAAATGGGCAATGTCCGTCTATAAGTCTAGTATAAAAGGTAGAGTCTTGAAATTTGGAATATATGTATATTCTCATATTTATTATCTTTGCCACATTTCCCCAATATCTGTATGCATCGATTTAAACCCCAGCTTTTTTTCTATCTTTCGAGACTGATTTACCAAATTTAGTACGTATTTTAACTTATAGCATAAACAGATCAAGAAAGTTTTATCTTGCGGAGCTCTGTTTATTTCACCACAATTTAAGAGATACAGTCTTGCGCTTTAGCATTTCCACACATTTGAATACTATAATAAAACACTGAAAATTTAAACATTTTTTAAATTCACAGAATAAATTCTGTGTGTATTTGATTTAGTGTATGTTTAAATGAAACTTTGAATATTAGTTACAGCCGTTCACATTGCATAGTATCTCCTAGTCGAGCACTCCCGACTAGAACACTTTAACATGGTTATATAGTCTCTTTATGCATATGTTCTGCATCCTTTTCAAGCTATAGTTTCTTATTGAACCGCCCTCGAATGATCATTTGTGGCTACGGCTCTATCTCTCTCACCCTTTGTGTAATTATAGCAAAATATTTGCAAAATTGTCGCTGCTAGCAAAAACAATTAAGACCAAATTTCGGCAGGCTGAAAGGCAACGGCAGATGATGGGAATAATAAATGAAATCAATTAAAATAATAATGAGAAGCTATCTACGGCGTGCAGTAGGTTAACTATCCTTGTGTATCTATTAAATAAATCGCTCCCATGTGAGTTCTACTGCGGGACCACATGTTGTAAGCGCATAAATATATGTGATGAAGCAGACTTTGGTGTATGTATGGTAAAGCGATATATGTAGCTATGTCAATCTATGTCAATCGATGTGATTTTATATGCAAATAAAACATAATTTCACAATGCACCAGCCAAAATGCAGTAACGTTTCAATTTCACTCAGAATAATGAAGAAAATAAATTTTTAAAATTTTCCTTTGCCAATTTTGTATTTTTTTTTTTGGTTTTGAATTTTGTGAAATGTTTTTTATTTATTTACAATGTTTTTCGCTATGTGAATTCATTTCCTAAAAGCTTATGTAAACAAATTTGAAATCGATAAACTTCCAAAAAAAAGCTTATAGATTGGCAAACAATAAGGTTCTTGCGTTTTTCAGTTTTGAAGCTTTATACAATTTTTGGAACAAAAACTTTTCCGTTTTTGAACAATTACAAGCGAAAGCTTGCTTTTACAATGTTCCATAAAAATAAGGAAAGTTCTATTAACATCGTATAGCTATATTATATACAGCATATAGGAACCCCATTGAAAACTCAGCTAGATAACGGTTCTTTCTAGTGTCACCATGATTCATAATATTGTTTTGTTTCAAATTGTATTGGAAATTTACATGACATAACTTCTCAACTACTTGAGTAAAAAGGTAAGAATTTAGCAGCCAGTGCCATTTAAAAATAGTTGATAGCTTATAACTACATTTTTTACTTAAGCATAATAATATTAGTAATAACATATCTCATTTGGATTACTCATTATACTACATATATATATATGACTTTTTTAAGCTGTTATTATTCTGTGAGCGAGTATTGCGCAGTCAGTCACACCCAACTGCAACGTTCTGACTTCATTTTTTAACATTTTTAGCGCTTGTGGCATTTAGCTTGAATACATTTTTGAAATGAGCGTGTCTCTATTAGTTGGTTCAAATGCCACTGTTGTCTGGTGAACACCTCGCGAGACCTTGTCCATTATTCAGTGCCATCTCTCTGCCTCTCTCTTTCTCGCTGCCTCTCTCACTTTTTGTGACCGCTGTCATCGCAGTCGTTTGTTGTTCCTGCTCTTGTTGTTGTTATTGTTGTTGTTGTTGTCGTGCAAGTAGTTGCTGGTAAGTTCGGCAATGCCACTAATTTATGCGCATTCAGTTTAAATTGCAAATGCGTGCGATGTGGGCGCCGCACGGACAGTTGGTGGCTTGGGTGGTTTGGGTGGTTGTTGCCCCAACTGACGTTGACCAAATTGGGCATTTTGTGCAGCGTGTCGCGAGCTTTGGGTTTAGCACTGGCCAGGACCTGGGTCCGGGTCTGCAATCGGGGCCTGTTGTCTGCAATCACGTAGATATACATACCTATACACACACACACACCCACACACACACTAGCACACACACACACGCACACTTCGGGGCATGTATGCCAAAATACATTTCATGTTTATTGTATTGCATTTTGCTGTTTTCGTTGTCGTTGTTGGTGTCGTCGACGTCAGCTTTGTTAGGCATATGCAGCGCAATATTCCATTTGGCTGTCTCGCTCGCACCAACGCCAAGGCGTGCCCATTGAAATGCAAATGCAATGCACATGTCTCGGCAACACACTGCATTTGCCATTCTCCTGCTACATACATACATAATTGTTGTTGTTTTTTTGCTTATACCCCCTCTGCTTCTTTCTAGTCTAAAAGACTGAACAGTTAGTAATTACACGAACTAATTGTTTTTCGGGCTGTTGCCAGTGTCCATACCCATGTCCTTGTTCGTGTCCTTAGTGTGCACTTAATTTGTGCGTTAAATTTAGCCAAGTTAAGCACTTGAACTTCCCATGTTAGCTGCCATATTATGGCCAGAAAAAGCTGTAATCATTTGGTCAAAAAAGGTCAAATGATTTCCAACAAACACAAACTGAAGAATGTTTATTTTTAATATTCGAATTTTCAATGTTATTTTTTTTACATTTAGTAATGACAATTTTTATTAATTTTGTGTGTGAAATTTGGCTTTCATCTCTTTCAGAGCAGTTTTTAATATTTTGGATTTTAATACAGGATAGACAAAGGGAATTGGTAAATATATCGCTAAAAGCAGAAAAAAAAAGTTGTTCAGACAACATTCACAAAATAAAATATATTAGGAAATATAAAATAATAAAATATAAAAAATTATAAATTTAAAATATATATATATTATAAGGCTTTGATCTCTTTTAGCGCAGTGTTTAATATTTGGGATTTTAATATAGGATAGACAAAGGGAATAAGCAAATATATCGTTGGAAGCAAAAAAAAAATGTTGTTCAGACAACTTTTATAAAATAAAATATATTAGGAAATCTAAAATTATGAATTTAAAATACATATAAAATAATTCTGACTGTGACATTGACAAGAAAAATGTTTCTGATATTAAATTACAATATAACCAGGAAAAACATACTTGCGATAAAAAAAAATGAAAAATGACCCGAAACAATTAAGGCACAAAATGCAAAGGTTAACAGAGAACCAGGGATTGGCCCGGCGCTGGTTGTCGGACTTGTTGTCAGTTACCGTTGTTGCAACGGAAATGCTGCATATTGATTCACAATTGTTATGTGTTTCCGCCGCGAGACAGATGTCAACGTGGCGTGAAGTGAGCGAGGAAGCCGGGTGATTGATGTACCGCATATGCCTAGCCAGGCTCGCCGGCAAACGCACATTTTTCTTGGCCAAGCTGCTCAGCACTTGATCAGTGCGACAATGCCCCGACAGTTGCTGCAACATGCGGAGGCGCAAGACAAACACACTGAGCTTCTCGCCTCAATCAGCGTATCCTGTCAGTCTAACCAGCCGACGCACACAGCACATAGCACACAACACACAAACACACACACACACACGCACGCACAAACACCAACAGAGGCCTCTTTTTGCTTGCACAAGTGCAGAATTTGCATTTGTGCTAACCAAACATGCTCGCTCGTCAATTTGTCAAGCCGAAAATAATGAAAGAAAAAAGGCACCGCCTGCTTTTAAGCAGCGCCTTTGCAAACGTTGCAACGCTGCCACATGGTGCCTAGCAGTGGCATCCGGCGTTGATGGGCATATTAGCCCGACAATGACATAACTAGGACACAATGAGCCTCATCATCACATGCCACATACCACATGCCACATGCTGGCGAGAATGTCACCGACTTGGCCAACCTCTCCCTTTGAATGAGATGCATTCTAATGCCGATACAAACTATTGGCAAGAGGCCATATAAGTGGCAGTGGCTAGTTTTAACAGAGAGTGCTAACTTCCAGTTTAGTTGACATCCAGTTCGCAGAATTGCTAAAGTCAGCGGTAATAAAATTGTAATTTCGCTTTGTAGAAGCCGATAATTGGAATGGTTTGAAAATACTATATAGAGCAAAGGCTAAATAGGGTTTTTATACTCGTTCACGAAGTAAAACTAGTATATTGGGTTTGTGCAATGTCCGTCATGCTGTCCGTCCGTTCGTCTGTCCGTATGAACGTAATTTTTTTCGCCGCTTTTGAAGCTAGAGACTCGAAATATTAAATTTTTTTTTGGCTACGCCCACTACCGCGCCCACAATGCCCAAAACTCGATATGTGCACAACATCAATTAAGCCAGTGCAACATATCAAGCGCCATCTATTGCATACTTTTTGGTACTTATTATTTGGTGTCATTAGAATAGTGTTGGATAACTGTTCAATTAGTTTGTCACATGGGAAATTAAGTGGGCAGTGACCATTGGTCGGTAGATGGCGCTTAGATGACTTAGACTTTTTCGTATCCTTAAAATTTGTTTGCGATTGTGCACTTGTCATATAACTTGAGTTGAGTTTTTGTCCCAGCTTGTAGTATAAATGCAGCTAAAATTATTATTTCTAATTAACTATTCTATTATATCTGAGTAATATGACAGATTCAATTCCCGCTCTTGATGCAAAGGCTGGTCTTGATTCTTCTAATAATTCAAACGTTTTCCAATTCATAACAATTTTTTAAAATTAATTATATTCTTTTAAATATTTTAACTTGAATTTCGTCACACTCGAGGTTGAATGGTTGGTGGCGTTGGTGTCTAATGAGGGGTCTCCGTGTTAATTGTGCGGTAGACCCGGGGCCGCCTTTTTTGTTTTTTATACTTGTTTATTATTTTTTTTGTGCCCTCATAATGCGAGGTTACATGTCTTCGTTGTTATTACACCGTGAACGAGTATTCCGCTGTCGGTTACACCCGACTGCAACGTTCTTACTTGTGTTATTACTAAAATTTTGTAAAATCAAATTATTTTTTTTTTTTTTTTTTTAGATTTAGCAGTAACTTTTCCAATGGTGAGTTTTCGCGGATATTTAGGTTATTTATTCACTGTAAATAAAAGAGTATCAATTCATTTATTTTGTTTTTTTATGGTTTATGGTAGCTTTGATAAACTTCGTCAATAAAAACGTGAAACTGTAAATTTATGCACTATCTTTTCACTCCAGGCTAGTCGACTAGCCTCATTCCTGCACTTGAGCAAGGACAGAATTGTGCAGATGACAGGCGTCAAACCGGGGCATTGCCCCATCGACCGTATGCACAATGGTTGCAAGTTCCCCACTGTGACTTCTTTCGCTGGTTAAGGAACAAAGAGGTGACGGAAAGCACTCAACAGATCCTAAACGACTGTCCTGCACTTCTAAGAAAACGCACCCGTTTTCTACGAAAAGCATTTGCCTGGGCTGCCAGACAGACTTGTCACTGGGGGAACTGGCTCTGATTGTCGACGTAACTGGTTGGTTTCAGAGACGCCTGGAGTCTCGCAATACTGTCTAGATTGCAGATAAAGATACAAATAAAACAAATATTGTTAATTTGTCGTAATTATTGGTTTGGTGACTCTCAGATTGTAACCCAAGGCATTGAAATTCAAACTGTAACTCGAGATTATATTTATTTAGACATTTTCATTTATAAAGACTTCTGCGGCTTTTGAAGCAAAAATGGTCATCAAAATGTATTGAGTCAAGCTTTAAAACTGTAGGCCAATAAATCATAATATATATATGCGGGTATATGCCCAAGATTCTAGTCTATAGCCTTAAACGTGCCGAAAATGAATTGCATTCAGGCAGAAGGAAACACATATTGCACAAACCCAAATATATATATACTTCCTTTTCACAGTGTGAACAGAGCATTAAAAGCCCAAGATTTCTCACAACCTTGAGAATAACGCGTTCAACGATGCTTTCAATCAAACATGCGATTAAAGTACTTATGCTTATGTTAAGTGTAAAGTGTAAAGTTAAGATAATAGCGCTTACTAGCTTTACCAAAGTTTTGACTATAACTTAACGTATAGACTGCTTTTAAAGACTTTAACAATTTGAAGTTTTTTCCACAACCGTGGAGGAATCCAAGTTTAGCCAAAAATATGCAAAAGTTGTGCGCGAAATTTGCTAATTTGTAATATTTCTGATATTACTCCTAAAACTTTGACAGTGGCTGCAGCCAGCTGGAGTAACGGCTTTTGGCTTTTTAACAAAATCAAAGTTAAAGTAAAGCCAAAAACCAGCCAGCTGTCGGCAGCACCGAGACAGGCTGTGCATAATTATGTGCATTATCGTTAATGGAAGGGCAAAACAACAACAGCCACACACACACACACACACACACACACACACACACACGCCCACACGCACACATAGACAGCCAACTAGCAGGTTTAACGAGCAGCACTGAAAAGTGGCAAATCAAATGTGCCACATCAGATGTGGCAGACAGACCACACACTGAGCGGCACCGTCGACAGCAACTAACCAGCCATCAGAGTAAGCATCGAGCGACGGGATCATATTTCAGCAATCTCAATCTCAACTTTTCGCAGCCAATTTCAAATTGAATGCCAGTTCGGGCAGACAGTTAACATAAATTTTGGGCTGCCCAGGACCCAGACCAAGTGGCCAACTGGCCAAGTGGCAATCAAACTGCGAGGCCCTGTCCGTGGTTTTGATTAATAGTCGAGCATAAATCTGTAAATTCAGGTAAGTAACTTGCATAAGTTAGGCGCTGCCAGTTGCCCACCGGTCGGCTACTTGTTATGGCCACACGCTAATGAGCGTGCAGCGGTCGTCGGGCGGCCAAGTGGCAAACGAGGGCCCGTCCATGTCCTGTCTGTTACGCGATCGCGCCTGTCATTTTTTACCAGCGCCATCTCATCCAACAAATGACAGTAATAAGTCTGGCGCCGGGCGTAGCCAACCCAGTCGGCGGTCCTTTGTCTATCGGAACAGCACCTCCTATAACAAATTTTCCAATTACCGCAAAAAATCCATTCGCTCGATAGAAGACAATTAAAAATGACTTATGCTATTGTTATTGTACGCCATTGACTTGTCTGCAGGCGGGAATTTACATGGCCAACTCGAGTCTAAGCTGTCCATGGCCACGGGCCACACATCGATAGTCCTATACGAACACTCAGATACGCACATTCACATTCAAGTCCACACCCACACCCACACCCTCCCCCTCCCCTCACCTTCACCCCACCATCGACAAGAGGTTGCGACCCGTATCCAAGCATATTGCTGGGGCTCTACTTTGCATTGAAAATTAAATAGCCTTTAATAGCGCTCGAGCCCGGTTTTGTTGGCTCGTATAGCACAAGTTCTTAGCATATTCAATCGAGTGCGTAGCACTCGTTATTTCTCAGGCACTTTAATGATTTTGACCAAGGTTGCCGCACCGCTTTTTTATTGAAATAATTGAAAGGGCTCTCGTCGAGAATGCTTAAATATGGATATCCCGTACCCAAGTCAAATTATTATAATACCCGTATACGTATATACTCGGTACACACAATGACATCTCAAGGACGGAGCAGTGTATTAAAAGCATATTAGCTACAAGGGTTGGAAAAAGTTGAATAAAAAAAGAAAACAAAACTTTTATTTGAGTTTTATTTTTTATCATGAGTTCCTGAGAGAAGAAATTGCGACTACTCTTATTTATAAGAATCGCATAGAAAGGCAGTTCTTAAACATTAATAAATGTTTTAAACATTTTCTGTAAAATATATTTCCTTTGTTGTTTGCCATATCAAATTGTTAATAAATGTAATTAAATTGATCATTTTAAAACCTTTTTAATTAATTATGTAAGTTCTCTTAAATCTGTGATCGCCAGTTTAAATAAATTATTAAAGGCTGTGGCATTATTTGAACACATTACTGATAAAATGTAAATAGTTTTTTTTATACAAATATTTTATGTTCCGTTTTTCTCACAGCTTTTTGTAAACAAATGAAATTAATTTATTCACAAACGCATATTTTCCATTAAATTAATAAAGCTGTAATAAATGTGCATTGTTTGCTCTTTAAAATCAATTTAAACATTCAAACAGCCCCTTATCTAGATTTTTACACTTTAAGGCATAACTTTAATATGGGCCGGTACATGAAAGCCCTAATCGTACTAAGTACTCAAAAGCAACTTGTTCTGTGGACTGAATGCGATTACGGGCAGCTGACGGCAATGATATGTGACTGTTGCCATAAAAATTGCTGTTTTCTTTTTGTTTGCCTATTATATTACACACATGGAATTTATGATAGGGGCTTTTTATTTTATATTTATATTTTTTCCGCTTTTTTGTTGTTGCTGTGTTTTTTGTGCGCCACTCTCGTCGTGGCAAACGCAATCAAATGCAAATGTTTATAGTGCTGCACTCCGGCCCTGCCTCATAAGCTTCACTTTATGCATTTTCCATTTTGCCGTTGGCTTTTATTCATATTCAGGTAGCTGGCAACTTGGACATGCAGCAATTGCTAAACTTTTAAAGCGTTTATGAAAATTTCATAACTTTTCGATTGTCTTGAAGCTGATTGTGCAACTGGCAGATGGCCAAGAGCAGAGGATCTGCATTGCAAAGATATAAGTATTTCAGATATCGATCTCCAATAAATTAAACAATAAATTTTCACATTTGAAATATAAATATAAATATAAATATAAATATAAATATAAATATAAATATAAATATAAATATAAATATAAATATAAATATAAATATAAATATAAATATAAATATAAATATAAATATAAATATAAATATAAATATAAATATAAATATAAATATAAATATAAATATAAATATAAATATAAATATAAATATAAATATAAATATAAATATAAATATAAATATAAATATAAATATAAATATAAATATAAATATAAATATAAATATAAATATAAATATAAATATAAATATAAATATAAATATAAATATAAATATAAATATAAATATAAATATAAATATAAATATAAATATAAATATAAATATAAATATAAATATAAATATAAATATAAATATAAATATAAATATAAATATAAATATAAATATAAATATAAATATAAATATAAATATAAATATAAATATAAATATAAATATAAATATAAATATAAATATAAATATAAATATAAATATAAATATAAATATAAATATAAATATAAATATAAATATAAATATAAATATAAATATAAATATAAATATAAATATAAATATAAATATAAATATAAATATAAATGTAAATATAAATATATAAATATAAATATAAATATATACAAAAGTGCACTTACAGTCTGAGTAAATATTATTAGGAACCTGAACTATTTAAACACTTGATATGGGATATCTACTGTTAGTCTTTGACAAACTATATTTTATTAATCAATGCAAATACAACTTAAATTTGTACTTTATTCAAGTGTCGTATCGAAATTAATTGCTTGACGATATTTTTAACAATATCTATTAAATGAAACTCGAAAATGTAAAATTACCAAAAGCTGGTCGATAACAACATTAATTATCTATATATCTTTTTTCTTGTCGCTTCGTTTACTGTCAATTAACTGGCATCAATAGCTACCAACTGTGCCAGGGCCTACAGCCATTGGGTATTGACTCCGCCCACTCGACTCACCCGCTGAATATCCTGTTGCTGCATTTAATGCGCATTAATTGCGCATAATTAAATTTCTACAATTTTATTATGCACTTTACAGCCTGACGCGTTTCGACGTTTAACATTAAAATAAGATTACAGCCCACGGACAACATATTGAACATGACCTACAGCAGGACAATAAGCGCAAGGCGTAATGTCCAATAGACAGTGCAATTTTGATTATTTGGGCATCCTTGCCTCAACATTTCAGAGCTCACCCGAACTCCTCCTGATTCATCCTCCATGTGAACTTCTAGTTATGGCGCCATTGTTTGCATTCAAGTGGCTGCCTTTCAGGCGTGGGCGTGGCATGAACACTGCACACCACAGATGGATGGTCAAGCTAGCAGCACAGCGGCAACGACAACGACAACGACAACAACAACAACAACAATAACAACAACAGCAGCAACCGTAATTTGATTGAATGAGGATTTGACGGCTTAGTCATCGCCACTTAAAGTTAATGCGCTTTTGACGTCTTAACGTTCTCATATTTATATTTTAATTGGATTATTTTTTTTGCATTGCACTCGCTTCATACCCCATGGGGGCCCCCCATTCCGAATCTACGGTCAGGGGGGCTGGGGACGCTATGGCAGCCCGCCATTTTGTTTCGCCTGTCACTTTTTATCTGTCATTTAACAGCAATGCGTCAGTTTGTTGTCATTGCCCTTGTTGTTTTGCAGTTGAATTCTTCATGAATATGAATTTTTGATTTAATTTAAATGATGCTTAAACGCCATGAAATTTAGCACAAAGCCATCAAGTACGCTATCACATAACAATTACAGTTCCCTATTATCCACTATTTATACATGTTTGCCCTAATGTTCTCGCCTAATGACTAAAATGCTGCAATTACTACATTAACCAAAACAAGAGTAATTAATCGCTTCAAATCAGTACAAATAACAATTAGTGTTCACAAAATAGAGCCACAGATCAAATGAAAGCAGGTCAAAACAATTAAGAACGTTGCAGTCGGCTATAACCGACTGCTCAATACTCGTTCACAGTATAATAACAGCTTTCAACAGTCGTAAGCGAAAACTTAATTATTGTTGTTCTTTCGGAGAAATATAGATTTTTGATTTTTTTTTATTGTGAGGGGTGTGTCCGAAATGTATCGGCTCGATCTTAAGAGGAGGTCATCCGAAAACTGTCTGACAAATTTGGTTTGAAATTCGCTCCAAAAATATAAAGATCTTTAAAGGTGGTAATCAGCAATCTGTCTACACAATTTGATGTACCTACCTTAAAAGCTGAAGTAGATATATAAATAAAATCGAATTGCCACGCCCCCAATGGGCATATCCGAACAATCCTAACACTTTTTCTGACGCAAGTATACACGAGTATATGTTCCAGGTTGCAAGTCTCTAGTTTCAATAGCGGCCAGCGAGACGGACATTGCACAAATCCAATATACTCTTTTCACTTTGTGAGCGAGTATAACAAGACAGAATTATCTAGTCTGTAGCCAGGAATTGCGACCACAAATATATTTGTATTAACGTGAATGCTGGTCAAAATCTCATCAGCTCTTTGGGGTAGGTAGAATAAATTCTTAAGCGAATATTCTAAATTGACTTTAAGAAAACCAATTAATTTTAAAATACTATTATAGATTATGAAAATCACATAGAGAGGCGATTCACATCTAAAAGCGAAACAGGGAAAGAGAGAGTAAATGTAAGGTAAAGTAAGAGCTAAAAAGACCGCAAAAGAAGGAGATAGAAAGTGCAGAATAGAGATCAGAGAGTTAATTTCTAAAACAGCTGTTTAAAATATTTCACATTTCTATATTTCTTAAAGATAATATGGACATAACACTAAAGAAAACCTTGAAATTTGTAAGCACTACTTGAGTTAATGGAAATCGCATTGAAAGCCGATTCTTAAATGAAAAAAACGCATGCGACAAATTTGGTGAAACAAATAAGTCAAATAACATTGAGTTGCGAATCGTATTAACTTGGTGTCTATATTTTATATGGATGAAAATCTCTTCATTTCTGTTTCAAGCGTTTATATCCGTATTAAATGGATAACATATAACATATATAAATGTGCGTAAGCCGTAATCAATTGAATTTGGTAGTAAAACAGCAATTAAAAATAAATTTATTTCCTGATATCAAGGAGTAGTAAGGCCCGGCTAATATTCGAAATATTTTAAAACCTTATCCCGCGATTGCGATCATTGTAGTGTCATGCGATAACATATGTAAATATATGTAAATTAAGCCAACCCAAGTATCCATATTTATAGCATGCAATAAAAAAATCGCAGATTGGGAAATTTTCTCTTTTACTTGCAGCAGAAAAAGTCCCAGGCAAAGTGTGTGCTTCTCTTGTTGGGCATATGCAAAGAGAGCGAAAGCGATAGAGAAAGATACGTAAGAAAGATACGTAAGTGCGAAAGAGAGGGGACGAAGGGAAATAGAGAAAGAGAAGCGCTAATAACCCAAAGGAGGCGGGCGTCCGGGCGTTCTGCTGTTTATACGCATTTTTTGGCGCCGGTAAAAAGTACGTTATCAAAATTATTTGACAGCACAAAGAGGGATTTGGATTTGGCTTTTGAGGCTAAACTAAGAACACACACACACACGCACTCTCGACGATTCACACTTCTGTTCGTATGTGCGTGTGGGTGTGTGTGTGTGTGTGTGTGTGTGTGTAGATTGCATGGCTAATTAGGCATTAGGCAATTATTAATACATTTCAAGTGAAACGCACAGGACACAGGCAAGCATAGCTAAGATGCTTCTTGCTCTCTCTTTCCCTCGGTCACGCTCTATCTCGCTTGCTCCCTCTGTGCGCCGGCACCCCCCGTTGCCAAGTGGGCCAACGCCTTCAAAGTGTTTACAGCTGCGTCATTAAAAGCGCCCGTCGCCATTTATTTCCATTTTTCGTGTGGAGGGGGCGGACGGACGCACAGGCAGCGGGTGGCTGCTGTTTCGGTACATGGCAAATGGGCGCCCAGGTGGGTGGTGAGGGTGCCACCTCGTTGGCGATGACGGCTTCTCACTTTTGTTTTATTTTTATCACATTCTTATTTGTTGCTGCCGCTGTTTTAATTGCTTATGTTGTTGCTGTTATTGTTTTTATTATTGTTGTTGTTGTTGTTGCTGGCATAAATCTCCTTCTCTTAGTCAACGAGGCGCACGAGGATCCTTGCCGTCTGCTTGCCCACATCCGGACGCCTGATGCCGCCAAACTCGTATTCATTTCAGCGTTTGCCACACGCAAAAGCATTTCGGCTTCGCGACGCCACAGAGTTTCTGCGAAACCCAACAGCTACCAACACCCAAATTCAAACACACGCACACACACACACACTCACACGCACACACTCACACACACACACACTCCCACACACACACACTCACACACGTATATGTATACATACATACTTAGCATTCATATGGGCCAAAGAAATTCAAAGCCTTGACTTATACCTAGCCAAAATGCCCGGAATGACTTTATTCTCTTAGTAATTGGTATTTAATTGCTCAGACTAGCTAGCCATAAACTACTCAGCAATAAAATACTGCCACCCAAGAATGTACCAAGAACGATTTTACTTACCTGCACTCGAATTAAAACCAGAAATGGTTTTCTCCTCGTTAGATGCACCACTTGCCACATTAAAGTATTTATTTTTTAAGTATTATTGAGGTATTTAATATACACTGTTTTGATCATGAAGTTTATCAGTACTCTTTTAATTTTTTTAAAAAAATATATGTATTATATTCTATTGTATAATTAACAATTGAATGTTAACAGTGTGTTTTGTAAACCCTTTAAATAAAACACTCACGGTTGCCAATAAAAATGACAAATTAAATAAAATTTATAAACTTTTTTTATTGCTGAGAAAATCATTTTTATTTATTTCATTTTTAATTGTTTCAGTTTCAATTTTAGATAAACAAATAGGAAATTACACTTAATTTTGTTAAAAAATTAAAATGTAGAAAATTGGAGCTAGATTTAAACGTTTTTGATAAAACCAGAAACTTAAAATTGATAGTAAAAAATGCATGTTAAATTTAAATAAAAAACATTATCTTGTGTTAACTTTTAAAATGTTGCCAGCTGTGAATACGTTTTGTATATATTTGACAGCATCTTGAAATACTTCGTTTATGCTTCGGATCATTATCATACGGTTTATAAAAGCATGTAACGGTAAATGTCGCCATTAGATTGATTATAAATCACATTTGCTATTCTACATTTAAGTGTTATTGTTACATTTGGGAATCACTTTTAATGCCGCGCACTTGCTCATTTTGACTCGAGAAAGGCGCAAGGTCAAAATGCCAGCATTGGACACACCTACATAACGTGCACCAACACCCCCCCCCCCCCCCCCCTGTTTCCACCCACTTTTTGGCAGCCGCACCGTCGCACGTCGCTCTAGCGGCTGCCTAATCAAGCCTAAAGTCCGCTTCGGTAACAAGGGCCAAGCAAAGCCGCAAAGGGCAATGACGGCAACGGCAAGGACCTCATAGGACACACCGCCGTGCACGGAACAGCTCTTTTTTTTGTCAAATGTGTGTCATGACCTTACGCACACATGACCAGCAGTTAAACCACGTAGATGGAGGCAGCCCTCCGGAAAGTTCTTCCGGCGACGCACAAAAGTGAGGCGTCAAATATTTCAGCTATCGTATAAATCCCAAACTAAGGCAGAAAGTAAGCCGCAGCTAAGTCTTAGGAGTATATATTTTATAAGTCAAATGATTTGAGTAAATAGGAAAATTTATAACTTAAGTTTTAAAAAGATTTACAATCATTTTGAAATACTTTCAAGTCAAAACTCTTGTCATTTGTAGCGCTTATTATCTACCATATATCCAAGAACAATTAAAAATTTAATTATTTAATTGAATATTAAAATTTTTTTTGTTCAAAATAAAAATGTCGCCACTTTAAAAATATTTTAGAATAAGAAACTTTATTAAATTAATTATAATAATATGTATTAATGGTGCCAAAAGTGAGCAAAAAGGCAGATTAAAGGGTCTTCTGCGCCCTGATTGCTGACTAAATAAAAGAAAAGAAAAAAAGATAAATTAAGACAAATTTATTTCCTTTACAAAGGATACATTTTTAACAAGTAAGATGGGTCTAGTCGGGTGTGCCCGATTGAACTAAATTTGATGGCTCCAGCTCTTATAAATTTATGCCAAGAGAACCAAGTCTTAAAATCGATTTTTATCGATAATAATGAAACGGCGCAAGACACCGAAAAAAAATGAAAAATAAACTGAAAAATAACGTTTAGTTTAGGTGTCCAGCTTTTGTAGTTACCGAGATCGCTGCGTTCATACCGACGGACGGATGGACAGACAGATGGACATGGCTCAGCTCATCGTGCTGATCAAGAATATATATACTTTATGGGGTCGGAGATGCTTCCTTCTGCCTGTTACATACATTTGCACAAAACTATTATACCCTATTTACCCATTTTCAATGGGTTCAGGGTGTAAAAATATCACTAAAGTCATGATAATTCTATAAAGTCTGTTCAACACGGTTTCAACGCATTAAAAATTATTTAATTTGTACAATATTTATAAGAACCGTAAATGCTTTATTTTATGTGTGAGTAGCTGTTGCCTAATCACTCATCTTTGAACTTTGACTTAAAGTACAATGCGGACTCTAAGGAACGCAACACTCATGCACACAGCTACACACACTGAGAGAGTGTGAGAGTGACGAGAACAATCAAATATTCAAATATGCTGCTTGCCAATCATTCACCCAAGTGTTCAACCGCAAACGAAGACGCACTCACGCTCGAGTCGTGACTGACTGAATGACAGCCTAGGGACGGGCTGACAGCCAGACTGACTGCGCCACAAACACACACAGACGTCGTCTAAGTATGCTATAGATATTCAGCAAATGTTAATCCAATCGCATTGCGGTCTTTTTGTAGTGCGTCTGTGTCAATGCCGCCAGTTGAGAGCATGTGTTGATTTTTGTTTTTGCTGCTCGCATATGAGAGCCGAAGCCCTGTTCGTAAGCCACGCCTATCGAAATCCTTTTCGCAAATTCTTTATGCCTTTGCGGCTGCTTTGCTAATGAAATAGTTGGCTAAAATTGTATGCGTGCATGTGTGTGTGTGTGTGAGTATCTTTTTGAAATGACATACAGAAAGCGCCAAGAGACATAGAAATATAGGGAAAAGGGTTGCCACTGTTGCTTTGCGTCTGTGGCGTAGTCCCATTAAAATTCAAAATACGTTCGCCAAAAGGCAAGAGCCAATTTCAACCTTCGCTGGCTGGCAAAATTCATTTGGCAATCGACGACGACAACGACATCTAACCCACAAAAATATGGCAACCACTGCGTGGATCCTGCTCCTGAGGCTCATGCATAGTCAAGCGGTTCATTTTTGCCATCCACGTTCAGCCTTCAGACTTTTGTCCAAAAATTGTTCGGTGCGTTTAGTCTGCCTTAGTTAGTCAGCTGGCAGCTCCAAGCTAAAAATTGCACACAACAACAATAACAACAACTGAAGCCAAATCAGCCAGAACTGACAAAAAAAAAACATTTATGTTTCTCCGTATCTGAGTGTGGTTTATCTGACATTTACGCATTGCAAAAATTTTTATGCTTTATGAACTTCTGTCATCAATATTCCGTTGTGTGTGGGCTTTTGTGTGTGTGTGTGGGTGTGTATTTATTTTTGTGGGTCGATGTCCAGTTATGTGCGTTTTGAACACGTAGTGGCAATAAATTTTGCCATGCTGCGTTATTGAACCTTTGAACCTTATAAAAAATTTTTATAAAATTCAGTCAACTTGTGAAGGTCAGTGCACAAATAAAAACAACTTTAATAACAAATAAGTATCTAAGTTTTTCTCAAAAGCTCATTTAGGTGGTTTAAAATAAAGGTGAGACACTGAACCTTGCACTAAACAAGTTAATACCCTATACACATTGTGAGCTATGAAAAGGGTATAATGACAAAGGACTCATATACTAAAAAATATAATTTGCACAATATTATTATAACTATACACGATATATGCCAGGTAAATATTTATTTATTCCATTTATTTTTTTCAAAATTGGAAAATGCTTTATATCTACAATCTGAAAGTTAGTCACCATTTACATATGTATATATATAAATGTGTTTGGATATGGGGATTGGTAATCCACGCAGGGCCCAAACCATATGAGCTAGAAAACTGATATTTTCACAGTACTTTTGGCTAAGAAGAGATTTTATACAATTCGATCCCCAAGCCCGGAAAATGGGGCAAGCACGTTAAATGCAACTTTTCTGTTTTTCAACCGATCAGGTTCAAACTCACTTTCAAAGATATGAAAATTGAATTATGAATGCATGCAAATCCTTTGGAAAATTCACCCCCTGTATGGAAAATTAGTGATCAAGCTTGTATGGGCGCAAGTTTTATTTTCGTGTGATTCTCTACAAAATTAATTTAATAGCTCTACATAACGAAATATTAACAGCGTGATTTTCAAATTTTTATATAATCCGCTTGAAAAGTCGGAAAATTGGCGAAAAATTGTTGCAAACAAAATTTGTATTTTTCCATTCGCTCGGATTCGAAATCATGTTCAAAGGTCTTTATGAAAATTTACGACAGACAGCAAGACGGACATTACACAAACCCAATATACTCTTTCCACTTCGCAAACAATTACAAATAATGTTAGTCTTAAAAAAATATTATTTTCAATTGGATCCGTTTTGGATTATTTATCCACAAAATTATAATCTTGAAAAGAGAAAAGAACATTGCATTCATACACTATCCTGGGCTGGGATTCTAACCCAGAAACACTTTGTTCAGTGGCCTAAATGCCGTAACACTTAGACAACTCATCTACCAGGACAAAGCAAATACTTTTGTGAGGAATTGTGAATCAGTGTTTATTTGTATTTATTTGGTTTTGTTTTTTAGCTCGTTCGAATTCTCAACGAGCTCCAGCTTCGAACGTTTGGCATAGTGTTTGCGGACACAAAGTCTATAGCAAAAAATCTAAAATTGCTCAAATTCAGAAAATCGAATGGCCTGCTGCAGCAGGCAACACAACAGCAGCCTCGGATGTGGCAACAACAACAACAGTCAGGGGGCTTAGCACCGCACACCAAGAAATAATAGTATTTTATATATATAAGCAAATGACATTGACATTGATTTCCTAAAATAGAGCTTCCTCGCCCTCGAAAACGAACTCTAGCAATCAAAGAGTCCGTTTCCAACCTGTGTTAAGCTCCTGTCACACTGAGCTAGATTCCCCGCTACCATTGTAAAAGCAGCTTAAGACTGTTGGAAAAGACAGTTGAGAGATTTAGCAAGATATTTTAGTGTATAATAGAAGTGTTAGCAACAAAGTCATTCATATTGGCCATTTAAAGTTCTTTCCTTGCATATAGTCTGTATGTATGCAATATGTGGCGAAATTTTCGTGATGACGTGCAAATTTTAAAGCTGAAACTTTCCTGGTCTAAATATTCCCCAAATAAGCTACAGTCACTGTGAAATATGCGGCTAAGTTAGCCAGTTAAAAGTTCTTTTTTTCAAGACATTAATAAAAAACACAATTTGGGGTGCATACAAAGAAAAAGAAGCAAATGGCGATGCCGAAGATTAAAGACCCTTGCAGACATAAAGCAAATGTGCTTTTTCATTCTACCTTTATTTTCAGCTTGATGCAATGAGAGAGAGCTATGTTGTATATATGGAAGTCCTATATTTGTGTAAAAAGCATTGTGACTCCTACAATTAATAGGTTTACTTGGGGTATCTTGAAAAACTATGAGAGCTATATGATATACGGCGTGCGGCAAAAATAGTTTATAGGCATAGCGTTAAAACGAGGAGACTGGTTTGCTTAGAAACAGACAGATATCGACTCCGCTCGTCGTGTTGATCACGAAAATAGTTTATATATTTCACAAACACATATAAACAAGTTTCGTGACAGAATCGTAAAGCCATCTGCAAGGGTATGAAAATCAAATGCACGGAATCTAAGCCCAGTTAAGAGAAACGAACGACAGTGACGGCAGAGGACATGTTGCACAAGCGGCATGTGACGCGTCGCAGCAGCAACAGCTGCAGTTGCAGCTGCACCGCCAGCTGCTGCAGCGACGCCACTTGAATGCGCAAACACAAAGACTCGCATATGAGGGGGAGCCGTTGCGGGCCTAGAGTGACGCTGGCAACAGCGGCAGCACATAGACCCAGATACTAGGTGCACATGCTCGTAAACTTGAACATAATTCGCTTGCGTCGTCCTTGACGGCATCTCCTCTAACTCGAAGCTGGCAGGGCAGCCAGATGGACGGCTAGTCGGCCAGCTGTTTATACAAGTGATGCTTTATGTATTGCACACACACATACACAAGCTTAGCTACATATGCACAGTGGGCTATTTGGACTGTTTTCTGGCTGAAAAGCATTTTTAAAAAATATCAAACATAAACAACTTTTGGTGTTAAGGGAAAGAAGTAGAGATAGATGTTTTCATGAAAAAAAGGATGTTAAACCAAGCGAATGAGTCAAATTTTATATCAAAAAATATATCACAAAATAACAGCTGTTAAATACAACAATTTTGAACAAAACTGCTAACTTGCCTTGAGTGAATTTTTGATAAATTACAAATGCTTAATTGAAAATTTAATTTTTTAAAAAATGTATTTTACTAATTTTGTGCCTTCAATCCAATATTTTAGAAACTCAGTTTTTTAAAGTATTTAATCCCTTTATGTAAATAAATTAAAAACTTTTCTTGAAGACAGTTTTGGTGTTTCTTCACTTATATTTGAACAGAGTTACAAAAATGCAGTTTTTTTTATTTTTTATGCTAAGCATTTACGATCCAGGGTATTTAATTTCATTTTGACATTTTCACTTATTTCAAAATATTAAGCATAGCTTAAATTTATCCTTTACTATATATAAAAAAAATAATTTAAATAATTCTTCTTAAACAATTTCATGAACATAAACCAATCGTTTATACCATAAAAGCTGCACTTCATCTTAAAATTACAATAAGTGCTCAAATTTTCCATAGTACAGTAGTACATGACCATATGTACACTCAGAGAAAACCAAGAATTGTGTGTACCTTAACCAAGTATAAGCGTAGTTCAATGCGGACAAGATACACTTTTCTTGACTTGTTATCTTGTGTCAAGAACTACTTTTATAATTCTTAAATTCTTTATCGGTAATTAGTTTCAAAACGAGAATTTGCTACATTTAAATACGAAAATTCTTGCAATGCGAATATTGTACGTAATGCATGAAATTTGTTCTTTTCTAACATTGGTCGATTATATAATCAGTAATTTCTTAAACTAAATTTACCAATTTTAAAAAACGAAATAAACAAAAAATTTAAGAACAAAACGGTATTAGTTCTATAATGCTCTTGGATTAAAAAGATGGCTTTTTTCTCGTGGTGTACACAACTCACACATATCCACTAAAGGCTGCAGTCCAAAGCGAATATTTAAAAAGGACAATACTAAAGTGTGTTTTTTCTACTTGTTTCTCAGCCCAACGCCCCATCCAAGTCCGAGTCTGCGTCTGGATCAGCCTCACATGTTAGCCGCTTGGCTTTGCTTATTACAAATGGTTGGGCAGAAAAAAAAAATGAGAAAAAACCCTCGTTAAAGAAGTAAAACCTGCTGCTAAAACTTACTCAAGTGAAAAATTTGAAAACGTCCAGCGAAATGAAACAAAGTGTGGAGCAGGTCAAAAATAAAAAACTAAAAAAAATTGTCTCATTTTATCGAAAATAAACTACCCTAAACAATTTCTAATAACTGGTAGATATGTAAAACTAAATAACTATCAACTGGGGGAAAATCCGGCTTAAAACAAATATAACATCAAATCAAACAATCTAAAATAAAAGTATTAAACTATTTAAAGCAATAGACTGCACACAATTTTAAAGCATATTTTAAAAATAAATAGGAATGCTACTGTCGGGTGTAACCGACAGCACAATACTTAATAATATTTGGACTTCAAATCAGTGACATTCAAACTGCTATTTTGGCAAAAATGCCAATTTTTGATATCATATCAATCAAATCACAACCTGATTATTTTTTCTGTAAACCCTAACTTTACTGAATAAAATAGTTATACTCAAAAATGAAACGAGGCAAATGAAATACATATTTTATATATTTTCGAGACACAAATTGAAATTCCTAATATATGCGCTTAGCTGTTTTCAACGTTTGCGTTTCAAACGCCGTAGGAAAGGAATGATGCCGTCAATAAAGGTAACAGAACGAGGCCAGCGAGCCAACTATGAGCCAACCGAAGCCGATAAAGAAACAGAACCATAGACGGAAACTCACGTAGGGCATATTAAATAAATTGGCAATGCCATGTGATGCGGTAAGACAGCGACAGAACGGAACTGGCGAGCGCAACTCCTCCAACTGCCGCACCCTTAACTTGGCTAAGAGCAAGTGATTATGCGGTCGACACGGTCTACTGCCAGCTATTATAAGTTGGCGCTCATGTTGGTTTAGTTAAATATATAGTTAATTCAGTTGTCATGCATAGGCTGTTTGGGAATAGCTATAAAAGAAAAGCAATTGGAATGCCTAATCAAGAGCAAGGTATTAGCTAAGAATGTAAGTGATAGATGGCTAAATACGTGTAATAGATATACCTATGTATATTGACCCTGTCAACTTGCGCTTTGCACAGCTTTTAGCCGTCGGACGCTTTGGCCTAAGTGCCGGCAATTGACATAAAGCGCCCAAAGTCAACTGCCAACTCAAACGACAATGCCGGCACATATACAGACACACACACGCCAGCACACGCACACACACATGCGAGCACGGAGCATTGTGGCCAAATCGGTTTAGGCCAACTGAAATAACAGGCAAGTCCCTAAAAAGCTAAAGCGTCTGCAATCTTCTAGCAAATCCAATCCAGCACCGACACAATTGAATTTATGTTAGTTGAGCAGCGCGACACTCGACAAACAGTAGCTGATGAACTACGAGATACCCAGCGGGCACTTGTAGACTTGCTTTTAATTTTAAAATTGCACTGGAAACTAGCACTTGGAGCCAAGTAAACCGTTAGCTTAGGGAAGCCAATTAAACGCTAGTCGTGATTAGGGTATGAAACTGTAAATGGGAACTTTGGAAATCGCGCTGTAAGCCAAGTTGGCCGGCGCTGCGAACTGAAATGTGGTGCTGGTGTTTTCGGTAATTATTTTGCCAGTTTTTCAAGTGGCCAGGCCAAGTAATGCCAATGCCGACTCTCCACGGGCTGTGGCCAATGCAGCCGGCCAAGTTTATTCGGCCATTGCCACTAATGGCGGGGGCACACACAGAAGCTAAACAAAGACAGCTGCAACACCCCGGGGCAACATAAAGCGATTGCCCGATTGCCCTGGCCCTTCGCCCTCCATCCCCCCCCCCCCTCCTCTCCGTCCTTCAACAACAAATGCAACTGCTTACATATTTCAATGACCCACCCGCGCCAAGCACGGGCCACTCCTTTTGGCCGTGGCATGCGTTTGTTTGCCAACTTGATGAACTATGTGCAGGATGCTCTTGCTGATTTTCGCTTTGCTGCTGGCTTTGGCATAGTTCAACTGCCAAGCACTCGGCAATGAGCACAAACATTTTATACACTGATTTCATACACACATATATATACATAGCATCTACCTACTGCAACGCAGAAGTCGCCCTGGGTCAGATCATAAAAAATTAACACAATTGATCACACAGCTCTAAAACTCACTTCTATCGGCCCTTGGCCCACAGTCCTAAACTATTCATTTTCAAATAATGTTGCTTTTGCCCAAAAAACATGAATAAGCAATGTGTTCTGATTGGTCGGCTTTCTACCAATATAAAAAAAAATAGTTACGGGTAAAATTTACTACGTGACATGTAAGACATACATCGAATAATATTTGTAGCTATCGAGAATATTTGGGTTATTTTCATGTAAGTAAAACACAACACAAGTATCTTTGAAGTAAATATTCGAATTTTACAAAATATAAAAAAAAATAATTAAATCAGCTTAAATGTGAAAGATAAAATAAGTACGTGAAATATATACAGTAGAGTTCACTCTCAATTCCGATAATTTAGGTGTTTTTTTTTTTTTGACACCAAAATTGTTGCTACTTTGCAAACTTTAAGTTTTTTTGAAAATAAAAAATTAACCTTCAACGCGTACTTCTTATTTACAAGCATCATTTGTTAAAGCGAAATCATTTAATCTTTGCAATTCAGCGAATTGTCGCACCACTTTTTATTATTATCTTTTTTATTAAAATTTTTTTTTTTTTATTTATTTTTATTTTTATGATAATTTTTTATGGCGTGTTGGGGTCTGATTTACTAGGAGCGACATTGTCGAGGACAGGCAATTTAACTACAACAGCCGCTGCTGCAGCGCCAAGGACACGGACATAAACATGGATATGGACAGGGACACAGTCTGACAGTCGTTCGTCTCTAGACTCAGACCCGGCGCCCCATTAGGCGTGTGCATAGCTTTTGTCTTTGCTGTCATTATCAACACCGCCGCTTTGCGTTTTCATCTTGTTCGCGTTGGGCGTGTGTGTGTGTGTGTGCGTGTGCGTGTGTGTGTGTGTGTATTCTCTTCTGACTTGTTTTGTTTTTGTTGCTTATTTTGCTTTCGCCTTCGTTTCCACTCAGTTCAAGTGTTTTGCATTTCATGCACAAGATAAAAGACAACTTTCCTCATGCCTTGTTGTTGCTGCTGTTTTTGTTTTCGTTGTTGTTGTTGTTGCCACGTCTTCGTCATTATCATCTGCGCTGCATCATGACAGTTGGCGTCCTTTTAAAAAATTAACACAGTAGCCAGCCAACAATCCAAACGGCAAGGATACGCTCCGCGCGAGACAAGGCAACATTAAGTAGCAAAAAGAAATTTAACAAAAAAAAATATAATTATTTAGGCCAAAGTATTCGACTATAAGATAATCTGTATCTTTGAACAAGCAGACTTGGGCGTATAATAAACAAGTCGGAATCTTTCGACAGCGCAACATTCCGTACCCATTTTATGCAATTTTGTACTCTAAGCCTATAACTCCATAACTGTTATTTTGAAACTATGGATATTTACACTTAAATATCTATATAAAAAATAATAGAGCAGTCAAATGACAAGGGGAAACCGCGTGGGCAGTATAATTTAAAATTAGATTTTTTGCAACTTCAACTTCAATATGGATTTAAAAGGAATATATTTAAATATGATTTTACCGATAAATCCAAGGATATGCACATTAGAATATCTTGATACATTACATGCTTTGTCATTTTTTTGTAAAGCCCGTTTACCCACTTTTATGTGTGCAGGGTATCGAAAGCCATGCAAAAAGAAAAGAACTGCCATTTATAGCCTTATAAAATTTTTATGCTAAATACTCAACATAGAATGACCTGAATTAAGAGTAAGTAAAAGTCTTGCTTAGCAGCGCAAATAACGTTGGGTTCGCGTTTTTCCTGTATCCTTGTCCGTTTTCATTGTTCCTATTGAACATAGACTCCTTTTATTTCAGGTAAGCGTATTCTATGTAACCCTATTTCTCAAACGGGTTCTTAGCCTTTTACAGTATGAAAATATTTTATTCTAGGTACATCATATTCAAAGAATTCCTTATACATCTAATTCCAAGTATATTAATATTACGCCGACTCAATTGGCACAATTTCCTTTGTTCCTATGTCCTGTACCCATTAAAAGAGTCTTAAAAAAATGGGTATAATTGTTTTGTGCAAATGTATATAACAGACAGAAAGACACATCTTGATATGGTCAGCATCAAGAATCGAGATGGGCAGTCTTACTTTACTTGAAAAAATAAGAATAAATTGTGCTAAGTTAGCCCTCATATGGGCCAGGCCAATTTATATTTTTCTTCAAGCTAGAAGTACATGGTATATTAAAATATGCATATTTCACATTTTTTCTGCAACTGCCAATTCAAAAACAAAACCATGGACCATTGTTAGATCTGGCTCTGGCTTTGTTATCAATGCATTTCACAAAAGTCACTGACTACAGTCAATAGTCAATTTTCTATGAAGTACGCCACGTCGATACACACGATGCACAAACAGCAACCAATTCAAGGGGCGCCTCTTTGTGCAAGACTTATTAATTATTTGCTTAGAGCAGATGCAGTTTTATTGGAAGTCCTTAGCCCGCTGGTCAGCAGCAGCCCAGTCGGCCAGGCTCTGTCCGATAACAGTGGCAAATATAGCTGGCCAACAAGTGCATATGGTGCCTTAATATTGCTCAACTGCTGAACCGGAAAAGTACTTCAATCAATCCTATGCTAATGAACGCCAAGCAAAAGTCGGAGCGGTACAGAATTTAGACCGTTTTGCTCTATACATTTTATTGAATATTCATAAATGAAGTCTATAAATTTAAATCGAAACATGCCACGCAATTAGAGCTAGTTGCCAATTAAAAATCTTAACTGTGATAGTACGTTTGAAATTAATTATGTGGAGAACAGTTCACTTTTTGTAGCATGCCGAGCTGTGAGAAAACCCTGAATGCAAGCAATTTATAAATGGGTAATATATAACTGAATACAAGCAATTTATAAATGGTGCTCGAGATGTGTACGGAGAAACTACATAGTTAATCAGTTAAGTAATGTCGTGATCGAAAATATATGTATTTATCGTAAATACAGGCATGCCTATAACTCAGTACTGTAAGTCTTGCATATACTTAAGTACCTAGGGACAAATATCTGGATGATACTTACTTACAAATACGTGACTTGGTTAAATTCTAGAAATTTTCAAATTGTTTGTCACTTGGGAACATCAGTTTTTTGCCACAAATATATATACTATATATACTTCCTATCTTTCTTCCAATCTACAATCACAATCTACCGTTTAACTGATAATAGCAATCTGCAATTTCGACGCTTCAAATGCAAACGTATGTTTATTTGTTTATTTATTTATGATTGTACTCAAGCACGTTATACATTGTGTTCCGTGTATTCTTTCTTTGAAAAAAACGACACATAAATTTAACCCCATAAAATAATCATTATCTTTGCCATTTATGAATATAAAAGATTTCAATTTAAAATATCAAAATAATTTTCGATTTCTAATCGATGTGAAATTTCAAAATATGTTTGAAGAAATGTTATGTTTAGAAATTATTTGGTTATGACACAAATGCTTCAAAAATTAAGAGCTCTTACTATGAATTTAGGATATTACAAGACAATGCTAATTGGAATTTTATTAAAACTATTATTTAATTTATTTATAAAATAAATTTATTTATATTTTTATTATTTGTATTATTATTATTATAATTCATAATTTTATTATTTATTAATGGTTCAGCAACTTACAATCTACATATTTTGAATCTATAATTTAAACCAGGGTCCAAAACAAATTCGTTTGTTTGCTTCACGGCTCGAACCATTGATTCCTCATTGGGTTCGATTGATGAACCCAGGTTTTGGTTCGAGCCTGGGTTCATACAAATTTTTCACAAACAAAACTCAACGACTACATTTTCTTTAATGCAAAATTCTACGCATTGCAAATGGGTGGCGCGTGATACAATCTATGTATATGTAGATGTACATACATATGTACATACATACATATGTGGTGCGTGAAAGTGTGTGAATGCTTATGTGTATCAGATTTAGCAATTTTGTCGCACTTTGTTTCTTTGGCAGTGTGAACGGAAAAAATAGATAAAATTCCAGGTCATAAATCCCAAAAAATGGAAATAAAGAAGAAGACTGAATTTCTACATGTTGCGAAATTGATACCATACATACACACATATAGTTTTTGTATGTAATAATGCATATTGGTATGCACGTTTGCAAATTATTTATGTCCGTAGCATGTAAAAAAAAAAATAAAAATAAAAAACTGATTAAGTAAAGAAGTATAAGAATAAAAATTAACTTAAAAATTAAATACAAATTGCAAAAAAAAAAATTGGTTAGTTGTGGATCAGATTTGGCGGTTTTTTTTTTTAACTGGTTCGCCTTAGGGCTCGATTCAAAATTTAATATTAATGGAAGTTCCGAACCAGTTCAAGCCCGGCTTGTAGCCTTGATTAGAATTTTAGACAATTTACATTGTGGCAATTCGATTAAATCTGTATATCTCCGTCACACTTAAAGCTAAATGCATCCAATTTTCAGACACATTACTGATGGCTTTCTCTAAAGATCGCGTAAAATATTAATTGGATACACTCACTGGGAGTGTGGCAAATCGTTAAAAATCGATATATCTTGGGTGGCACCTTCAAATTTTTCAGAATCATTACTGTTGAATTGCTCCAAAGATAGCGTACACATTTTTTGGATACACCTACTTGGGGTGTGGCAAATCGATAAAAATCGATATAACTTGGGTGCAGGTAAATCGCGTAAATCCATATCTCCCACAATTTTAGAGCTAAAGTCATCAAATTTGGCAGACAGTTTTTTGATGACCTCCTCTAAAGATCTATCTTATTATTGTTCTTATTATTATTATTATAATTATTATTATTATTATTATTATTATTATTATTATTATTATTATTATTATTATTATTATTATTATTATTAATACTATTTTTATTATTATAATAATTATTATTATTTTTATTATTATTATTATTATTATTATTATTAAAATTCACATTAATAGGTAAATTTCATTATATAATATAATTTGTGACAATAAAATCATGATCATAAAATCAATCATAATATATATGAATGTTGAGTATAAGCTGAAAATCGAAACTCACGCAGCGCACCAGGTCATTAGATGAATGTCAAGTGATATGCACCCACTGTCAACCAAGCGTGGTGGGTGTGGTCGTGGGGGGGTTTGGCGCTGGTATTCGCTAATGTGGTGAGGGCGTAAATAACGCCAAGTTGCGACTAGATGAGTCAGCAGTTCTCTGGGAATGACAGGCAGGGAAAAGTGCTCGTCAGCAAGCGAACAAACGAGAAGACTACTTGTTAGTCGACGCTCACTGTTTATCAATAAGCTCAATTAAATTTTCAATTAGTTTGATAAGCAGACGCACGCGACCGCTGCGCCAACCCGTTTATTGAGCACCCACGAAATACACGCAAGGGGTACATCAATAGATACAGCTATAGCAACCGGACGGTATAAAAAGCGTTGCTTGGCCGTTTTACAGGCGCAGATCGACTTCAGCATTTCGTCTAAGTAGTTAATTGGCAAGCAGCATGGATCGTTGGCAGAATCGCGTTGCCGTTGTTACCGGCGCCAGTTCAGGCATTGGCTCGGCCATTGCCCTGGATCTGGTCAATGCTGGACTCGTTGTGGTAGGGCTGGCTCGACGCGTCGACCGTGTTAAGGAGCTGCAGAAATCACTGCCAGCCGCACGCAGAGAGAAGCTGATTCCGTTGCATTGTGATGTCGGCAGTGAGAGCTCGGTGAAGGAGGCCTTCGATGTGATTGAGAAGCAGCTGGGCGGCATCGATATACTGATCAACAATGCTGGCACACTGCAAAACGGGCGCCTGGTGGACATGCCGATCGCACTGGCTCAGCAAACGGTGCAGACAAATATTATGGGCATCATAAATTGCACCCAGCGCGCTTTTCGCTCGATGAAGCAGCGCAAATTCGATGGCCACGTTATCGTTATTAACAGCATTCTGGGCCACAAGCTGTTTGCTCCGCAGGCGAATAAGGCACCGGAAATGAATGTCTATGCGCCCACCAAGCATGCGGTGACCGCTCTGGCCGAAATGTATCGCCAGGAGTTCATAGGTCTGGGTACGCGCATCAAGATAACGGTAAGTACGATCTCTACAAACTGAATCCCCGTCTCAGTTTGCAACTGCCCTAATCCAAGCTTTGGACTTGGGCAAATATCAATTTTTGAAACTGCACAAATACTCATTCCTAATAAATTTGCAGAGCATTAGTCCCGGTGTCGTGGATACGGAAATCGTCCCAGATGACATTCGTGATGCTGTTAGCAAGACAATGCTGAAGGCCGAGGACATTTCGCAGGCGGTCCTGTTCACCCTCGCCACGCCCCCTCATATGCAAGTGCATGAGATAATTATCAAACCAGTCGGCGAGCTTTTGTAAATTTAGTATTCTTTTTTCAATATATTAATCTATATGTATATTGAAATTTTTTTTTTCTGTCTACAAAATTATAATATTCACCATGTAATAAAGTAGAATACGAAGCACATCAGTCAACCGGTTTTAAATTTATTAATATATATTTTCTTTATATATTTATGTAGAAACAAGTTCTTATAGTAAATAGGTATTTAACTATATGAGGGACAAAAAAAAAAAGACTCAGCAGCAGGCACTAAAAGTATCTTTGACTCCAGAAATATATATATATATGTTCTTGATCAGTTTGCAAAGCTGAGCTATTATAGCTCTGACTGTTTATCTGTATGTTTAAACACATCAATCTCAGAGACTACGAAGGCTCACTTCTATGTAAGCATGCTAATACTAAATGCAAATCAAGTTTATTTTAGCTTGTTTGAAAATGTTACCCACAATGTCCGTCTTGCTGTCCGTTCGTATGAATGCAATTTTTATGGTCGCTATCGAAGCTAAAGACTTGAAACTTTAAACTCGCACTCACAATAATGCTTTCATATACTTAAGATTCTTAGAGTTTTGTACATTACAAAATGTACATAGGTAAAAAGTGATGTCTTAATTAACCTACTCAAATTCGCCACTCTTAAATTTACAGACTTCAAACTTGGAATATATACTCGTGTATACCAATGTCAGATAATGTGTTAAGATTTTTTGATGTCGAAAAAAATATATGTATATATCCTGAGGGTGGGTAAGTCGTGAAAATCCATACCTCCCATAATATTGTTTATTACCATATAACGAATGAAAAAGTTTGAGGCTCCGGTGCTTCGCAAATATAGTTAAGTTGGCTTGTGCAACTGCAATCATTCATTCCTTCAACTTGTGATTTTCGGTCCTTCCAACCGAGTTCATGGCAATGTTCATTATTTTGGTAATTATCGGGATTATTTGGCGTCCAAACATTAATCGTCATTGGTTGTCCGTTTGCAAACCAGACATGTTCTCCTTCCTTGGCCAAGTCCGTGCCTGAAGTCCAGTACCTCCTATTGTCTTTCAAAGCCTTTCGATAAAGATCAATATCATTCCATTCATCAATAGATTCAAAGCTAATCAATGTAGCATTCATCTGACGACATTGTTCGAAGGCATCGTACCAGTTCCTCTTCGCAATTTGCTCAAAATAGTAGTACCCATCGCCGATCTTAACAAATGGAGCCGTTGTTATTTCCGCGATATTAGGAATACCTAAATAATTATAAATAATAAATTATAACTATTTACAATCTCTAAGTGGTTGGTATTTACCATCCTTAATATATGGAGTTATAGTATATGCCCGGGTGCATATGACTAGCAATCCACTTAGAAGAAAAATACGTGTACAATTCCTCAGCATTTCTGGAGCACTTAATGCTATAGAGCCTTCAACAGAGCTTTTATATGAGCCAATATGAACGAGTTGTTTGTAGAGATGAGTGGAGGCCTACTGTATGTCATATAGTAAATAAGAAATATAAATAAGAAAAATTATCAATGCATTCCATTCATATTTAATGTTTGTCTTTTTTGCTACGTATCAATTCTCGACAGTTTTATACCTCGTACTTAACTATGTTGAAAAAAAATATTTTTTTGCACATTTTATTAAGCTTATTATTAATATAAGCAACCTCTTATAATGTATTACGTTATTAAGTCATCGCAAAATATTCTCTAATTACGCCGCCCAGTTTTGCATTAAATTGAATTTATTTATATAATGACAGCCTAATTGCTGCTTATGACAGCGAAGAATATGAATTGTGTTTGAGGATGAGAGCTGGATGAAGAAAAAGTTGGCCTTGGACAAAAGCTGAGCCGTCAAAACAACTTTGACAGCACAAAGTACACATTTGGACAGAAACAAACAAACAAACAAACGAAAAAAACAGACATACAAGATACATGCATATACATATGTACACACATAGATTATAGTCTGATAAGTGCACAGATACAGACGGAGACAGGCACAAACACTGAAGCTTCAATCAAAACGATATGGCCTGAAGCATACATACATATATCGAAACAAGTATCAATACACATTAAACTTGGGCTCGATAAGAAAGAAAAAGGAAAAAATTAGGGAGTCTTTAGTACAAGTGGTGTCGGAATAAATAATATTAAATACTCTATCCAATGATTGGGTAATTCTGTGATATATGGGGAGTTCAAGCGTCACGAGATACAATACATGCCATAAATATTTTGATATTCTTACTTTTGGGATACCAAGATGATTTTGATCACCAAATAATTATTTTTAAATTAAATATGATTCGATTTTTAATAATTTATTTTAAAAAATTGCATTAAATGCATTGCATATATATCATATAACTTAAAAAATACTTTGATAATGTACACTTAATTATAAAGGAGAGTACACTTTTCTAAAACAACATACAAAACTTTTTAATGTTTAAATTTGATCGATTTAAATAATATAATTTATGAAACATGCACTTTTCATGGTTCTTATACAAATATTTGTATACCTATATACACACCTCTTCATTCATCTGAACTGATTATTAAATATCTTCCTTAAGCTGGGCATTCAAACAATTGTTCTGCGAGCACAGCATTCCACAAATGGTTTAAATAATTGTCTGGCCCTAATGGTTTTAATTGACTTTTTGCCAACGGAAATGTCAAAGGCACAACTGCAAATGACCGGATCCACAATAATAAAGCCAACAAAACAATTGAAAAGGCAGCTGAAAATAAAATTGCAATGGTCGAAAAGTGTCCTCAACAATCGGGGCATTAAGACGTTAAGAAAACTGTTGGCAATTGCTTTCTATAGCCAAGCGAATGTGTGCTTGTGGCCAAAAACAAGTGCATTTAAGACATCACAAGTGCCGCATTTTATACTCGTTTCATATATGCATCAAGTCCTGTACCACGAACATACATGTACATATGTATGTACATATGTGAGGTCTGTGTACCGGAAACTCAATTTGTTGGACAAATGTGATGGCCATACATCAACATGAACGTCTATTTCAGCGTCAGATTCTAGAATGCTGGTCTCGTAAATTGCACAGCTCCAATTGTTTTTACTTATTGGGGTTACAAAAAGTAAAACATTAAGATACGCTGCAGTTACAAAGAACTAAAATCAGCAGATATCCATATGTTACAAATTACGGTGGAACTTACGCCCAATAGTGTTCTTACAAGAGCTAGAAAACAAATTGAGCATGACTTTGATAAAAATTGAGAAGAAATTGTTCGCTGTATCAAACTCACAAATTTTGTGAGTTCAGCTCTAAGACCGTGGATACGAAAGATTTGTGCACTTTACCTACTTTGCAGTAGACGTTGCTAAAAATATTGTTATTTGTCTGACGTGAGTATAAACGAAACGAGTATAATATTATAAATACAACAGCTAGAAAAACATAACACACATCCAACATGTTGTTTGTCACTTTGTGAACAATATAACAATTAATTATAAAATACAGCGATCAAATAATCAACCGGATTGAACCTTGAATTTTAATATTTGTTTTGATTTTTCTTAAATAGTAAACCGAACATTGAACTAATCCAGTTGCTCAAAAATCAGTTGAACGAAGCAATAATGAGAATTGCTGTGTTCATGGATGTGGAAGGATTACCCCTATTTTGATTACCTATCAACCGAACCACCAACGTTTTATGAATACTAAAATTATTCCAAATAAAGAGCTTCATGCACAGTAATCATTTATCAGCAGACCTTCCTCATAAAACAATCGTTGTTATATCTCCTTTTGTAATTGTTTTTAATAAAAGTAAATAAATAATCTACAATGTTGCATTTTCCACATACAATTTAAATAACAGATAATCTTAAAAGATAATCACACAGAGAAAAATATTAAAGAAAGTGATAAGCTCTAAGCTTATAAATCTATATCATGAAAATAGATGAATTATGGGGTGGCAAATTAGGCATATATTTATAATATTTTATAAAATATTTTATTTGTAAGTATCATAATTTACATAAATAGTACATAATAATTTTTGTAAGCATCGGGAGCTTATTTATTCTTGCTGTTGCAGACCGCAGCTAACAACAAACTTGCTCAACGAGTGTAGGGCATAACGTGTTGTGGCCTTAGGCTGTCTTAATCATTACGCAGATATATATACGTATATGTTCGCATAACTTTTTTTTTTGGTCGGCCACAAATTTATGCAAATTAAATTAGATCGATTAATTTCCATGAAGCATATTTCGCAGGTGTAACTAATTAATATTATATTCATGTGTCTACGTCTGCCAAATGCTTCGTGCAGAAAATTAATAATCACAATGTATTTATTTCGATTTTTTTGCATAAATTATTTTCGCATTAACATCATTGTTGTTTAGTCGACGGCGTTGTCGGCTATCCATGTTATCAATAAGTACACATTACTGTATATTAAAATCAAATAAATGGATATACAATTTGGCCGCCTGTTTGGATATACGTATTGAAATTGTAAATTAATTTTTTGTGCATCTAACTAAATTGTGTTATCGGCAATATCTAATTATACAAAATTTACCCATTGTGAAAAAAATATTACTATTAATTATTTATTAGCCAATTAAATAGTCTAATATAAAATGTATATATCTTTCGATGCCGAAATTATTCATTTGTTATTGGATAACGTATATGCTGAACAAATTTCTGCATACAACAGGCAGAAAAAGATTTAACATTTTTTTATAACTTGTTTAATTAGGCTTACTTTCTCTCTGTCTCTTAATCTTACATTATCTATTACATTCACGGCTGTCACATATGGTACAAATATAACAAAACTTATTAATTAATTATAAATTTCATCGAACATTGGAACTTTTTCTACAAAATGGCACAATTTTTTCCGAAATGATTTTATAAAAATTATACTTTTACTATCGAAAATGGTACATTTTTGTAACTTCTGGTACAAAACTTAAATTCTCTCGATCTTTTCCGCATCTTTCTCTCTTAAAGTTATTAAACTGAAAATATTCTATTGCAAATTCGTTCTACTTACCACATAAAGCTGATATGCGTTAAAGACACCATCCTCCCGCCTTTCCTGGCGCGGAGATGTGTAAACTTTAAAATTAAATTCTGTGCTGTGGACCATAATGTATATGCATGTAGATGATTAAATAGTATATTATGGCCAAACCCAAACTGGAGCACACATGAATACAAACATGAACAACCCATGGTACCCATACTGTGGGTAAGAAGGAATATGTATGGATATGTGGATGCAGCTGAACATCAAATCAAAATCAATGTCAATATTGAACTAAATCCAGGCTGGCATGTGGCAAAGTCTGGCAACGCTAGCAATAAGCGAAATGAGCACGTAGCAGCCGCCTGCCATCTTTCAGGACGAAACAACAGGACCCTGCAGAAGGAAGCCAAGAGCGAAGAGCCAAGCGGCGCAGACACACAAGTTGGCAACAGTCGAAGCGCAAGGATGAAAAGCTGAAACAATACGAGTAAGTATCAAACAAAGTAGCGGCAGCGGCGTCATCATTTATCAAGCGCGCGCGCGCACACACAAGGTCAAGTAAAGTGTTATCCTTGGAGCTATCAAGGCAAACATGGCCCAGCACAACAACTGGCAGCTGTTCCTTTGACGCCAGTCGCCTTCCTTTCATATTTCCAGGCAGGGCCCGGGCCTTGGGCATACACACATACCAGCAATACTCACGTGCATATGTATTCTATATACATATACATACATACGTACACACTCACAGAGAAGCGGATTGACTTTTTGTGAAAATCATTATCGAAATGAAAATATCAATGATGTGAAAATGTTATGGCCTGCCTCCATGCTGTGCGTCGCTTTCTTCCCTTGAAACTTGATAATCATTGGCAGCGTCGATGACAGCAACTGGAACATCATTAATAAAAGCCTCCACATCAAAGCCACTTCACGTTACGGCCTTGCATATTGCTCTTAGCTGTTAGCACCAGAGTGTTTCAATTCTTGCATTTCCGTTTCCGGTTTGCCACTTTCACTTGGTTCTTATATTATTTTATATTATATTATTGAAACTCCGCTTTGCAATTCGAATGAATATTCCTCCTTTTGTATATAATCGCATTTTAAAGCAAGTAAGACAGCTTTGGTCCAATGTGCCGGACTAGGAGATATCCTATGTCCAGTTGCAAGCAGCCGTAGCATACATTCGTACTCCCTTGCATTTATGGATACACTAAGCCAAATACACATCATATATACAATGCTATACAAGAATATACGCATATCAAGGATTTAATGGCCCAAGCGCTTATAATTCCCAAGATCGAAAATCCTACTCCTATTAAATACATACAACCATAGAAGTACATTAGATCTTCACAATAAATCACACCACTTCAATAATTCCAAATTTAAAAAAAATTTTTTTACACAGTAAGTAAGGGAAGAGTAAAGGTTTTTTTTTGAAAACAAAACTCAAAAACTATTTTCAAATTCGAATTAAAATTAAATACAGAATCAATCTAGATGTCAAACTATGGTAAAAATGGCAAACCTCATAAAAACCGATTCAGTTTGGACAACTTAGTAATTTAGCATGTATGATTTTGGTAAATTTACTATATTTGGTACCAGCAATCGATTAATAATAACGTTTTAAACATCACGAAAATCGCTTGTTTTGAAAAAATGTTGGGACTAAAACGATAATTGAATTTATGAAGTATGAATTCGGGAAATTTATTTGTCTACATTTTTGTCACTTTGCCATAATCTTTTTAAAGAAAATCGACCCGCTCCTTCGTCAATAAATTTGATATTAAAAATTTTGGTGATAAAAAAAAGCGTTCGTCACTAGATTATTACCATGGTAGAGGTTTTCTATTTAATATATATTTACACATATTAGTATAGTTAGTATATCCTTTCAATATAGTATTAGAAGATCTGGAAAGTTTTTACGTAAGTATTCCTTGACTACTGCGAAATCAATTAACATTGTTTTGGTTAATTAATAGAACCCGCAGCTTATAGAGCGGGATACTGTAATGAACAAATATCGCAGACTTAAAGTGCACTGACAGACGCTAAATTATTTCATATATATTTTAACTAAAAAGCCTGCTAATATAAAAATGCAAATTTTCATTGGTTTTTTTTTTAGATTTTTTGCAAACTTTTTATTGAATTTGTAATTGAGTTTTTTCGTCGTTTTTGTTTTGTTGCCGCTGTTGTTGTTGCATTTGATATTTGTATATAGTTAAATTTAACATTAGGTTTTGTTCTTGGTTCACATAAATATTCAACAGTTGTCTTGTTCTTGTCGTGGTTTTTGTTGATATCTCATATGATGTTGCTGTCATTGTACTAATGTAGATTTTGCAGAATAAATACCATACATTGTCAATTTAAATAATTTTCACAGTTATTCGTTAATACGTAATACAATATTTATTATATGCAATAATTTTGTTTATACATAAAAATAGATTCTGTAGCACAAATTTGTATATTTTATATTTCATTTATGTTTCACTATTATCGTAACTGTTTCCACATCTTTTTCGACACACAGCAAAGAGCGAGAGGCAAACAGGAAGCCGATTAAAAAATGAGAAATCATTTAGAGCTACTGCTGCTGCTTGCGATGGGTATATGGCAAAAAAGTAATTGAATTTTAAACAATTTGGTTACATTATTCGCGAGGTTTTTAAGCTTTTATTCTTTAACCCAATATACAAAAGTACAAACATCGTCTCTTCTCGCTCTGTTAACTGTTACAATTTTTAGAGTTTTACATTTTAAACTTGCGTTACACAAAATCATAATCAATGTGGCTAAATATAAAATTCAATCAAAACCAAAAGAATCTTGCTGAGTAAGCATTGATCAGTAGTTAATGTATATCGTCTTTTCTTTACAATGTATGTGCAGTTCAATGTAGCATATATGCTTCTCAAAAATTTTGCGGATTCTGGGCCGTATTGTAGCGATTGCTCTTGAATACTTCAATTTTCTTGCGCATGACTTTTAACAGAAAAAATAATTTCAGTTAAGTTTATCTTGTTGTAATTTAAAATTGCTTAGTAAAATTAGTTTATGATAGTATCTCGTTTCGTTTTTTTTTTTATTTTGCTTTTATTTTATTTTATTTTTTTTTTGTATACTCTCTTTATACTTTATTAATTAAACGCGTGTGGCTTTGAGCGAGAAAAAATAATAATCAGACTATATTAAAATCAAAAGTTTTTAAATAATTACAACGAAAAACAAAATGCGCAACATTGGGGAATATTTTTCATTTAAATACTTATTTAAATTTGTTTATGTATGCTGTTTTTCATGTTGCGGTTTCTGTTGTTGCTCTTCGTTTTGTTGCTACTCCATTGTTTTCTTTAGGACGCAAAAAAAATGTCTATAACAAATACTACATAAAGCCAGTGTGTGTGTAATTAATTAATATAATTAAAAGTTACATACAAGCTATCAACTAAAGTTAGTTGTAAGTGGGCGTGTGTGTGTGTGTGTGTAGGTGTGTGTGTGTGTGTAAGCAATTGCCATGACCTCTGGGCGCATGGGGCATGGGCTTTTTGAATCTCTCAGTGCGCAACAGCACTGCACAGTTGACGCGTTCTTAATTACATTTTAAAAATTACATAGTTTAAATAATTTAAATATACACATGTGGTGGCCCCAAACTACGCTATTACCAAACGAAAAAAAAAATCATATATATATCGATATATATATCAATTTATAGAATAAGCACATGCATGTCAGAAAGGAGAAGCATGATGAGGAAGCGCTGTCCCCTCTCCAAATGTTTTCACTTTTTGCTAAGCTAAGCTGTTTAATAAATTTTTTTTTTTTTTTTTGTGTGAGTTTTGTCTTATATTTTTCATATATAGGTATGTTATCCGAAATCTGCACAATGCCCAGGCTTCGTAAAAGATCAACAAAATGCAAAACGCAACTGTATAACAAATCATCGTCTGCGTTAATTTTAACATTTCATGGCTTTAGAATAAAACATTGATATTTGTTCAATTAATGTGTGTATGTAACCCGGCATGGCCTAAACAGGCGGCAATGCATTTTTGCCCATTGTATGTGCAGCAGCTTTGCCACTAGTTGAGTTTCATAAATTACCATGGAAGAGTTAAGATCTGCTGCGGTGTGCAGTGTAAAGTACATTTGTTCAATTTACGAGACTGTGCATGAGTTCTTTTCGATTTGCGTTTAATATTACTGTGTGTGCTGCTGTTGCTGTTGTTGCTGTTGTTGTAGTTGTTGTTGTTGTTGTTGTTGTTGCTGCTGCTGTTGTGTCGTATGTACGCATTCAACACTCACTTTGGGACAAATCAATATCCTTCTTAACGCTGCGCGCCAAACGATCCAGCTCGGCAGCCGCATCCGAGCGCACAGCCAGCTTCTCAGCCGTCATGAGTGAATCGGTGCCATTGGATGTGCGTGGCGTACCCATGCCACCACCTGGACTGGCAGCGCCCGCCGGTCCACCAGCTGGTCCGCCCGACTTTTTATGTAGCAGCGAATTAAAGAAGTTGGCCAGGACCCCCTCGCCGCCGGGCGTGGCGGGCGTCAGCTTGGGATCAATCTGCAATTGCAAGTAGATTAGCATTGGGCAAATATGTGTTTCTTCCAGGGCGCAGGACCAACCTTCTTGGGCGAACTCTGACCAGCGCTGCCGGGTGTACGTGGACCGCTCTTGTTGCCGCCAGCGCTGGCACCCTGTGAGCGCAACGGCGACTCGCCGCGCACCTGGCCGCCCTGCTTGAGTATCTCTTGCTGGCGTGCCAGGAAGGCCTGCTCATCCTCGGTCTGCACCTCCGTTTCACGATTGGAAACGGTCTGCCACAAAAGGAAAGAGCGTTAAGTTGATTTGGCAAATGTCGTGCCCTATTTTGTACGCACCTTTCGTGTGGGCGGCGCCTTGATTATATCTGTGTAATGATTCTCAGCCTTGACCGCATGCATGTTCTCATACAGAATACTTATTTTCTTCAGGCTATCCCAACCCGCCGGACTGCAAAGAGAAATGAGAAATACGATAAGAGCTAGTCGAATGCAAATGATTGGGAGCTGAACGTACATGAGCACCGCATCTTTTTCAACGACTAGCGCTGGCGTACGGAATGGTAGACCATAAATTCGATGCGTTAGATATTTGTAAAGGAGATCACAGTTTTTGTCCTCTTTCACGCTCGTGTAGAAGAGCGAGGTGCCGTGCCGCAGACAAAAGTTTCGTATCCATTGCTGTATGAAATCGAAATGCTCGTCGCGGTACTCATACTCCTTCTCCAGTGTTGACATGTAGTCCGTCTGTGCAGCAAAAAACCATAATAATTATTAATTCAGATGATAGTGTAAATGTGTGTGCGCACCTTTGTGACCACAACAACAATGTCCAGGCCCAGATTTGTTATTAGTGCGTCCTCTGTCAGCGGCAACAGATCATCCTCATCGATCGAATTGTTGTGCATGGTGCGTTTAACCGGCGAACCGGGATCCAGATCATCGCCGACCTCACAGTAGCTTTGCCACGTCGTTGCCAGGCGCTGTCGGGCCGCCTCCTTCTCTTTGGGATCTAATTGCAGGCTCTCAATGTGCTGGGCAAGCACCTTGATCCATTGATTGAGCTGCTCGAGCCAGCCCCATGGCTGTGTCATCGAGACTGTTAATATGACGAGGGTGTGTGCATAATTCGTTTCGTTAAGCGCATAGTGCAGCAGATTTGTGTGTCCTGGATCGCCATCCAGCACCCAAACGCTCAGGCGCGTCATGTCTGCAATGCAATATAAATATTTTATTCAAATATTAATAAATATTATTGATATCTGATACACTCACCGTCTCTGTACTCGTCCTTGACATCAATGTAGGCATACTCCAGGCCAGAACCCTTCTTCGGATCCTCAACACCCTGGAGCTTGGCAATGAGCGTCGTCTTACCAGTGGCATTATCGCCTAATACTAGTACAGATTTATTTGACGGTAGTTTTGTGCTGCCTTGTGTTTGTACTTCATTCAATATCGCCGACCTGCAACGAGAAGAACGAATTGGGTCAGTTCCGTTGGCTATCAAATTTTTGCAATCTACATTAACGCTGTCCCAATTTCGTGTCAACAAAGCCGGACAGCCATATCTATAGCCAACCCGTATACGTCCCCGTTCCCGTCCCCGTCCTCGTCTCCTTCCCCGACCCCGTAACCATAAACCACAATTCTCAGCACTGTGTCATGCTACGTAATCAAACTAATTGCATCCCTTCGCTATTTATGAGGCTAACTTTGTTGCTTCAGTCCAGTTTGGTTTCTATATAAGTCATATATACATAAACACATGTATAAATATGTATATATACATGTATATACATATATATATATATATATTTTTTTTTGAAAGCGACCCATGCAATTTCAGTTGGACATTTATGCAATTCAATTAAATTCAATTAAACATTTCGATTGAAAATGGGCCACTGGTGACCAACTTACCAACTGACTCACTATTTCACCCACTTATTTGCTGACTAACTGGCCAACTGCCTAGCTAACTGACTAACGGACTGACTGAATGACTAACGGTATGACATGCAAATGGCAGTTACTAAACGGAGCCAACTGGACGGCAGCTCCTTCGTGCCAAAAACTGCGAGCTGCGAACTGCGAATATCGATTGCCCGCTTTTTGACTTTTAGCTTTTAACTATTCTCACCTATAGAGTGTTCAAAGTTGTTGCAGAGCGCACAGTGGTTCGAAAACCATAAGAAATACCAATGTGTATACATAAAGTGCGTTTTAAGTTCGGAAATTTCAAAATCTTAAATATTTATATTATCTATTTTTCAAATACATTCTCAACTTAGCTCTTATGCAAATATTCCTCAAAAACAAATTGAAAATTTTTAAGTCTCTATTTAAATATAATAGATAGAAATAGATATCCAATATGATATTAATTTCTGAAAAATGAAAACCCTTCTCTAAAACGACCATAAGGTTTATATTTGTATATAACAACTAATTTAAAAAATTAAATATAAATAAAGAAACTTCATTGCCACATTTTATAAATTAAAAATTCCAAACATAAATATTAAAAAATATATTTTTGGAAAATAAATTAAAGAAAACTGTTAGCTGCATTTGAATGTGTATTCGTTAGCTACTTTTGGCCCACTGTAGCTCGGGTGGCTTTTGGCTAAGGGGGTTGGCTCGCTCGCTCGCTTCACACTTGACATGCAAACAACGCGGCACCACTGCCACCCCCTAGCTGTGCCCCCTGTTCCACGCTGGTTGGCATGGTGCACGAAAGGCCCAAACGAAAAATATTTTCCAAGCTTTGTAAGTTCGCCTGGCTGAAAGACAGGCCAACAGGCCAGGCAGGAGGCAGCACATCTGGCATTAGCAAATCGCACTTTGGCCGAACCACGCGTAAGTTGTGGACCACAAATCGTTCGAGCCGGACCACAGTCCGCGAGTCCCAGGGTTCCCAATCTAGTGTTCGCTTCACGTGCCCAAAGTCCCAATTGGAACGATGAGTTTGCTGCTGAAGCGACGGTCGCGCAGCGAGACGCGCGCACAGCCAACGGCAGCGCAAACAAAGCAGGAGTTGGCCAAAAAACAGCAAGAGCAACAGCAACAGCAACAACAACAACAACAGCAGCGCCTGGCGACCAGCGTTGGCGACGGCGACGGCGAGCAGACATTGCAGCGCTTGGGTCTGGGCGCTGGCGCGGGCATGGGCCGGCGGAAGACGTCCGCGGAGCTTATCAGCGAGGCCAAACACTATTTGGGCGACCTGTCCGCGGCGTCGGCGGCAATGGCAACCGTTGGCGGCGCCCGTTTGGTCAGCACGCGGCGACCGATAACACCACGCGAACCTGGACGCGTGCTCTACGGCAAGGTGGCACTGGCCGGCCGTCCACCCAGCGCCTTTTCGTAAGTAAACAAATGTCTTGCACGTTCAGCGGCACGGTTTCCACTCCATCTGCTGGATGGTTTCCCCCATCCACAGCATGCGTTATCTGCAGAGCGAACAGCACAAGCCGCTGACACCGCCAACGCCAGCTGTGAACACGGAGCTGCTCCTGCAGCGTCGCAATGTGAACAACGCCAAGTTGGCGCCGCCGCGTCAATTGCCGGCACTGCCGGGCACTGCGGCGGGACCGGCGGCCGTGACGCCGCCGACGCGCAACGGCGCTCTGCTCGGCCAGTGCAGCTCCGAGACGCTCATCGAGATGCTCAAGCAGCATGCCGGACTCAAGGACTGCAGCACCGAGACCGTGCAGCACATCAATGCGGTGGGTGTGAAACGCCATTTAGCGACTCCTCGGGCGCTCAGGTTCTACCCTCTCTATTTCGTGTAGATTCTGCTGGAGCTGTACACGCGCGTGCGGAAGCAGGAGCGGAACTTCAAGCGCGCCTTTATCCTGGGCGGGCTCTATGGCCTTGTTGAGTGCACGGCGCCACGTGTCCTGTTGGCTGTGGCACGTGTCGTCCTTGCGGTAAGTTTGTGGAATTCCACGGATATTATTCAATTTGGTGTTGCGATAACGATAGCAACGCGGAAGGGATCGATTTCCATTTATAAATATATATTGGTTTTATACATTCATGTGTAATCGATCATTTATAGTTGAATATTGAATATTTCGATATTTATCGATCCGTTGACGAAAATTTCATTATGAAATGCTCAAAAGCTTGTTGAGATACTTCTTTAAATTATAAAATTGATTGATTTGAACATGAAATGTTATCGATAACTATACCAAAAACGATCGTTATGAAGTGGAACTAAATTGACTTGGAAATAATCACATTTCTCTCCTATACAGTTACGCGTGACGGGCAGCAATTTGACGGGCGCCTGCAAGCTTATCTTCAAGGTGGCTCGCCACGAGCAGAACGACGGCCTGTTCCACGAGAACGACGTCCTGGAGCTGCTGATCGATGGCCTGGGCCACGCCTCGCCGCTGGACGATCCGGAGGCCTGCATTTATGCCTATGGCTGCATACGTTTTCTCACCGCCATCAGCGCCCAGGAGCGCGACGATGCGCTCAATCGTAACTGGGCCGCCGGCCTGGGTGCGCTGCCGTCGCCGCCAGCGCTCGCAACGGTTGTAGCCGCCACAGCTATAACAACAACAACAACTACAACAGCTACAACATCAACAATAGCGCACGATCCGCGCAAGCTGAATGGCCAACAGACGATAGTGTCACGTCTGGCCCGCCACGGCGCCGTTGAGCTGATGATACTCCATTTACAAATGCTGAACGAGGCGGGCGCCACGCGTCGCCTCAGCGGACCGCCGCTGCACACGCTCTATCAGCTGTCGGCGGCGCTGCGCGCTCTCGCGGACGTTGCCCAGCATCAGCAGCGACTGCAACTGCAGCTGCAGCTGGCGTGCCCGCATCTAATACGCGCCGCCGAGGTCTCCATGGGCGAACTGGAGGTGCAGGCCAATGTGGTGCGCACTCTGAGGTAATTCTTTAATAATTGAACGTTCCTTCCACTTTGTCCTTACGCTTGTGTTCTGCTCGTGTTTAGCGTACTGTCTGAGGATCTGGAGTGCTGCGAGACGCTGCTGAACTATGCGGCCCGCATCGGCATGCTGCTGGGCCCATACTCCCAGGAGGACCAATCCGGCGAGCGGCTGTTGGCGGTTCTCAGTCGTCTTGGCTATATGCTGGGCAACATTCTGGCCAAGCATGAGTCGGCGCGTGCTCAGGTGGGTGAACATATATATTAATATAGTTATACTGTTAGTTATTTTATCTATTTGCTTTTATTTTATGTGATTTTAATCAGAGAAAATTTAAAAAAAATTTAAAAATGTAAGAAGCATTTTCTACAAATTTGATTTTATTTATTCTCTTTTATTTAAAGATTATTTTAGATTATATAGCTGATACTACTAAAAATGTAGTTTTCATTTCAATTATATGCTTTTAATAATTTATTTGTATTATATTATTACATAGTTATATTTGTGATGCTATTTTAAATTTAGTTTTGATTTTTTTAGTTTAATATATTTGATAGGTTTTATATATATTTTATTATATTTGTATATTTTTAAAATATTAAAATTTTTTTTTGAATTAAGTGTTAAGTGTTAAGTGATCTACAACGTTTTAAGGTATTTTTTAAATCTTTTTTTTTCTTATTATTTTTTATTTATAGTCGTTTGACGCTTCCTTTTATATTATATTAAAGGTTATTTTTCTGTTGTCATATATATAGTCTTAGAAGATTTCTTTCTTTGCTTTGCATTCTTTAATGCGTATTCACTTCAAGTTTTGTTCCAATGTTTGGATATTTTTTTAGGTATATATTTTCTTGTACTTCCCATATGCCTATTGATGTATTTTCAATCTGTTCCTGTTCCGTTGCAGTACTATCACAACGATGTGGCCATGGAGTACCTGCTGAACGTGCTGCAGCAGCTGAGCGAACGCTCGCCGCCCAGCGAGGCGCTGTTGGATGCCCAAATCAAGCTGATCCGTGTCGTGGCCAACATGAGCGTCAACGCGGAGGTGGGCGCCGGTCTAGGCAACGTGCACGCTTTGGGCGCTGTGCTGTTGCGCCTGCTGCAGAACGCTGCCGTCGCGCTGGAGACAACAACGCAGTCGGCGCCGAAGGCAGAGCAGCTGGAGCTGCTGCACGCCACGCTGGGTGCCCTGCACAATTTGTGCTTCTACCAGGAGAATCAAATGGCACCAGCAACAACAACAACAACAACAACAATAACAGCAACAACAACGCAGGCGGTGCCCGGTTCGCTGCACAGCCTCATTGCCGAGCTGTCGACGGCGCTGGCAGCTGCTTTGGAGCGCTGCCAGGAGCAGAGCGTGCCCACCAAGGTGGAGCTGGCCCGCGTGCTGGGCAACCTGACGCGCAACGAGCTGGCCCGTCGCTGTTTCTGCGCCGCCGGCGGCCTGCCGCTAATTGTGCAGCAACTGACGCGGCAGGCGAGCGGGCAGGATTACGAGCTGCGCACCTGCGCCATCGGAGTGCTGGTGAATCTGCTGGGCGACGGCGAGCAGCGGGCGCCGTTTCTGCAGCTGCGCGGCGCCGAGCTATTGGAACTGCTGCTGCGCGGCGCACTGGAGCAGGAGGATTGGTTTCTGGCCAACATCGTTTGCCAGGCGATGTGGAACCTGCTGATCGATGCCCAATGCGCGACGGCCCTGTGCCAAAGTGGCGGCATTCTCGACGACGTCAGCGATCTGCTGGCTGATTATCTGGATGAAGACCGTCTGACCGGCGGCGACGAGGCCAACGACGATGAGGTGGAACAGCAGGAGCCGGGCAAAGAGCGAAAGCCGGAGCCGGATTCGGAACTGGAGCCGGAGGATGTGGCCCCGGATGCATTGTGGGAGGACTTTGCGCTGGTGGCCACCGATTTGTTGGAGCGCATACAAAACAACTTCGATAGGCAACAGCAACGGGAACCGATACATATCGATAACGACGACGACAACGATAACGACGATGTATTCATCGAAAATATGTAGAGCATGTTTGAAACCTAACGAATACCCAAATATATGCATATATGTAATTATCGATTATAATCGATTTTGTTTATAACTGAATATATAGGAATAAGAAATCAACTTGATAACTATCGTTAACCGATAAATTAAAGACCATGTTGTATGCACACATATAATTACTGAGTATCGATCCGATCGATCAAAAAAGCCTGCTGGCCTAATTAAACGTTAGCAAGTTTGCAATTATAGTCCCATGTTTAGGTCCGTATAGTGATGTTAAAAAAATCTAAATATCGATGTATCGATGTTAACAGCACCGATATTTTCCTCGATAATTATTTTTACGATATTTCGATGCACCGCGATCAATTCTTATAAATGTATCGGCCCTTTTGCAATTTTTAAGCTTAAGCTGAAACCGACTAAAAGAAAGCGAACTTAACGTTATTGATGTTAAAAATAAATCGAAACATCGATGCATCGATGTTAACAGCACTGTTTTCCAATTTTAACTCGATAATCTTTTTTTCGATAAATCGACACATCGATGATTATCCACACGATTTTCTAATCCGATATAAAAAATCGATGTTCATTTATTCATTAACATCACTAAGTTTTACTTTTTTTATATTCATGAATTTCTGATATTATTTTCTTTTTTCTAAATCATAATTTTTTTTTTTGTATCATATATTTATGTACTTTTAAGTTGCTTTTTAGGTCTTGAAATAATTTACTATTTTTCAATATATAGTTTTACATACATTTTTTTTAACGTGTAAAAAGAAAATTAGGTGTACTTAGGAACATAATACCATTTCGTATAGCCTGATAAATAACTGAGACTGTATCGTCAAATGGAACAACATATTTGTGCAAACAAAATGTAAGCCACAAAACAATGTTTACATTTTACACATTATTTGAACTTGGCGAAGTCTCCCAAGGGTTTACAAATCTTACAAAATATCGAAGGCATATCTAGGAAACTTCGATGTGTTTTGGTAATTTTCCAGTTAATGCAAATAGATTTTGCTAACATGTTTTCTTTGATCGATCTGCGTCTTAAAACGTTCTGCACATGCGCGCCCCCTGACGGTCGACTGTGTACATATTTGAGCGATGACAACATCGCCTACACGCATACGCACACAAACACACACACGCACAGACACAACTCTTTGCTCATTGGGCAATGCAAATTCCAGTTGGATTATCAACAGTCCAAGTGGAACTATCGATAGCTCGGCTTATGGTTTTGCAAGTGTGCATGTGTGTGTGCGCATGTATGTGTGCTTGCCTATTAGACATAACAAAAAATTGATAAAGCAAAAGGTGCGCGCTGCCGACTGCGCAGCCGGTGACGCTGCCCTCGATTTGGCTGCTTTATGAATCATTGGCGAGTAAGAGCTCGCTCACTCTCTCTCTCTCTCTCTCTCTCTTTCACACGCACACACTGCACTAATTGTTGTTTTAGCGTTAAAATTGTGTTTATACCACAAATTCATTAAATTGGCACAAGAGAAAATTGCCAAAAAAAAATCTACATATATTAAATGCGTGTGTGTGTGTGAGCCAAACGTGGTTTGAGGTTAGGCGAGTGTTGTACAAAATGACAACATGCACTAAATTTAAAATCAGCTGCTTTTTTGCCCCAAGTTAACGTTGTGTTGGGTGTGGTGAATAGCACCTGCAGCCGGCGCACACACACACACACACACAAGCGCACACACGCATATGGAGTAGAAGCGAGACGGCAGTAACCGAAATTTATTGCAAACGTCAGCTAAAGAAAGCCAATAGATGGCCAAAAGCCCAACTCACCAGAGGTTCTCCTTGTCGGCGGCATCCTTCTTCTTCGTGGTGAAGGATGATGTCAGCGCATTGCTGCCCGTCATCGTTTGCGTGCCGCTGTCCAGTGCCATTGCAGTGTTGGTTAATGGCTGCGCCAGGCCTCTGCTCTTGCCCTCTCGCTTGTTGCCGTGGGTTCAGTGGGCAGCTGCTGCGGGATGCACGTAAAGCGTTAGAGCAACACAATCACATACACACACACACAGACACGCACACGCACACAGTAATAACAAAAACAAAAACAGTTGCATTGAACTTGGCGACAGCGGGCAGCGGCTGCAGTTGCAGTTGCAAGGTGTCTGTTTTAGTCTACGCCTACGCCAGCAGCGACGCTTCCGCTACTCCGTTTTGTTTGCGCTTGTGGTTACGTTGCAGAGCAGCAGCAGCGACGTCGACGCCGACGTCGACAGCGACTTCGCGATTTTTGACGGAATGACAAACACGCAGATTATTTCTATTTAAATATTTTATTGTTGCTGCTGCTGATGCTGCCTACTGTCTCCGCTGTCTTCGAACAATTTGCAAAAATTTCTTTGCGTTTGCTTTGTTTTTTCTCTTCTTTCTCTCTTTTTTTACGTACTGCAGCTTTTACTCGAGTTATTGTTGTGCACGCCGCTGACAAATGTGATCCGTGGCACTAGATTTGAGATTTAGCGTGTGAATTACTGCATCTGACGTTCGGTGCTTTGTTTTCAAGTTTTTTTATTGAATAAAAATAACAACAACAAAATATACGCCCGATATTGAGATGATGAATTTTTCGCTGAAATAATACAACGAAACTGGACACAGTGTGTACACACTGCGCCACAATGGCAAAATTCCTGCTAGTGCTGTCAAGCGCAGTGCGAATTTGAAAGCTCTGGCAACATCGAACGCACTGTTGCATCTGTCTAAAGCTATTTATTGCCAAGTGGCAACCTTGCTCGTGTTACAACAACAAGAAATACACAACAAAAGGAACTTCAACTCTCACTTCATTAAACGCCCTCTCACACATTAATCTATCCATTTAAATACTCATTTCAAATGCAAGCGTCTGTGTTCATTCTAACTGTGATATTCGCCACAATCGCCAGCAATGCGCCACAAATAAACGGTAAGTCCGCGCTGCGCACGTTTGCTGCTCATTTAAGTCTTTTGTTCCACACACACGCGCACACCTAACTGTAACTGTAACAGTTGCGCATGTGCGCGTGCGGGTGCGTAATGCATTTGTGAAACAACAAAAAAAAAAGGTAATTAACTTCGTTTTCTCTTTGCTGGCAGCGCTGCTGCGTCGCTGCTATCAGTGCCGCTCCCGCGGCGAGCTGGGCAGCTGCAAGGATCCGTTCAGCTTCAACGCGACCGACGTGGACCGGGAGCCGGGCCTGGCCGCCATCCCCTGCGCCAGCGGCTGGTGCGGCAAGGTGATCGAGGGCGGCGGCACCTATGCGCTGGACGGTACCATCCCCCCACCCCCTTTCACCACTGTCAAATACTAATGCTTCGGTTTTGCAGACTACGATCTCGCCATACAGCGCATGTGCGTGCAGCGCGGACCCGATGACAATATGGATCGCTGCGCGGACACGATCTACAACTACAAGAAGGTGTACATGTGCTTCTGCCAGGGCGATCTCTGCAATGGCGCCACTGGCCGTTGGCAGCCGCCGACGTTTCTGCTGCTAACTGTGGCTGCGTGGACTGTTTGGACGTCCGCAAATCTCGTATTGTAAATTGTAAAAATTGTAAATGTATTTGCAATGCTTGGCATTGATTTTGTAGGAATATGGCAATTAAATGTATCGATCATTTCCGCTGTGATTCTTTTCTGGCTACACGCAGTCGTCGTTCCGGCTGCGCGTGCAGGACGGGCACAGGCGGTGTGGCTGGCGGCGACCCCGGTCGGCGTGGCACTCTTGGTGGAACTGCTGCCGGCAGCGCACGCAGGGATACTCGACACCCTCGCACAAATAGCACTCGTTGCAGCGCAGCGCCGAGAAGGAGTGCCGCGATAGCTCGAACCGCTGCGGCAGATCCATCAGCCAGAGTATCATCTTGTGCAGCGGCTCTTGACGCGGCTGTTGCTGCATTATTTCGCGCTCGCTGTCCAGCACCCCCAAGATTCGTCGCTGCACCTGCGCCAAATTCTGCCGAAAACAAGTGCGATGTGAATGTTGTGCCCGGCACTGGGATGCAATTTACCTACGCTGTGTAGCATGCCATAGGGATTGCCGCGCTCCTCGCGCAGCATCTGCCTGGTCTGCCTGGAGCTGTTCGTCCGGGTGCTGCTGCTGCTGAGCGTCTCCGAGGCATTCGATACCTTGGTCATGCCCAAATTGGCCATGAAGAGCTCCTTGGCCAGCGGCTCCGGCAGCACGGGCGGCAGCTCCTTCACATACTCAAAGTTGTGTCTCGCCTCTGCATTCTCCAGCTCCTCCTCCGCCTGCATTGTCGGGTTCTCATTTAGACTTAAGCTCATGTTCAACCAGCTCGAGTACACACGTCTGGAGTTGTTTCTTTGGCAATAAAAAGGGCTGCTGCGACCTCAAAATGGCAGGCAATCGAAATATTCACATATACGCATACATATATATAAGTATATGTATGTATATATATATATATATACATATATATATATAGACACTTATATATATATATTCAAGTGTGTTATCACAATTGCTCGTTGGTCATATAGACCGTTGTTTTTAGAATATTGAAACTTTCGCGGTTTAACTTGCCAGTGCTGCCAGCCTGTCAAGTGTTGAGTTCTTGCATTACCAGGGCTGGTCACATTCTCTTTCATTTTTTTCACTATTGTCTCCAATGCAAACGCTGGCGACAATTAGCGCCAAAAGAAACATATTTAAACACACTGCGCGATTACGAAATATATGCGAATCAAATGAAAATATATACAAATGATGTTGAACTATTTCGCCTACTAGCTTTGCTTGTCAATACTTTTGACAATTCCCATCGTAAATGCCATAAAAATTACAGACGAGGAAATATCAGTCACAATCTTTTTTTCATAATTCTACATATAAGGTAAAGTTATTCTTATTGCATGAGTGGAAGTACTTTCGAGCAGCGAGACTGAACATTTTCGATCCTAAAACAAAGTACAATATATACGCAATATTACCGGTTTTCCAATTGACAAAAGAAGAATTGGAAAACTAGGCGCTAAACATTTTATTTATATTTTTCTTCTGTTAAATAATAAGAAAACATAGCATGAACATCTTACGTATGTACATAAATCTATTTTGACTTTCATTTTGGAACAACATACATATGTATATGTATGTATGTATGTATGCAAAACAAATGTTTGTACACACATGTGCTGATTGAATTTTTCCTCGATATCAACATACGTACATTATATATTTAAATACATATGTCGATTTACACTTTTGAAAAAAAGAAGGGATTTACAGACCCAAAGAAAAAAAAAAAACAAAATAAAAGAAAAGAAATAGAAAATATATATATGTACAAACATATGTAGGATACAACGGTCAGGATACACTGTACAACAAACGGCGAGCGAGCCCACCTGGGAGCAACAACAACTGACTCCACCTTCAATATAAAAACAAATCTTAGCAACTAGTACGAAGCACATTTAGCCACCCTGCCCGTCCAATCGCGCAGGCACTGCGGACATCGGCTGCTTAACTGCGACAACGACAGCTGCGTCCTTGCTTTGTGATCCTCGTGACAATCCAGATGATAGTGTCCGTGGCAGTTCTGACATGTTAGCAGATTATCTGAAAAAATATAAATAAATTGGTTTAATAAATATGTATATATGTACACCTCATTCTCTTTTTACAGAAATTATACAGTTTAATTTCGCATTATACTTTACACTGAATTATCAACAATGGGAAATAGAGATAATAATAGAAAAATAATTATCCAAAATGATGTATTTATTGTCAGAAAACGAATATAATTTTGTTATGTTTATATTAGTTTTATTTTTTATCGTTCATGTTTTACTCGTTCACGAAGTGAAAAGAGTATATCAGAAAATAAATTATCAAGTTAAGTTGTACTTTTAAGTTGTATTTTTAGGTCAATCTACCATTTTCCAATATAGCCAATATCTTTGTTTAACACGATTTTTTACACGTATTTTTTGGGAACGTTTCTTTCGAGTACAAAGAGAGTTTTGTGTACATTTATAACTTTCTTTCCGCTTCGCATATCTTTAAGTTCAATGCATTGTATTGATATTTATATATTTAAAGCACAGAAATCATGGTAAAAACCAAAAATCACAATTTATTTCGGTCAACATTTAAAAAGTAAACAAATTAGATACATTTATTGAAAACATGCCTATCATGAATATACCCCATCAGTTGTTTGTTTCTAGTTTAATTATTATTCAGTTAGTTATCGGTAAATCCTGAATTCTTTTGGATTCTTTGCGGGCTACTTGTTATTAAGCTTCTGTAGGTCCTTTATACAAAGTTTATTGGACAAAATTCAAAAACAAGCCTTTTTTTATAAAAATTACTTTCCAATTCTATGATTTCACCCCATTTTAAAAAGAAGATAAGAAGAAATTAAATTTGCCCCAAAAATTCAGTCGAACATAAACCAGAACTGAACCATTCTTTCTCTTAAAATGGTTTGGTTTCAGTTAAAAACAAAATTATATTCCTGACCTCAGAGGCTGCATAAGTAAGAATTCATTAGAAGTTATTTTATTTATTTTTAAATAGCCAAAAAAAAGAAAGAAATCTAAATAAATTCCTTAATATATTTTCCGTTTAAATTTAAAATAATGCAAAGAATAAAGGTGCGTACCAAAACCCGACTTCATTATTGTGGAAAACCAGGTTCACGCAGCGAACTTTGAGGCGAGACAATGGTTCGAACTGTGAACCGAACTACACTCAATAATTTTCGAATTAAGTGCAAATGCTTTGTAAATTGGTTCATAAATAAGATTAGAGTTGGAGTTGAAACCGATCGCAGAGTAGAATACAGATTTTAAGATTATTTTCAAATATTGGTACGCATATTAATTGAAAGATCTTAAGGGTCACATCTATATACATTTTACAATTGCATATAATAAAAGTCATTAAGATCCATGCAGCTATATATTATATACGAGAAGAGGACATCTAAGGAGATCACATAAGATAAGGACATCTTATATAGGACAAGATGAAGACTTACCCGTCCGCTTCTTGCACTCCTTGCACTCCTTGCACCGCTTGTGTTTGCCGACTTCCATCTGACTGTTGCCCAACGCCTCCTCCAGCTTTTCAGGCGTTTTGCTTTTGCTCTTGCGATTGGCGGCAGCAGCAGCCGCGGCGGCGGCCTTGTGGGCCTTCTTAGCCTGCAGCCGCTTATCCTTGGGCGACAGCAGAAACTCCGGCTTATCCTTGAGCTTCTTTTGACGCACCGCATCGATGGCGGCCAGCTGCTGGCCGTAGTGAAAGTCGACGCCGCTTGCATTTTGGACGGTGCGACGCTTGCGCTTGGAGTGCCGCTGGCAGAGCTTCTTGACCACTTCGTGCGTGTAGAGTCCGAACAGGCGCAGGAAATGCTCGCGCCCGTATTCGGTGGCCAGCACGCGTGTCTCGCGCGGCTCATCGCGCCACTGCGCCGCCGAGGCGAACAGACGCTGCTGCTCCAGCTCCAGCTCCTGGTGCGAATCGTCCGAGGAGCCCGACGAGCCAGATGAGCCACCTGCTGCTGCTGCTGCTGCTGGTGCTGCTGTCGCCGCCGCCTGCTGCGGCGCCACCAGAGGCAGCGGCGGCGTCATCGGTTTGCGTCCTGCGCCATGCGCATTCCGCGTCTTGTACTGTTTGCTGGACGCCTGCGGCGCCGGCTTCTTGGCTATCGTTGCCGCAGCACTGGGCGCCGTTACTGCTGCCGCTACAGTTCCGGCCGCAGTCGCTTCCATTGCCTTGCCAGGCTTGCTTTTGATAGCGGCCGTGCTTAGCTGTTGCGGGCTCTCCGTCGCCTTGTCGGCGTGCAGCTCCAGCACGTCCTCCTCGTCGAATTGGCGCGGCTGCTGTTTCGTTTTGCGCGCACGCCGCAGCGCCTGGCGCAGATTCATGCGGCTCTGCGCGACCCCCTCCAGGTCTGTCGCCAGCGGCGCCTTTGTTGTAATCGGCGCCAGCGGCGGCGGCGATGTCGAAATGCGTTTCACCGCCTGCTTGGGCTCCGCACGAGCCGCACGCTGCTTGGTTGCGACCAGCGGCGGCGGCTGCGACGGCTGCGTTGCCTGCGCCGGCTGTGTGGGCTTGGACGACACCTCCTCGGCTGGCTGCGTGGCACGCGGTATCAGCAGCGACCGCTCCTTCTTGGACAACACCGGCGGGAGGGACTGTGCCGGCTGCGGCTGCACCAACGGTGGCGGAGGCGATGGCGGCAGCGTCGTCAGGCTGCCAGCAGATTCGGGCGGTTCAGCGAGCGGCTTCAGCTCGTCTCGCTCGCTGGCAGACTCCCTGACGCCTTGACTGGTGACAGTCGCAGTTGTTGGTGGGTTGACGAGCATCAGGGGCACATTGTCGTCCAGTTCGCTTAGCTTCAGCGGCTCAACGCCCGCCTCCTCGTCCTGCGAGATGAGGAAGTGCTTGCGTATGAGCATCTCCTCGCTGTCGCGCGTCAGCACCGACTGCGGAGAGATCTTGTAGCTGGCATCGCTGATCAAAGGCACTATCAGGCTGGAGATGTACTCGTTGCCCAGTTCAGGTACGGTCCGAATGTTGTTCTCTTCCAGCTTTTTGTAGAAGGTGTCCAAGTGGTGGTCCAGGCGCAGCATTAGAAATTGCTGCTCCGTATTTATCTCGTACACCTCCGACTCCAGCTCATCGAGAATGCGCTGCATCTGCACTGGATCCTGCAGGTGATTATGCAAAATTATATATTCATATATTTTTAATAGGTTGTTTTCCCTAACTTTTAACTTAAGCGAAAACACATGACTAAGTGTCATAAAACAACAACAACGCATATTCGACTAGAAATCAAATATGAAACAAACACGAGCTGGACGCGTGTCGTGTTTTTATACCCTGCACCGAATGCAAATGGACATAATGCTTTTGTGCAAATGTATGTAACAGGTTGAAGGAGGCATCTCGTTGGCGAACGTTGGCTTTTTAAGTTTATGAATAACATAAGCAAATCAGGTTTATTTTCAATTGCCGTTTTCTCAAAATCGATTAGTATCGATTTTTGACTCGGTTTAGAGTTAGTTAAGGCCACCAAATTAGGTATCTAGGTTTACGTATAGTATACACAGATCAAAACTATTCCACCTTTCGGATACTAGCCTCCTTTTCGCCAAAATTGGCCACATTTCAGCTCTGAAAGTTTCATTAAGATCATACAATAAACACCAAAGGTTTTCAGGTTGCATGCACAGCCGGTAAGAGAAGTGCGCAGTTTGTTGTGTGCTTGTGTGTGTGTGAATATAAGTATTTTCCACTTGCAGCTAAGTACAGGGTATCTCCTACTCGGGCAAGCTTACATGTTTTATCTAGCACGTGTGGCAAACTCTTGTTGCACAACCAACAAATTAGTTGAGGAATTATTTAAGCGTCAAATGAATTCAATAAAATATTTAGAAATAAAGACAACGAAAAATATTGACATACTACAACACGCAAGTGTCCGAGCTCGAATATACCCTGTAACACAGCCGTAACGTTTATATCTACTTGTGTGTATATATACACACATATACACACCCACACACCCACACACACACAAGCATACTACTGCTTCTTTCCTCTGCTCCACAATGTGTACAACTCAAAAGAAGGCCCCCAATTGTGGGGCCTGCTACATTTTCATATACCCTCTTGAGACTCAAGCAAATCCAGCGTGCAAAACTCTTAAATACCTGTTGTTAATTTGTATACAAATGTGAATATATATATATGTATGTATATACATATAGAGTCATCGAAGAGTATGCAGTTGTTGCTTTTCTTTTTCATATTAAGAAATTTGTTTAGGGAGTTTTTAGTTTTTTATAGTTGTTTTTATTGCGTTCAGGTATTTTAATGCTTCTGACGACACGCGCTCATCTCTAATCGAACAAAAAATAAAACCAAGTGAAAAAATTGAAAATTAATTAAGCAGCATTTGTGCTCGTATTTGGATAACGGGGCTGTTAAGCCCCCACTGCTGGTTGGAGTTGGCAACCCTGCTGCTTTATCAGCTGCCGCTGCCTCCGCTACCTTTGCTGCTCGCGGGACACATTAAGCTACTCCAAACAAAGAAAATATGCACACATGTATATTCAGACACACACACACACACACACACACACCTTAATATATATGCCCGATGTGCGTAATACAGGACAACAAGCAAAAGGAAAAAGAGGAGCACTTACCGCATCGGACTGCTCCTTGAAGACGTCGGACACCAGCTGCCAACCCAGTGAGGTGGAGGAGGAAGATAGCGGGGAACAAAAGTTGGAGTTAGCCAACGGTCACACAGGCTGCTTTTTGCTTGCTTGTTGTTGCTTTTGTTGTTACTCACCCCGTGCACTTTGAGAAAGTCGCGCATTGCCCGCTGGCAATAGATAATGTCGTTCTTGAGCTCCAAGGGCGGCACGTAACACCTTTCTATGTAGTATTTGAACAGTGCGAAGTCCTCCTCGGGCGCGTCCTCATTGCTGGCGCTCATCTTGGCGGTCTGCGAAGGCGACGAACTTGATCGAGATTCGTTACTTGGCATCCACGTTCCAATTAATATCTGTGCTATGTTTTCGTGGTTCTCCCGTTTTTTTTTTTTCTTTTTGTCGTTGCCTAGTTTTTAAGCAGCGAGCAGCGTGAGCAGAGCGATTTCAAAATTCGCGACCTGCTCGCAGTTCAGTCGGCGCAGGCAGGCAGCAGCAACAACAACGCGACAAAGCAACAACAGGCAGCAGGAAGCTGCAAAATATATATCAATTAAGTGCTGTTTGAAATATCGATATATCGATAAATGGGCAAATGCGATCTGGCAGCCTTGACCAGCGGTATCGCGGTATCGATACTTTAGCATTTGTCTTGGACTCAGTTTCGTGGTTCGGGCCAAAGCCAAACATTATCATTTTCATTTTTCTCATCAGTAAATAAAAATAGGAACTAAATAGAGCAAAATTAGCAGTCTACAATAGTAGCTTGCAGTGCACACACAATACAAAAACAAAATACAAAAAAAAACAAAAATATATAATAAATACAAGCAAACAGTGTGAAGTGCATCAAAGCAAGTTGCAAGCATTTCCAAGCGCCAACAAATTATCAACGCTCCAAGCCCAGAATGTGTAAGTGTAAAAGTGAGCTAGAGAAGCAGCGACAATTTGCAAAAATTATAAAATAATTGCCTACAGCAGCAGCAGCGGCAGCAGTGCAAGAAAAAGCGACAGCCCAAGAAAAATGTTGCTGTCGTTGTAGTTGCTTTTGGCTCTGGTGCAGGCATCGGCATCGGCATCGCTCAACGATTCCGTTCCCGTTTCATGTTGTGCGGAAGCGAGCGAGAAGCAGCTTGCTGACGCCCCAATGCGGCAGCAGCGGCAACGAAAGTAAAATTTCACCCAAATTCTGTTTGTTTTTGCTGTGCTGTGCTGTGCTGGTTTGCCAACCACACCCCTCCTCCCGTCCCCCTCACACACACACACACGCATACTCCACTTGATGTACTCGCGCAAAAGCTGGGCAAACAAGTTTTTGCTTTCGCTGCCTTTTTATTTATTTTTATTTTTTGTCTGTTAACCCTTTCTGTTGGTTTGTTTAGACGCCGGCTTGCGCGAAAGTTTAAAACGGCATTTTGCCCTCCTTCCGTTGCTTCCCCAACAGTTTGTACATATATATATACATATGTGTATATGTGTGTGTGTAAGTGCCGTTAAACTGGTTTAATTGCACTGCATCATCGCTCCATTTGTCGCTGTGTGTTGCTCAACTCTTCGCAATCGAGATATAAACAATCTGACAGATATTTCCCCAAAATTTGTTTTACTTTACGATTATTGCCTAAATAGCCACACATACATATGTACACGTATATGGCCACGCTAACAGATGTCTACAATTCTTATCAAATTGTATAATTCTTGCTCAAATTCTGTTTACTCTACGCTGTTTTGCAGTGTTACCAAGTCCTATGTTTTGTACAAAAGATAGAGTTGCTTTTGCACTCGCACGCAGCGCCACGCTCTCACACACACACATACAGATTGCATATACGTGCATACTCCCGCAACGATACTCAAGGAATCTTACTATACAGTTGGCAGGGCGGGGGCGACATTTTTGTTGCTTCTCGTAACAAAGCAAACGACACGACAGAAAATGTACACTCATTGCTCCAAAGTGCAACAAACACATGTACATGCACACAGAAATATCCGCTCACAATTAATGGGCTGCAGCTGCTAGCGCTGCGCGTAATTCAATTTGGACTTATGCGCAGCACGCAACTGTTTTGTTTAGGCGGCCACGCCCACCCGACGCATTGTTACAACGCACAAAAGAAAGCATCGCAATTTGCGATCAGCTTTCTCGATGTATGCATGTGTGTATATGTATGTACGTGTACATAACCATGTGTGCATGTGTTGCATAAGTACTTATATGTGTTGGAATTAGAGTTGTATCAGATCGTTCTACATGAGTTCGATTGAACTACACACTTAACTGAACAAACGAACTACGTCCCAGAATAAAGTTCATCTCGTTTTGCTTGAATCCCATCTCGATCACTGTTCTTTACGTATACAATTGTTGCTTCTTAAATTTGGTAAGTCCAACAGATGGTTAACAATAAATAAATGAAAAATACAAAATTTGTTAAATGTGATCTGAAAAATATATAGCACAATGATATTTTGTAGCATTCATTGGTAAATAAATCATATATCATCAGTTATTTAAACGTATTAAACGATATTGGGGGTAAAGCACGAGGTAAACGTAGGCTAACTGAACGTTTCGTTCGTTCAATAAAACTTGAACTACTGAAATTTACTCTTTGAACTGAACTACGGTGTACAACTTTAGTCGGAATGATCTATCAGATGTGGTTGATGTATCGATACATTGGTTTTCGATTATTCACAAATTAACGATATTGATTTTTGACATAGGATATAAATTAAAGTTATCAAAACTTAAAAAGCAAATATCGAAGAAATATTGTTCCGTAGCCTGGTTGCTGAGATTGGCGAATATATGGACTTTCTTTTATCAGAATTTGGATAGTTAAAATAAGAACCCAAAACTGCCCGAAATGCGAAGTGGACTTTTAACGAAGAACAAACCGAAAACAGATGCACTAAGCAGAAGAAGATGTGAATGAGGTACATTTGATCATTTTATATTTTGCATTTTGCATTTTACACACGACAAATAAAACGTCCACCTACTAAATGCTTGTAATTTTGTTTGTGCAATTTGTATTAAAATAAATGCGATTCTGAAGCTCACACAAAATAAATCAGTTTTCAGCAGTCAGTATGTCAACATCAGAATAAATTTGAGTCTACACAATTCCGGGAATACCTTTCTCTAATGCCTCTGGGCAGCATAATAAAATTGTTATCGAACTAGCGTTGTTTTGCCAGTGTTTTTTTTTTTTTTTTTTTTATACATATATGTACACGTTTTAAACCCGACGACGACTTGGCAAGTTTGGAACCACACATCCCCATAAATATGTTCAAGCGTATGTATTTGACTACGACCTAACAGTAATTGTTGAATATGTCACAGACGCTTTTGTATCAGACTTTAACAAATTTGTGGTGTATCGGTTTGCACGCTCAATGAAGGTCGAACAGGCGGCGGCACAGGTGGTTGCAGCTGCAGCACAAGATATAGGAACAGTGGGATTGTATTCGACTAGCACTACCAGTCCCCATATACTTGCAGCTGACGGTATCATCCCAGGTGGCGGCAACAGCAGCAACAACAACACCACCACCACCACCACCACCACCGATGGCAGCCGATTCGGTGCCAAGGATGCCAACCAAAGTGCCATTACGCAGGAGCTGCTGAGTAAGTGGCGCGAGAACTTCTACAGCGAGCCAAAGAATCTGCTCGCCCAGAACGTGTGTTCCCGGGTTGACCCGTTCGATGTTTGTCTGTCGCGCAAGACGCTCGAAACGACCAATCATGTGTTCAACTACAAGGTGGAGACGGAGGGCAAGCCGGTGACCAACCAGCGCAGCTCCGGCCGCTGCTGGCTGTTTGCGGCGCTCAATTGCATACGCCTGCCTTTCATGAAGAACTACAATCTGGACGAGTTCGAGTTCTCGCAGGCGTTCCTCTTCTATTGGGATAAAATCGAGCGCTGCAACTACTTTCTTAATAACATCGTGAAGACGGCGAAGCGCGGCGAGAAGGTGGACGGCCGGCTCGTCTCATTCCTGCTGCTCGATCCCACCTCTGATGGCGGCCAGTGGCACATGCTGGTCAACCTAATAACCAAACACGGTCTGATGCCAAAGAAATGCTTTCCGGAGAGCTTTAGCTGCGAGTCCAGCATACGAATGAATGCCATACTGAAGAGCAAGGTACGCACCAGGTTACCATACCATATCCCCCTAAAAAATGGGTTCTCTAATGCTATATTTCTCTCCTGATTACAGCTCCGGGAATATGCGCGCCATCTGCGCGCCCTGCTGGAAAAGGACCCCAGCGACGAGGAGATCGCCTGCAAAATCCAAGAGCAAATGGCCGAAATCTACAAGGTGGTCGGCATTTGCTTGGGCATACCCGCCGAGACCTTCACCTGGGAGTACTACGATAAATCGAAGAACTATCAGTCCATCGGACCAATCAGTTCGTTGGAGTTCTACGAACGCTATGTGAAGCCCCATTTCAATGTCGAGGACAAGGTGTGCCTGGTCACCGATCCGCGTCCCACCAGCAGCTACGATCAGGTCTACACGGTCGACTGTTTGGGCAATGTTGTCGGCGGCCGGCCAGTCCTCTACAACAATCAGAGCGTCGATCTGTTACTGGCCATGGTCACGAAATCCCTGAAAGCGGGTGAGGCCGTCTGGTTTGGATGTGAGGTTAGCAAGCGGTTCGCGTCCAAGCAGGGCATTGAGGATGTGGATGTGTAAGTACCGCAATTAGCTGAAATACTTCAAATTCACTTTCAAACTAATTGTATATAACCTTCTCTTTCTCGCCGTTGTGAATGGTGCTATCTCTTTCTCATCAATGTGCAGCCACGATTTCAAGCTGGTCTTTGACATCGACATACAAACAACATTCTCGAAGGCGGATCGCCTCATTTACGGCGAATCCGCCATGACCCACGCAATGGTCTTCACCGCCGTCTCTGTAGACGTAAGTGAAGCGAATTTCTTCTTATCGTCATTATGTATTTGCGTTAATTCTTGTTTTGCTTTGCAGAAAAATGGGGAGGCGCATAAGCTGCGCGTCGAGAATTCCTGGGGCGAGGATCGCGGTGAAAAGGGCTATCTGGTTATGTGCGCCGATTGGTTTAGGGAGTTCGGCTTTGAGGTGGTCGTGGATAAGAAGTATGTGCCCGAAGATGTAATGCGAGTTTTTGACATGGACCCAATTGTGCTGCCCGCTTGGGATCCCATGGGCACGCTGGCGCAATAAATGGTCGCCAGCCAAAGGAAATAGCTTTACAAGAACAAAACTAACAATAACAACCAGTTAGAACTGCAAGCAATAATCCACAAATTCTGCAAATTATATGTTCAGTTTCAGCGATAATACAATTTTAAACTTTAGCCAGATTTTTATATACTTATTTTTCGTTATATATATAACGTATATATATATATATAACAACCAGTTAGAACTGCAAGCAATAATACACAAATTCTGCAAATTATATGTTAAATTTCAGAGATAATTTAAATTTATCCAATTTTAAACTAGCCAGATTTTAATATACTTTTTTTTCGTTGTATATATACATATATGTATGTATATAAATATGTATATATATATATATATATTTATATATATATATAAATGTAACTTGGCTCCGCTGATATTCAGTTTAAAGGCTTACCTTAGAACCAACACACATATGTATATGTATATATATTTTCTTATATATCTACATATGCACACATGCACATGTAACGTCAATTCTTTTGGTAGCGTATAAATTAATCTACATATATCCCTAAAATGCATAGAAAGAAAACTGCGTAGCTTAAGTAAACAATGTTTGGATGTGTTGCAATGGCGAAGAGAATAGTTTTGCGTGCAGTTAAAATGTTGAAACGCATTTGATACGTACATATACATACACATATAAAAATATTTATACATGCATATACATGTATGTAATATACATAAATAAATATATTGAATACAAAGCTAGAATATGTAAATTGTATATTTTTTTTCTCTTAACGACTAGCAGTAAACCACGAAGACTTCATTTTACACTTAAACTTAAGCAACAGCAAACATCCGGGAGCCACAATTCCCAGTTAACCGCCGCCCGCGGCGCTCCTCATACTCGAAACGCAACCGAAGCCAAATGCCCAGACACATGCGCACCAAGCGCTGATCGTGCTCCTCGTGCACCTTTGCGAATCGATACTGGGCCCGTATGAGGTTCTTGGCCTGGCGCAGTTGTCCGCGCTGGATTAGCGATATGCTGTAGTATAGCTTGCAGCGAGCCTGCAGAAATGGATCGCCCAGACGCAGCCCAATCGTTAGCTGCTGCAGAGAGATCTTGCCCGCCGTCTGAGCCTGCAATTTGATAATGGTCGGTTATTTGGCAACGGTGTTCACGCGGTGTCTGCCCAGTGCATGACTTACACAACGTTCAAACTGCTCGCCCAGCGCAGAGAAGCCGCCACCCAGCGTGGAGAGCCACGACATTAAGTGCTCCACTTCGATGTGTTCCCATATGGTGTGCCCCAGCATATCCGCCCATTTGTGGTCGATGGTGTCGCGCTCTGGCGGACTCAACTCGAGCCACAACAGCTGAACACCATGCTCACGCGCCAGTCGGTCACGCAGCACATTTTGCTGCAGCAGCTCCCGCAGCCAGTAGTTGGCAGTGATGGCATCCACCCGCAATGATAGGCGTCGAACGGAATTTTCCCGGCTCTTGCCAGTGTCGCAAGCCGGCTGGATTAGCCGATTGTAGTAGTGGCGGCGTTGCCAATAGTCGCAGACGCACACAATTAGTGTCATGCTGTGATTGGCGCGCGTGTTGCAGTTTTGGCTGTTCTCGCAACTGAACTCATTAAACACAGCGAGGAATTAGCAAACAAAATATCTTGAAATTGCAATACATCTACGATTGGTCAACCATCTGATTCAACACGTTCTTTTAATCGTATGGCAAGGCTGGCGAGAACTGAACTCCACACGATATGTCGAACTATCGATATAGTTCCGATAGCGCAATTTCAGAGACGGAAAATTCAGTTGAAATTGAAAATATTAGATAAATTTTATTCAATACACCAAATACTCTTTTTACACGATATGTTCCCAACAAATTTGTATACAAAAGAATCGTTTTAAAAACGATATTGGGTATGTGGTTTCGACCTAAAAAGCAACTTAAAAAAATAATAAACCATATTAAGAAATTGTTGTTAGAGTGAAATTGAGAATTTGCTTTCCGTGCTTGCACATTTTAGTTTATTATATATATTACAAAACAGTGGTAAGCTGACAGGCGTATAAAACAAAAATTATGATTTGGAAAAAGGAAAATAATATCAATAATGCATTAATATAAAAAGTAGAACTAATATAAAATACGCATATAATCGATTAATAAGAAAAATATAATGCGAACTTAAAATATATAATTTGTGAGGAGTGATAATAAGACAATTAAGTGTATATATATATATATATATATATATATCGCCCAGCGGCGAGCTGTCGATACATACATTTAAAGCTCTTTGCATTCATACACACATACACAAAGTCACACACACACATACACACAAACCAACGCGCAAGCTGAGCACTTTACACATCGGCTGCCCACTATGGAAAATGAATTCTTGAATAACTTCTAAACTAAGAGTATGATCGTTATGAAAATTTCAGTGCTTAATAAGAGCATCTAAATCTATGTACAAACCCAAGCGCAAGTCTGTAGTACTTGATTTTTTTTTGATATAAGGGGCGAATGGGGGTAGGTATCCAAAATCCGAAAAATTCATAATCTGCGTAATACTTACGAGCATATATTAAATGGCTCTAGCTCTTAAAGTCTCCGAGATATGTCAAGAAAACCAAGTCTAAAAATCGATTTTTATCGACAATAATGAAACAGAGCAAGATATTCTCTGCGAAAAAAATTTGTACTGCGTATGGATTAGGAGAATTCAAAGTCGTTTAGTTTAGGTCTCTAGCTTTTGTAGTTTCCGAGATAGCTGCGTTAATACAGACGGACAGGCAGACGGACGGACGGACGGACAGACGGACATGGCTAAATCGACTCAGCTCGTCGTCCTGATCAAGAATATGTATACTTTATGGCGTCGAAGATGCTTCCTTCCGACAATACATTTTGATTTTGATTTAAGATGTATTTAATTTGTTGTTCAACTGCTATTAGTTAATTTTTGCTTTTTCACGGAAAATTCAAGTTTTTATACCCTGTACCCATTGAAAATGGGTAAAACGGATATAATGGCTTTGTACAAATGTATGTAACCGGTAGAAGGAGGCATCTCCGACCTCTTAAAGTATAGTAAATATTTTTAGTCAGCGTCACTAGTTGAGAGATTTGAGCCCTGTCCGTCCGTCTGCTGGTCTGAACGCATCGGTCTTGGAGACTTTCAGAGCTAGATATCTGATTTTAACTTTGGTTTCTTGAGTTTGTGAATACCATATGCAGATCAAGTTAATATTAAATTGTCGAAATCCCAGCCCCTTTTTCCTAAAATCGATAAATATTGGATTTTGAGTCGGTGTTTTTAAACATATCTCGGAGACTAAAATGTTGGAGACATTAAAAAAGGTAAGTTTACGTTTGTATATGTGTATGTATGTGTATATAGACGCATGTTCGGATCGGAGCTGGGTTAAACGTATCCCATATCAAGTCCTGCAAATTTCATGAAGATCATACGATTAACTTAGAAGGAATACCCAGTATAGTACTATTATTATTATACCAACCGAATGAAAATAAAACTCAAGCTGACGCGGGTAAACACATTCCGGATTTCATACGGAAAGACGGGGGGAACATCGAGACGGACGGAGCACACTCTTTTCACTTCGTGACGAACGAATATAACATAGATAGCCATTCTTTGTAATAGAACATACAGTGGCTCACAGCTGACGTCGATCACTGAATAGCAGAGTATTACACCAGATGTAATTCGAAAGCTACTGGCATCGATGCAGAATCGCCCTAATATTATAAATATTAATATAAACATAAAAAGCTACGTTTTTCATAAAATGAATGAATGAAATACATGTCTTACACATTCGAATAGTTTCGTTGTTATAGGCGGTGAGCCACTGTATGTATGTATATATGTATTCTTATCGGTACGCCGGCAAGAACGAAAAGGCGAACGCGTTTAAAATTATTGTCAAAGCGCACTGGGTTCTTTCGACAGCATTCAGTTTGTGTCTGCGCTTCTATCCGTGCTGTTCGGCTTGTCGTGATTAAATATATAGTCTATTGAATTAACTGTGCAGAAGTTTTAAATACTCAACATGAAGTTCTTTTTGCTGGTTATTGCTGCATTTGGTTATTTGGCATACGTCAGCTGTGGTAAAGCATTCCTTTCTTTTGCTATTCTTTTTATATTTTTTACAAGTGCATGTGCTTATGTAAGAATTGGGAGTTTTTTGTTTTTTACCTTTTTTTTTTTCAAAATCTTATCTTATCTTTTTGCATACAGGGTTATTGCTTATGTATGTAGATAAGCGTAACCGTTCAATATGTGTAAGTGAAATACTGTTTCTATACTACCTATGTACGGACCGGCAAACACTTGTATTACAAATGTTTCGACGCTCAAGTATAGCGCATATGTGTATATAGAATATCATGTATGCATTTACGTACCGCTTTGAACCGATTTTTGCGATTTATTGCGCCAGTTGTTGCAATTATGAGTCATTTGGACGTTTTTTAAGTGCATTTGCTCTAGAAATAAATGTGTTTTCCAATTTTCACTTTCGTTTGCGTTTCGTGACGATATTCATCACTCTCAAATATTGCTAAATGATTTCAAAGAGTTTTAAATTAGCTCATATTGATCTAACCAATAACTTTGGTAAAACGAAAACAGCTATAAATTCAACTAAAAGTGTAAAAATACATAAAAACAATCGAAAACGGTCTTCCTTCTCAAGAAACTGAACTTTAAACTTGAAATATAGAATTTTGCAGTTTGTGGGGGCGATATTTGGCTCGGTCGACCCGCCGCCAAATGGGCGTGGCCAACAAATCGTAACTTTTTCTGAAAATGTACACGAGTATATGATCCAATATTCAAGCCTCTACTTTCATAAGGACAGATGGACAGGTGGACGGACAGCAAAACGAAGCTTGCACAAAACCAATATACATACATATGTATGTTTACACATATGTATGTACATATGTATGTTTACACATATGTATGCTTACTCATCACTTTGTGAACAGAGTGTAATAAAAGATGAACTACAATTTTTCAAATTTTTCCCTTAAAAGTTGTCTAAATTGTCTTGGCGCCTCAAGCCCAAATCGCAATTGCGACAATTTTTTGTGATTCATATTCGAGAAAGAATAAACTAATATGTGTACGTATATATATATATATATATATATATACACCTGTATATATATATGTGTATATATATTTGCACAGCTGCTTTTAGAAAGATGCAATGAATATTTGAAATGCATGTTTTTGGCATGGGGACACATTTCGGACGGAACAGGCTAACTTTACACTTAGAGCCAAGCTAATCAGCGCGCTCCATTTTGAGATTAGAATAAATGATAATACTACTATGTACACACATACAATATATGTACATACGCATTTATGTCATAAGATTTAACGATAAGCGATTTCGCAATGATATAGCATATACATATGTAGGTGTGCACAAATAAATTCATGGTGTCCACATATTTGTATGTTCGATGTGTTATAGATTTTCATATTCAAGTATAACTCTTATCATAATTCGAGTATGTAGCTTGAAGTTAGATTGAAGTTCATGGAATTAATATTATCATTATTATCATTGTTACCCAGAGCGCAAATAAACAAAAAATATATGTACACAAGTAATCGCTTTTGTATCTGTGTAGAAACTACAAAATGGATGTTTACTCGCACATTTGCTTATAAAAACTTATTTATAAATAGTAATTTGCTACTCTCGTTAATTGTCACTGCTAGATAAGGTTAAAAAAAAAGCACAATATCTAGATAAACTGTAATTTAAATAATTTATTAATTAAATAAAGCATGCTAACTAATTTGTAATTTTTATTTCCTGAAAACTGGGATCGTTACAGTTAAAAGTTTTAATTTCAACATTGCACTTTAATAATAATTTGCCAATATTTTTATATTGAGAATAATTCTGTTTTTTTTTTATCTATATTTAAAAGTTACAATAGTAATTAATTTTTAATTGCTATTTAAATTCATGAAACAACTCTAATTTTTATTTGGCTCAAAATACTTAAAATAAAAGAGTTATTTTTTACTCTATTAAAAAAAGTGAAATATAAAAGTTATTCCGTACAATTTATTTTTAAAATAAAAAATGCAGGTTGAATACAAATATCGTTGGAACCATTTGAAATGATGTTTATATATGTATATGATCAACATATGTATATTATATTATATAAAAATTTATGTCCATATAGACGGCTGTGTGCAATGCAATTCGAAGACTGACGAGCGGTGCGCTACCGAGCCGATCAACATTATGACCAAGGATTGCGCTGTGAATGGCACCCTTTGCTACACGCGAGTGCTGAGTAAGTGACGCAGTCGAGGAGCTGTCCGGGAGTGGGCATTAATTGACACTCTTCGGTAGATGGATACACGATCCGTGGCTGTGCCAGCGAGCTGGACAATGCCACATTGAGATCGTGCAACAACGAGCTGGAGTGCCTCACCTGTACATTCATGGAGGGCTGCAATCGCCAGATATTCCCCCAGTATCGCCCCAAGTGCCTGCAGTGCTCCGGCAACTCCACCAACTCCAGCTGCGCGATCGAGAACCACGCCTACAGCAAAGTGTGCCCAATTTACCGCCTGGGCGACAAGTGCTACATTCGCAACAGCCAACGCTTGGCGAACGGCTCCTTCCAGCGCGGCTGCCTCAGCACCGCCCAGGCCAACAAACAGTGCGTCATCGATGGCAACTGCTACACCTGCGAGGGACACGGCTGCAATGCCCTCCTGGCCAACGATACGCTCATTCCGCAGGCTCGCGATAGCGCCGTCTCTGCCATCCTCTCGCTGGCCCTCCTGCTGGCCTGCGGTCTCGCCAACCTTTCGATGTAGGCCGCCACCGATGCGAGCGCTGAATGACATTTTCCATTTTAAGTCATAATATTAAATACTTTTTTTTTATATCACTTTTAGTACTTTCAGGTTCGTTTGTTTGCATATACGTTATAATTTTGCAATAAAATTTTAAACAGAAATAACACCCCAAAATCTTGTAATGGATTATTATCACGCCTTTGATCTGCAACAACAAAGATTCTCCTTTTCAGACTCAATATTTTGTTGTGGTTGTCAGCCATTTCCACTTGTCTAACAGTTGACACTCACTCACATGCATGCACCCAAGACACACTCGCTCTCTCTCTCTCTCTCTCTCTCTCTCTCTCTCTCTCTCTCTCACGCACACATTAGAACATGCATAATCACATTCACACATCCTCATAAATGTTGAGCCGAATGGCACCGGAAGCTCCGCCAATGGGGTGCATAAATTTATCAACGCCTTCAAAGCGAACGGCAGTCGCCCAATTGACTCTGGACGAGACAAATGCGGAAACAGTTCTACGGAGAGCATCCATCACACACATACAAGCCCAGAAAGATACAATAAACACTATGTGTGTGTGTGTGTGTGTGTGTGTGTGTGTGGGGAGTGGGGAATAATTCACTTAGTCAGGGAAAACCAATATTCAAGTTGAAAGTAGTTTAGTTTGGCCAAAACTTATACAAAAACAAGTAAGATGGCACTAGTCGGGTGTGCCCGACTAGGAGATACCCTGAACCCAGCTGTTACATACATTTAAAGCTCACTGTATTCATACACACATTCACAAAGTCACACATACGCCCCACTATGGAAAATGAGTTCTTGACTAACATCTAAACTAAGAGTATGATCGTTATGAAATTTTAATAAGAGCATCTATATCTATGTACAAACCAAAGCGCAAGTCTGCAGTATTTGATTTGCGTTTTTTTTGATATGGTGGGCGAATGGGGAGACGTTTCCACAATCCGTCTGTCCGTCTGTATGAACGCAGCGATCTCGGAAACTACAAAAGCTAGAGACTTCAACTTTTCGACTATAGATTCTGCTAAACCATACGCAGAACAAGTTTATTATTTTTTTTCGATATCTTGCTCCGTTTCATTATTATCGATAAAAGTCGATTTGAAGACTTGGTTTTTTTTAGCATATCTCTGAGACTTTAAGCCGCCAAATTTAGTTTGTTACATTCTCGTAAAGCTGACGCAGATTATGATAATTTTTGCCATCTTCCTTGTTAAAAATGCTTAAAATTCATCATGAAGTTTTGTGAAAAATGCAATAAAAGTTAAACACCTTTCAAAGTTGTATAGGCAGACATATTTTCGATTAGCATCTTTGTCCTTTTGTCGTTGTCGTTGTCGTTGTTGTTGTTGTTGGATTTTCCAATCTGAAAAATCACAGCTGATGCTTTGAGTTTTATTTCGTTTATGAAACAGCCAGATTAAAAGCTTTCACACAATTTCAATAGTAAATTAAATTAAATAACAGACAAGTTGCACATATCATTTCTACGTGGACTGTTCGACGAGCCCCACCCATTTTAGATGCACATTCCAGTTGCCATTTGTAAGATGCGCAAGTTGCAGATCCAAGTGCTGACCCGCGACGGTCGCAAGAACATCTATGAGACCGATCGCTCCCGGAATGTGGCTGATTTGAAGAAGCGCATTGGACGGAGCATGAACGTCCCGATGGCATTCAGCAGGCTGACATATAAGGGGCGCTTGCTGACCAACGATAGCATCCTGGAGGATGAGGGCGTTAAGCGCATGTCCACGCTGGAGCTATTCTGGCAGCCGCTGGTGCTGACGCCCAAGCAGTATCGCGAGAAGGAGCTGGAACTGGACAAGCTGGACCAGAAGCAGCGTCACGTGTCGCGCATAGCCGAGAACTATGACCAGACTGTCAAGAAGGGCGGCCACGAGCGCACTCCGAGTGGTCTTCGTCGGACACGTGACCATCTGAGGGTGAAGCGTTCGCTCAGTGCAGACGATATGAAGCTGTCCACAAACAGCCTGGCTCGGCAGCCGGACAGACAGATCGAGGAATGCCTCAAGGAGGAGGAGCTCAGCTCAACATCTTCCGACGAACTCGACTTTCTGGCCGCCTATTGGTGCTGCTCGAAAAGTACCGTCAAGAAAGGCCGCAAGCCAGTGGACCCAAACTTGCTGCAGATCGCCGATGCCGATGTCGATGTCGATGTCGATATCGATATCGAAGTCGATATCGAAGTCGAAGTCGATGGCGTTGCCGATGCCGATGCCGATCTGAGAGCGAATGTTCAAAAACTGGATGTTAGCTGCGATCCACAATGTTCCGTCGCCGGCATTGACTATTCGTGCAACGTGCTCAAAGATAATGAACTGCTGGAGGATCTATTGGAGCACCGTTGCCTGAACTGCAAGCATCAGCCGTTCCGCTCTGGACTTCGCCTGGCAGCTGGTCGCATGTCTCGTAGCATCATTTCCAATATCAGGAAGAACCAAAAGAATTGCAAGAAATAAATAGCCATGCGGCTACCCGAAACTGGCCCACAGTTTGGATCAGGAGTTGGACAATTGTTTACTTTACTATTTTTTTTTTTTAAGTTATCTTTTGGTTTGGTTTTCATTCAAGTGACAAAATTGTAATCTGTATGCCTTGCAAAATGCAGGAAATCAAAAAAGTCTTTATCATTTTCAGTTGATTCTAAATTCTCGTTATACCCATGATAAAAATGCATTCAAAGCGGAAACGGATGTTATATACTATAACGATAGAGCCCAAAAGAAGGTACAAAAGTCCCAAAAACATTAAGATCGACAATATTAAGACCGCTTTTATGAACAGTTAACATTATTATTATTATCATTATTTTGAAAGTTTGCCCCAATCGTCCGAATTCTAGTAAAAATATGCATATTATAAGAATTTGATACATCAAGCCAGTGCTGCTGAAATTATTTACCACGATTAAACATAGTTAAATACATCCAAGAAAATCGTCTACATTTTTTATTCTATCTACAAGTGAAGTATTTTTTCTATCTAAATCGTAAAACTCAAAGGGGAATATACATATATTTACTTATTGTATAATATAATGATAGTCTTGTCCGATTTATGGGTACCTGAACAATTTAATTTCCTTTCTTTTTTGTTTTAATATATTTAAAGGAAAAAACCCACAACCATCCTTATGAGGTTTCAGTCCTATAAATATTATACGATATTGGTCGTCTAAGGAATTGAATTTTGGGATTTTTGTATACATATTTTTTAGGATTACAAAAAATTAACAGCTTAGAATTGATTTTCAGACTTTTACAAATATGATTTATCCCATAGAAATCGACTGAATGAAGAGCATATGGTTTATTAAAATAGTTTACCTAAAATTCTTGAGCGGTTTTTCTCTGTTTTTCTTAAAATTTATAATAATTTTGCAGTTTTTCGAAAAATTTTCAAACAAACGTTTTCCACCATTTCATATATTATATAAATGAAAAGCAAAACATTGATATAATTTATTATTAAGTGGCAAAATCGTAGAACGTATATATATTGCCATCTCATATTGTGAAGCGCCTTTCTATGCACTTCTCACATTGCTATTTTAGCATTTTAGTAGCGCACGAGCTTCGGATTTGAATTAAATGTTTATGATTTGCACTTTGGCAGAAACGATTAATGAATTATGGCAATTAAAACGCAATAACAATATGCCATAACTCAGAGAACATAAAAATTATTTATATACTCAGCTGCTTAGCTCTCTATTCAGTTCGATTGGGTTCGGACTGTGGTTCTGCTTCTTGTTTGGGGGTCGTGGTTGGGCTGGGGCTGGGGCTGGGGCTGAGGCAAACAAACCGCAAACCACTTAATTCAAAATAATTGTAAACAGCGCACAGAGAAACAACAGAGCACCCAAGCAAGGCAATGTGAATCCTGGGCGTAACTGGATGTAACGATTTATAATGGAATGGCTAGAAAACAACAGAAGCATATGTCCATATTTATACATACATACACCTAGGATTGTGTGTGCGTGTGTATTCAACAAAAATGCAAAGGTAAACAAAGAGAGCATGTCGGGGGTACAGGTAATACCCAGGTGGGGGCAGGAATCAATTCAAATTTTAAACGTTTGGAGCAGCAATGGCGGCCACATCTGCATTTACCGTTAATTGAACGAGTGTGGGTGATGAAAAGCAGACACCAACAAGCAAAGCCGACAAGAACAACAAGCGGCATCGTCGAGCCCACTTCCAGATATAGAGATCCCATAGATCGGCAGCCACAATGCGTAGCTGTTGGCGTTCGCTTTGATCGGCCCAGGCGCAGTTCCCAGTGCCCACTGCCAGTACTAGGCTAACGCTAATGGCCAACAGACGCCATTTTTGATGTGAACCAACAGCAACGGCAACGGCAACGGCAACGGCAGGCAAAATGTTAATGCCCGCTGTAGCCGTGGATGCTCACAGAGAGATCTGATCATCTTGGGCCGCTTTTTACGGTTTATTTAGTGTCGAGGTTATGGCGCAATTTGTATTTATGGCCCCGGCTATAGCCCACCAACACCACCAGCAGCCAGCACCACCATGTGGTAGCAGTCCAATTAAAAGCATTTTCCAAATGAGGGCCATGTGAAGCGAGTGCCTCTGCAGAGCCCATCGCATCCCATGAGTCAGCACGCCCACTCAAACTGCAGAGCAGCGGAGCGTGCCGATGCCTCGACCAGTTATGAGACGTTGGGGGCGTGGCCTCTCTGCTCCGCCAAAGATCAGCGATCGGACGCATTGAGATTCGGAAATTATTGAGAGATCGAGCACATAGCGCATATGGAGCACACAGTGAGCGCTGCTTACAATGGACGAGCACGAAATACGAAAACTCATTTACCGAGGACTGCTGGATAGATTTAAAAAAAAATAAAATTAAAGGACTTTAGTTATTTATAATAAAAGATCCTGACGGATTTTACTAGTGAGGCGAAATACCTAATTTCTTTGTTATTAATAATAACTATAAAGAAAAAATTCAATAACATAATTTGATTTATCATACACCAAAAATTATATTATACATTAATAATTATAAATATATATATATATATATATAAATCATGTTCTAAAACCCTCGCTAGTCCAACTGTTTAAAATGCGTACAAAATGCTTTACATATGTGTTTACTGTAGCTGATGCCTCAAGTATTCTTGCCTTGTATATACCCTACAGTAAACAGGTTGGGCATATCACATGTTTTTGAATTTGGTACCTCTAAATCATTAAATTGTTTTAATAGTAGATGTATCACTCAGATTCCTATACTCTTGATAGTGCAGAAAATAAATTTGATATAACAGATTAAGACTAATAAATACGTTTGTATATATGGATAAGTAGTATGTGAATAATTGTATTCACTAGCGCTGTTTGCAGGGTATTAAGTAGATCAAACTATTTAACAGCGAAAGTGTTCTGAAGTAGCGCATTCAGAGACTGACGCTGCCCGATCAACCCATTCGTCCATGAACACAGTGAAGCTCCGCTGCCATTGGCCACTCGATGCGCACGTACACATAGGCGCAGACACTTGGATACACACACACACACACAGACAGACACATAGGCAAAGCTAAATTTGGATGCTGATGCTAATGCTGATGCGGCTGCTGGTCGTGAACGTCTCAAGTGGCGCAGCGATTGGTGAGCAACGCTGTCGGCGGCTGCAGCCTCATGATCCCAGCCCAGCGAGCATCCATTGGACGGGCGGGCGATGCGTCTTTCTCATTCCGCAGTCAAACTCTTGACAATACGGATGCGAACGCGTGTGCAGCACCAGAAGCAGCAGCAGTCAGTGGAATTTAAATTTGAGTTCGAGTCAAGTGTCCACAGTCGTGCGCAGCGCGGTATCACGGATCGCCGATCACCGATCACCGATCACGGATCACAGATCGACATCATCAGTTCGCACTTGGCCGGAAGGTGGCAATTGAGACACCTCAACGCTTCAAATTCGCAATACGCATCATCATCATCATCAACAACAACTGCAACAACAACAACAATAACAACAGCAGCAACAGTTAGGCAGAGTGTATCATTCAATCAATCGTTCGCTCAATCAATTTGTTTTGTGTCAAGAAACAAGAGAATTGGCAGTCAACGCGATCGGACCATAAAACGCCAAACTCTACAAATTCAACGGAAAATCGAATAGAAAATTAACAAAAAAATAAAAAAAAAATATAAAAAAACCGGAAAATCGGTAAAAATATTTGAAAATTGCGTCGAAGTGTTGAAGCGATTGCAATTTTTTTGTGTGTGTGTGTGCGTATTTTTTTTCAAATTCTTTACTTTTTTTGGTTGTTCTGATTGACATACCGACAACTTGAACGGCAGCTTCGATTTTTCAACACATTCGCGGGCCTCATTTGCATTTTGTTTATAGACCCCAATTGCTCCTGCACTTGTTGTTGCTATCTCAATTTTTTGCAGTGTATACGCCCGCGCGTCTGTGTGCGTGTGTAATAATCAAATTTGACAACTGCGCGAAAAACGTTTCAAATCAAAACAATCTTAGGCATTGAATACCCAAACCAAATCAAAATAAGTGATTCAGTAATTTTCGAATTTCGTGTTTATTTATTTTTTTGGAAATTTTTTTTGATACTTTTTTTTATGGGCTAATTGGACTCTGAAACACAGACATATATCAAATCCCGTTTATATACCGATCCAAAAGTGTTCAAAGCAAAAGTGCACAAATTGGCCAAATGACACACATGATGGGCCCCACGGAATGCGCCGGTGCCATGGTGGCCACAATGCCATTCCTGGACAACGGCCTCAACGGCAATCTGGCGGATTACGGCTGCTATGCGAATGACTATTGGACATCTCCCTACACAACTGGCGGACTCAGTCCCATGAAACAGATTGAAGGTACGTCGATGGATGGCAAATATACTAAATATATACTATGTTTGCAAGCATTATATTTAATAGATTACTCAACTATTAGATTGTAGATTAAATAATAATCACATGAATAGAGCAAACTAAACTCTTATCAGTGGCCGTTCAATTGTTATTTTCAATGATAAGGTTGCCGTGAAATTTATAGTTATTTGTAAACAAACTTTAAGACTAAATTTCGAAATATTATTCTGGCGATTTCAAAACCTAATTGCACAAATATTTACAATCAAAGCTTGGATCTGTAACTAGTTTGTAGTTGAAAATGCCAGAATTACTTTGTTCTGCCGAGCTCTTCAGAGATCTTAAAAAAACCAAATTGATTATAATTTGGCAAATAATGATAAAATAAAACCAAATATAATAATACCAAATATATATAAAAGCAAATATTACAATTTCTTGCCTTGCATTTAAGATGTTCAAATTTCAGTTAAAGCTAATTGTAAATTTTTCAAACAGTTCAAAAATTAACTTATTAAATATAATCACTAAAGAAGAATTACATTTTCACAACTTGGCAGGGATTAAATACCCATTAAGACGGTGATTCTTGTAGTGTATGCACGTAATATTTTAGAAGATATTTCAAATATTTAAAACTACAAATATTGAAAACATAACAATTATAATAATGACAATAGCAAAATTGAGTTTAAATATTGATATTTGCACATATTTCACTCTGTTCCAAATGTGGAATACTTTTTTGGTTTTGTGCAATATCTGCCATTTTGTTTACCATTGCGTTTTTCCGCAATTTAGCATTTTTGTAGCTTAAATCATACCCACGTCAGATAAACTGCTAAGATTATTTAGCTATGCCTCATAAACGCATGAAAAATTGTGAAAATTTACTTATATCTTTCGAAGAAAACTAATGACCTCCACTAAAAATCTCAAAAAAAAGAAAGCAACAAATTATCGGTCTTTTTAACTCTCGCCCCGACAAATCGCAAAATTCACAAATTTCCTAAAGCTCAACGTTTACTGATCTGAGGTAAAAATGATCAAGAGATCAGACGAAACAGTCCTTAGTTGTTGAATAGAGTATTGCAAAATGCCTACTTATTTTTAATTAAGAAATCTATACCGTACAATTTCATGAATGAATCTAGTCTTGCCAGTATTAGGGTCATATTTTTGTACGTTATAGTTTTATGATTTATTTCATCATCATTATTAGCATCAGCATCGGTAATCACGGCAATCAGTATTCAAATGACATTTATAATATGCTATCATCAGATATCATAAAAAATAAAATTTTTTGGTATTTTTTTTTCGACTGCTTGTTTCTATATAATTTTTTTTTCTTATAACTGGACAAAATAATAAATTTCTAAAATGTAGAGAACAACATTTAACAATATATTCTCCCTTTAAAAAACAAATTTTAAAGTGTGTTAGCACTGTTTTGAAATAAAATGAGGCTATCCTCGCAATAGAACTTCTTGTTTATAAATATTGCGGCTCGTTAATTGTTGACCCTTCAAATTGAGCTGGACAAATAATGGGTGTGTTGTGGGAAAAATTCAAGTAAATAAGTTTTCAAGTGCTTTTTAGTTGCAAAATGTCGTAATATCCTCTTGACAGATTAAACAAATATAAATTTGATTACTAACGATCGAGCTGAATGAAACGTTCATTAACGGTAAAAGAAAGGTAAAGAATTTCATGTTAGGTTTACAAAAACAAAATATGCAAGCAAGGATGTGGCAGCATAATGATATGTGGAAAGGTGTATGCCGCTTTTGTGGATATATCAGCAGTTCTATGATCCAAAGCATTCGTCGCCTTAGGTGGCTAAGTCAGTCTCTAGTCTTTTATTCTATAGAGAAATAGTGGAGCGAACGAGAAGTTTGTGAATCGGTTTTCCAAAACAAAAAGTTATTTCAAGTTCAAAATTTTATAAAATTTTGTACAATATTCCTATAAAAACTTGTCGGAGCATTATATCGTCTACTAATTTAATACATAATGAGAACAAATTTCAATGTTACTTACTAAGTTTGTTGCACACACCTATTATTCTGACCAGTCAAAATTAGGTGATCTTTACGAATTATCTTAATTGTTTGTTTTTAAAGTTTGCAAAGCGTTTTTTATTTTTTTTTTTTTTTTGACGATGAAGTATGTTTTTGGTTGAAACTAGCTTAATTTTTGAGGAATAATAAAGAAATATTTCTTATAAAACATAAAAACATAAAAACCATGATTGTTTAAGAAAAAAAAAATGCATCTAATTTTTTGCGAATTGTAATAAGATCAAGAGAAGTAGTTTTTAAACAAGATCAAAAAAGTTGATTTGTCTCAGTTATTTAGACAAGTGAACAGCAAGGATCAGGTAGAAAATCCCAGGCTTTTGTATGGATGTGGTGTTATCGTAGTCGAAGGCCATAGTAATCAGTGATGATTAAAATGTTTGATTGATAACTAAATCCAATACTAATATTAATAATATTAGCACGCGCTGATAAAGCATAATACTGAGTAATGCCAGATCTCAGGCATTTCTATTGCTTGCCTTTTTGAACGGTACTTGCATCTGTTGAACGTCCCCATCTATCAGTTCTGTGACCTGGCACAATTTTGTGCCCCGAATCACAACTGAACCGAAAGAGGAATTACCGAAAATACTTTGAGCATAGCGCTAAACAAGAATATAAACAAAGCAGGCAATTAGCGTAAGACTTCTTAAGATTCCCGAGTCCCATGCGATAAAATTTGGTTTGACATTTTTTTTTTTTCGTTTTTATTTATATAGTTTTGGTGGTTTTTTTTATGGTTGGGTTGGCGTGACAGAAAAACGATTATTTGTGCCAAACGCTAATTGATTTTAGAATTCATTCGTGAAGCGCTTGCCGGCAAAATCACTGGCGGGGCAGAACAACAAAAAAAATTGTCTCATTAAGCGACAATTGATGGCGAAGCGTGCGACGGCAACGGCGACGACGACGACGACGGCGACGGCGACCTGTCATGGGTCAGTGGCGGTGACACCAACAACAAGCGATAAACAAACGGAATGCAACTGCAGCAACAGCAACAGCAACAGCAACAGCAACAGCAACTGCAACTGCAACTTCAATTGCAAGGCCTGGCACTTGCTACATGCGGCAATTAATTGCGAAATTGCTGCCAGGCCCAGGCACAGGCCCAGGCTGAGGCCGAGGCGCCTGTTGCCTTGTCTAACACCTCCTTGCCCCTGTCAAGGGCCGCCGCGGGGACACTAAATTTAGCCGGCAACTCAATCAACAGTCGCTGCTCTGACGACTTTTATAATTGGATCGGCGTTGTTGTCGCCGGTTTTATACGTCGCTCATTATAGCCGCCCGATCCAATTTGTCGTGCGTGTGTCCTCAGTATTCCCTCAGTACGCCCGTCCGCACCATCCTTTGGCCTGCGCCTGCGCGACCTTCTCCCGAGCCATCTGTTTGATGTCTTGCTCGGTGGCACTTTAATTCAAATAAATCAAATGCTATATGCAAACGATATAGAAACTGTTGACTAACTCTCGCTTCCATAAACGAATTTCATTTGACTTATGTGCGCCGCTTTTTCGCTTATTGTTATATATATATATTGTACGTGAATGAAAAAACCTCATATAACATATTTTAAGTTTAAGATAAATTTAGAAATTTGTTTTTCTTCATAAATTACATTTTATACACATATACTTCACATCTCTACAATATAATATATATATATATATATATATTGTATATATATATATTTTTTTTTTCATATTTATTGGCTAACAAGTTTATGTACTAAAAACTGTAAACAAAATGTAATCAAGAGTTATTCATTTATTTTTCACTTAGTTACTTCTTGCATGTAGAGTCAATTGTTGTTAGGAATTACGAATTATTTTGTTTCAGATTAACTAAGCCAACAACAATAAATATTATCGCTTATGAAACTTGACCTTATCATTAAAACTTATAAATAAAATAAAGTGTTCAGTATATATATATATATATCAATATTATCATTGGAGATATGTGGCATGATATTATTTACAATTTATATATTTAATGTAATTCAATACAAAAAAATATATATATCTCCTCTTATTTTTTTTTGATGGGATAGTTGCCAATCCCAAATTTTAAATCATTTCAAACATCGAAAGTCAAGTTTCAAATTGTATTCGGTAATTGCGGGATATTCTAAGCAGTTATATAAGTAATATATATTTAACAACAGTCCAGAACTAAGTCGATCAAGCGATGGCTTAACATCTAAAAGAAGCATTAAAACGTTATATCTGTATTTAAGACTATTACGTATCGCTTTAAAATTTTTCGAAACCTTGAAAACGTATTTATGCAATATCTAAAACTATTAAGCAGTTGCTTAGCATTGCATTTTTAATTTTCTGTCGTTCTTCGGGCAGAAGACGATCAAGTGTTTTTTATAAGCTACTCACATTTTTTAAGTCACAGCTTTGATTTAATTTATACATATTTTTCCGTTTCATGTTATTTGTGCACTATAGATATTCATTTGAAAAACCTGATAGTAGATATTTAGAAATATAGTAGATCAATTTCAGCTTAGACCTTGATACAGGGTCCAGTTGCAGCATCTTGACTATTCTTACAATTAGTTTGTTTATGTAGCGCCGTAATACACACACACACACACACACACACACACAATGTTCAGCTAGCCATAAACAAATCTGTCAACCCGAATCCGGTCGTACCTCATTCACAGCTTGCATTCAGACGGCGGGCAAGGATCGCACCTCGTACAAGCCACTTGAACAGATCGATGCCAAGCTGGCGGACATCGATGCGCAGAGCACAGGTAGCAACAGCACGAGCAGCAGCCAATTGAGCAGCGCCGGAAACTGTCAGGAGCAGACGTCGACGGTTCCTGATTACCCTGGCAGCAGCAGCAGCAACAGCAGCAACAACAACAACAGCTGCAACGGCAGTGAAACGGCAGCGGGAACAGCATCAGCAACATCAACAACGGCAGCAGCAACATCGGCAACGGGACCAGCAACAGCAACGACAGCTAAGAAATATAAAAACAGCCACAAAAAAGACAACAACAATAGCACAACAAACAATACGTCAAGCAGCAGCAACAACAACAAGAACAATAACAACAACAACAACAAAGGGGTAAGTATCAAAAGAACATTCGACAAGAATCGAATTGAATCGATTTCATTTCAACGAATATCAAAAAAATATTTTGTCAGCCAATATTTTGTTACTCATGCTCATGTCAAAGTTCATGTTGGTTGACAACAACAAGTTGTGTGCAATTATGGGAGACTGCTTAAATAAGTTGGCAGCATCTTATCGACGAGTTGGCAGGCCAGAAAAGCTGCATTGTAAAATTTAACAATAATAAGATAACAAAAGCAAGAGACGTTTAACGAGAATTTAAGTGTACTAACATAGATGTTATTTGAAACTTATAGATATACCCTGCATTCTCGATCGATATTCACCAATTATGCATACTACACTTAGAAAAAAAAAAACCCGTTTTACTATAAATGGGAAAGAACTCGTACCGTCTTGCTTATACAATTGTTAGGAACATGTCATACTTTAATAATCTAAAATTAATGAAATTAATACAATCGATGTTGATTGTTGCCGGTTAACAATATTTTTAATGGAATTGATATTGAAGTTTAATAAACATCAACTTTCCTAATGAGTTCCTATATGTATATATGTAGAAATTTAAAAAGATAATTTTGCAAAAGAAATTTTTAACCTGGCCGTATTTCACGCATATACTGTTCATAATTTTCTACTTTTCCTCCGAGTGTATGTATACATAAATACTGCTGTTTTCAGCATATTTGCATTCCCTTATTTTAGGTCAAAATATTATAATATTTTATGTCTTGCATTCTGTGAAATCGATAGGAACCGGAGCCCGTGCATCCATCGCTGGCGCAGGCTATTGTCGTATTGGAGACGAAGGCGCTGTGGGATCAGTTCCATGCGCAGGGCACCGAAATGATCATAACGAAGACGGGTCGTCGCATGTTCCCCACGTTTCAGGTGCGCATCGGAGGCCTCGATCCGCACGCCACCTACATATGCATGATGGACTTTGTGCCGATGGACGATAAGCGTTATCGCTACGCCTTTCACAAGTATGACCCAGTTGGCATTACGCATCTTCGCACGGGTTGATCAACGTGACGTTTTCTGTCTCTCCTGCAGCTCGTGCTGGGTGGTGGCGGGCAAGGCGGACGCCATATCGCCGCCGCGGATACACGTGCATCCAGATTCGCCAGCCGCCGGCGCCAACTGGATGAAGCAAATTGTGTCCTTCGACAAGCTGAAGCTGACCAACAATCAGCTGGATGAGAACGGCCATGTGAGTACGGCCATTTAAATGGCCCATAAATTTATGCTTGGCTTTGTTTATGCGGCGTATAAAACATTTGGTCGCCGCCCGCGCCAAACAACGTTTATTTGTTGTTGTGTTTTGAAAGCGCTAAACAAAATCCGGCAGCCGTCATCCGAAAGCACTCGGCACACATACAACATACATATGTCTCCCTCTCCCTCTCTGCCTCCCCTCTCGGCATTGCCATTCACAGATCATACTGAACTCCATGCACCGCTACCAGCCGCGCTTCCACTTGGTCTACTTGCCGCCAAAGAACGCCTCGCTGGATGAGAACGAGCATTCGAGCCACTTTCGCACGTTCATATTCCCGGAGACCAGTTTTACGGCGGTAACAGCGTACCAGAACCAGCGCGTAAGTAGATGGGCATGGGCATGGGCATGGGCATGGGCATGGGAACGGAGTTCGGGATGCGGGGCACTTGACCCACTTGTCATCGGACCCACTTGTAAACGACAAGCGCCAACGCTTTTCAGTTTTCAAATTTACATTCTAAAACATTTGGTCGACAAGATATTGCCTCCTGCCTCCTGCCTCCTGCCCCGCACCCATATGAACAAATAATATATATAATTATTTTACAAAGCTTCTGTTGGCATTTTGTGCCAATTTGGCATTATTGTTTATGTTTTCATTTCTTGTGTTTTTTATTGTTGTTCATTTGCAACGCTGAAGGGAATCCTCACCAAAAACAAACACACAGTGCTAACAAAAGAGCATGAACCAGTCAAACGTATCATGATAATCGACTGAAAGATACACTTTAATACCAAACAAATCAAAGAATCTAAAGAAACGAATCAGCAAATTAACAAATTGCTTCTGTTTTTGTAGCTAATTATAGACAACAAATTTAAACATTTTGTTATTTATAGCTACTTAGGCATAACTAAGAAAAAAAAAATAGTCAAATCATTCAGCAGACTTGTGTTTCGGAATCAGTGATCACTGATTTTAACTGTGCAAATCAACGGAATTTCTTATAAAACATTATTAAATTTTGTGATATCAGTCATTAACTTGAAAAATTATTGGCAGTACTCTGTCAAAATTCCGTTTGAAGTCAGACAAAAATATTAATAATAAAACATAATCTAGAATAAAGAATTTAAATATTATCTCACAAGAAGTGCTGCTTGAACAGAACATAATACCCTTCGTCGAACATTTCCAGAGTATAATTCATAATTTTCCAAGTGGTAGACAGCAACAACAACTGAAACGGCAACAAGAAAAATCTCTGGCATTTTATTTTTAGCGGCATTTTTCCGAAAGTATTTAAATTATTTATGCGCTCAACGTGGGTGTTAACACTTTTCGTTCCACAATTTATTGCAAATCAGTTTGTGCGTGTGTGTGCGGCTGTGTGTTAGTTGTTGTTGCTGTTGTTGTTGCTTATGTAGTTGCTGTTGTTCTCTAATGCTTTGAAATATTTTCTAATTTGTTGCATTTATCGAAATAAAAGCAACAACACCAAATCTGAAACGGCAACAAACACCCAAGAATATTATTAACATAATTGGGGCCAAGACAATTTACACATTTTCGAGAGAAATTTAATTTGTCATATTTCGTGTGTGTTGCAGGTGACACAACTGAAAATATCGAGCAACCCGTTTGCCAAAGGATTTCGAGATGATGGCACCAACGATGTGTAAGTAGGCCAATAAATTTATTTAATTTTAAGTCTTTTTTTTTTTGGTTTGGGAACATTATGTACATAAACACAGCCAAAAGAATTAATGTAAAATCTACGAAATGACTTAAACAACAAACAAATCCTGTAAGCTTTAACAAAATATGACACAAAATTTTCAAATAAGCTTTGCACAAATTTATTGGGACACATGGGAAAATGCTGGTTTTATAAGCTGGCGAAGAATAAATACTCTCGCTCCTTAATACGGCAGATAGACGAAATAGTAATTTGTACCAATTTTTTACGGATACACTCAGAGAAAAAACTAAGAATTTTGCATATAATGTAAGGTAAAAAGTTCTTAACTGAAGAACAAAATTCTCATTTCAAGAACATTTTTCATAAACAAACATTTTCTAAATATAACTCAAAAGAGCACATAATCTAAGAACCGTTATTGCTCCACTGATAATATTTTTCACGAATTATAGTGAAATTTTTGATTAGAACTAAACTAAATACTCGACCAATTATTGTAATGGGAAGTATTTAAAAATATAATAATAAAATACGAGTTTTATAACTGGTTGGTTAAAAATATTATTTCCACAACTTTTCACCGATTGCTGCCATGTTATTTATATGATATGCTAATCAAATTCGAGCAGGCTCCGCATGCCATGATAGATGGACGGATAATTTGTTATGAAATTGACCCACTTGCAGCAGCTCGCAGCCCGTCGTTGATCACAATTCAGATCCAAGTGGCCCACTAGACAGTCCGTCGACCGCTGTTGTTAAAGTCATTCCGGGAATTGCCGACGCGTCGCATCTACAAAAATAAAACACAAGCAACAATAACTCAAAATGGGCGCGAGAACTTCAACTTAGAATGTGGAGCATTAGCATCTCCGGCTGGCTATGATGGGGCAGCTGACAGATGTGCCTGCCTGCCTCAGCGGCGACGGCGGCGGCGGCGGCGGCATAAACAATTTTTGGTCTTTGGCTTTTCATATTTCGGCATTGCAGCCGAGGGTCGATTGTAAACAAATCAAAAGAGCAGCGCCTACAATGTTTATCAAAAGCGTTTTCAATTTTCATTTTCCAATTCAATTTGAATTTTGAAATTTTAATTGCAGCACCAGCGGTAGCCTGGGCATGTCCAGCATGAGCCATGAGAGCCAAGCACGCATGAAACAGCAGCAGCAGCAGCAGCAGCAACAGCAACAGCAGCAACAGCAGCAGCAGCAACAACTACAGCAGCAGCATTTAAAAGTTAAGGACAGAACACCGCCGAGCAGCTTCAGCTTGTCCTGCACGGAGCTAGCAGAGCAGCAGACAGCAGCGGCCTCGGCGGCAATTGCAGCAGCAGCAGCAGCAACAACTCAGTTGGCCATGCAACTGCCTGCCACGCCCTCGAGCAGCTCGACGTCGGGCAACTCGCCCGACTTGCTGGGCTTTCAGCTGGAAGCGTCGCCGCTACAGCAGCAGCAACAACAGCAGCAGCAGCAGCAGCAGCAACAGCAGCAACAACAACAGCAACTGCACCAGCAACAACTGCAGCAGCAACAGCCAGCGCAGCAGCAATTGCATCAGCAACAACATCACCAACAGCAGCAGCAGCAACAGCAGCAGAATCTGCACCAAATGACCGCCAGCTATGGTGGCAGCTATCACCATCCTTACCAGCACCATCAGCATCAGCACACGGCAACGCCACTGACACCGCTCTCGGCCAGCTCGGCGTCGCCGCCGGCCTCCGGTGCTGGTGTGGGCGGTGGTGCTGCTGCCGCCGCCGCCGCGGCCACTCAGGTAATGGCGGCGGCCAACATCTACTCGAGCATTGGGCAGCCGTATGGGAGCGAGCAGAGCAACTTTGGCGCCATCTATCATCACAATGCGGCGCACTATCACAGCCACGGATATGGCAGTCCGTACGACAAGCTCAAGGTCTCCACGGGTCACATGCGACAAGCGGCGGCCGCCGCGTACGGCATGAGCAGCTATCAGACCTTCTACGGCTCCGCGGCGGCGGCGCATCAAATGATGCGGCCCAATAGCTACATCGATTTGGGACCACGCTGATAAGCAGCTGGAAGGTCGCTTTGCAAAGTATTATAGTCAGCCTGGAGCCTGAACTCAAGTATTACAAGTATTTTCAACTAAACCAAACTCAATTTAATTATTTTTTTAATGTGTGCGTTTTTTTTTTTTTTTTTTTGCTAGTCTTAAGCGATAGTTTTGTGTCTAGTTCAAAAGTATGCCAAAATGTATCGTAATTGTAAACAAATTATAGTATGTAACTAAATTTTTTTTGTTTTTTTGTAACAATTTTTTCATGCCAAATGTGCTTGCATTGTCTTTTTATTGTTATTAAACTGTAATATCGTGTAAGTTTGCTTAGTGTTCCATTTTACTCGTATCTCTCCTTGTTCTATGTACATACAAGCAACAGAAATGCTGCAACAGTTTCCACAATAAAAGCCAAATATAAATTAACAAAAATTACAGATGAAGTTTTCTTAGCTAACAACAAAATGGCGGCAACAGCAGGCGGCAATTGGTGCTATCCTTAGTTTACATTTTGACTGCTTCCACTCACGCACAGCCCCTATCTGTTTTTCTCTCGCTCTCTCTCTCTCTCTCTCTCGTATAAACAAAAAGTGCCATTGTTTTAATTGAGATGAACCAACGAAAGAGTGTGTACACACTTGCACAGTCACACGCACACGCGTACACACATACGCACATGTATATGCACACCTTGTATGTATGTGCACCAGTGCTTGCGCGCGTAGCAACAACGAATTTAATTCGTCTTTGTTGATTTCACGCTTATCATCCCAAGACACACAAACACGTACAGCAGGAAATGCAAGAAATATGCAATGCAACTGTTTTTATTCCTCATTTCATTGTAGACCACTTACGGGCATGTCAGCTAGAGCGTCATGCCAAGGTCCAACAAGACTTTGAGGACTAGAGGACAACGTCATGACATGTCATGACATGTAAAGTGTCTGCAAAACAACTTAATTAGCATGACATCAAGAGAAGTCTGCGTTATAGGAAAACATGGATTATTGAAATTATTGCAAATATAGTTCTTATTATGTAGGCGAAATACATAAATTAATAACATACCCGCCCCTATTATTTTAACTGCAACTGTAGAAACTGCTGTGGGTATGTTTTGAGCATAGACAAGGTGTATTTAAAAAAAGAACAGGTAAATGAAATGCGAGAATCATTTACAAAGAAACATGTTTATATATTTCATAACCCTCGTCCATGCATTGTCCCATATGCTGTGCATTTTTTTTTTAAATCTAGTTTTACTTAATGACGCACATTTCATATCTTTCATATATACTCAATTCTCCTTTTATGCGATTTCGAAATTATGCGTTTTTTTCCATACGAGTTTTATACGGATTTTTTTACACGATTTCGAAGTTATTCGATTTTTTTGATTCTGTGTTTTGTATGGGATTCCCTTTTTTAAATATTTGTTCCATACAGAATAAGCAATATAAGTTTGCGCTATTTTTTTTTTTGGTTTTTTGAAAATTATGAAACACATCCCTATTTTTCCCATGCAAGCAGTCTTTTTTTTATGCGTTTATCAATTTGTATTGTATTACGCAAACATTTCTGTGTACATTCGCTTCGGTTCTACAGATAAAAGTAAAGTAAAGTAAACTAAAGTAAGTAATAATATCTTTTTTCTTATGTTGTTGCTACCGTATTAAGTTGGGATTATATACAGATTCATTCACATTGAGAATGATATTGCTCGTTAACAAATGTGAATGTGAATCACAATACTGACCACGCCTATGACTAAATAAATATGTGTGTAGGTACAGTCATACTGATTAATCTAATCACCGAATATTGGTTAGTTATAAACATGTTTCTCGCATAGCTGGTTTATCGAATTCAACTGTTTTATGTGGAAACCGTGCATTCCACTTTTGGACATCAGTAATGCTCACTATGTACGCATACTTGTAAGCAGCTAATGCAATCGATTCAATGTGCCCAATTCGAGTTTATGCGGTTGCCTATACACATGTTCGTATACAGTGGCGTAGGCAGGGGGGGTTGGGGGTTAAACCCCTCCCCCCAACTAAATATATATTTGCAAGCTTGTAAAAATAAATTGAAAGTTGCGATATTTTCATCATTAAAGTTTTTAAAAACTCATAAAAAATGCATAGCGATATAAATATAAATTCAGAGGATGCATTGAATATATTTTGTAGAATATATTTTAGAGAAAAACGCCAACTGGATTTAAAAATATAAAAAGGTGATTTTATTGCAATTATTCGAAATTATATGTATTGTAATATTGTAAGATATTATTATCTTCATTTAAAAACAACAAAATTTTAGTTTGAAACTAATTTAACTGCCTGCGCCACTGTACGCACATATATGTACACAGATATGTATGTAATAAGTGTTTGCATTTAAAGGTGGGAGACCTTAGCGCCGAAGCGTGCGACATGTGGTGCCGTTATCATTAGTAACGCCGCCTTGTGACGTGTTCTGGATATAGTCGTACACATGTGTATATGCGCCCAAGTGGGTATATACCTAAGATTGGGGCTCTGCGTCGGCCATCTATGCGATTTCACACATTGTCAGAGCTGTGCCTGGGAAACAAAAAGAAAACAAAAATTACCAAATGACAAGCCGTCAAAACGCGACATTCATTAGTCACAATAAGCACACAAATCCATAAAGAATAATTCAAAAATAGCCAAAAAGTGACGTGCAGCATGAGTCGGGCGCAACCTGTGATTGGAGATTGATAACATCGCTATTGAACTTTGGCCGTGTCGCACAACAAATATTCCGGGCAATACCAAAAAGTCGAGCATCAAAGAGCTGTCACACATACGTCAAACTCGCACGGGGCCCGTTTATCCCAGTTTTTCGCAGCGTCTAAAATTTAATAACGCCATTTGCTGTTGTTTTTGCCCGATGCCGCTGCTGCTGTTGTTGTTATTGTTGGCACCATAAATAACAGCAAATTGGCATGCATTCGGTCTTCCAGTTGAGGCACGGCCCGGGACCACATAAATTTCTCAACACTTGCATAAAATTCATAAAAACAATAACACAAAAAGACAGCAGCAACAGCGAGAGCAGCAGATGTGTCGTAGAGGGCAAAAGGCATCTCAGAAGTGTTCAATAGACACATGGAACAGAACAGGGGGTGTTGCACACCACTCGTGTTCCCAATCCGAATTTTAGAGATTCCAGATTTAGGCATAACACAATTATAAATTCAGTTTTCCATATGAATATGCAGCTGATCTCGCAATTTAATCAAAGACCTAGACAACGATTTCATTTGATTAACAGCTCATATTAAGTACAAAAGTTCTCTGAACACAATCGCAGTCTGTAAATTGAAGACATTTCAAATTCCTCGCGATACCACAGAGTAACATTTGTAAGCTATTTGTAAAAAATAAAATATATTATTATTTATAGTATAGATATAGTTATATACTATCAAAACAAACACTACGTACATACACTAGCCTCGGATTCGAAGCCGGATCCCTGTTGTTCAGTTGCCTAAATACCGGAGCACTTAGACAACTCATCTACCAAGCAAAATAAAAAAAATATATTGCAATTTATTTACCTCAAATAGCAATGGTAAAGTGCTCATTTTACCATTTAAATACTTTTAAATAAACTATAAATTATTTAGTTATCTAGCTTAAATTTTTAAGGACTTTATTCCCCAAAGTTGATCAACAAGCACAGAAGGATTTGTGTCTGCTTTTATTTATGTTTGGGAAAGATAGTTATATTGAAATTTACATAACAAGGAATGCAAGTATTTTTAATCAATATAAAATTAAAATCCGGTCGCAATTAACAATTTTTAAAGCAACTGGGTTTAGCGTAGAGAAAGGAGTTAAAATAAAAGATAAAATAAAAGGAGCAGATAAAACATAAAGTATCCATGCACTGGCATGGATCGAACCACTAACAAGGCCTGGTTGTGATAATAATTATTTGCATAGGTCATAAAATTGTTTTTTTTTTATATAAAAAAATGTATTTCAGTACAGGCTGGCCGTTTCGGAAAAAACAAATCGAAATTCCGTGTCCGTTTCGTATATATCCGACAGATAAGATATGATAATAATTTGTGAGTTTTTTTTATTTTTTTTTTGTTTTTTTTAAGTAGAAATCGCAGCTCAAAAATTGTTAACGGCCTGTGAAGTTCTTTATAATTATAAATTTCTGTACAAATATAAATATAAATAAATATAAATGTACACACAATCATGAATTGTGTTACCAAAATAACTAGAATTCGTGTATAGTCACCTGCTATAATCTACTTCGATATTTACTCTTCTCCAGCCATTGTGATGAGTAACTAAATGTGTATTGAATACGTGATTCACTTTTACAAAATTAACGCAACCAAAAGAGATTAAACATACAAACACGATTGTATTTACAAGTATTTTGGTATATAGTAGAAACCTATAGTTTAATAAAACAAATTAAATATAATAAAAAGTAATCTAAATAATAAAGAATATTCGGTTAACAATGTTGTTCAGTTTTTAACAAATTTTTGACTAGAAAACGCTTTCAAACATGCATATACGAGTTGAAGACTTAAGTTGGTGAGGTTGTTAAGCTTATATTGGGCAGCTGCTAGTCAGGCGACTTGTTATCACTGTTGCTGATAAGAGCTATCGTCGAGTGACGTAGCTTTCAATGTGCTCAGCCCAACAGAGTCCAAGTTATATACAGTTACACACATAGTAGATATTGTGGGCCTGGATAACGAATACGTCGTATGATAATGATAATGATGGCTGGACAGACGCCAGGCACTTCAAAAGGCTCGGCGAGACCGAAGGCTATTTGAAAGATGATGTCGGGGGATGCCACTGAAAAACGAATGTGGGCCTTGAAAAATGTCAATATTTATTGCATGCAGGCACTGCGGTAGGTCCACAACTGCACTTACAGTGTGTGTGTGTGTGTGTGCGTGTGTGTGTGTGTGTGTGTGTGTGTCACTGTCGTAGGTGTGCGGTGTGTCGCCTGGTCGATCGATATATGCGTTTGTTCGCCCCGTCGAATGGTGTCAAATGGCTGAAAGATTGTCAAGTGGCATAGCAACAATGACAACAACAACAACAACAACGACAACGACAGCAACAACAACAACTGCGAATGCAACTGCGACAGCGACTGGTATTCTTATCAACTTACCCATTAATGTGAGCTGGCGTTGTTGTTGCTGCATTTTCCGCACAAGTTCAAGGCGCGTCCATAGCTAATCGCTTTGAAAGTGAAACCGTGTTTATATTTTGCCTTATTTTTTCCGCTTTTTCATTGACACTTGAACCTTTGTTTATGTGAGCGTCGTGTGTTTGGTATTATTCATTCCTTTTTGTTATTTTTTTTTTTAATACCCTATAACACATGTCGGTACTTAGATTTACCAGCAGTAGCCAAAATCGCTGTATTTACGACGTTATCCATTAAAGCCCATTTTGCAGCGAAAATAATGTATTTAGACTAGAATTTAGAAACTGAATAGCTACCTATAAAAAAGATTATATATTTTTTTAAATGAACAAGGTCAGTTTAAGGCAATTAAATACAGTAAAATGAATAATCACTAACTAAGCAACTAACTTTTAAATAAATTAAAAGTATCTTGAACTTTGTCAGTAATAGCTTTAATATATAATTAGCAAACTATCTCAAGCAGGGTATTTGATAGTCGTTTTAATTATGTGTACGGTACTCACACTTGTTTAGTTGGCATGGCATATTTGGAGATCCCGTCAGAAGTGGAGTGCCCGCAACCCTTTGTGGCAACGCCCTCGTGTCTGAAACTACCTTTTCCGGGCATTTGGGGCGCACGCCTGCGCGACTCTCGAGTGGATATTGACATATTGCCGACACGCCCACAAACAAATCTGTGCAGCACGGCCCGTCGCAGGGATAAACAACCAGGCCAGACGCACGTGCGGCTGTAAAAAATGATGAAGGCAGGAGCGATGCAGAAGAAGACGAAGACGAAGACGAAGACGAAGAACAAAGCTGACAGGCAACAAAGTCGCTGCGTTTATGAGCCGTGAAAATTATGAAATAAAAAGTTGACAAAATCGTGAGTTAAGTGCAAAACGCCTTGCGCGAATATGTATATACAAATTATATTTTGATGGTTGTCGCGTCTGGCTAATTAATATTACACAATATTGCAACAGGCCATCAATTAAAGTTCCATGTTGCAGTTGCAACGGCGTCGAGCGTCAGGAGTCTCGCTCGGTCTCTTGTTGATTCAACGGAAATTGAGCGAGTAATTCAAGAGAATGTTGCTCGGAAATGTCGTGCCATAAAAATCGCTTGCCAGTGCGTGTTGAAAAGCGTCTCTTCAATTTCTACTGCTTGGGCCAGCCCCCGCTTCGTGCCCAGTGCACACTTACCAAAATTAATGCCATCGATGACAACGCTGCCTGCAACAATAAAAGGCCCAGCCCAAAAATAGACCGCATATAACATTATGCTGCCTGCGCCCAAAGCAACCGAAAAGGGACAAAGCAGCCACTGAAATTATGACGACGTTTCTGCTGCTGCACAATTATTGCCAACTGTTAACAGATTTGTTGGCAATCCCAACAGCAGCAGCAGCAGCAGCAGAAGGAGGAGGAGCAGCAGGAGGAGGAGGAGCAGCAACTGGCGCATCGGCAGACAGTATTTGTTTGATAATGATAATGGCATGTTGATGTCGATGGCATTCCCACTGAAATTGAGTCATTTTCATTGGAATTATTGCCATTTGCATTGTGAAAAACACTGAATGCATATAAAATCAATGGCATAAGTAAAACATCATAAATATAAAACAGCGAATGGAAGAGCGCAAAAGATAATAGTAAAGAGATTTGTCGTCGCAAATCATCAGAAATAATATTATCGGCTTTTGTCAGTTTTCAGCACTTTGGCTGTTTTGTAAATAAATCGAAGTAAATCATAAATACATAAATGATATATGCAAAAATATTTTTAACGCAGTTAAGTTAAACACTCAAAAAAAAAAACAAAACTTGTTCTAAATCGAAGTACGAAATTCGTATTACTTTGTATCAAAAATATTAGGATTTCATTTTTGAATATTCTTAGATTAAGTACAAATCAATCTTTATTTCATAGCCGATCGTTGAAGCTGCATAAAGACAAAGTTCGTGAATTTAGTACAAAATATCCAAGAAATAGGCGTAAAACGTGTTGAATAAAATCACCAGTTTTGTATTTCCAATATGTTGGTATTTAAGGTTTTAAAACATTTCATTTAAATGAGAATTCTGTTCTCAAGTTAAAAAAAATGCTCAGATTTGCAAATCGTAAAGATTTATTACCCCGGCTTAAAAACTAAGAGTATTTTGAATAGAAATAAAGTGGACGACAAAATGCCATGCGATATTCTGACTCCAACCGTTGTCCTGCTACATATTCTCTTTATGGGGTCGCATATATCGGTATTTGTGTTTAAAAATAATAAGACCCGCTGATAACCTTTTAAATAAGGTTTATATATTGGGCTTGTGCAATGGGCGTCATACGTGAAATTTTGGAATATATACTCGTGTTTATCCGCGTCAAATTAACTGAAAAGATTTTTGGACTACGCCCACTGAGGACGTGGCAAATCGATTTAATCTATATATCTTCCTCAGTATTACGCTTGCACAAACAAAACAAATACAATTGGAATGGAAGGTAGAAAATAGTTAAATGCGCATTCACACACACTTATACACACGCACACACTTGACGGCTGCACTTTGGAGAGAAGCAGCCGCCACAAAGCGTCGCTAGATTTTCATTTGCCGCCGCAGCTTTTCCAGCAAATGTTAAAGTTGCATATGCCTTTGGCCAGGGGGCACGCGCAGCTCAAGAATTCGCTGCGAAGCGTGTAAAATTGTTTATTTATCTGTGACAAGAGCTGGAGACAATATTCATAGTTCTGTTATTGCTCGTGCTTCGACAGATTATCGATGACCTACTCTATAGATCAAAGAAACAATTTTTGAATTCGCCCACTGGGGGCGGGGCAAATCATTAAATTGGTATATCTCCTTCAGTTTTAAAGCTAGATACACCAAATTTTGCAAACAAATTTCTGATAACCTGCTTTAAAGATCAAGAAAGAATTTACTAGGCACGCCCACTTGCGAGAGGGATATCTGCAAATATCAGATTTATACAACAATTTTGGGGCACGTCCACTCCCGCCCCTACAAATTATAAATATTCCAAAATGACAATAATTAAGACAGTTTTCGACTGCTTTAAGCCAAACTATGCAAAAATTCTGCTTGATTAACGTGTCTTTTTTCATGTATTTCCTTTAATGTAAAATAATTAATAAAGCGTTATAAACCAATTCATGTACTATCTGTGCGGAGCGTTTAATGATCTTTGTGGTATTTGATGGGACTGGAGTGTTATGTTGTATGTGGTACTGGAAACTGTGTCGAACCAAGTTCTAGAACAACTAGTGGGACCCTATACGCCTCAGGTAGGAGGGCAGCGGCGCCCGAGAATTTGGCCAACGGGTCGGTTCGGTGGGTGGTACCGGTGGGTCGATGTCAAGAATTTCATCATCGACCAAAAATTCGGCGTACTCTGGATACGGTTGTCCGATCCACCTGCCGTTCCAGTACTCTACGGCACGGCGGCAGTTCGGACAGTTATTATTTTGATCGAGCCAGGTGCACAAGCAATCCCTATGGAACCAGTGACCACATGGCAGACGGTAGATGGCCGACAGTCCGCCAGCTGTCAGGTTTTCCAAACAAATTGTGCACATGGAACCGTTTGGCAATCGATAGTACGCCCATCTCAGCATATAATGGCCCAGATACTCTTTAAAACGAAAGAGTAACAGAATAATAATTAGTATGGCCGGCCCGATGACTGTCGCAAAAAAAACCCCGTTTGCGAAATCTTCCAATGGACCCATACTAGTTCAACTGAGTTTTGAGAATTAAAAAAAAATTTAGTTTTTTCTATTTTGATATTGTTCTACCTTGATGCAAAATACTGAAATAACAATAGTTATTTCTGGTTATTTTTTAACCCAATTCTGTGTTGCTACGATTATAGAAAAATTTACAGAGAGACGAGGTAAGAGCTGAAAACTTAATTTTTCTCAGTGTAAGTGTAAGTAAACCCAATAAAAAAGCAAGGATTAAAAATGAAAAAAAGACCGCGTTGTACAAAACTTTGACCGATCGACTTTGAACAGTTTTTGTAACATCTATGCAAAAGTTTAGAAAATCCTGCTTTCTTTATCCGGCTAGTTTTAAATGTATCTTAATAAATCGAATAAATCGAAGACCGCAGTTAATCAGGTTTGCTGTTCTGCTTGGAGATAGATACAGAGTATCTCATAGTCCGGCACTTCCGACTAGCGAGAGCACATTGTCACAATTTTGTTTGCAAATCTTACATATGTACATGAGTCTACAGGGTATCTTCTCGGTAGAGTGAACCCTACTAAAACATTCTACTTCTTGAATATTAGGTTTTTTAAAAATAATTTTTAATTGCACATTATAACACCTTCTGCATGGGTATATTTAGTCTGCAAAAATATTAAATATTTATATCCAATAATTTATTTATATATAAAATCGAAAGAATACGAAAATAAACGCAAATCAGGGCTGGATTTCTTGCAATTCAAAAAACTGTTTTTAATAATTTAAAACAGCGATAGAATGCCCTCACTGCTGGCTCTATTTCCAATCGATAGTTATCGTTTGTTATCGCTAAGGCGATAGTTGTGCGACTGTGTGGCAACCCTCCAGCTGACAAACGTTTGTTTGTTTGCTTCCGATTTTGTTTTAATTAAGTACGCAAGTTTCGGCAAATAACGAATTCGAAGAGCTGCCAGCAATATGGCCGACACACCGAGCACGCCGGGCAGTCAAGCCGTGGAAGTGGCCAAGGCGCAAAACACGACACTGGCGGAATTCAAGCGTCCATTGGCCAACAGCGGCGACCGTCGGAAAGCTAAGCCCAAAATCTTGACCGAGGAGCGCTACATTGAGGAGATGTCCAAGATCATACAGCGTGACTTTTTCCCGGACTTGGAGCGGCTGCGAGCCCAAAACGACTACCTGGACGCAGAGTCGCGTCGCGACTTTCTCCAAATGGCCGAGATACGGGCGCGCTACAGTCTCGGCCGCTTTTCCGGAGCGGGCAGCAGACGCGGCTCCAACAGTCGCCACAACAGTAAGCGACTTACCTTCCCAGTTTCTAAGCCACTTACTAATGCATTCTCCTATCCCGCAGCCATGTCCCCAGCCACCTTTGAAACGCCTGTGAGCACGGCCAACGCCGGCGCAACTCCGCGTCCGCAAACACCGCTCTCCGGGATCAGCAGCAGTCAGAGCGATGTCGAGGGCGGCAACCAGGATGGCATCGGGCCTAAAATGTCGCTCGACGCCTTTCTGCAGCACTACACTAGCGAGGACAACCAAAGCTTTCAGGAGATCATTGAGACGGCCGAGGCGAAGCTGCGCCAGAAGTACGCCGTGCTGTACAACCACGAGCAGCTGTCCGCCGACCAGCTCCAGCAGGCCCTAATGCTGCCCAGCATCGAGCAGCAGTTTGACGCACCCGATCCGTTGCGCAGGATCGAGACTTGGAAGTACACGAACATGAACTCGGTTATGTACGTGCCCGATGGCGTTCAGTTGACCGAACAGGAACGCGTCCAGCTCGCCGAACGCAAGCAGAGCATTCAGCACAACGCCACCCGACTCTCCACATCGTCCCAGCCCGAAACGCAGGCCAGCCATGCAACTGACGCTGCCGGTGCCAACGCGGCAGGCGAAGAGCCAGCCAGCACGGCCACGCCACGCATTCGTGGCTTCGATCTGCTGCGCTCGCCATCGCCGCGACCTGGCGAGGCCTTCTCGCCCATCATGACCTGGGGCGAGATCGACGGCACGCCCTTTCGGCTAGACGGCGGCGATACGCCGCTGCGCAACATGCCGGGACCCTCGTTCCACATCAACGAGAACTCGCGCAGGGAGAACATCGCCATTGCGCTCGCCGAGCGGGTCAGCGAGAAGATGCGCAACCAGAAGCAGCAGGCTCTGAACACTGCACGCCGCAACATTGGCTCGCCCTTTGTGCGCTCCAGCATGGAGCGGCTGGCCAGCATGTCGCCGGCTGCCCGGCGCCTCGCCACCGGCAAGCTGGGCCTGCGCAGCCATACGCCATCAATGACCCCGTCGCCAGCGACGCGCAAGCTCAAGATTACGCCCAGTTTGGTGCGCAAGCAGACGCCGGTCAAGGCCGGCGACGGCGGCGGCGCTGTCACGCCCATCGATACTGGCTCCACGCTGACGGACGATCTGCTGAAGATACCGGCCAAAAGGCGAACTGCAGCTGCCGACTTCTTTTGAGAATATGTGCACCAGATTGTCAAGCTTCCTTTTTTTTATTTGATGTCGATTAACATTAGCCTAATATAAACCCCATGTACCAGAAAAACGTTGAGTAGTTGCATTTGTGCTGGCCTAGTCGCGGTAGTCCACGTGATCGCCCGACTTGAACTTTTGCGCCTGCAGCACCTGGACAAACTTGAGCACCGTCTGCTGTGGCGTCAGCATGGTCTTGGACTCGCGCTGCTCTCTGAATGCGGCCGCCAGTGCCGGATCATGTGACTCGCTCTGCACCTGGAGCGTCATCTGAGTGTCGATTACGCCGGGCGCATAGTTGACGACCAACGTTTCGGCCGCGGGCTCCTCCAGCGCGAGCACGCGAAAGTACATCTCACGCGCCGCCTTCACCGTGCAGTAGTAGGCCATGGAGGAGAACGGCTCCAGAGCCGCCAATGTGCTGAGATTCACCACAAGTTTGGGAATGCCGGCGAAGGCGCGCATGAACTCGGCGTTCAGCGCCAGCGCCGAGAACAAATTGATGTGATAATACTGCTCCAGTGTCTGTGTGTCGCCCACTTCCCTGGCGTGCTTGGAGGTGTCGCCCAGCGTGCCCGCATTGTGTATGACAATGGCGCGCTCAAACTGTTTGCCGCCGCCGTTGCCGCCTTGGAGCGTTTCGGATAGAATGCGCGCAAAGTCGGACGCCTTGGACTCGGCCAGCTCCAGGGAGTAGGTGTGCACCGACAGCTCTTGGCGATCGGCCAAAATCGAGGCCTTGGTCTCCGCCAGCAGCGGCTCGCTGCGGCCCAACAACACCACCACCGAGCCCGCGATTTTGACGTGACGCGACAGCTGCTGGGCCAGCTCCTGGCCAATGCCACGCGAGGCGCCCGTCACCAGCAGATACGTGCGCTGATCCAGATTCATGGCGAAAGGCAAGTCTAATGCACAGTCCAAGCACAGCGTCAACAGTTGGTTGCAGCTTTATGACTGTCCGTTCAAGGCAGCTTTCAAGCAGCCCGTCGAAAGCTTTCGAGCGTGCTCGTCTATGTGTGTGTGTGTGTGCGTGTGAATGTGCATATGTATGTACATACATACATACATATAGAAATGCGTGGGGCTGGCAATTGTTTTATGGCGTTGTGACACTCGTGAGTTTAAGCAACTATTAAATGACAATTAAAAACTTTTGGCAACTTTTGATGAGCTTTCATTTGTACATATATAAGTAGGTTTGTCTGATTATGCCGGAATGACATCGACATATAAAGGTTATCGGAGCCACATGTTGTTCGCTTTTAATGATAATGATAATTGTTTATTAATTGTCGCACTTGAGATCGCATAATAAAGACCAGTAAATGAATTTAAACAGCGCCCGCTTATCATCCGGCACCGGCCGTACAGTGCGGAATGCACTTGCAACTTGTCAAGGTCAAACAGCATCAAGCGTTAAGCTGGACCTGACTTCAAGTCAAGCTGTGCTTACAGCTTATTTCAAGCACCACTTAACAAAAACTTGAACAGCTAACATAACTAAACTAAAAAAAATATCTAATTATTTAAATAATATTTTAACTTATCAAACGTAACTTCTTTTATTTTTATAATTCATTTTTAAAATACTTTATAGCAAGATAAAACGAAAAAAAAAAAATCTAAAACAATGTAATAGTTTATTTCAAACAGGTAACAACTTCAATTTTTAAATTAAGTTTAATGACAAATTAAAGTGACCGCCCTTTTATATAAAGAAATCAAAAATAAGATAAAATTAAACTGTTAGATTATATTTTCAATGCCGATTTTGTAATATTTTTTCTTCTTAAGATTATTTGCTTTGGTCTTATAATTCAATTTGTAGCAACCAAAATAATGACCTTGTTCTCATTTACTCATTTACAAATTAAATACATTTTTATATTTTAATTTCGTCCAACTTTTTCCAAAATAGCTTTATATAAAAAAACATGCATACCCTTAACACAACAATCGAACGTAAGCAAAGCCTGGATTTAGTATCGATAGTTTCTAAACTTTCAAATAGCTAAATCACAACAAAAAAAAATCACTGGTATTAATAAGTTTTTTCTTTCAGTGTATTTGGCAACGAAAACGAAAACAGCTTTGGCTTTGCTTCATTTAACGAGAATCGAGAAATTTATAAACTGAGCTCGTTTAGCTAATGAAACTTTAGCCGAACAAAGCCGATCGATTGACACGCAGAAATATAAATCCAATAAACTGATGAAGCAAAGTGCTTTTTACTAACGATTACGATTGCCATTTTAAATTCAACGTTGTGAGTGGAACGAAATGAATATACATGCATATATACATTGTATGTTTATATACATTGCACATAGACACAGCCTTCTAGCGCCTGTATACAAACTGTCATTATGACGCAATGGGTCATTTGCCTCGCGCATCAACTAAGCAACATTGTTGCTAAACCGGCAATCGTGATTGGCTCTTATCGGTGATATAGCTGCGTGTGTCCAAAGATGTCGCGCTTTTTGTGAATGGTTCATCGACTCTGGCGATAGCGGTCGCTGCCGTTAAGCGTTGAGTCATGCCCATCCCCAAAAAAGCGAGAGAGAAAAAACAGTGAGAAGGAGACAGCGACAAAGATTTTTAATAACCCAATTTCACTATCAGAATGTTGCCTAATTAAATTTTCCTGTTTCAACTGTTCTTTTCCGCGCATCAGAGGGACCACTATGCTAAATTAAAAATAAAAAAAAAAAACCCACGAATTGCTTTATTTGAATTAACAGTCTATATACTTAAATCTAATCAATCTTGTCACAGTAAAATTGTGAACGCTGTTATCGATTTAATGAATTAAAATAAAAGCAAAAGTGTCATCACTTGCAAATGATTGATGCAAAGATGCATTTGTTAAGGGCTCGAATGAACTGAAACGAAATGCTCGTGTGGGCCTTATCTTGCATCGCATTTAGAGTGCTCCAAATCGAACTGCTGTTGATATTTCGATCCCATCACGAAGTATTCTCGTTGCTAACTGATGCGCTGATAATCAATTTTAGCATTTGAGAAAGCTAAAGGTTGTGCGAGGAATTCGGCGCTCTTGGCATCGTGACGTCACAAATTCAAGCAAAAGCACGCGCTTGTCAGAAATTAACGATGATTTCGCTCTTAAAATATGTATATATATATATGTACTCATATACATATGTAGATCAAAATAGACCGGATCTAGCTACTATATTCTATAACTTACCTTGGATTAAACGGATAAAAACCCCAACACGCATTTAAAGAATGTAATGGAATTAGGCTATAGGAGCCATCCCCCCATTAAGAATAAATAGGCAAAAGTTCTTTTTGTGTTTCGTTTTCAAGTGTTCCGTTTCCGTAACACGAACAGTGTACCGTTAGTCGCACGAGGGTCGTCAGCCAAGTTTTATTCGTTTCCGTTTGCATTTGCACAAAATCGTGATCAGTATCGTCAGCCGTGTTTACATGCGTGTCTGCAGCAGTGCGTGCCAGTGCGAACCACCTCCAGTTGCCAAGTGGGTGCACAGACCACGACTGCATTGCTACTCATAAGAAGAAGGTGTCGTAGTAGTCGACATCGTGGCCGGACACGAAGGCGGTCTCCTCCAGAATGTTGATCAGCTTAAGCGCTGATTGCAGCGGCTGCACGCGCGGCAATTCCGGCTGCTGCGGCATGGCAATCAGCTCCTCCGGCGCCACAAAATTGCCGTTCTCATCGCACTGCGTTTGATGCGTCATGAACAAACCAGGCGCATAGCTGAGCACATGGACATTGGCGCGCGCCTCCTCCGCGGCCATCGAACGGAAGTACATGTCCCGGGCGCGCTTGCACGAGCAGAGCAGCGTACTGTACACCAGCGGACGCACCTGCAGCGACGAGGTGACATTGATCGCCAGCTTCTCGATGCCCGCCAGGTCGGCGGAGTTCAGCCAGCGTTGATTTAATGCCACCGGCGCGTACAACTGACGCTGCACATAGTCGGTCCACGCCTGTGGCGTCTGCGGCTCCACCAGCATATGGGTGGCTGCCTCGCCCTCGTTGTGCACGATGACGGTGCGCTGGAAGTCGAGGCAACGGCTCTGCCGCAAGCCCTGCTCCAGCAGTTGAGCGCCATTGCTGTGCTGCTCGTCCAAAACGCCCGTGATGATTTGAACCGCATCCGGTTTCAATAGCTGCTTCAGCTGCTCCTCCAGCAATTGCAATTGCTGCTGGCTGTCATCCAGGATGAGCACCACCGAGTTGGCTGCCAGGCGGCCGCATAGCTCCTGGGCAAGGATCTGGCCCAGCGAGTTCGAGGCGCCGCTCAGCACCAGAAACGTGCGCGCACTCAAATCCATTCGCTTTGCTGCCATTTTGAGTTTTAATTCCAAGAATGCCCACCACTGATCTGGAATATGATGTGGTCTGAAGATTCTCCCGTTGCTGCTGCGACTGTTGCGAACACTTGCGACTGTTCAACTGTACTAAACCAACGGCTGCCCTCCAGGCTCGCAGCTAGACTCGGCTCCGGCTGATAAGCGGGCTATACACCACGTGTACTATATGGAAATTTGAATGGAAATTGAGTCTGAAACTGATATTGTTTCAGGTCGACTGTGCGACGGTCACTATCTGCTGTCCGCCAGCGATGAATCTTTCCGTGTTCGCCACTCTGAGCTCGCCATTTGGCGCGCTTGGCGCTTTTATACCTCTGCCGCTTGGTGATAAGGTGACAGACCCGACTGTCGACTGCGCTTCCCTCCATTCTGTTGCCGTGCGCATCCATTGCGGGCCATGGGCATGGCCATTTGTAATTAACCAACTGGGAGACAGTCGCACACGCGTTCAGCTGCTGATCACCGTTTGAATTGGTCATCATTAGCGGTTATCTTTATTTTTTTTTTATAGATCTTTGCATATCATTTTGAAATTGTGAACTGGTGTTTTCCGGCCTAGACAAACTGGCACAGATTTTGCGACAGTAAAAGGGGGCTCAACAAGCCGAGCAATCAATGCACCAAAAGGGGTTCTTTTATTATTATTAATATTGAAAGATAGACAAGTTATTAAAACTAAATCGAACTGATAATTTAAGATAGCGCTGGCTGCTTGGGCCTTCGGCTAAAAACGGCTACTTTATGCAATTTATGCATCTTTGTTCAGCAAAGTGGTGCAAAATGATCTCTTCAATAGGTTTTTTATAAAACTTAAACTATAATTTTTTTTTTTACCTTTTTGTAAAAATATTTTAGACTTTAATCTGTTGTAAAAAGCATTTTAAAATCATGGCAACCTATATATCCAAATGTTAAAGCCAATACTCAAGTGTAAGCTTGCATCAAATATCAATATTTTTTTAAATTTATTATTATTGTTATTAATATTACTATTATTTTTAGTATAGGTATATAAGTTTTAAACTAGCAACCTAACTTTTTTTTAAAAGCCTTCGCTAAGACAAATATTATATCCATGCACTTACTAGCCTAGGATTCGAACCCGTAGCCTCATTGTTTAAATTCCCAAAATGTATATATATATACAAAATAGATAATTGTATTTTTCTAATGTTAACTAAAGACAAGAAAATTAAAATTAAGTACGTTTACATAGCTACCATTTTAAACCATATTCTTAACCTTTAAAAAAAACGTAATTTTTTTAACATTAAAAAAGTTAAAAGTTATTAAAACTTCGTTGTTATTATATTTTGTTGAATGTGATGCCCTTATGTTGTTTTTTTTGTCACTAAGCTTTTTAAATTATAGCCATATGTTTTAAGAACTTGGTGCAGATTTCATATTGTGCCTTATTAAATTTAACGGAACTTGAAGCACAAAATTTAGCACTTTTATATTACGCCCTATGATCCGCCTAGTGGCGATAAAAAGAATAGAGAGTCTAGTTATAGTTACATATACTAATGTACATACGTACATACATATGCATATTTAATAAGCACATTAAAGTTTGACCGATTATGATCGCTCTCTGAAATCATCAACGCCATCTCTTTTTTGTAAGTGCCTTCCACGTGCCATTATTAGGGTATATGCCGTATAAATATTTGAAAATATTAGATGTACTATGTACATACATGCATACATATGTATGTATTTTTCCCCAAGTGCACGATCTAAATACAGGGAAATCGCTTAGAAAATTTTTAAATGTGCATTAAATAACGTGATTTACAATGCGCATTTTCGATTGCAGCTAAATTTTGCTCATCGATTTCGCAATATTTACGTTTTTCCTTCCTTTTTTTTAAGTATGTACATATATTATTTGCAATCGTGTGCATACTTATGTACATACTAGTTATTTGCTGCGCAGCAGCCATAAACAAATCAACATCGCATATTCCCGTCTGCACTACTAAAAACTGGGAAACTAGGTCAATGGCCCATTTCGCCTCCTGGGACCAATCGCAATCGAAGACCCTGACGTTGAACCAAGTTGGGGGAGAATGGGGAACGCCGTTAATCGCGCGAATCTTTCTCGCAACGCTCTCGATTTTGCGCTACTTTTTGGCAGCAGCGTCGACGTTGACGTCGACGCTGGCATCGGCAGCGACGCCAACAGCGACAACGAGAGCAGCGGTAGAGATATGAATTTCATGGAATTTGCCCAGTTGCGCGGGGTTTTCGGTTTATCAACACATCCCCACTTGTCGCTGGGCGCTGAACGTTGGGGCACTGGGCACGTGCAGCTGCCAAACGAAAGCGGCAGGTGAACCTGTGCCCCAAGCGCGACCCTGGCGCGTAGAAATGTGAAATGAAATGAGAAAGTGTCCCCGCGACGACGGACCGATGCCAAATTTCATTTATGAAGAATCGCAGTTGGCGAGCATAGACAAGAAGAGTAACAATAACAATAATAAAGACAAATAAGCATAACAACACATGCATAACAGCAACAGCAACAACAACAACAATAACGTGGGGCGCGCTTTTGATCTTGGGTATAAAACGTGTGGGTCGCTTCGGTGTCAATTCAAACGTTTAACGAGCGCAGAGCAGCACGCGACCGATAAGCCGAGAGCCCAGTACCACATACAAATAATAACAATAATAATAATAATCGCAACTAAGATGCACGCCTGCAAGTTGATGTTGTCTCTGCTGCTGGCGCTGCTCTGCAGCCAGGGTGTAAGTGTGGCTGTGCATCTCAAAGAAAATAATACCTAACAAACGGTTTTTCGATTCGCAGCTGTTCGCGGCCTGCGTGTGCTCGGAGAAGGGCACCGACTACTGCCAGAGCTGTCAGGGGGCGGCGATAGTGCGGCCAAGGCCGCGCTATTACGAGCCCAGCGAGGTGAACCTGTCGCCCATCGGCGACAATTGCTGGTGCAGCAAGCAGCTGATCGAGCCCGCCCAGCTGCCGAAGACCTGCGGCAAAGTACGTGAGCTCTTCCAATATGTGCACGCGTTTAACAATCTGCTCAGCCGCCGCATGCTCGAGGGCGCCATCGAGGCTAAGACGTTGGCGGCACAGCGTCTGGCCGAGCGGCTGCACCGCTTGGAGCATACGAACTGCCACAAGAGGCGTGGCGTTCACATGCTGCCCGCTGCCAGCTACGGCTACGGCCTGTGACTAACACCCGTGGCTAACACACCTAATCTTAGGATCGTAGATCAAACCCAGTAACCCCAAAGACTAGTACTAAACGCATTCCCAGTAAAGCCCAGCGCACACGCACACATACATGCACACATACATGCACGCACACATGCATACATCCCCTGCAGCAGCGCTGACGGGCGCGAGCAACGTTTCCGCATGCAAGCGCTATCAGCGCCAATAGGCCAACAGCAGCAACGTTGAGCTTGCGTCATCATCAGCAACAGCGGCAGCACCACACCACAACATCATCATCATCATCGTCGTCGGCGTCATCATCATCATCATCATGGCAATGGACTTGGGCATCGCTGGTCGTTTTGTCGTCATTATCATCCCGTACGTGCGCCAAGCAGCGACAATCTGCTCGCATTGATAGAACGCGAAAACTCAATTCGATACAGATACCCAAAACTCTCGTCATTTCCACAGAAGACGCCATGCAAACCCACCTGCGGCTGCCAGCAGAGCGACGATAGCAGCTACAGCAGCTCCACCTACAGCGAGTAAGTAACCAAAGGCTCCTTCCTCCTCGCACCTGCTCTACTTTAGCTAACAATGACGTTTGCTTCAGTATTCATTATGCGGCCGAGAAGTCTCAGGATGATAGCGCGCCGGCGGATCCCATTAGCGTCAGTCTGGCTGCCCAGGCCGGCAAGGCCATCAGTGTGCCGGAGGCGAAGCTGGCCTATGGCTTTGCCCAGAAACCCGTTGATGGGCAGCAGAAGGTATTCTTCTCCACCGTGCCCGAGGAGAATCTGTTCAAGCTGAAAAGCGAAGTCATCACTCTGAAGAAACGCAACTATGCAGCCAAGGAGGAGGAGGAGGAGTACGTCGAGGAAGAGGAGGAACAAGTCGCCGACGATGATGAGTCGGCTCCACAGTTAACATACAAGCAGCTGGGCTACATAACCGAGCAGTTCAAGAATCCCAAGTTCAAGAAGATCAGCTCCAGCAAGTCCACCTACAGCTCCAGCTACAACAACGACAGCAGCTACGGCAAGCTGGGCGGCAAGGTGTCCGTTGATTGCGGCTTCAAGCCCGGTCGCGTCACATCCTACCGCAATGCGCGTCGCCAGGAGCTGGACGGCGGCAGCCTTTACTAGGTGCTGGTGCCTCAGTCTGTAAATAATTGTATATGAATAGCGATGTATGGATTAGTGCGTGTATTTATTAGTTAGTTGAAACCTTTTCATAGCTGTGTAACTTTTGATAATCGGTATTCGAACCATGCTAATAAAGTTCACACTTTTTTTAAATTGGTCAGAATATTCAATTCGAGTCTAAGAAACAAGTTCCATTTAAGAAATAATTATTCACGGCAAACTCCGTTAAACAGCGATTACAAAATGCGGTTCAAAATCAAGCGGAATTATGTATGGGCTCGGGGAGATCTGATATTGAAGCTGTCATTTAAAACTGGCCTGTAATGCGATATTCATCTCGAGCAGCACGCCCGATAATACTATTTTAGCTTCTTTGCAACGTTAAAATGGCAAAAAGCTGTACGAAAACAAGAAACGTATTTCCATGAAAGTTTGCGATAGGCGAACAGCGGGATTGAGTGATCATTATACTCGTTCTTGAAGTGAAAAGAGTATATTGGGTTTGTGCAACGTCCGTCTTGCTGTCCGTCCATATAAAGGCATTTAGAGCTAGAAACCTAAAACTGGAAATACATAAAAAGCATAAAAAGTTGTTCGGGTATTTAGTTATATTTAATATATATATATATATATATATATATATATATATTTAGCACAGCGTGCATAATAATAATTCTTAAGTTTTTTAATAGGTGGCGCTGCTGTCTAACACGCGGTTTAGGTTTGCGGTGGGTGTCCTTGATTTGAGCACCCCAGTTTTTAGCAATTGGGTATAATTTTTGTTGGATAACTTAACTTAAATCTCGTCACACCTGCGCTGTCGGTTACACTCGACTGCAACGTTCTTATCAGCATTTTTAAAAATATATTTTTTTTTGCCTAAAAGTATACAGCAAATAATGTGCACAAGCTGACATATGTATGTGCATGCAGGCCCACGATTTATATATGTATTTATGTACATACATATGTCAATGAGAACACGCCTGTAACGGCAAAAATTTGAAGCATGAATGAGCTTATTATCGATTAATCGATAGGCCGCCCCTGTGACGCTCGCAAAAGAAAGCAGTGCCAAGCAGTTGGCAATCAAACACAAATGTAAATGTTTAATATTACTTTGTGTTTTACAGCCGCTTAGCCCCAAGTCCAACGCTCGCCTCGGCACTGAAATCAACGAACGCTGGGAACATGACTTTTGACAGAAAACATCGCAAGTGCAAATTATTTGAAAAGGTCAGCGCGAGCAGCAACAATAACAACAACAGCGAAGAACAACAACAACTTGGAGCGACGGCAGAAAAAACATTGTTCAAGTTCAAGTTCAGCCGCAGTCGTCGTCGCCGCTGGCCACAGCAGACGGCGCTCCAGACGTGGTTGCGTGAGAGATTGCACTGGACGGAGGCAGAGCCGATATAAAGAATGCGACGGCCCGAGCTTGGGCTAGTAGCCACAGCGCCATATACCAAAGCAGACGCCATTTGATACGAACACACATACCCACACAATATCGCATAGCAAATATGTTGTTGCTGCACTCGATTGCGGTGCTGCTGGCGCTGCTGGCCAATGTTGCCGCCGCGCCGACGCCCGTTCAGGTTGTGTATACGGGCGAGGAGGGCTGCGCCTGTCCCACGCGACTCGGCTATCAGCTGAATGTGCCCAAGCCGAGCAAGTCCAGCAAGTACGAGGGCGGCGAGTACGGCTATCGGGTGGAGAAGCCCGTCCAGACCAAGGCCAAGATAAGCTACAGCTTCGATTTCACCGTGGAAGAGCCGCGCACGCCCGCACCACCCAAGCACAAGCCGGCCAAGCTCTACGCCAAGGTGGATCGCGTTACGGCCAACAAAGCAGGTGCGTGCCCAACGCTTTCCCGTTTCCCATTTGGGCGCATCAACTATATTGTACAATTTTCGTTCGCAGATTGCCGCGCCCAGCACAAGGCCAGCTGCAGCTGCAGCAGCTGCTCCACGGGCAAGCCAAGGTACGTAGCCCAGCAGTCGAACGCGATCCGTCGTCGTCGCGATCTGCGCCCGCATGGCTCGCTGCTGCGCAAGCGCCTGCTGCGCCAGCAGCAGATGCAGGAGCGTCCAGCTCGATATGTTAAGTTTTACCACAAGGATCTGACCGCACAGCAGCGCCAGAAGATGCGCCTGTTTGGCCTGATCCCAGTGCAAGAAATGGGCGCGCCCGCGCCCAAGACCAAACGCAAGACCAAAAAGACGCCTGCCTTGAGCTCGGACCAGGGCAAACGCTGGCTGGGCTCTGGGCGTCGGCTGAGCAAGCGCGACATCAAGGGTGAGTATGATCTGCTGGAGCAGGAGCGGTCCAACATCGACCTGACGGCGCCAGAGATCATACAGTTCATGCCGGAGACGCTGAATCCCAGTTTCAAGCGTGGCCAGTGCCACATGGGCTGTGGTGCCATCACAGCCCACGCACCGCCCGCAGCTGGCGAAGATGCGCAGCAGTTCAGCGGCAGCACCGAACAGCCCGAGCAATCCGAACAGACCGAGCAGCCGGAACAGCAAGAGCAACGGGAGCAACAAGAGCAACGGGAGCAACAAGAGCAGCCAGAGCAACGGGAGCAACTGGATCAACCGGAACTGCTGCCGCCACCGTCGCTGGTCAACTCGATACCCGCCAAGCGGTCTGCGTTTAGCTATTACCCACAGCAGATACCCTCGCCGCTGACCGGCGCCTACAATGACTACCGGTTTGTGGACGACACGCATCTGCGCTCCTTGCTGTCGACCACCTCGGTGCCAGATCCGTTGGAGCAGAGCTCTACGCCGCTGCAGTTCGCCGGCGATCTGCAGTCAGCAAATCCCAGCACATACCGGACGCCAGTGCTGGGCATGGGCAGTGGCTATCCGGTGGAGCATGTGGCCGACAATTATCTGGACAGCATCATCTCGGGCATCGTCTACCGGCATCCCGACTATGTCGATCACAATGCACATTACGGTGGCGCCCTGGTCGATCCAGAGCCCGAGCAGAAGAAACAAACGACAGACTTCCTGAAGAAGCTCATCGACGGCCGGCTCGGCGGCTGGGGCTTCGACACCGCCACCGAGCCCGAATCGGCGCTCAGAGCCGACTACTCGACGACGCCGTCCAAGATGTACGGCTACAACAGTCACACCCAAGACGGCTACAGCGTCGACACCTACAACGTGCCCCCCATCAGCGACTATCTGCGCGCCTGGTTCTAGGCCTGGCCGCCCCCCACCTCCCTCTAAGCCCCTTTCCGACTGGGCAGAATCTTTGTAATATAGTGCGGTAGTTAGGAAGTTCTGTGGTTAACCCCTATTCTAGTTGGCTAGTTTATAATAAACATAAGAAGCTCTTAAAAGTTACAAAAACAAGCAAAAAAAAAATAACAAAATAAGTGAAAAATCATTTTGGCGTTTTTTTCACTCTCTGATTCGCTTCTCATTGCAGCTGTTACGGCGATGGCAACGGCAACGGCAACGGTGACGGCTACGGCTATGGCTATGGCTACTAAAAGAGATGACCCGACCGGGCCGGGCCCGCATTCTGCTGAGTCCGGCGAATATTGGCGTGCATTAATTTAGGCCACTGGAGCAGTGCCCGCTCCACCTGTATACTCCGTCCGTGTGTGTATGTGTGTGTGTGTGTGTGTGTGTGTATATATATGTATGTTTGTAAATTGTATTTGATTGCACTTTTCATAGTTCTGTCCGTCTGTGTCCAATCTGTCTTGTGGGGCGTTTTCTCTACGCGTTCAACTTCTGAGTTCTGCTCGAAAATGATTCAATAAAGTGTTTTCCAAAAATGTGCCGTTCATATGTCTAATCTTGCGTTATTTATTTCTGCGTTGGCTAAACCACAATCAGCAGAGTTATTTCTTTCAATGGGGCTTCATTTATCTTTGAAATGAGGAAGTAATACGAACTATTTCAAAATATCTTACTTGAAAGCCGTTTCGATTAGTTTTTGCTCTCTGAAAAAGTTAGGTGCACATATGCATATATGGAACTTATATACATACATATGCCCATAGCTTTTGTTGCCAAGATTTAAGCTTGAAAAGCTTGAAATAATTAAACAAGAATTTCAAATTTAACCATTGTACACAAGAATTAAACCTTTTTTCTTAAACAGACATGCTCGTTTTCACGTATTCCTATCAAGGTTAACACATTGTTGTTTTTTTCTCAATTGTTGCGCATGTTGTCTTCTTGTTCTCGTTTTTGCTAATTACAATTTGGCAGGTTGTTTTTTGTAAAAATATTTAACAAAAAGGAATTTTTTTGCGCTTGGGAACAAAAAAAAACTGCTTGCAATTGGCAGCTCAACAGGGAATGGACAATTTATCGAAGTCGTCGATTGTCCTCGACTATCGTTACCAAATTATCGAAGCAGCGTTGAAACGATTGTTGAGGATTCCGTTTGCATCTCTGATTAAATGTATCTATTCCTGTTTTAGATTATCTTTTAGCAACTTAAACTTCAACTGGCGAAAGCGTTAAAGCATTTGTGGAACTCATGATAACATACCATTTGCATTCCGTTCGTTTACACAGCTGAATTAAAGTAGCAGCGATTTGGCTTTTACGTGCCAAATAATGGCAAACGTTACGAAAGTTCGAGTACAAATGCCAGCATTTTAATTCTTGTACTTTCCACACTCTTTCGCATTCACGTGAAGCAATCATTAATGATTTCATAGATACGAATACTGACAACTTGGCCAAGATAAGTAACTGTATTTCTATATTTTTACTACATTTTCGATGTGAACAAATTTGTGCAACAGACAGAAGTAGGCATCTAAGACCCTAAAATGTATATTTATTCTTGATCTGCATCAATAATCGAGTCGATCGGGCCGTCAATCTCTGAATCTACAAAAGTTTTCGAGTATAGGCTCATCCATGGCAAGTTTATTTCAAATGATCGATAGCCCCGTTTCTTAAAATCGATAAAAATGTAAAAAAAAACGTCTTTGTTTATTTCGTATATTATGTAAGCTAGAGACACAAAATTTGGTTCGCATGACCATTTAAATATACTATAGCACTTAAATAATCGATTACAAAGAGTTTTATCGAGTTCGGTTAAGAAACAGAAACTAACGTGTGGTAAAATTGGACAAATTAGACAAGCACAAGTCATTTTTGTATGCCTTTTATAATGAAGGGTTCAGGGTATCTCCTAGTCGAGTTCCCGCGACTTGTTCTTAATTCAAGCTACTTAGAAATACTTGTAGCTTGATTTATTCACAGTCAACGTTTTGCATTACATTTCAAGTGCATTTCAAGTGCCCCCTTGGGAGCAGTGGCGTGGATCAGCTGTGTGCCATGAGCGGAGTACAGTTGCCGCCAAAAGTGCACAGCCGGAAATGGTCGCCATGTTGAGCGCGCAACAGCGGCGATGATGATCAATGACAAAAGCGCGTTGCGTACTCGCCGTCGCTGGTTTCGGGCCAACCAAAGTTGGAAGTTGGCCATTGCGACCGTGCGCGCCCATTGAAGAGCAAGTGCCAACAATTGGATGACCCTGGGCCGGTTGACGCATCGAGATGCCGCAAGGTTGACGGCGCCGATGCCGATGTTGATGTTGATGATGCATCTGATATCTGGCCATAGATCACGTCTGTGCGCGCGCTGGTCTACGGCGCAAGTCGTCTAGCTGCCAGCGCGTATTTAAGTCCAGTTCGTTGGCGGCGCTGGGTTCAGTTGGACACCGTACAGCACACCTCGAGCAACTGCAGAATGGGCGCGCCCGCCAACTCAGTTTGGCTGCCGCTGCTGCTGATGGCCATGGCAATGGCCCTGGCGCCGCTGGCCATAGCGCAGGTGAGTCTCCAACGCGCTGCTAGCACACCCAAGCACTCTGACCGAAATCCACCATCCACAAACAGAAAACGAAAAACGAGACCACGAGCAGCAGTGGGAGCAGTGGCAACAATGAGATCAGCAGCAGCACCACAAGCCGGCCCAGCACCGATGCCGACGTGGTCGTCGGTGGCGACCTGAACAAGGCCGCTCGCGTGGAGGAGCTGGCCAAAGATTTGGCGCCCAGCCTGAGCACCGATGCGGCCACGCCGAGAAGCGCCGATGGCGGCCCCTACGATGTCATCGATGTGCTGGCCGCGACAAGCGCCGGCGTGGGCCGGCCCAAGAATGGCCAGACGACGCGCATCTACACGACGGGCGACGTGAACGACGACTTCTGGCTAAAGCATTTGGGCGAGGACTTCAAGCACGCCATACACCTGCAGGTGGGCGGCAGCAACGACGACTACAATCGCATCATCAATCAGACCAGCAACGGCGTCCACGAGGAGGTGCATCACGAGTATCTGCCCGGCGCAGAGCGGCCGCCGGAAGTGCAACAGCAACAGCTGCAGCATCAGCATCAGCAGCAGCATCAGTTGGTCACCCAGTTGAGCCTCGATGGCGAGGCCATGGCTCTCAAAAACAACTATCTGCGGCAGCAGCAGCGCTATACGCCGGACTATTTACGGCAGAGCACACGCTACGGCACACACAACAGGCACACGTACCCACACCAGCACACACAACACAACACCGAGCACACGCACACACACACACACTCGCACACACACACGCGCGCCGGCAAATCACGGCAAACGCTGCGCACTCGCTACAAGCCCAACTACGGCCAGAATACGGACACGCATCCGACGCAGTCGCAGTCGCAGTCGGAGTCCGCCTCCGGCTACATCAACTCCAGCGAGGATACGCTGCATGCGGCACCGTCGCAGGCCACGCCCACGGCGGCAATGTCGCCCAGCGAGAGTTCGGCGGGGCGCGACGATTTGGACAGCCAGCTGCCCTTCAAGTCGCCCTTCAATGACTACGGCAGTCGGCCCACGCGCGACCTCACCTATCTGCTGTACCGGAGGGGCCTCTGACCCACCGAACTAACTAAGTTTAGCAACTACTCTTACCACTAACTTATTGATAATTTGCTCGTATTAAACTAAAACAAACACCATTCAAATGGAGCCTACTGCATCGTCAATTTCTAACTGAAACTCACATAATTAACGCCCTTTTTAGCTTGACTTTAGCCGTTCAGCAACGGTGCACGTTTGTGTATTGGTTAACGTGCACTGGTATTAGTGTGTGTGCTCTGCTTGCTGGGAACATGCACTGCTTGAAGCTCTCACAGCGCGAGCGTCCGTGTGCTGTGTACGTGTGCTCAACATTGACAGCTTCTACTTATAAACTAAAATTGAAAATGTATACAAATTTAAAACGGTTTTCGTCGATTTCGGAAACTTTGCGAGCTAGAGAGTTTCATATATAGGCTCGTCCATGGCACGCGCAGATCAAGTCTATTTCAAATGATCGATAACTCGTCACATTTTGATAAAATCGATACAAAAAAAAAAAAAATCTAAAACAACCTCCGATTTTATAAGCTTATTCTCTAAATTATGAGAGCCAAAGACACCAAATTAGGTTTACAAATACATTTAAATATATACTTTAGGACTTAAATCCTCCGAATTATGCAAGCTTAATACACAACATTTGGTTAACGAGAGCATTTAAATATATACTTTAGCATTTAAATAAGCTATTGCAAAAATGTTCATCAAGATCAGTTGAGAAAGACCGAAAAATCAGTTTTTAGATGACATTTTTATAATTATATGTAATCGACTACAAATAAAATTTCAAGATTCGAAATTAAACATTTTTTTTTTTAAAACGGAGTAATGGCATAATTTTTTTTTTCCTAAAATTTTTTTTTTTTTTTTTTTAAATGCAGAGGCAATTTAAAGCGAAAACGATGAACAAAATGAAGTGAAATTAAAATTTGACTAGCCAATTTTGGTATTCATAAAGACTAAAACACTCTGAATTGTTTTAGTAAGCAGCTTTTCAGCTGATATAGAAAAACAACAAAATTGTTAATATTATAATATGATAATTTGCAAATTATAATTGTGGGCGAAAACCCAAAATTGCACGTGTATGTTGGCGATGCGTTCTTGAATATGTGATTTTCTGTATATCTCGCAAATTACAAAAGAATTAAAGCAATTGTCAAAGATACGAATACTGCTGCACCTAACTATATATGAAAATAAGTTTACTGCCAGTTAAAGCAATCGACAGCTTGGCAGGTAAAAGCGCATGCTAAGAGGGAAAAATAATATATGGAATATCTATTCGCAAAAACAGGTCTTACTAAAATGTCAACTGCTTCAAGTCACAAACCAAGAATGGAAAAATAAATATACGATTAAACTGCAAACTTGGCTAATAGGAAACTTTTTAAGCAGATAAACATTTTTTAATTGCGACTGTGCTGAGATTTGCAACTGATCAAGATCAGATAAATCACTTTCACTCAATATTATGAATACTAAAAAGTATATACATTCCAGATTTGTGATTCAATTTGGGATGATAAGTGGAAAGTTAATTGATTACCAAACAATTGATAAGATTTCACACCGATCTTGTGGGAGAGAGTTGGGAGTAAGTTTTGTCACTAGAGGAAATCGCGCCGATCTATGGCAAAGCTAAACACGGCTGATTCTGTGGGATGGCAGCCAGTTGAAGGCACAAAGAACCGCACCAGAGGTAGATACGCGTTGGCAGCAGACAGACAGCGCCGAGATCTTGGCCACAGCCAGAACCGCCGAACAATGAGAAGTGCAACAAGAACAAGAGTCGAGACAATTTGAAATCGGAAATGGAAATCGGTGGCAATGGCATCGCAAAGATCACGTAGCCGGTGCCGTGGGGGTCGCGGTCGCGGCAACGTGAGCGCGATATAAAAGCGCCTCAGCGGTGCCCCTAGGCCGCTATAAAGAGCTAGCACCGTGGCCATCCAACGAGCAGTAGACATCTGAGAGCTGACACATCACGCATCGCACAACATGCAACTTGGTCTTTGGTTTGGGCTTTTCGCCGTCGCCGCCGCACCGGTACGTTACCCTGTCGCCCACGAATCCCCGACTCCGTTTTCCGTATCTGCAACAGGCGACTAATCATGTCAAGCATTTCTTTTCTTGTTCTCTCCACACTCATTTTTCCACACGATCTGCAGCTGGTGAGCGCTAATTACGGTTCGTCAGGTCGTGGTGCCGGCGGTCAGATTCAGTATCTGCCCGGAGGTCCATCGGCCGGTTTGGAGGAGTATGTGCATGCCGCCACCGGCGGCTCGCAGCCATCGTCCAACCAGCTGACGGCCCAGGCCGAGATTCAGCCATCGCCCGAGGAGGCTCGCCGCCTGGGACGCGTCCAGGCGCAGCTGCACGCTCTCAACAACAATCCCACCTATCAGAAGCTGAAGAATTCCGAGGACATTGCCGAATCGCTGGCCGAGAACAATCTGGCGAGCAACATTCGTCAGGGCAAGATCAACGTCGTCTCGCCCCAGTTTGTCGATCAGCATCTGTTCCGATCGCTGTTGGTGCCATCCGGCCACAACAACCATCAGGTGATCGCCACACAGCCCCTGCCCCCAATCATTGTGCACCAGCCGGGCGCACCGCCCGCCCATGTGAACAGCGGCCCACCGACGGTGGTGCGCGGCAATCCCGTCATCTACAAGATCAAGCCATCGGTCATCTACCAGCAGGAGGTCATCAACAAGGTGCCGACGCCGCTGAGCCTCAATCCCGTCTACGTTAAAGTCTACAAGCCGGGCAAGAAGATCGAGGCACCACTGGCCCCCGTTGTCGCGCCCGTCTACAGCCAGCCTCAGTCCTACAGCCAGCCCCAGGGCTACAACCAGCCCCAGGGCTACAACCAGCCCCAGGGCTACAACCAGCCCCAGGGCTACAACCAGCCCCAGGGCTACAACCAGCCCCAGGGCTACAACCAGCCCCAGGGCTACAACCAGGCCCAGGGCTACAGCCAACCTCAGGCGTACGGCAACTCCGGTGGCTCACCCGCCAGCAGCGGCGCCTCCAGTTCCGATAGCTATGCCGCCGGCGCCGAATCCCCACTCTACGCCAGCCCAGCTCCCTATGGCTCGTCCAACTACTAGGCCAGGATCATGCGGCACTGGCAAGCCGAACCCTGGGCCACTGCCCAGCCGGAGAGTGTTTAATTTAACAGATTTGTTTTTTTTTTAATGCAAATAAAAAAGACTAAAATACAAACAAACACTGTGTTTAGTGCACTGCCACGCCCCCTCAATATAGCTATAGCATTACCCGTCTAATTGGTCCATCAACTAACAAATTACTTGCCTATGACGCGATGATTACATGCACTCAAGCAGCTCATGACTTTGGCATGTGGGTAGAGCATATGCTTATAGCTCCATAAATAATTGCAGCTATCGTAATTGCATCTTTTTTTATTTATTTTTTTTGAATTTTATTTATTTGCACAGCAAAATATATTGAAAACATAGACAACAAATGGGCCAAGGTCAAAGACCTGCCACTATTTGACTTTTCAGCATTTTGGCTTTGATCAGTTCTCGTGACAGTTATAGAAAATTGTGCTGCCGTCTGCGCGTTATGGAAATCCGATTATGAATGCCAACTTTTGGTCAAAATAGAATTTGTAGCTGTCGAAATGATTACTTGTTCAAAATCAAATGGAAGCAATTAAATAAAGTAGGTAGTGGATAATAAAGTGGCGCAAATGTTGAGGTATTTAAATTTTATTGAATATACTGGGAATAAATTTAAATATATTTTGCGTTGTATTTATATTACTTACCCCCAAATAAGAATTATAGCAACAAAGTGATTTTTAAGCTCGATACTGAAAGATGAATTGTAAAACAAAATTTGCTTTTATTTTTATTAGTTAAAGTAGAGAGTAGAGAGAAATGCTGAAATACTGTCTTCCATTCACTAGTCAGAGATTCGAGCCCGTATTCTTCTCAAACTAAATTGAATAACTGCATCACTTAGTCTACTCATCTAATTAGCATTATAAGTCTATATAAATTATGCATATTTCAATTCTTTTACAATATACAATTTATTGAAATATATAATGCTAATTATTGTATCTAAAATTAAGCCAAGGATTCAAATCGAATTGATTACAAACTCTTTCAGTTTTTATTTTTATAATAATTGTTGTTTAAAAAAATAAAAAGATTTATATGTTATTAATGTTTTAAATGCACAAAAGAAAAGCAAAAAAAAAAACGCTGCCAGGAAATATAAATAAATATCAAGTCTGAAGACGCCTCAACTATTTTTATAAAAATTCTTGGCTTGCAGCTCTTCAGTGTATTTGAATTATTTATTTCTATGAAAATATTTTAAATAATATTGTGTTCAATAACTCCAAATTTCATATATTACATTCCAATGCTTTATTGCCAACTTTTTACCAAGAAATTGTTTGCCACTATTTTGTTCAATGTATTTCAATTATTTTATTCTTTGAAAATATTTCAAATGATTTTGTGTTCAATAAATTCCGCAGAAATTTACTTTTATGCTCTATCTTTAATACGAAAGCGTTTGCTTCAGCAAGTGTCAAACCAATTGTTTTCAGTGTATACTTGTTTTAAAAAAAAAAAATATGATAAATAAATATATGGTATAATTTAAGATGCAATTATCGAGAATATGTTCAAATATAATTATTTTCTGTTTTCATCATATCTGGCATTTAATTTCTGCATTTCTATGAAAATATTTTAAATGATTTTGTGTTCAATAAATTCCGCAGAAATTTACTTTTATGCTCTATCTTTAATACGGAAGCGTTTGCTTCAGCAAGTGTCAAACCAATTGTTTTCAGTGTATACTTGTTTTAAGCTACAAATTAAATATGTGATAAAGCAAAATAAACAAACAACTATCGAGCAGATTTTCAATTATAATTATTAGTTTCCATAATATCTGGCAACTGCTCGAGCACCGTGGAGGGAGTTCCTTGTTGGCCAAGGTGCTGCCAAAGGGCAGCTGCAATTGGAGTCGCCAGTCCAATCGCTCGGAGCTCTCAATGCGGAACTGTGTTGGCTGCCACTTTGGCAATCGCAATCTCCGCAGACGGTCGGTTTTGTTCTGAAAAACCTCGATATGGCTTCTGTGTCAGGGCACGATGCACCAGATGAGAGCTGCGGATTGTTGGCCGGGCAATTGTTGTTGTTGTTGTTGTTGTTATTGCTTTCGACGTAACACGCCGAGATATGCGCGCCGAGATGCGTGCGAGCAATCAGCTTTTGGCCATGTTCGCTGGCTGGCGTGGGCAACAGCAACAGCAGAGCAACAACAACGGCCCGTGGCTGGAGCGGAACAGCGGCAACCGGCAGCGGCTGCCGACCGGGCCAAATGTCACGTAGCTTACGGCGACCGTTCGTTGGCAGCATATTTAAAGAAATCTCTCGCCGGGCTAAGGCAGCAGAAGACATCAGACGGTCGCAGAACGAGCCACTCGAGTTCGAACCGCCACTTGGGACTGGAAACGATGAATAGACACAGCTTCATATGGGCGCTAGCCGCCTGCTTAATTGTACGTACCCAGTCGCCCAGTCGCCCAGTTCAGTGGCCAGTCGATGACCCAGTCGCTCCAAATCCACATCTTAAGCGAATCTCAACTCAACGTGTTTCTCTCTCTCCCTCTCTCTCTCTCTCTCTCTGTTGCAGGCATGCGCCAGCGCTAACGGCTACGGCGGACAGCAGGGCTACAGCTCTGGCGGCCAGGAGGGCTACGGCTCTGGCGGACAGCAGAGTTACAGCGCCAGCTCTGATGGTGGCGATGCGGCAGCCGCCGCATCCGCCGGCGGTGCTGGTGAATACGGAAATGCCGGCGAAGGCGCCGCTGCTGGCTCATTGGCCGGTGGCGCTGATGCCGCTGGTGTTGCCCAAGCCGGGCAGGGCAGCTACGGCTCCGACCAGAACATACCCTACAAGCCGGTGAACACCAAGGGCAACACGCTCACCTCATCGATCACCTACCCGCAGAACAAGGGCGAGATTCTGATCCATCGTCCAGCGCCCATCATTGTGCGTCGCCCGCCCACCAAGGTGCTGGTGAACCATCCTCCATTGGTGGTCAAGCCCGCCCCAGTTGTGCTGCACAAGCCCCCAGCAATCGTGCTCCGCAAGGTCTACGTTAAGCACCACCCACGTCGCGTCAAGGTCGAGCCCGTCTTCGTCAATGTGGTGAAGCCCCCAGCAGAGAAATACTTTGTCAATGAGAACAAGCAGGGCTACGGCCAGAACTCGCACGGCTCTGGACAGGGTCATGGTCATGGACACCACATTCTGAACAGGCCCGGCCCCATCGTGTCCGGTCCCCAACAGCATGGCCATGGTGGCCAAGCTCTGCCCGCCTATGCCTCCGGTGCCGACAATGCCGCCGCCAGCGCTGGCTACCAGCTGCTCCAGGGCGGCAACCACGGTCTCTCCGCTCTGGCCAACATTGCCGGCGAGCGCGAGGGCAACTACGGCAGCCAGAGCTACGGCGGTCCCGGCCAATCCGGCCCCAGCTACTCAGCCCCGTCGTACTAAGCTCAATGCTTAAGACGCTAGCGGCCTCCCTGTCGCTTCCAGCTGCCAGCTACCAGCCCCACAGGGGCTGGCCTTAGTTTATGTTTTTTACACGGCTTGGACGCCCACAAGGCGGGCGCACGAGTTTCTTTGCAAACAAATAAAAATTTGAAAAAAAAATATATATCATTTTGTTTTTATTTAAAGTATTTGATATAGTTGTATAAACTATCAAAAACTAACTTTTAAATATGCTATGCACAAAAACAAGGCAGATCAACCCATAAAAAGGGGGGAAAGGGACAAGAGATAGTAAATAAAATAAAATAAAATAAAATAAAATAAAAGATTATAAAAGACAGAAAAGAGAACAAAATTTGCTGCCTAATTCATTTTTATTTTATATATTTATTGTGTTAGTTCATTCGAAAATTCAATCTGTTATAAAAATATAATTTCAAATTCAATCAAGTTGAATTTTCAAAATGCGGTTTCGCAATTTATTTTTCGCCAAAGTTACTTGGCTGAATACGCGCTCAGTACTTTTAATATTTTGCCACTTGATCTTGAGAATATCATGTTTTATTATTATTTCCGAGTTACTAGAGAATGTCATATTTTATTATTATATGCGACTACGATTGAGTACAATATCAGTGGTTGTATAAACGATGTCGTAATGGTGTAATTTTAGAAAATAAACAACAAATTTTTATAAAAAAAAAATATATATAAATGAAATAAAAAAAAAAAACACTTTTATTATAGATTAAATCTAAAAAATGGACAGACTTCCGGATATGGAATTTTTTACATTTTTGTCCGGCCCAGTCAAAAAAAAAAGTACAGATTTGTCTGGCTACAGTGTATGCATGCAGTATTTATACACTGTAGTCTATTCGATTTCGATCCCGAGACCTCGTTGTGCAATGGCCCAAAGCTTTAGCACTCAAACACTTTATCTACTGAGGACTGCATTTAATGTTTTTATAATCAGTGCTTAGCTTAACGTGGTGCTTTTTCACTATATTTTTTTAAGTTTTATGTCGAGAGCTATAAATAAATATATATTTAGGGCCAAAGACTATAAATGTATTAAGTAGAGTACAATACAGAGTCACAAGTAATTTCGTTAACATAATTGGCAGATTTTATTATTTAAATTTGCATTAAGATTCTAAAGATTTGAGTATTAGCTGACTGAACCTCAATTTTGATAACAGTAAAGTAGCTGCCAAATGTACTGCCAAAAGTATTGCCAATGTATTCCGACAAGCTTTGCGACTTTTTTCTTTGTGTGTAGACACAAATTATAAAATTACACATTTTTTTTTAGTTAAGAAACTATTGCAAATATGGCCAACCGATTTTATGTCTTTTACGATCTGACAATTTGTACGCTCAAAAATTGTAAAAAGCGAATGTTGACTGAATTCTTAATCAGCAGCATTGAAATGTTAACTTAATTTCGCATTGAAATTGTTGTAAAAACTGTAACTTTGCAGTTAATTCGAAAATGCATAAATTGCTACAAAAATGTGTTTCTTTAAATGTTCTATGCCATAAAATAACTTTATTCGCAACATATAACATTTATAAATTGAGTAAATTTTTTTTAATGGTTTGAGCCATTTGGAGTAACGGTTTAATCATCTTTCACATATACCGGACTCTGATAGCTTAAAACGTGATGATATAACTTTCACCAGTTTTCTTTTAAGATAAAAAAAAAACAAACAATTAACTATTGTTGTATTAAGGTGTTTTTCTACCTCAGCTTTTGGTCTTGAATAAAGCATTGCATTTCACAAGAACTAAGAGCTTAATGCTTTTATGCTATCGGTAAATATTCGTTTCACCTTATATAGTATACGTGTATCTTTAGACATGCTATGTTGTCAAATATACCGACATCTTCCCTATATTTCTATGATTAATGCATTGCGTGCTCGACAGCCTGCATTCTAATGAGTTAGGCGAACGAGAGAATTGACCTAAAGGTGACCATTATTGTTAAAGTGCCTCATCTGGTGTCCTTCTGCCGTGAGAGTTCGGTGGAGCGTTTCAATACGCCACACCTCCTAATGAAAATAACAACAATTAAAAGAATATTAACTGAGTTTAGCACAATTATTGGATCTGATTCCGACGTTCAGATCTAGGTCGCCTGGTGCCGCCCATTTGTCGATTTGAAAATTCAGCATAAAAATACGACACTTTTGTGAAACGCTTGCAGTTCGTAAGCAAAAATAATCGAGCACAAAAACAAAAAATCGCAGTGCGCACTCAAAAGTACAACGAAAAACTGTTACAAGTTCAGCGCGTGCAAAACCGCGTCAAAGCGAAAACCGCGCGCATTTTCAAGATGCGATTTTTCTCGTTGCTGCCGCTGCTGCTGCTGCTGATTTTAGTGGTGTTCCTGGGCCATGGCTATGGACGAAGCGTGGTAAACCTGCCATATTCTCGCTTTTCTTTTTAGTTTTCTTTTACAACTCATTTACGTACAATTAGCCCATTCGGATGCGTGCCCAGCGCCAGACTGCGGGCAGCGCGTTTCCACAATTTGTCCAGCTTATAATGAACATTATGACAGAACTACGCCAAATGGAATCCTAAGCATGATAATAATGTGTTCTAAATACCTTGGTAAGCTAACAATTTTTTAATTTAACTAACTTATTTATCTATTTAATCTCCTAGCTTTTCAGAAGTCGACGGCGTTTTTGCCAGTACCAAGTACTACCAATAATGTGCTACAATAAATTATCGTTTTGGATGCTACCTCTCAATTCTATGAACTAAGTTTTAGTGAATCAACCAGCACACAAAAGATTACGGCAGTTATCAAGAAACCACGTACCAACGAACCATTAACAAATTTCTTCAATAATTCACATTTCCGTCAGTTTTGTATGTGTCTGTGGGTTTGAATTTTATTAGTTAGTTTTTATAAGGTTACATTTTTTTTTTGGCGATATATATTGTATTTTTTTTTTTTTTGTTCAACATTTGTTGTACATTTAATTTAAAGAGTGAAAAGTTTAACATTATTTGTTAAAAAAAAAAAATAACAATGCAAACAACTTGACGTTTAGATATGCTCTACGTTAGGATTAAACTTTTAAAAGTGTATAAATAAATTGATTGTAAATGCGATTAGTTGCTGCTTTTGAAATTTAAGTTGTAAATTAATAAAAATCGCATAAAATTGCATAAATTACATATTTAAAATTGTGTTTCTGTTGTTGCATGTTAAATAATGCGATAGTTATCGGAATTTTATTTTGTATTTATGTAGTACCTTGTTTTTATTTGTTTATAGTTATGGAATTTGTTCAAGATGTTTTAAAAATTATATATAATACAAATTTAAAACGGTGAATAGTTATTTTGGAGTCGTTGCAATGCAAATGTGAAGTTAACTTTTAGTTAAATACATAGTGTGCATATCTTGTAGTAGATAGTTATATTGTAAGTTTACATGAAGCATGTAATAGATATTATGTGCGTTGTAAATTGCATAAAAAGTTGAAATCGTTTCGGCACTTTAATGACGCTGTGCTCCATAACCGACTGGCGCAGACTGCTGCGCATTTACAGCTCCACTTGCCTCCATGCTGTAGTTGTTGATCATCTCGTAAGGCATCCCAACCATATTGGAAGCTGCACCCGGCGGCGGAGCTCTGCCCCAAGCATAGGGATTCTGAGCAGAGAGCGGGGGAAAAAAAAACAGTCGATTAATAAAATTAAGTAACAAAAACTATTTTTTGTAGAACATTTAACTACTACAAGTGGGTTCTAAGTTTAATTATAAATAGTCTTAGTCATCTTCCATTACAAACATATTTTAAAGCTGGTCTGAGTTTGCTATCTAACTTTACATAATGCATCTAAAGTTCACTGTAAAATTAAATTTGCAATTTATTTTAAATTCAAAATATTTTGCTAATTTTAAACGTGAAAAATCTAATTTTGCAGCTATAAAGATCAGCATAATATATTACTTTTTAAAAAATTCTGGGCTGTATATTTTTTAAATTTATTTATGTCGAAAACTCTAAGGATTTCGACCTTAAATTGCATCTAAAATTTATTGATAATGCTCTTCTCATACTTTTAACACTACTTGATAAAATCGTAAGCTATTTCTATGCAATATCAATTTATATATCATAAAATATATTTATTTTTGTTGTATATAAGATAACTTACCTGTCCACCTTTGTGGGTTGCAAAGAAAATCGGCGGCGGCGGCATGGGTGGCGGCGGCAATCCCTGCTGGTTCGGTGGAGGCGCCTGGGGCGTTGGATAAAAGTTAAACTGATTGCCGTTGCTGTTGGGCGATGGCGTCGGCGTGGGCAACAGCATTGCATGCGATAGATGTTGATCCTTGCAGAGGTCGGGCAGCTGCTCCGGACGCTTGGAGCGCCCCTTGTTGAAGGCGCCACGCTTGGAGCGGCCACGTGTCTTGTCCCCTCCGGCTGGCTCCATGTTGGAGCCACACGAAGATGTGTTTGCGGTTGCGGTCGCTGCTTCCGGCGAGGGCGGTGGAGTAGAGTTCGCTGCCAGAGCGACTGTCTCATCCTTGCGCTCCTTCTGTTGTTGTTGGTCCGTGTTGTGGTGGCTTTGATTGTTACTGTTGTTGTTGTTGTTGTTATTGTTGGGGTACATCCTCATCTGCTCCTCGGGCGTCAGCATATGAGACATGCGCATATGCATATCCACGCCCATGTTGTAGAAGTAGCGCAGGGTGCCCAAGTCCGCGGGCAAATCCTCGCCATTGGCATGCAGCGAACGACGCGGCTCTCCTTGGTCCTCGTTGCAGCGCGTCGCGATTGTGCTGGTTGTGGTCGTGGTGGCGCTGGTGGTGCAGCTGTTGTTGCTGCTGCTGCTGCAGCTAGAGCGTGCGCCCATCGAGGGCAGCATTATAGAGGGCGGCGCCGGCGGTGGCGGCGCCGCAAACATATATGGCGCCGGCGCCCCAAATGGCGGCGGCAACTGCAGCGAAACTGGCGGCGGTGGCGCATAGCCGCCAAAGTGCATAAACATGCAGCCGTCCGCCGTCAGCGGCGGTCCCGGAAAGACCCCGGCCTGAAAATCCTCTGGCATCGGCTGCGGCGACCCAGGCCACGGTGCTGCCAACTGACCAGGTCGCCCAGCAATGGGCACATAGTTGACAAACTGTGCAGCCGGCGCGGTTGGCTGTGCCGCTGTCTGCACTGCGGCTGTGCCAGCGTTAGCCGCTGCGGGCGCGTGCTGCTGCTGCTGCGACTGCAGGCGCAAGGACTTGTCACGTGGCTGAAAACTACGCTGCTCCCGCGGTTGTTGTTGCTCCAACACGACCTCACCCTGTTGCGGTTGCTGCTGCGGCTGATGATGTTGCTGCTGCTGGTGATGATGATGCTGCTGCTGCTGCTGCTGCTGATGATGCTGCTGCTGCTGATGATGATGCTGATGCTGCTGCTGATGATGCTGCTGCAGATTTGCAGACTCGTTTATCAACGGCGGACAGCCGTAGTAGCTGTCTAGCTGCAAATACTGGACAACCTCGCACTTGCTAGCCTCAAAGTAATTGGTCACATCGAAAACCTTGGCTTTCTTCCATCTGGGCTTGGGCTTCTGCACAAGTTTGGCCAAGTGCATGCGTTGCATCTGGCGCTGATAGCGATACGGGACTGCCCATGGCCTAAACTCGTCCGGCGGCACCGGATGCAGCGCCTCGTACGGCACCTGGTGGTGGTCATGGCAAAAAGGAAAAATTGGAAGCCGATTAGAGCCGAAAAAGTGTGATAAAATGGAGCACAGAGAGGAGGGCTGCGGTCTGAGCGAGGGGAGGCAGCTTTTGCTAACTGGTTGAGAGTGCAAAATGGGGTCTTGGAGCCTACCAGAAATTTCTTTCCAAATTGCTCGACATAGACAATACAGTAGGATTTGTCAGCGCCGATTTTTTGAATGTGGCACGTGTACATGTGTCTTTCGGCATCGGTCAGCAACTCCACGCGGCACTTGGCGCCCACCTGAAAATGAGGAGCAGGAGTCAGGATTGGAAACATTAAACTTGGATGTGGATTGAATGTGGACTGGATGCGTTTCTTGTTGGTTTCGATCAGTGTCAGCTTTGGATTGGTCAAGGATTGGACCCACCTTGAAATTGTAATCGTTCGCATAAATATTGTAGCGCTTGGCCTCCTTGCGCAGATCATTCCAGCTATCGAATTCGATATTCCGATACATGTACGGGTCCAGCGACTTGGCGACCTTGTACGGAAAAGGTGTGATGCCTGTCAAAAACACATTACATTTTATAGCCTATAAACATATATATATATATATATATATATATATATATATTATCTGCCCTGCCATCGGCCTACCATCGTCCAGCAGCTGACGCACACAAGAGTTCAAGCGATTGGGACACATGTGCAACAATTCTGTGCTTTCGCTGACCATCAAGTTGTTTAGCGGCAGCTCCAAGTTCAGCTTTACATCTCGTTTAGAATTCGACTCCAGTGTGGATACCGCAGACGAAGAGCTCCTGTCACGCAACGGTTTTTGCGGCTCCTGCTGCTGGTGCTGGACATTGCTGTGAAAGTTGCACAGCTTGTAGTTTTCCAGTATGCACTTTGTGTGCTCGGGCAGATCCAGCGAGAAAGTGCGTCCATCACAGCAAATAATGCGTACAATGTAGCCCCTTGAATCGAGCTCCATCTCATAGCTGCCCCAATCGAATGTTTGCGGATGCAGCATTGACTCAACGGCGAAATTCACGTCGGGCAGCTTGAAAAACATCTTATAGAGCACCTTAAAGCTAATCGCTGCAATTAAAATGGATTCAATCGGCATGTGGTTCGCATTTAGAATACAAAAACAATCTTACACTGGCAAATGGCGGCCATTTCAATGTGCTCCAGAGTATACACAGAATCGAAATGAAATTCGTTGGTGTAAAACACCCGGAAGTTGTCTTGATAGCGTTCGTTATAGGTCACAGCGGTGCCCAAATTGAATGGCTCAAACAAGATAACATTGCGGCTAAAGGCATTCAAAACATTATTTCACAGCTCATCTCTGGTTTCTGTGGGTTGGTTTACCACTCACCGATACATGCAGCATAAGGCACGCAGCTCCAGCATGGTGCCATAAGTCTTCGGCTTGGCCATGTCCAGCATATAGCCATCGAAGTCGCCTCTCACATGCTGTGTCAAAATATGATAAAACATATACTCGATATATGTATATATATTTATGTTGTTTAAAATAAACTAAAATAAAACTGAAGCATAAAGCACACAAAAGAAGCGATTTTAGCTTTGCACGCTTTGCTGTTTTTTCGTTGACTAGTTAGAATTCTCAACAAGTTCAAGCTTCGAAAGCCAAGCTCCATAACAGTCTGCTGATGATAGAACCGGAAGGTTCTTGAAATAGCTATAGAGACGCCTGCTCACTTTTTGGTGCTTTATACATTATTTTTGCTTTAATAAATCAACGTTTGACCTCGGGCTAGCCAACGATATTACTTGATATAATATGATATTTATATCACTAAAACATTGTTTTTACTCTTTTTAGTTAAAAAGGAAAATATTATTTATTATTTATAAAAATAATAAAAAAAATGTACTCGTTTTTTAAATTGGATGGTTTAGTTCATGACTTTCAAAATATTGGTAACCCGGAAATAAGCTTAAAATCCATCGGACGAACTTAACTTCACTTTAGACGAAATTTTGATAAAATACAATAGCTTAATTTTTTGTACTAAAATTAAGCCACATGTAGATGGCCATATTGAAGATCAGAAGCACTAGATATATTTGAATAGTTACCTGCTCGAAAATGCGACGCTTGCGTGTCATGAAGCGCACGCACTCCAAGCGCACCTCGTAGTGCAGCATCTGGGTGTCGTACATCTGCTCCGCTATGACGCGGAACAGGCACGACGCGTCTCGGGCCGTGTGCTTGCGGTACATGAAGCGGCTCTCCAGGAACTGGTCGTACGGATCCGGCGCCTGCCGGCTGCCAGAGGTAATCGGACGCCTCAGCATCATGGCGCGGTCTCGTTTGGCAATTTGCGTGCGTATGTGCTGCATATGTGAGTATTTATAACAAAACTTTACTCAGTGATTCAGAGACAAATCAAAAAAAAAAAAAAAAAGAAGTAAGAACATTGCAGTCGGATATAACCGACTGCGGAAAAATAACCGATTGCGGAATTAAAGCTTGAGACATTCGAAAACGGCCAACATTTCGACTCGATATTTAGAGATCAGAAAACTGTCTGACAAATTTCGTGTCTCTAGGTCTATATTGGGTTAATTCGGATAAACAGCAAGACGGACATTGCACAAGCCCAATATACTCTTTTCAGTTCGTCAACGAGGGAAAAAAAAATAAACAAACATTAAAAAACGACAATACAAAACATAAAAAGGAAAATTTACATTTTTACAAAATGCTCCAATTGATTTTATTGGTTGTGGGAAACCATTTAAATTAAATAGGAATTACAATTAAATAAACTTTAAAGACAAAAGAAAGTCCTTTACATCAATGATTTTAAATTTTCGCACTTCACAAATATTGCACCACTGTTCAATTCAACATGCACCCATCTCTAGTAGCTGTTTCTAGTTCCCCAATTCCGTCACTTTATCGTCTTCTTGAAAATTGGTGAACGCCGCCATCTTTGAATTTGTTGGTCGTTCACTTTGTACAAATATTGTGCTCTATTGTTTCTTCTCTATTCGCAGTGTCAATGCGGCTGGTGCAACGAACGCTCAAACTGAAAAGCACCGTTACATTTTCGCCGTATGCGTACATCGCACTTTTATTAGTGTACACACGCGTACGCATACATACGTATGTATGTGTGTATGTATGGTTTGCAGTACGTGTGTGGCGCCGACTTTTTAATGTGAAAGCAGAAGTCTTAACATATACATACATACATACATACATATATATATATATATATATATATATATACATATATATATATGCACATGTACACACATTCTTTTTACCAGACATTTTGCAGGAATTTAATTATTACAATGTACGGAGAGCAATATCCAAAAACCTACTTACCCGCAATCAGCAAAAGCGAATTGGTTAACGATTCAAAATTGTTTGAGAAACACAGAATTTTTTAAGCCTGGGGCCACACACGTAAAGAGAGCGAGCAAAATATATGTACATATATGTACACAAATATTTAAAAAACGAAGAAAATATTTAAAAAATAAACAAGACAAACGAGTGTTTTTTGCTGTTATCCCTTGCCCGGCACTTAATATACTGTGACCTAGTCGCGAGCTTCGACAGACCTAGTCTTAATTCTTTTTGAATTGAGACTACACTCTCAACATTGCTGGCTGCTATGAAGATCAAATGAGTATCGATTTGGTATTCAAATATCGATACCTTGCAAACCACAAGGATGCCAGAATCTGCACGGAATTTAAATATCAACGGTCGTTATTTTAAAATGTAATAGTGACTGATGCGTGAACAGTCCATAACTGTTGTCTAGCGATTGTAAAAAACTTGCTTGTCTTTCCAAAAAAAGGTTTTAAGAAAATGCTTAAACAGGATTTGTTTGAATACATTTAACAGGGATTTGTATAGTGTTTGTGTGTGCTCCCATTTGATTCTCATTCAGCTCATTTTATACACACATAACAGACAAATGAATTGACACAGCGTGCAACATTACCATAATTATCGATATAACAGTTATCGATGTGCTTTGGATATGCACATCACAACCGAAAGCGCCTTTTTGATTTTGCTTATTGTTTTTGTTGTTGTTCCTTGCGTTCACAAAATGGGGTGGAAAGTGTCGCCGACGTCGCGTCTCTGCAGTCTACGCTTTTCATCGTTGTTGTTGCTGCCGCTGCTGCTGTTTCAGTTTGAAATTGTAAGTCAATGAAGCGAGTAAACTTCGAGTTCGCGCTGTTACCGCGACTAAAGTTGTCTGGAAGAGATGTGAGTGCTCTTTTGAAATTGTTAAATGTTGTTATTTTTGTTGATTTCTTTATCTCTAGTAAGTGTACATTTTTGTTTGGTGTTCAAGTGTCTTTCTATCTCTCAATGTCTCATTGTGTGTTGCCATTTCCTCCTTCTCCTTCATGCACAGATACAACGGCAATACTTTTGTTTTTGTGCCTAGCAAAAAATCATATAAAGCCCAACATAACCAATAAAACAACCAAAACAACAACAAACAAACATTCATAATAATACACGTGCAACTGCCACCAACAACAAATATTTACCAGGTGCCTGGCTGGTTGCGGCATTTCATTTGATTATGAAATACGGAGAAATCTTTTCCTGCCCCCGCCTGCCCGCGTCATCGTCGCGCAGTCAGCTGCAATGTGCAGTTATTTCCCACGGTGCTTTTCACCTCGCATTCGCCTCCTGATGGTAAAAATCAATATGAAACGAAGAAAATAAGATGCAAGCAACTGGCACGTGTAATGCCAGTCTCTCTCTCTGTGTTTGTGTGTGTGTCAAATCAATAAACAGTTAATCAAATTGGGCAGACATGCGGGGAATCCTCAGCCTACTTTTGACTTCACTTTGTTTACACGGCCTAACAGCTTTGTGCGTGTGTGTGTGCGCGCGCCATGTGCTCACACATACTAGCGCACATTGAGCGGCATATTTCGTGCTTTGTTTTTGCTTTTGCGATGAATGAAATTGAAATTCGCTGGCTCGCTCTCGCAAGTTTTCTTCCTTTCTTTTTTAAAACAATTGTATGTATGTAAGAGTGTATCTGTGTTTGTGTGCAAATTCTTTTCGACAAATGGGTCAAGTTCAGTTAAATTTATTTGCGTGCCTATGCAGGTCTTATCGTCGTGATTATCGTGGGTGTTAAGGTCAAATGCCAGCAATTTCGCCAGACTTTGCAAAGCCTTAAACCCACATACACACACGTGTTATTTTTGTTTTTTTTTTGTCTCTCTTTTTTATTTTTGTGTTAATTGATTAAACAAAATCATATTTGGCCTTATCAACAACTGCCGCTACTGTTGCTGCTGTCGTTGTGCAACCCACAATTGTCCTGCACACGCACATACATATGTACAGACATATGTACATATATCTTATCTGTCTGCTACCGCTATGATAAGTGCATGTCAGCGAGACATGCCCGACTCCCTTCTTCGTTTGACATGTGTCATTCAGGCGGGACTTAGACTTGGTTCGGGATTTGGTTTCTGCTTCTGGTTTTGTGCTTTTCTCTCTCTCGCTCTCGCTCTGTTGCTCTTCAGATAAATTTCCCTTCCTTTTGGTTCGCATTTATTATTATTGTCTTTCGTTTCTGCTGCTGCGGCGGGTCTTTGTCGATCGGCGGCAGATTTTGCGTTTAGTTTTCAGTTGCCGTTCAGCATTGAAACTTGTCCGCGTCAGCAGGAAAGGTAAATTTTGCCAAATTTAATTTTATTGTGAATGTTTGTTAGAAAAGCAGTCGCAGTTGGCTGTCGCTGTAACCGGTTTAAACCTTTTTTTTGGCAGTCATTGTCGCTGTGCGCATCGTGAGTACAGTTCAGTACAGTGCGTGGTCAGAATATTAGGCTTAGTTTGATGTGCCCGAATGTTATCTTTAGCCGTTGCCTTAGTGAGCTTATGTGTTGGTGTGCCTAATATTTCTAGCACGAACTGTACGATTGCACGAAATAGGCTTTGTCTTAGTTTTGCTTTGGAATTACAACATACATACATACATACGTACATATCTTTCTTTTGGTTCTTTTCTTTTTACATATTTTCGTTGCAAAATTTACGCCCACTTGTTGTTGTCAGTCCTCATCGACGTCGTCGTCCCGTACCCGAGGGCAACATGAAGCCGATTAGCAGCAACATTAACAGTGCCGGCGAGAATAGTGCGTCCAGAATGCGTCGCAGGCCCATACGTAAGCTATTTATATCACTGTTCTTTTATTTGCTATCCTTCTTATTTATAGACACGTATTTAGTTTAAGTTGCATTTGTCACATCTAGTACAAACAATCGAATTAAATGCTTTAATTACATTTGCTTTGGTTTAAGCTAGTTTGATATTCTGTTTTTGCTTCGTTCATTGAAATACATTTAAATGCATGCTATTTTAAACATTTCACATACAAAATACGTATTTATTTATTTGCTTATAATTATTTATTAGTTATTCATTTAAATGCTTACTTATCAACATGCTTGCAATTATATTCTTCGGCAATAGCTCGCAGCTTGGCCTAGTAACATTTGGCGTTGTTGTTGCTGTTGTTGCGAAACTGTTTACCAAACATTAAGCACACCGGCGGCCCTCTAATCATTGCCATTGTCGGCTATTGGCTTCGCTGTCGCCGCCGCTGTCGTTGTCGGCGCACCGGCGCATAACGGGCCTCAGCACAGCTGTTAAAGTTGTGCTCGCTTGCGTGTGTGTGAGTGAGTGTGTGTGAGGAGGGAGATTGCTTCAAGTGTTTTTGGGCACCTGCGTCATTATTGTATTTACTATATTCTTTTTTTTGCCTTGTTTCGTTTGCGCTCTCGCTCTCTCAAGGGCTTGCACGCGCGCGCGCATGGCGCACGCACACGAAATTATGAAGATCGCATATTTTGCGGCTCTCTGACAGCTTGCGCGAGCGCTTGGTATACCCTGTACCAATTGTATGTGGGCAAAGGGTATATTGGTTTTGCGTGCAGAAGTACTATATATATATAAACAGAGGTATAATGGTTTTGTGTTAGTTACATATATTCCTGATCACATCTATAAGAGTTATATACTTCAAATTCACTTATTTCATTTACGCAGAATAAATTTATAATTCCTTTTCGATTTCTCGCATATCAAATTTAAAGCGTATTTTCTCGTATAACTTCCGATTACTATACCCCGTAGCAATTTTAAATTGGTAAAGGGTTACTCTGTGACTATTATTTTGTACAACCAAAAAGCGAATGCATCTTTGTATTCTTGCAAAAGGATTTGTTTTAAGATAATAATAATTCAAAATAATTTTCCTGAAATATATGTATGAATTACATACCTTAGCATTGAATTGAGTTCGAGTGCATCTGTGTCCATGCCAGCTCGTTTCGGTGTTTGCAAGGGTATTTCATCTTCGATTTGATTATTTTAATTTTTTTTTTTTTACCAACTGTGATGTGACGTCAATAACATGACATGAGTATCAATATTTATTTTACCTCCCGGAGCCATTCACTGTGCCCCGCGTTAATTGAGCTTCAAATATGATTAGATGATAATGACAGCTGTCATGCCAATACCTTAAAATCTATAGTTATCAATTATATTGCTTCGTAGGTACTTGACAACCAAGGAGTTTTTATTAAAAAGATTATCAATTTATTAAGAACCAAAGTATTTCATTTATTAATTTGAATTTATTAATTCGTTGAATTTTAACCTTGTTTACTTAAGAATTAACACACTACCATGCGCATATCAAAAACCTATTTAAACACAGAACATATTTTTAAATTTTTTTTCAATTTATTTATTATCTTAAAGGCCAGACCGCGACCTATTCTGACCTGTTTCAGTTATCAATGCTTGGTATTTTTCTGATTCATGCTTATAGCGAGCTCTGATTATTCTCTATATGTATAGCAAAAAAAAAGCATCAGAGTATTCAAAAATATATTTACTTTTGATGCATATTAATGCATCCGCCCACAAAGAGCATAATATGAGAAATTGTGGAACTGGGCTAAGCAGTTGATCTTGATATTGGCGCTCTCCGCTTCTAGCTATTGTTGCAGTTGTTCTTGCTTTTTGCCAAGTCTGTCAAATGGCTGTGACGCTTAGCTGGATGCGGTCCGTTTGACATTTTGACAGATCAGTTTGGGTTTTGACGCTCAGCTCACTTGACAGTTAGCCAAGTTCTGTTGGTTCACTTTACTTTAACGTGTGCAAAACTGATAAGTGATAATAGGTGAAATATTTGAGAAAATATTGAGAGCGCCCGACAACAAAAGCACACACATGTGTGAGAAGAAGAAACAGATTAAACAGTAGCTGCCCAACAGCATTGACAAAAACAAGAATAATACATTTTGCCGAGGCGGCAGTCGCAGCAGCCACAGCGTCACAGTCAACTTCAAATTAGCGCTGATAGCGCCACATAGACAACGTTAGCGGATGAATCAACTTTTTTGGATGTCTGTTCTCACTCTGCTCGGTGTTGGGTAAAATGTGATAGCATTTAAGCCAAGTTATATCGAAAAAAAAAATAGAAGAAGAAGAGAAACCCAAGTGACGCATCTATAGCTCTCCATGGAAAAGCTGCTGCAGTGCAATGTGCTGGGCGGCCGTGGTCGCAGGCGTGACAAACATTGCGGCTATGCCCCGCTGCTGAACAACGACGGCAATGCCAGCAGCGACGAGGGGTGCGCGGCAGGTATGTTCCAATGCTTTAATCTGCAGCTGTATCCAATGGGTGTACATACATGTGTGTACGTAGTCGGTAGTAAATAAGTTCTAACGGATGATGATTACTGAAACTGTGAAGTTATTTGACTACAAGTTTCTCTTTGTTAACTATTTGAACAAAATAAACAAAATTCAAATTTTGCTTTATATACTGTTGCATGGTGGTAATATGGCACTGCCATTGGGGTTTTCCAATTCACTTTATCGAATATTCACTGTATATTAATATAGTACATAGATAAACACTCTTGTTTTTTATAAGTAAAAGATAAAGTTTATTTACCAGCATCTAAGATAAGTCCCCGTTCAGCGGAAACGCCTTCAAGCTGTCCAAACTATTCATATACTAAAATGTACATGCATATTTACATAGTATATACATAAGAAGGTATTATTATCATCTGATATTAAATATCGGAGAGTGAAAGGCGCATCCGAAAACGTACAGCTGTTGAAATACTCATTAATAGTACGAAATTAAATACAATATTTTGGCTTAAATAAATTCGAAATATAAAGTCAATTCAAATGTACTTTGATTTAACAGAAGATATATATATTATTAGAGATATGAAATAAAACGAGCAATTAATTTAATTTAAATTTTAATGTTATACTCCGGCAACAATAGATTAAACAGATATTGCCTTTATTGTGCCAGATTACGATTGATATATTTAGTATCTTAAATATATACATATATATTTTATTAAAATGCATGATTTTGTGCTTTGCTTCCTAAGCAAACAAGAACCGTAAGTGCGGTTTACTAAACCAGTTTTCTTAACCTTTCATATTAGCTTTCATTGTCATTTGAGCACTCGGTATAAACAAAGATCTTCAAGCAGAAAAAAAAATCAATTTGTTTTTCTAGAAAGCAGCGAACTTATTTCATAGTTTATTACACCACAAATTAATCTAAATGCATGATCTCCATTTATATGTCAAATTAAGTATTTCATGCCAAATTGAATGCGTTCTACATTTATTAGAGCATACTTTTGGGCATATTCAAATTATCATGCCAAGCATTAGCGCAATTATAGCTGTACACTGTATTCCAAAGAAAAATGGGAAGCAAGGGTAAAATAGTTTTGGGCAAATGTCAGTAACATGCTAAAGGTCGTATATATATGGATAAATATGCATATATTTGATCAGCATGACGAGCTAAGTCGATTTAGCTAAGAGACCGTTGCGATCTCGGAAGATATAAGATTTAAATTTTTAGATTTTTGGCATTTTGATTTTTCATACCCAGAACAAGTTAAGATTTATTATTCGATTTCTCGCCCCAATTCCTTAGTATCGATATGCATCGATTTTAAGACATGGGTTTTTTTTTTCGTAAAGTATTCACAGACTAAGAAATTTATACTTAACCTACTTGGCACGCATATATTTATTTAAAACAGTGGAAATTTGCATCTGCAGGAATATATCTAAAGATCTGTTAACTTGAATATAGAATTTCTAACCTCTATGCTTAATATTTTGCTAGAGTATATGTGCTTCTGCTTGCATATAATTTAGTTTTTCGCTCATTCATATAGCAGTTATAATCATCATAAAGTTATTACTGTTTTAATCAAATTTATGGCTAATTTTTATTGTTTGTTGCACACACACACACATTTGGGACAAATTGGTTGTGCTTAACTGCGTGCTCGCATTCGAGCGGGCAGACCTCGAGCCGCCCGTCGATATTGCGCCGGAATAAAGATGAGATATCAGGTGAACCGTCTACAAGTCATCGACAGCAGCCCTCGCCGAGCGGATTGTAAAGTAATTCGCATTGCTTAATGCTGCTTTAAAAACATTTCCGTTGAATTCGTTTTCATTGGTAGTGTTTCCCCTAATGCCGCCCCCGTTGCCCGTAATGCTTTTTGATTACGGCGCATTTGATAATGGTTTTGCAGAAAATAAATAACTAAAACGTATTTCTTCGCTGCTATGACAAAACTTCTTAGGAAGACCTCTTCGAGACGCATTTATCCATTGTAAACTTTATGGAGGCCGCAATTCCGATGACTAAATGTAGTTAATATCGTAAACAAACGACCGCATATTGCTTATTGTACATTTAAAATTTATTTTCATCTAATATCAAAACTGAATTTCACAATTTCAAATTAGCATGAATGTTTCTTGGATAGGTTTCTAAGTTCATCTAATTTGCTATGTGGGAAAAACATATATTTTCCTATAATTGTTATTCACTTTATGTTCTCCAATACGATTAAATCGGTTGTTCCAGGCCTTAATTGCGGAGCTTCTGTTTTATAGCTCAATTCTGGCACCGATTTGGTAGCAATTAGCTACTGTGGCTGATATAACCAACTGGCGCTACAAACGTTCTTTGTTTCCACCGAAATTAGGCTGATAATGTGGTTGCCCGTCAATTTTCTAAAATATACTATGTTGTATAATCTACATAGTATATAACTGTTTGTGCTGATTGAAGTTAGGAAGTTAAATTTTTAACAGCAGTTTCTTTTCAAGTCGTAAATATACTCGAGGGGCTTTTTTTTTAAATGGGTTGAACAATGGTTGCATACCAAAATTTTCTTGTCTTTATTTGAACGACCTAAACTTAATTTATATATATCTTTTTTAAATACAATTTTAATTTTAAAAATTTATTTTGTTTTGTATTTATATAGAATAATACATAAATAAATACATATATAGATCAATCATTTATTGATATTCGGAAGTTGCTTCGATAGCTTGAACGATCACGATTATTAATCACTGTTATCCATATTAATATTGATAGGAAGTCTTTAATGGATGTTAAGTTTCGTATTCAACATGCTCTATAAGACATTATTTGCTGGCGCCTAGCTATCAGTTTATTCGCTTGTTAACGTTGTGGGAACAATTGTTGTTGTCATCTAATTGTGTATGGATAACTCCATTGGTTGCCCTAACTTAAGGCCCAGGGGCAAGGTCGTTGTAACGTCGACGTTGTTATCGTTTCTGTTGTTGTTTTGGTTGTTATTATTATTTTATCGCTGTAAGCGAACAATAGCATAAGCCCCGAGACACTAGCATAGGCTCAATATGTATATGTGTTACCAAATCGCCAAATACTTGTACACCAGTGTATCTGCAACGGTGAATCTATGTATCTGTGCGCTCCGCGCATATCCGAGCTGAGATGCCGCCTCACATACTAATCAAGTCAAATGACGCGTGTCGATTGCCGCTGCGCTCTTCAATTATGTGCGAGTGTGTAAAGACGAGTACTATATGATTATTAAGAGGTTTATTGACGAATCACTGCAAAATCACGCACGCAAGCAGGCAATGCCCGCAGCAGAGTTGCCTTGCACAGGGCTTAAAAGTTAGAAAAAGTAAAAACTATTGTGTATCAATTGCAACAACTTGGCTATAGCTATTGAAATCATGAAATATATGCTTGAAATATAACAGATATACTCGCGTATACTAACTCTTATCAACCAATGGATCCTTAACCTATTGTACAGGGTATAGTAACACCTACAAAAAATCCCCAAAAAGCCATCGACGTGATAAGAATCGCTTGCAAAAACCATTCAAATTTTCAGAAGCATAAACCGAGAAGACGCCCTGAGTGTGGGGGGTTCTCAGCCTGGCATTTATACGGAGATTCGCTTTGATTATTTTTTTACTTTTTTTTGAACGGTCGTTTTTCTTTTTTCGCTGTAAATGCCTACGTCAAGGTTTGACCATGTAAGTGTATACATAAGCATGCTCATATCTGTCATCTACTTCACATCAAGATCGCACTTTTCGCAGACAACAATAGCGTGTAGCAAAAAAAAACGTAAAACTCGTATTTGTAAAACCCTGGAGTTAACAAAATATTACAACAACTATAAGTATAAAAGAAATTGAATAGGACACTTTAATCGATCTAAATGTTATGTTGCCCTGTGTATATACTTAGCCCAGATGATTAATAGATTGTTTTTAGATTTATATTAGTTAAGAATGCTACGTGAGACTTTTTAAGTGCACACATTTTATTTTGTCGACCACTCGAGCCGAACAGTGACGCGATGGAGGGTTTTGGTACTCATAATCTATGAGCGTAATATCTTTATCTGTTGTAGTATCTCAAGTGACTTGGCGAATTGATTGGAAAGCGGACATACGTGAAGTACAAAGAATCGAACAAAGTTAGCTGACAATGGATCTGGGCTCTTTTTGCGTCAGCATCGCCCGTACTTAAGCTTTCAACTCAGTTAATGTCTGTTGACAATAATTTTGCCATAGCATGATACTCCTGTCCAAGCGAACTGATAACCATTATCGTCTATTATTTTTTTCGGCTTTTTTCATCTGCTTCTTTCGATACAGAGCCTGAGTAATCTAGTTGACACCTGTAGGCTATTCTAGGAATTGCCACACCCATTTTATGGCACTCCAGCAGGCTGTTAAAGCGAAGATAATCTTATAAAGCAATGCTCCAGAGTCTAAGATTAATATGACTGCTACAAATTACAAAGTACCAATTCTCTAACTTTGATAAGATGTCTACTACTTAACCAGGCCGTGTAAAATATTAAACAATATGGGCGTAACAAATTTGTTAAATATGATATATCAGTTTTTTTTTTTATGATAATAAGCATACCCAAAGCCAAATATAATCGCCGTAAAGTTGGTAAATAAAAAGGTATATCGCGCGTTTTGGGCATGTTTATAATACTAGTTATTTATTTTTCCACCCATTTTCCACTCGTGGCACAGCGTTTAAACTAGCGTGAAGTTATTTCACAGTTTAACTTTTAAATCCCACAGCTGTAACTTTCAAAATAAACAAATATTAAAAAAACAAAAAATGACTAAAATATTTCTTCTTTAAAGATTTTAAGATTGCTCTAGTCCGGAGTGCCCGACTAGGAGATACCCCGAACCCAGCTGAGAGCTGTCGTTACATGAACTTAAACCCCTTTACATACACAAAATCACACATACACTCAAACAAACGCTTATTTTACTCTCAGCAGCTGCGTTTGGCCCCCTATAGAAAATAATTTCTTGAATAACTTCAAAACTAAGAGTATTATCGTTATGAAAAACAACAAGAGCATTTAAATCTATGTACAAACCAAGGCGCAAAGCCGTAGTACTTGATTTGCGTTTTTCTTTTATATGTGGGGCGAATGTGGGAGGTATCCCAAATCCGAAATATTATTTATCTGTGTATCCGTTACGAGATAATATTAATTTGGTGGCTCTAGCTTTTATAGTTTCTAAGACATGCTTAGAAAACCAGTTCATAAAATCGATAAATACTGATAATAGGAAAATGGGGCGAGGTATCAATCATTTGAAATGAATTTGATCTGCGTATAGTATACAGAAACTGAAGAAGTTCAAGTTCAGCTCCCTAGCTTTTGTAATGGCTGAGATCGACGCGTTTATACAGACGGACGGTGAAGCTGACCAAGAATATATATACTTTATGGGGTCGCAGATGCCTCCATCTGCCTCTTACACACATTTGTAAAAAAACCATTATACCCTTCTTACCCATTTCCAATAGCTTCAGAGTATAAAAATAGAAAACTTAAAGATTGGATCTAATTGACTAAAGTAATTAATTGAATCGTGTTAGGTTAGCTTTTTCAAAATCACGCTTTTAATGACATTTAATTGTATTTTTATGTTTGAGGGGGATTAGATAAAAACCATTAAGTTTCTTACAGCAGAGTTTTTTTTTATTTTATTATTATTTTTTTTTTTTATACCAATTTTCCATTTTTATTTTAGGTATTTTCCAAAAGGGTAATCCCTTAATCACTCTTAATGAGTATTATTAATTATTATTAGTATCTCAGCACAAAGAGAGTTACATTTCTCTGTAGAACTAGCAAATCTTTGTGTTCTGCGATAAGAGAATAGGATGATATTGACTGGTAAAGAAACTAAAAAAAAAAGAAAAATAAAAAAACAACAAAAGTAAAGCGCATTGTCAGGGTTTTTAAATAGTATGTCACCAATATACTGGGAAATATGATTAAAAAGAATTTGTTGGTGGCAAATAAATAATAATAATAAAATTTGGCATTGTAAATTTTAGTTTAATTATCTGATTAAAAATTATATTATTGGATGTGAAAAAAAGCAATTTGTTTATATTCGTATGCTTGACTTAAATTAATAGGTATGCCGATACCCTCTCATATCGCTTTGGCCATTTAGGATTTCCCCAGGCATATTCAAGTATTAACTTTGACGACGCGCGCCCCTTTCAGATATAGATAAAGATTTTAATATTTGGCAGCAAACGCAAACGCTTTAAATATAAGTACGGGAATAGTCGCAATCAACATGCGTTTCCCGAATAACCGATTAAATTGTCAATAGAAAGTGACAGGCGTGACATTGTTTGCCACTTCAGGTTTCGAGTGGAGGGGCCCTTACATGTCCATTGTTGTATTGTGTGGCCTGGTTTATGGTCAACTCAGATGCAAAGGTTGACAACGCGGCCTTCGATTACAGCACACGGCATGCCAAACATATTTCAATAGTCAAAGTTCCCTAAAACACAATTAGGCACATTACATGTGTTTAATTGCGTGTGGGGTAGGGTGGGGCGGCAACGCTTGTTATAATGCACATAGCAATTGCAGCTGCTAATTTTCTATAGCGTGTGCATAAGACCCGGACAAATGGATAGACAAACATATAGGGACCCGATCCGAGAGCGGAACTGTTTGTCTATTAAATAAGCCGTAGTTGCCAGTTCAAGTTTAAGGTCTATACTCGTTATGGTCGTGCTTGAAGTGGGGTGCTAAGGGGACCCCCCAACCCCCGTATTGGCATTTGCATGCCGAGCCCCAAGCAGAGACAGTAAAAACATTGCAATTGATCGCTGATAGAGACTGAATCGACGCTGGATCAAAAGCATCGTCGGCTGCAGTTGATTGACCATTATCCAACAATTTGATTGACCGCCGCCCCCCTTCTTAACCCCTCTGACAGTTTGTCAATTGTCTGTCGATAAACAAATACGAGTAACTGCAATACAATTCGTTCAAGTAATTCACTTAAAAATTGCCACCGCCGCCCACTCCAACACGTACCGAAAAAATAAAAACGTACGTAGAAACGTACGCCGCGTGTAAGTCCCCGCCCCAGAGGCTTCTGTCTTGTATGTCTAGAGACAAGTGAGCAGCGGGCAGAGAGTCGCGTCGCGTTGTCTGATAAGCGTCAATATAAGTACACGCAAGTTGCTTTTGTGCATTTCCCAACTGTTTCCGCAATTGCTGAAGCCAGGTCCCTAGGTATTAAGAAAGTACATAATCAACAGGTCTCGTAGCTATTATCTGTGAAACGGAAAGTCCCCTCGTCAGGTTATATTTGCAATCGCGATCGTCCTATGAGTATCTGAGTCATACAAAACATATCTTTCAACTTATGTATCTTGAGATGTACGTCCCCTTTATACAATCAAAGGTGTGATTTGAATATATTTTTTTTCATTTTGTTAATGTTTTTCCCAAATACGAATCTTTTTCGTGAAGTCATTCTGTTCGGCTGAAATGCATGTGAAAAATGCAATGATAGGAACTAAACTAACTAATTTGGTAAATCTAATAATCTACTTTATATATAATGTATGATATCAGAAACTTTCACATTTATCCGTATAAGTTTTGAAATAAAAATGTACAATTTTGATTTATTTGCTAATTTAAATAAATTATTGCTTAGAGAATAATTATTATAGACTTATTGAAAAGTTGCAAAATAATAATAAAATTAAACATTTTATTTACAAATTGTAAGATGATTTTTTTATATTTTACTTAACTTAACTTTTGTAATAAAGTTTCATATTGATTTTGAAAATAACAGTTTTGTGAAAACTTTAATAGTTTAATGTTTTTAATAAATTCAAAATAATTTATTCGATAGCATTTTTTTATAATTTTTGTTGTTAATCTTATTATTAGACGTATTATTGATTTAACATACATAAAGTAGAAAAAAAATTACGATTAGCCTTATTCAGTTAAAACACTGGTTGCCATAACCTTCTGCCTAGGCATTAATAATATTACCTGGGATTCGAACCCGGAACCTTGCTGCTCATGTGTTGCCTACCAATTAACGCGGGTTCGGTTGTTTACATTTTGCTTGATTTTTGTAGGCATTTTTATTGGCAAAGTAATTTAAAAAAATTGTCGTCCAATTGGTTTACATGACAGATATTTAACAGGATATGATGTCTAGCTAATGAGTTGCAAAAACTATTAGAGAACTTCATTATCATCCCGAGTTCTTAAACTTTAATGTCTTGATCAGCTAGATCAAGATCTTGTAGACTTTAAGCACTAGTAAGATCTGACTTTTTCCGCCTTTTTACGTTTTTAAAAGTTATTTAGGAGTTAATTTTTTTGATTGCTCAAAGTATAAATAAAAGTGCTGTGTAACTGAAATATAATACATATTTTATAAAATTTGTTGATAAAATTAATTTAATGCCATCATTGTTTGACAATTTGTTGTTTGGCATAATTAGATACAATCGCTTTGTCTTTTGTTTGTTGTTGATCTTATTGATTGCTTATTATTGTAGCATTTATTTATAAATATTTATTTATGGGTCTACTTGTCGCCACTCCACAATTTCGCTGAGAGCCTCTTTTAAATCCCAGCAATCCAATTTGCAATTATATCAAATGAATGAAACAACAAACTCTTCAGTCTACATCCTGCACCAATCCATTCTTAAGATGATTTCGGGCACATACAAAATATAGAGAAAAAAATGTATTAATTAGAGCCGCGGGGCTTTCGCATGCGCAAGCGAGATGACTAAAGAAATGGGCAATCGACAGAGTTTTTGGACCTATGCGACTCGTATCAATTATCCGGATGCGGGCAAACCAGTTGTATTATTATTATTTTTTTTTTTTTGGCAACGAACATGTCGATTTTTGTAAATTGTTGTATTCATTGTATGCTCTTTGAACGTATTCGTATATATTTGTGTGTGTACATATGTATATATTGTTTATAACAATATGCTAAATCCAATTGTTGGGCGCATAGAGTGTGTCGCAGTAGTGCGTCATTTTGGGAGGCCCGGACAGGTAGTAATTGCCTGACCCAAAAGCTAAAATACTTTTCATGTTTTCTCACATGCGAAGCTTAAAACAAGTAAGATGGCTCTAGTCGGGTGTCCCCGCCTAGGAGATACCCTGAACCCAGCGGCGAGCTGTCGTTACACACAGTTAAAGCTCTTTGCATTCACACACACATTCACAAAGTCACACATAGCACTTTACACATCGGAACATGGAATATGAATTCTTCGAAACTAAGAGTATGATCGTTATGAAATTATTAGTGCCTAATTAGAGCATCCAAATCTGTGTACAAACAAAAGCACAAGTCTGTAGCATTTGAATTGCGTTTTTTTTGATATGGAGGCAAATGGGGGTAGTTATCCCAAATTTGAAATATTTGTAATCTGCGTATCCTTAACGAACACATATTAAATATTGGTAGCTCTAGCTCTTATAGTCTCTGAGATATGCTCAATAAACCGGATCGAAAAAACCGATAAATATCTATAATACGAAAACGGGGCGTGTTATCGATAATTTTAAATAGCCTTAATCTGCCTATGGTATACACGAACTTACAAAACTAAACTTTAATCCCTAGCTCTTATTGCAGTACTTGCTGCCAATTGGATTGTCAAATTGGTCAAATTTTACCACACGTGTTCTTTAATAACTTCTGTGTTTCTTAACTGATTTGGATGAATTTTAATGCAAAAGATTCTTCTAGTACTATAGTATATATAATTTATCATTCGAACCAAATTTTTTTTTCTCTAGGTCTCATAATCTACGAAAAAATCTTTAAAAATTAGAGGTCGTTGTAGATTTTTATCGAATTTAGGAAAACGGTGTGGGTTATCCATCATTTGAAATAAACTTGATCTGCGCGTGCCATGGACGAGTCTATAGCCGAAAAGTTGAAGTCTCTAGCTGTTATAGTTTCCGAGATCGACGCGTTCATACAGACGGACGGACGGACAGACAGACGGACATGGCTAGATCGACTCGGCTGTTTATCCTGATCAAGAATATATATACTTTATGGGGTCGGAGATGCCTCCTTCTGCCTGTTACATACATTTGCACAAAACCAATATACCCTTTTTATTCATTTTCAATGGGTTCTGGGCATAAAAAAACAAAAACAACAGAGCGAGGGGAGGATACAAACTGATCTGTAGATTTAACTGTATATTTCTAGCTGTTTAACTATTTTATTTAAATTAAACAACCATAACACTGCATCCCAGGGGTTTTCGATACTGCCTAATGCATGGACCGTCACGTAACGTCCTCGCACTCGTGGCTGTAATTGAGCCATAAATATTTCAGTCCTGAACACAGAAAATGAACAAAAAAAAATAAATGCAAAGAAACCTATTTGCCAAAAACTCATAAATCAAAATGCAGGGCAAAGATATGTAAGTTAATATGTATAAATAATTTCGTTTTGTTTCGGTGAATACCGGGCTCTAATGGTCGTAACTCTTTGGCATTACCCATACGCCCCATGCGCCGGCACACTCGAGTTGACAATTAATAATGAGTAATGAGCCAACTAACTGTCAAAATCTGATTATTGTCAAAGCCGAGTCGACCCGACCCGAGCCGAGCAACAGACGAAAGTCGTTTGTGTTCTAACGGTGTGCACGACAATGTTGCGTCGCCGCCGCTGCCGCTGCCTCTGCCTCTGCTGGCGCTGGCAGCATTTTCATTCATTGATCTTGTCGTATGAGTGTTATTTTGTTATTTTTTTTTTTCAAATTTCTTTTCGGTTTTGACTTATTTTGATGTTGGGTATTTTGCCGTTTTGGCTTTGGCTGAGACTATCATCAACTGAACTTGATTCCGATTGATAAGAAAAGCCGCGAGCAACGACAACGTTATCGGCTGCCGCTGAGAGCAAGTCTTGGTAAAGCTTATCAACGGGCAATGCCGCCTCGAGGTGCCTCTGGCTGGGAGGCTCGAAGTTTAGCCAGCTGCGGCTGTCGAACGTTTAGTCGTTCGCTTGGCTTATTGATTCGGCCAGATCGTGGCGGTGCTGAGCGTGCGCTCAGCGTCGCTGTCGCCGTCGCTGTCTCTGCCGGCGCCGCTGCGACGTTGCGACGCTAAATGAAACGCTTTGACGCGTTATAATAACAAGTGTTTGCCGTCTTTGGACATTCAGTGTACGATATCCCGGCGTACGGTGCAGACGACGACGACGCCAAAGAGAGAGCACATTAAAATAATAAAAACAAAAAAACGAGAAAAAGAAAATTACAGAACCCACTTACGGAAGCCGCACGGCGAACCCTTTTGTCACAAATTGAATTGTGTTTTTTGTTGTTTTTTGTTTGTGCCTAAAAAGAGAAACAAATCAAAAATAAAAAAAAAAAATAATTAAGAAAAATATAAAAAAAAAGTTTATTAAATTTAGTGCCGAGATCGTAAAGTATCGCATATCGCCCGAAAAAAGTTTAAACTAAGTGCCAGTGTGAAGTTGTTGCTACAAAAGTAAGCCCAGAAAATGTATACAGAAAAAAACAACATTAAAGAAGAAAAAAAAAAATGCTACGATTGCCAGTTACTTATAGCACATACAGATCTTGCAGTATGTATTAGGCTGGCAGTAGAAAGGCAGGCGGAAATCAATGGAAAACATGCAGCTCACTAAACGCATAATCGGCAACAATATGAAATAGGTTTATACATGTAATTACCTTATTAACTGGTAGTAGCATGTGTTGCCAAACAACTATTCAACAAAGAATCGGAATATTTTATAAAAATACCTACGGGAGAGCTGATAATTAACGAAGGGGTTTCAACTCGTTTTTCTTTTCTTAATATCAAAAAGGGAATCCCTAGTTTTGCATATATTAAGGCTTGTTGATGGATCATATATATGGTATTTTTTATATGATTTTTTGCATTCCTCTTTTTTATTCTTTCTTTCTGAATTTATACGATCTGCACCTTGAATTGCTTGATCTTGGTTGATCTTACCTGGGGAACCTATAAAGTTCCTTCCTTCGTTGAACAGGAATCGTCAGTTTATGTTGAAAAGATTACATTCGATACTACACTGATGTTTTTGACCTTCAAACTGCAACTTGAACTTGTAAATGTTACATGACAACAAAAAAAAATAAAATAATAATAATATTTCAAAAACAATTCTTAACTTCTATAAATAAATGTAAATCGCATTTAAGAAAAAAAAAAAGAATGCCCGCAGCAAGTTCGCATGCAATAAATTATAAATACTAAAAATACAATAAGAAACATAAAAAAGCAATTAAAATGCCTTGTGGTAAAACATTAAACATAACACAGTACAAACAATTCGTTGTTGCTAAAAAAATTACTAATTAATAATTTTAAATATGCAACCTTAACATTCGCACCGCTTTTAGGCGGCTCGGGGTAAGGTTTGATGCGGTTTCGGAACCTTTTCAGGCCCTGCCCTTTAGCATAACCGAGTGACTTGAAACAAAATCAAATGAAACAAAAACTAAACAAAACGAAAGGCTAAAGCAAGACAACAAAAAAAAAAAAAAAATACAACAAAAGCACTTAATTAATGCATAGTTAATATTAATTTGCCCAAGAAACAAAAAAAAAAAAAAATGTATATATATATCTTTATATTGTACAATACAATATACAAATAATAATAATTAATTTATGTTGCTGGCATTTCGTTTTCACGGCCAAATTGCATTCGTGCTTGTTGTTGTAGTTGTTTGCAGTCGCGCTTGCCTTATACACAGTGTAGTGTTATGCATTACCATAATCAATGGATCGCTTAGGGTCGCCAAAGCCGTTGCCGTTGCTAATGCCTTGCCTGCAACTAATTACTCAAGTTCTACGGACAGTTACAGTTGCTTGGCCCTGCTATTATATCATTGTTTTGAAGCCGTATGTCTCTTAACGTTGCGACGTGTCTCTGTCTTTTTCGCTACGCATGTGCCCAGTTATTGGACTTGATCATCTCGTTCTTCTATACTCTACCCTCGTGCTGGCTCAAGTCTAAATTCTTGACATTTGCTTGTGTAATTTGGGCATGAATTTAGAATTGTCATCAGTCTCGCTAAGTGAACTGTTTTACCCCGACTAAAATAAAACAAAACAAAACAAAACAAAACAAAATTCTAACATCAGCTGTTTGCTTTGTGTGCAGTTTCTCATTATTATATTTTCTTAGTTGAGCTGCTGCGTGTGGCTAATGAGTCAGGCACAGGCCTAGACCCAGGTTAGCCATATAACAAGACCTAGTGGCTGCTGTTTACTCACAGAGTTTTCTGTACTCTCGGATCTGTGCTAGCTGTATTCGTAATATCCATAAAGTGGCAAAACTTGCAGTTGCATAGACAATTAAATGATAAACAGAGTAACACAAAACCCACTTAAGGAGGCATAAAACATATGTATTGCAATTATTTGTTTTATGTATATCTGCCTTACGTTTCTTTTAACATACGCATTCGATTACTTTATAATACATCTGGTTTGTTTCAAAACAAGCTATGATTAAATAAACCAATTTTTTAACTTTCAATCGCTTAAGATTAAGATCGTTTAAAATCTTTACCATGCGGTGCAACAAAGGCAATTTGTTATACAAATTATAAAGGGTATCTAATCTTCGCTGTGCCGAGATTGCGCTTAAGCGTTTCATTTCGCGCATGGAAATCAAAGTGTTTTTTATGGACTCCTAGCCAAAAGATGCATTTACAATGTTTCTATTATTTTTTATTTGATTTAAGAAACGATTAGATAAAATACCCTTATATGACTTGATTAGATTCTTGTGCGTTTACTTACATACATATAGACTAATTGCAATCATTGTCCACAAAATGCAATTGGTTAATTTTTGCATTTATTATTAATCAAGAATGAGAAATTTACATGCTTATTTTATACACATATTTCTTGGCCAGAAGCTGTTATAGTCGTTATATTAGTCATGATAGTAAGAGCTATGGTGGATTGACCCTTGTATATAAGTGCTGTAAATAATTGTACTTATGCGATATATGTACGCATTTCGGCTGTGTACACATACAGGCATGGAATTTTATTTTATATTGTGACTCTTTTTTTTTTTTTTTTGTTAAGTTGAATGACATTTGTTACAGTTCCAGTTCGGTTTTTTATCAAATTTTGCTTATATGTATTGCTGCCGACTTGTTGCATTTGACACTTTTTCTCAGGCGGATGACGTTTTAACACCAAACAATTGATTTTTACAATTTTAATTTTTTGGCTTTTATTGTTACCAATATTTTGTTTGCTTCATCCATTCAATAAAAGATGTCGCTGGCTCCATAAATAAATTAACTTGAACAAACAAAATAAAAAATATATAATATAAGATCCCATGGCTCAGAATCTCCAGCGATTTCACCTGCGTCATCAGAAATGCCTCGGCATAAGTTTTGTGTGTTTTATATGCATGTTTGTACATACATATATGTAAGATATATATATATATATATCTTCTTTTTTTTTTGAATTTGTATATAGCATACAACAAATAAATACAAGCAGCAGTCAAAAACTTGTTGTCAAATAAATTGCAATAAAGTTAAGTGAATTAAAATTAAATAAACAAACAAGCAGAGCTCACAAAAATTTCAATAGAAAGGCTTTTTGTGCCCAAGGCGTCAAGAATAATATAAACATAAAATATGTTATTATGTATGTAAATATGTATAATATCAATTAGCATATCGGTCATTCCTAATCCCAGTACGATATGCTGACCATTGACCACTGATCAGTGTCCATCAACCGCCCCCAATTACAGTTGTGACAACAACAAAACACCCTCCTGGACATCTGCTCGCAATTAACTATCTGGATCAGATTACTCGACTTTATTAAAAGTTCGTTTACATCAAAATTCAAATGCAAAATGCTCATTAATAATCATATTCAAATCAGTTTAACTGTGCGAACCAGGCGCCCCTCTCTATATGCAATACAGCTGCCCCACTGAACTCAACTGAACTGAACTGAACAAAAAGCAAGCGAGATGGCCAGATGTTGCCGTTTCACGTGCTTGGGGCTCTTGAATTTGCATATATGCAGGTTTATATCAATATAATATTACGTAGCCGACACGTTTGCCACACGTTTTAATGTCTAAGCTCGTGAGCAACACCAGAGCTATTTAACTGGCGGCTGGCTAGTCTCGTGGAGGGAAGGGAGGGGGGTTAGACTATTCATATGTAGATGACGTCGATTTTACTTATCATATATGCAATAATACAGTTAAACGAGTAATCTTCTTGACCTAACACGCGTAATCATTAAATGAATCATTGGATTAGTCATTTCAATATATCAGTATATCATATTTCAAATAAAACATTAGCTATTGATCGATTATTTATTAAACGGGTACTCACGCAAATATTATCTGCCTGAAAATAGGCAAAGGGAGAATACATACACACTAACGTATCTCATATACACAATTTAAAGCTCAGTTAACTATGTGATACACACGGATACTCATTACTTTTGGGAATTCTCCAAGTCCCCGTGATTCAGATATGTAAAGATAGTTAAAACATTTCCATCTCTCCTCTAACGCACAATCCAACCTGAAAAAGGACGCGGGCAAATCACAATTTAGACATTCACTAGCTCTCTCGAGAGTGTGATCGTACGCTTTTGCATTCTCTTTGGCGCCATATGCGTAAACGTTTTACTGGCAACACAGAGTTAAGCAGGAGAGTATCTACTCGTTGAGCATTTACCACTCAAGAATCCTCTTACACGTTTAATTTGTGCAATTTAAAATAATTCAAGAACTAAAATTACAAGTTTCGCGCGCGTCTTTCATAAATGAACGCGACAAGACGCCGACACATCTACTGCAAGCGTCCAAAGCGTCAAAGCCTGGGAACTATGCGCTTATATGACACACATATACATTTTTTACGTGTATCGCGAAATAGTGTTTAAGATATAGGCATATTCAAGTCGACGACAACGCTAAGGCTTAATCACAATAAATAGAAATAAATAGAAATTAACAGGCGGCGCACATTTAGCTCACGTTTTGCAAATTAACGTCAGACAGTGCGACAACGGGTTTCCTGGGGTTAGCTGATAGCTGCCGGGCCACGCGGCCATTATACGACGACAGATGCTACATATCATAGTAGGGACTTACTCTATACGCGAGGGTCGCTTCTAACGTTAAGTATTTTACAAAATAAAATTAACATACACGAGAACTTTTCAGATGCATGTTATATATTGAATACGCTTGGGCGCTTTTCATTGGATAAATTTGTGATTTTTATAAAATGTTACAAAATACCCCTAAATAAGCGTAAAAATCCATTTCATGTTTAATTTATGAATACTTGAGTTAATTTTGATTTAATTTTTTTTAAAGCGGTTTTTTGTTTAAGGCAAAAAGTATTATATTATAAAAACTGTTTCGCGACTGTTCGTTCCACAACCCATGTGGTCACCCTTGCAACATCTACTTGTGTATGCCAGAGTCAGAGAAAAAAAAAAAGATTGCAAAATCAAAAAACATAAAATTTTTGGCAAATTGCTTGTATTTTCGATCTTTGCTGATTTCCATTTGCCGTATCGGGGAGTGTTTCAAGTTCGGCTACAATTCACAGCTCGCCGGTCGTCTGTTAGTTGCCATTTGCGATCATTTGTAATCTAATCGGCGCTGGTGTTAAGCAAATAATCAAATGCCAACTGAATTTCTATTGGCAGTTACCTGTGTTTCGGCTTCGTTTTTTTTATATTTGTTTTTATTATTGATGTTGTTTTAGATTCGTACTGCCCTGCCAAAAATGTTCAAATCTATTCACTTTAATCTTATGTGTGGCACAAGAACAATAATGCTCTGAATAGATATGATCTTTAAATGGCTACTATGGTCACGATTTAGTAATTCGTTTAAATTCACGCGATGTACGCTAATTTAATTGCTTATCAATTTCTGGTACCCCTTTTCTTTTTGAAAGTATGTTTTTAATTATTGACTTTGTCTGTCCAGCAAAGGCTGAAATATGTATTACTATTTCTTCTGCTCTTTTTTTTTGGTTTTTTAAAATATTCCACTTATGCAGATTTGTTCTCCAGATGTTCTGTGAGACTTACAAAGAATTAAATCGTCTGCAGAGCTTTTGACATTTCAATAATCAATTCAAATTAAAAAAAGTGAAACAAACTAAACTTTAACGTAGTTAAGAGTGCTGGACTACGATAAAACCTGCACAAAAAATCCAATGTTTATGTTGTTTATAATTTAAATTGCGGCAAAAAGATGGATATTGGAAAAGACTTTAATTACAACTCAAATCAGATGAATCAAATTGGGATATTTTTCTTTAACAACGCGCGAGATTTCTAGATAAATGCATAAGTTTTGGATGGGCGGGACATGACTATTTTTATTCTCAGCTCATATACTCTCTGATATCAACGCATTCAAACAGACGGTTGTAATAGTCTTTTAAAACCATTTTCCGCTAAATGATAAAAAAAAAAACATGATTAAATAAATAAAATAAAAAATTTAACAAATTGCCATTAACAAATACGCAAAGCAAATCCATTAGAGGGACTCACGTCGCCTGTAGCACCTTTAGCGGCTAATGCAAGATACAGACATGCATATAAAAATAGGTTTTGAAAAATTCATATGCACTCTGCTCGTAGAAGATTCTGTGGCGCTGTTGTGTCTACTTTATCCAAAAAATTTAAGTGCATTTGTATGCGTGATAGCGTTTGACTAGCAATTAAAGTGCCCCCCTTCCGCCACCATCACTAAATAATTGTACAATTTGTGTAGTCATCGCAAAAGTTCCGCATTTAAAATCGAATCGAAAGCCACTAAATTATGTAGCAGTTCAATTGAGAAACTAAGCAACAATGAAAAATTCAATTAGGCAACAAAATAAACTTCGGTCAGCAAAAGCCCCATTTGTTTGATTTACTATTTGGTTTAGCTTAAACGTAAATTTGCAGTTTGTCCATTTTTTTTTTTTAGTGTTTAGGTTCGTCAGTTAGTTCCTGCTATCTATTGACTTTGAACTTGAGTGTGGCAGCATTCATTTACCTAAATTGTCATCGTCTGAGCTATCTTTATAGTTATTTATCTGGTCAATGGGTTGTATACGCGATGTGTGGGCCAGTACGAAATTTTGTTTTCACTGCAACCTGTGAAAATGGCAACAAATAAACAATAACAACAAATAAAAAACTCAAATCGGTACACAATTCCTTAGGATTTTTACTATTTGTCAAGCTGTTTGTCAAGTTTATCAGCGATCAATAAAAGAACCATTGCAGTGACAACCACTTCTTAGCATTGTGAATGGCCTGGCTGAATGTCCCAAGGCCAGGGCTGTTACTTCAATGTTGTCAATTTCAATGTCCGTCACAAAAGGGCTTGAGAGATAAGAAAGCAAAATAATTCAGTATTAAATACGGCGATAAACGCACTTAAAGTCACAAATTGAAATATTATCGCGCTAAAGTGCCAAACACATGCAAGGGCACACACATATGTACACCCATACACGCTCAACGTTGAGTTTCTGTATTACTGGTATAGATATAGTCTATTTTAAAGAATTTTTCAAAAATATCAGACATAACTTTTTCAACATTTGAAAGATTTGGATTTATTTTTTTTCAATATCATTTAAAGGCTGCGCTCTTATTTTTGTGATACACTGGGGCCAAAAATGACGAAAATATATTTTTTTTAAATTTGTTCATTGTAAATTTGGTTTTTTTTTTCAATTTAATTACATTTATTTGTTTTCAACTGGTAGATACAATTATTCCTTACGCAGTTTATGGTAAAGCTTATAAGCTCAAAAAAGTTCAACATAAAAAATTTTAATTTAAAAATAAAGAATATATTTCTGTAGAAAAATGTAATAAAAAATATTTTTATCATTTGAGTTTCCCAATTCATAAGTAAAATAAGATTGCACACCTACAGCAAAGAACGTGTGTAGTATTGCTATTTGTGTAAATAATTTTAAAAGCCGTCTCTGAAAACTTATGATATAGAAAATTTTTTGGTAGTAAAAAAAGTTATAATTTTAAAGTAAACTACGCCAATTTTAATATTTCATTCAAAGTGTCCAGCAACATTTGGTTTTTCCATTGAGTTAACAGCTATCGCTACTTCCTCAGACTTGGTAATTGGTATGTGAGGAAATGTGCAATAATCTAAAGTGTATAAATATTATTGAAAGAATTTGCACGTGTTAGCACTTTCCAGTGAATATTACCCAGCCTTTTTTTTTACTATTTACCATAAATAAAACAATTGTTTATAAGCTTTACACTGATTAGATTATGCTACTTTTCGGAAATTGAGTTTCAACTTGTTTTCTTTTTTTACACAAATGCGAATTGTAAATTAATCATTTTCATTTACTTTGGAAGACTTTTTATAGGGGGATCTAACGTAGAATAAAAGTAGATACGCAATGAAATGTCACGTTTTTAAAAGTTCGTCATAATTGGATTCTTTTTATGCCTTCTAAAACTTTCATATAAAATTTAAAAGTTTGGTAGAAATGGCTTTGTAGCGGTTCTTTACTCTCACATTAATTAGTAATATATCTCATCTGATACTGAGAATCTGTTTTTATCGCTTTTCTGTGATTGTACGATCTGACATATTTCGTTTAACAGTTCAAATATTTCTTTGGCATTGTCACGACCCTTTTAACAAGTTACTAAAATTGTAACGAGTCTCGAATCGGATTGAACTATTTAAGTAATTATCGAATCGACTTCGGTCGATATACGTTTATTAAAGAATGTTGAATCGTATATCTCCAATCTGTCCCAAACGTATACTAAAACCATAAGTAGCTATTAGTTAACTATTTTTCCACTTCATTCTTTATCTTCATCTACTGATATCGATCGTTTTAAATTTTTGTTTTGTGGATTTGCGATGAGCTGTTGTCGCGTGACCGAGTTTCGGATCGTTTTGATAAGCGTGTGCATTTTGATTTTTTTTGGCTGCTAAACGATTTGTTGGCCAGCTCATACTCATCGGGGTGCTATAAATAGCGGGCTTTGTTGTCGCAACAACGATCGATGGGGTTCCAAATCTAATCGTATAACCTGTCAAAAGTCCATAAACTTGAAAACGCCACACGCCGCAAAGCCTGGCTAATAGTCGGTTGTTCGATTGGTTTGGATTAGTTGGCAATGCTTGGCAACTAACTGGGCTGGTTGTCTGCTTGCTGCACCTGCAGGTTTTTCACTTTAGCACACATTCGGATGGCCGAAACTGGTTGATTTTCATTGCGCTGTTAAATGTTTTCATTAATGCAAATGCAAAATGTGTGGGCCGGCAAACACGCTTCGAAAGAAAACAGGTCCCATACATTCCCAACAGTCGGCAAAATTTTGAGAAAAAATATATGTATATGTACCAATAAATACAAATGAACAGACGCCGCTGTCTGCTGGCCAAAAAAATAATAAAAATATAAACGAATAAAACGAGAAATAATAGGTAACCGTAGGGTGCCGAAAATTAAATACCCTTGCAGGCATTTGTATCCCATTTTTATATAATAAAAAAAAAGACATACTGTTGCTGCTCAATAATATGTGTGTATACTTAATAAAATGTATATATACAAATAACAATAATATATGTACAGCATTACAAATTCAGTAACAAAATCATAATACTCTGGCAAGAGTATATCAAACCAAACTACAAATATAAGTAAATTGTTTTTAACTGAGTTGTTTTTTTTTATGGAGAAAAAAGTCGCTGGCATTTGGATATTGTTGTTTGTGCGGAAGTGCAAGATGTTTGGGCAGGTCAAAACCTAAAGTAAAAGTATTGCCGTTATGAAAATTATTCGTACTTTTAATTTTTCTTAACGCTTTGTGTTGTGCGTAACATTTTTAAAACTTTTTTTTTTATATTCATTGATTTTCGAAGCTGTGGCATTTTTTTTTTTTCAATATTTAAATTATACAACTAACAAATACATAAAAACAAATACTTACTACAAGAAGAACAACAATATATGAACGTTATATTGTTGATTGCAGCCATATCAACGGTCCGGTGACTAAAGCTCTGTCCTCTCAGCCCCCAAAACATTTGAATACCACCACCCCCACCCGCCTCGAAGAACTGGACGCACAACAACGAACTGGACGTTACACACACAATACACACAGACTCACGCACACAAAACACACAACACCCACACACGTATACAATGTAAACCAAAGGGCTTTGGTTTTTTCAATAACATTTTTATTCAATTTATATTCCTTACACATTTTCAAAAACAAAAAAATAATAATAATCAAATAGACTCACACTCATCTATAATTTATTAATTTATTTATTTAATCTTTGTAAAGGAAGTCAATCAAATTGTGTGATATTTCGATTTTCGATTTTGTTTAGTGATAGTTCCAATCGAGAACCTTAAGCAAAAGGCAAACTTTTGCACAATGCAAATATGCCAAAACGTTGAAACAACATAAATAAACAAAAAACAAAAACAAAACAAAAAACTTAATAGATATATACGCATATATACGGTTGCACCTCAATTAGCTGCAACTATATTTGTTTTTGTTTGTTTAGTTTGAATTCTAGTTAATTTAATGAATTTCCATTGTGCAACTGAAAATACTCACAACAACAACAATAATAAAAACACAGCTGCAATTTTGGCTTTGCCTTTAGCTGCTGCGCACGCTTAAAGCCAAGCAAAAAGACTTAACACACACACACCTACACCCATACCATACACCCACATCTACACACACGAGCGACAAATGCAAAAATGTCGCAACCGAACGAACATCAGACAACACACGTGCAACACAATCAGAACACAACACAAACAGGCAACACCTTAGACCCTGGCACAGACCACAACCACCCACACACACTCCACACACCACCCAATCCAACCATACCAAATGAGCTGAAGCAGCGACAGAAACCTGCGCTCTCACCGCTGAATGTGCGACGACTTTCCTCTTATGCCGCCCACAATGATGCCGCCGAGTTTGGGGCTGATGATGGTGTGGCGCCGCCATTGTCCACAACCATCAACATCAATCCGATCAGCAACAACATCACCAACACCACCACCCCCAACAACAACAACAACAACAACAATAATAACAACAATAACACCAACAACAACTACAACAATAATAACAACAACACACCATCAACGTCCTCATCATACGCCACGCCACCAATATACCAACAACAATTGTCAACAATGACCACAACGACGCCGCTAGATGTGGCCTTGGATGATAAATACAAGTTATTTACCATCTACAATGGAAACGGTGAGTGACGACAATTGAGGCGGCAGCAGCAGTGGCAGCAGCATCATCATCATCATCATTATGGGCATTATAGATCGGTTACGCTCTCTGCCGATAACGATAACGATTATGCTAGCGATAGCGATAACGATAACGATAACGATATGCTGCTGCGTCAAGTGTGCTGCACACTGAATACGGTTGCCCCGTTTCATTATTTTCTCTCAGCATTCTAGCTCTTTCTCTCTATCTTCTTTCTTAATTTGCCTCTCCCTTTTTCCTCTCTACCTACCTTCTTAAACTTTGATCTAACCTAAACAGTATATTGTATATATTATACTTATTGTTCAAGCCTTGCAGAGTTGTATTTTGTATTTTGTATTTATATGAGTGTCTGAATAACCATCATCCGTTTGTCTACTTATTTTATCGAGCGATATGTATTCTTTCTGGTATCTAATAAGGAAAGTGATAGTTGTGGTGGAATCTAAGCTATAGAGCAAGATTAGATCAGAATGCCAAAATAAACATTAGGTGATTGTAGCTTAGTACCTACGTTTTCCCACATTTCGTAGCACGTTAGAATTCCTGGAGATACCCTTGAATTCGCTTATGCTCAAGGGACAACGACAATTCTGAAAATAAATTAAGCCAGCTATGTTAAAGAAGCTAGAAAATATCGATTATATTTTGTTTGTGACAGGGTTGTCTTATTTGCTAAAGTTTTACCTAAATAAATAGGGTACTTTTCTCGTTATATAAAAAAATAATTCTTTAGTCGAACTATTTTTAGAATTCTTTATAACTTGGGCACATTATCAGAATTTCTTTGTCGCTTAATTAAACTTGGTCTGCGAAAAGAAATATATAAAAAGTCAAGAAATCTTCGCATCTTGATGATTCCCAATTAAGCACAATACCTTTTTTATCATTATATAAAAAAAACCTCGACTTTAGAATACTCTGCAAGTGCATTAAGAGTTTCGGTCTAACCGATCTTTCCATTTTCTTTAATCTATTTCAATGGCTATGCATATTTCAATATCGAATTTGTATATTTTTTTTGAACCATAAAAATCACACAAAAATATCAGAGCCTCAAGTACAGCAGATACACTCACATACATTGTATAATTACTTGATGTATTTTAATGGCATATCCAAAAGAGCATCAATTAAAATTTTGCGCCAGAGTATTTTTATTATTTTTCTTTTTATTATATTGTCTTATTTTACTATCGCACAATCACAAATCCTATGCATGTTTATTATAGATGATAAACACATAAAATCTTTATTAATTATTGCATGCTATTTGTTGCTGTAGTTGTTTGTTTGTTTTGTTGTCTGCGCTTTTATGGACGAACGATTTGTAATTTATTAACGCAATAGAAAAAAATACAACAAAAAATACAACAACAACAAGCTACTAAACAAAAAACGAACAACAAAAAAATGTTCTACTCATTTGGCAGCTAAAAACTCGTTTAGGCCAGCAGACAAAAAATCGCAGCAACACCAAAAACACAAGCAGAACAAGCGCTTTTTTTTTATAAGGGGATAGGGTATAGGGTATACTCGTATTTTATAGAAACGTTAATTAATTGCCTTGCTAATTGCACAACGCTTTTGAATTTAGTTGCATGCCACACACACACACACGCACACGCATACCAACACATGCACACTAAGATACACAAATAGAAACTGTAGCTAGATATGCGCATACTAACTGCATCTCTTTCTCTCCCAATTTCTGTTTCTTCCACCATCCAATTTCCTCTCGCATCGCGAAGACCCCGACAATGAGAAGTTGTCCGGCCTTCCACATTCGACAACTGGTTCACTAAGCTCAATCATCACGACGTCCATAGCATCCTCCGAACCGGATCCTGGTGCGGCGGGCGGTGGCAGCGGCGGTGGCGGCGGCGGAAGTGGAGGTGGAGGCGGGCATGGCGGCAACAGCGGTTCCGGCGCACTGGCAGCAGACGCATCCAGCATTGCGGGCATCAATGGCAGCTCCGAAGAGAAGTTGGCACTAAATCGGCCCGGCATCAAGCAGGAGAAATGGACAACCATATTGCTGCAGGTGTCCATACCGTTCTTCCTCGCCGGCATTGGCACCATCGGAGCGGGCATTGTGCTTGGACGCGTCGAGGTAAATGTGTTGCTTGACCCATTAAAATCATCTAATTGTTAAATTTGTCTACCGAATTATCGCGTGCTCCGGCTCGGGGTGTCACGGCCTGGCTAATGAGTTTTCATTATTATTATTATTTTTTTTGTTTTTTTTTTTTTTTTTTTTTTTGCTGGTTTGCTGGTTCACCGGTTTGCTGGTTTGTTGGCCCGTTTCGTTGATGGGATTCTCTTTCCCTCGCTGAACTGATAAATCTCATAAATTGCCTCATTGACATTGTGCAAGTGCCAAGATGTAGATAAAAGAGCTGCGCACAAAATGACACGCAAATTAAATTGTAAAATCCAATAACAGAGACTGTTGTCGACTCATTAAAGTTACACATCACAAACCAAAGCCAAACATCCAAACAGGAGAGAGAGAGAGAGATAGAGCGAGCGAGAGAGAGAGTGAGAGAAACCCACACAGAAACAAAACAAGTCAAACGTAACAATGTTATTGCCGTCCCCATCGTCTGAGAAAACCTAACAAATATCACACAAAAGAAACAGACACGCCATCACCACCTGCCCTGCAGCTGTTCTAACTCAACAGCTATTCAATTTTCAGCAAATGCTAAAAACTTTACTTTAAAATACTTCAATTTATTCACATTTAATTCTTCGAGCCCTCAAACTCTCTACTTGAAATGATTCCCAACTGTCTGAAACTAATCTACAAATAAATCAAGCGCAGAAGCAAGATTTTTATTAAATGTGAGTTAATTAGAAAAGTTGAAAGCGATGAGAAAGTTTTTAAATAGACAGAATCATGTTGTACATTTTATTGTATCTAGCTATGATAGTTTCAAAGATCAACACGTTTATACAAAAGGACAGGAGTCGGATGTTGATTCTGTTCAAGAATATATTTAGGATATATTTTATAGATTCGAACTTTTCAGGTTCTAGTAAATCTCAAAGTTTTCGACATACAACTAGTTTAAAACATGCAAAAGTCACAATTTTAAATTTTTAACTTAATTTTTCAATTGTAAGAAAAGGTTTCTAGTTGTATTTTTTTTTTAAATTAATATTAAGAACTGCAGAAATACGCAAAAATGCTCTCCATAAAGTGCATCAATTACGAAGGATATATAAATAAATGTATATGTTTTTTAAAAACAATTCGAAATATCGTAAATATATAAATATCATTCTCAGTCAAAATCATTCAGCACTTAATAAACATTTATTTGACTGCTAATTAGCCTTAAAATTCTGGTCGAAACTAGCGGCAGGGCCAGTTACAAGCGGCGCCTGCCTGTCCCAGCCAATTCTAACTATACGGATCCAAAAACAATAAATAATCAAAGACAAACCGAATCGAACCGAACCAACTAGCCAATCCGAAAATAATAATATATAGCCGAGCCTCGCTCGATTTGATGATGACGACATTATCAGATTTATACGCGAAGTTTATGTGCAGCCATAAATCGCTGCCAATGCATTATATATGTACATATATATGATGGCTAATATATATTGGGCAACCAACTAATTTATATGGTGCTTTCTGATCGCAGAAATGGTACGTCTTCAAAAACGTTAGCGAGCTGTTTATTTTGGTCCCGGCGCTGCTCGGCCTGAAGGGCAATCTGGACATGTGTCTCGCCTCGCGCCTCTCCACGCAGGTCAACCTGGGCAATATGTCGTCGCGTTCAAATGTGGTACGCATGATTGTCGGGAATATTGCATTGGTGCAGGTTCAGGCGACAGTCGCCTCCTTTCTAGTGGCCATGTTTGCCACAAGTGTGGGCGCGACCATGACCGGTAACTTCTACTTTGAGAATGTGATGCTGTTGACCGCGTCGGCCATGTTTACGGCCACCTCGTCGTGCTTCGTGCTGGGTAAGCGAACCTTTCCACTCACCCATCCAATTGTGCCCGGTATTTATGCATATATTTTGACATTGCAGATTTTGTGCTGGTGGCTGTGATTCTATTCTCGCAAAAGTATCGTCTAAATCCGGATAACCTGGCCACGCCGCTGGCTGCTTCCATAGGTGATGTTGTCTCCATCAGTTTGCTGTCGTTCATTGCCTCGCTACTCTATGAGAATATAAGTATGTCCACACACACACACACACACACACACACTTCCAATAAAAAGCACGCTCTAACGTATTCCCAAACATCTTTTGCAGAAACCCATCTGTGGATCACTTTCATTGTGGTTAGCTGCTATCTGGTGTTGCTGCCCATGTGGGTCGTCATTGTGCTGAAGAATGAGTATACGCGACCGGTGCTAAAGAGTGGTTGGGTGCCAGTGCTTTCAGCGCTCTGCATCAGCGGGTAAGATCTATTTAGATATTGTTATCGTCTCACTCACTCGCACTTTTGCCATCTTTCGCCCAAGCCTGGTTAAGTGCACTTGGGAGCTGCCGCCTGAATGGGGCCATGATAAGCACAATTTGAACTTCTATTTCTATACTTGATATTTTTGTGCCATTTCATGTCCAGTAGGTGGCATTAGGTGTGCTAAATTTGGCAACACTTTTTGATTGATTGGCTTTTTTTTATTTATTTGTTTCCATTGTTTATACAGTGGCGAGGGGCAGCAAATCGCCAGCTTAGCCAATTGCCATTGTTAATTGTTGTCCTTGACTCGCTACGTGATGGTCAGCGCGGCCCAGTTTTGGCTTAACTCTGCTTATTTATAGACGGCTCGGATATTAATAAATTAATAGTACATAAATATTTAATGAACTGTATTAGAAATGATCAGGCATTCAATTTGTGTATAGTTTTAATAGGTTAAATGGCTTTTACGCCAGAGTAGCTTAAAAAATTAGATAGAACGTCAATTCATTTCTAGGAAGTATCTTTACTGATTATTCAGACTTAAGGAAGTGAAACAACACAATAAATTTACTCACTTCTCTTTGTTTACCCCTATGCAGGCTGGGTGGTCTCGTATTGGATGCCGCTGTGGATGTCTTCAACGGATTTGTGGTCTTTCAGCCGATTATTAATGGTATTGGCGGCAATCTGGTGTCAGTGCAGGCCAGTAAGATATCGACAATGCTGCATCAGAGCTCAATTATTGGCATTATACCACCGCATACAAAGATCGTCGAGTGGCCGTGGCGAGCACTTTTCAAGGGTGGTAAGTTGTGCACACAACTGTATATAATACATACATAATATATTTATAACTTTGCTTTCCACACACAGTGCCCTATGCTAAGACGGCACGCATTCTTATCGCCATGTCCATACCTGGCAACATTTTGTTCATATTTGCGGCCGATTATATCAACATGAACGCGACCACCGTAACGTGGGTGTTTATGCTATCCTATCTAACCGCCAGTTTGATACAGGTGAGTTTGGGTAATCTCCACACATTAGCGGTGGTCAACTAACATGTTTGAATCATCAACAGGTGATGCTGCTGCTGTACATTGCGCACATCATTGTGCACGCCATGTGGAAGTGGAAGATCGATCCGGATAACTCGGCTATACCATATCTGACGGCGCTGGGTGATCTGCTGGGCAGCAGTTTGTTAGCTGTCGCGTGGCTCTTTACGATGTCGGTGAACAAACAATACGGCTCCAATTTGGATACACTGAATGCGCCCAACTAGCGACATTTAACTCACACGAAAATATCCTACATACATCATTTAGCTGTGGGGCGGCATCGGTTTTGATGACGCTCAGTTTCTTAGTTAGCACGCAATAGGATAACGCAAATTGAGAATGATATGATATTGCAGGCGCAGCAACACAATACAAAGAACTGTAATGTACCTAACTTCTAACATAGATACTGTATGCATGAATGCGTGCGTACACAAAGATAGACACCAAAACCACACATGAAACACACGAAACACAACACACGATTACATATAAACCAAAACAAAAACACAAAATATCCATGCAAATATTTTAAAAATATTTCGAATGTTTAAACTGAGGATGAACCCATTTTTTTGTAGTTTCACATGGCTTTTGCTTGTGTTCCTTTGCTCTACCAAGATATTAAGTACGAGAGTATATTGTAAATTCGGAAGGTTTGGCCTGTGTTGGCCTAGTCGAGCACGTGGCCGGACGCAGCATAATATTTTTTAAGGCTTTTAGGACAATATTATACACATACAAATAAGCTTCTCCAAAACAAGGGCAGCTAAGTGCATACAAAATGTAAAACTATAAACCAAACAATATCGGATTGTTCTTTTTTGTTGTTAGTTTTCTGATTGGTTTTCGGATTATTAAAGCAGCTAAACTAAAAATAATTTACATTAAAAAATAGTCTTAAATATGGCCTACTTAATTTTTATATAATCCAATTGATAGTATTAGCGCAGATTTGATTTTTGCAAATCTCGCTCTATTGTTTTAAACATATTTTTTTCCCTAATATTAGCAACAATTTTTTTTTGCTTCGCGCATCTCCGAAAAACAACAATAAAACACTATTTATTATTGTCTGTTAAAAAGCATAATTGTAAACTTTTTTTTTGTTTTTTAATTTTATTTGTAAAAAAAATAATAATTTAAGTTGAACATAATTGTGTATTTATATGTAATGAAAATCAAGAATGTAATATAATGTATCTAATTATTGTATTGTTTGTGCGTTATGTGAAGCGAACAGGGAAAGATGAGACGTTCTGAAAGGAAATGTGATCGATATTTAATTATAATAATAATTATAAATTAATGTAATTCATAAACATAGCATGATTATTGTAAACAAAGAAAAACAATAATTAAAATTAAATAATATGTTGGAATAAACGAAAGAAGTTCGTAAACGTAAAGGATGGGTTATTATTTATTGTGTCTGAAATTTCAAAAGCGCGCCAAACAGCAGTTATTGATTTTTCGCTTTTTCGGAGGCTTACTGCAGCCCTGCAGATCAACACTGATATCGATATATCGATAGCTTGCAGCATTCCCGAAGCCATTTTGATATCAATGCTAAATTTCAAAGCGGCTGACGCGCTAAAACAACAGAAATTGATGTTATTCGTTAATTGCATTTTGTGTGTGCTTATAGTGTTATTAGAGAATGTATCGTCCACGACGGACCTCTGAGTTCCACGAAGACGCTCGGGAGGATGGCGGCGTCGCGAGCAAACGGCAAGCCAGGCAAGTGTCGGACATATGAGGCAGAAAAGAGATGGAGGAGATGGAATGATTGTTTTGTATTTTGTTTGCCACGCTTAGGTCGCAGCTGCGCTCCACGACGACAGCCGCGAGTAAGCCGAGCCAGCTGCTGCACACCAACTGGCAGCCGCAGTCGCGCCTCACCCAGTTCAGCCAGGATCGGGATCGTGGCACGCCGCTGCGCACGGGAGGTCCGCCGCCTACGACGAATCGCAGTCTGGCCAATAGCAACAGGAACAGCATGACGCCGCTGCGACATCGGCAGCTGGCGTCGGTGGAGCGACCGCTCGTTCTGCACACGGACAAGAAATGGGTGCAGGAGCAGGCGCAGCTGATTGCCGAATATTTGGACGAAATGGCGCACATGCATGTGCTGCAGGGCTTCCCCAGCGAGTTCTTCAGTCGCGGCGGCTCCGCACTGCGCCAGATGACCATGAAACAGTTTGTGGCCATCGTGAATTTCTTCTTGCAGTTCATTTGGAGCAACCGCATCAGCGTGGGCACCAACCATGTGGAGGATATAACGAGTGCGCTGCACAAGCTCAGTTATCCATATCAGGTGAACAAGTCGTGGCTGATGACGCCCACCACACAGCACTCGTTCGGCCATGTCGTTGTCATGCTCGACTTCCTCAAGGACTTTGCGCCGCCCTCGCCCGCCAGGAAGCAAGAGGCTGGCCAGTTCGAGGAGTTCCCCTTCATGGAGGGCAGCGAACAGCCCAGCTATGTGCAGAACACCCTTGACGCCACGGCCCTGTCCAACACGCAGGCCAGCAGCGTAATGCTGAACGAGGAGACGATTCAGCTGCTCTTCACCAGAACTGCGGACTGCTTTGCGGTGTGGGACAAGCAGAAGTGGGACGAGTATGCGGTGCTCAAGCGCGAAGTCAGCGATCAGTTCGTGAAGAGCCTTTGCGACTTGCCCGACACGGCAGTCCTGGACGCGGACATCGCTCGTCAGCAGAGGGAGCTGCAACAGTTGGAGGAGCAGCTGCAGCTGCCCGCCAACAGCACTCCCGACCAGTTGGAGCAGCTGCGAGCCCAGGATCAATATCTAGAGCAGAAGCTGCTGAGCACGCTAAGCCAGGCAAAGGAACATCGCGAGCAGATCGAGCAGCTGGACGGCCGCAGTGCGCACAATGCCAAACGGATTCGGGCGCTGCGCAAGGAGCAGCAGCTTCTGCAGCGCGAAGTGGATGGCCAAAAGTGCACGGCTGAGAAGTTCCAGCGCATGAAGGTGATGCTCACCGATCTGGAGAACGAGGATCAATTCTATAAACGGCAGATGCGCGAGTTCTCCGAGCGTGGCTACAATCAGCAGGTGAAGCTGTCGCGCGCCAAGAAGCATTTGCTGGACCAGGTGGAAAAGTTCAATACGCACGCGCAAAACATCGGCCTCGATTCGGACATATGCAGCGCCAGCGAGAAGGATAAACTGGAGCTGGTGCTGCCGCTGCCGTCGCAGCATTCAGACATCCAGGCGCGCAGCCGGCGCCTGACCAAGCTGGCCGCCTTGCTAGAGCAGCGCGGCGCACAGCTCGAAGAGCGGCACCGGCAGCTGGAGCAGCACAGCACTGAGCTGACGCTGCAAAACAGAAATCTCGAGGCGAACCTCAACCTCCTCGATGCACAGGTGCAGTCCAACGGGCAGAAAAAGGCGCAACTGCATCACAGCTACAAGGCCAAGTGCAGCATGTGGACGCAGCAGCTACAGCAGTTGGATGTCCGCAGATTCGAGCTAAGCGCGCAGCTGGAGCAGCTGCGGCAGGAACATGACGAGCTAACGGAGCTGTTGGCAAAGAAAAGGCAACAGAATGAAGAGTATCTTAGCGCTGCCGAGCGCCGGCATGAGGAGAGTCTGCGCGCCAGAGCAACCTACCTGGAGAAATACCAACAGCAGCTGGCGCAAGCCGAGGAGCAGCTTAAGGAGCTCGATGCGACTGTTGGCCAAAACGACGTCGAGTTGGCCAACCTAAAGCGACAGCTGGAGGGCACCGAACTGCCGCCATTTGAAGAGGAGCTGAATGCGGCCTTTAAAAATGCCAAAGTTCAATAAATCGGTTTCTTTTCTGCAAAAAACATCTATTGTAAAAATATAAATAAAACGAAATGCATTATTTGTTGAAAAAAAAATTGAATTAAAATTAAAATGTGTCTTTCCAGTTGTGGAAAATAATCGCAAATTTCTTTTATAATTGTTTAATTGTCTTCCAAAGTGTGTTGAGTATTAAAGCAGACATTTCTGTTCCCATTGAGTTGAAACTATCTTGGCCAAATCCGTCTGTCTGTTTTTTGATGCCATTTATAAATATGTTTCAAAATTTATTCAATTCATTAACTGTTGTAATTTGCATGAGAAAACGTACAAATGAAATAATTACATTTTGATTATAAGTATTATATGATGAATGTTTAAATTCTTACATAGATTTATTTCAAGTCGGGCCTGTGAAGAGCTTTCAATTTTATTGTACACACAGGTACAGAAATAGTTGGGCTGAACAGCTGCTTGCATAGCCGACTGTGACATATACTCTATAAAATATCAATATGAGAGAGATAGAGCTACAATCGCTAGCTTTGGATTCACGCGCACTTAATTGCCACGCGGATCAAATATTTGGATTACATTGTTATAAATTGCACTTGGTACGGTTTAGGTTTAGCTTTACATTGTACTGTTACATATGTGCGAGCACGTTGGGGCTTGTGGGGATGGCGTGGGGTGGGTGAGGCTCTTTGGGTTGCTTACATACATACGAATACACATACATAATATAAAATTATTTTTGGCCAATTTGAATAACGCGAAACAGAAAAAAAAATGCTCTGAAATAACTTTTTGTTGTAATAAATAAGTATGTATAGTTAAGCTTAGGTAAATTTATACAGTGTGTGGGTGTGTGTGTGTGTTGCATTGTGTCCTTGTTGCTCTTGTTCCAGTTGCTGCGACTGCGCTTGTGCGATTGTGGCTCAAACTATGAAAACATCGCCATTGTTGCGCTCCACAGTGGACGCACTGCCGCTGGAGAGTGCGAGATCACCGCCACAGCCGGCACGCAGGGGCTGAGATTGGGCTTGGGCGGCTGCTGTTGTTGCGTGCTCCCCGTGGGTGACCTTGTCCAGCAGCTCGGCCTCCCTGCCAATCTCGACGATGCCCTGCGACTTTTGCGGCGAATTGCCACTGGATTCGTGCACCTCTTCCAGACTATCCGTCTCGCATATCTGGCTAGCCATGTGTATGCTGACGCCAGCCACGTCCAGCTGCACCTCGTCCTTGTGGTTTTGGAATGTAACCGAGATCTCCTGCGACTGTTGCGACGCCGCGGCGCCGTCGATGCCCTCGTCAATGTGACTAAGACTGTGGCTCTGACTGCTGTCGCTGCCAGCACCAGAGCCGGAGGCAGCGGAACCTGTACTGTTGGCGGGCGCAGTCGTTATGGAGGACCACCAGCTGGAGAAGGCGCCCTTGGCCTGCGAGATGGCGCCGCCTACAGCACGGCTGGTGTTGTTCACCGCCTGGTTGATCTTCCGTCCGCTCTCGCTGTTCTGCATGGTTCTGTACGGGCAAGCCCATATATACATAAGTTATCCTCTATTCTACTTCCACGTCTACTTACTGCGCCAGCTTCAGCTTCATGTCGGCCACGGACAGCGTGCCGGCAAATGGATGACCACCGGGCAGCGCATCGAAAAACTCGGGTTCAGGTCGCACGTCGAACCACTCCTGGTAGCATTGGGTGCGCTTGAAGGCGCTCATAAAGTGCGGATTGAAGTGGTCATTGTCCTTGATATCTATGGAAAATAGTTTAATACTAATATTGAACGGGTAAGGACTTTGCAGTCGGGTTCAACCGACTGCGCAATACTCGTTCGCTGTATAAGAACAGCTTAAAACAGACGAAAACGGTCCTAACTATTATTATTTTGGATAAATATAGATTTTTGAAATTTGTGCATATGTCGATATTTTCGATATTTAGAGGAGGTCATCAGAAAGCTGCCTGCCAAGATATGTAGACGTTATGAGGATGAGGATGTTATATGTGATCTTTAGAGGAGGTTATTAATAATCTGTCTCAAAAAATTTATGTATCTAGCTTTAAAAACTGAGGGAGATATATCTATTTTATCGATTTGCCACGCCCCCAATGGGCGTAGCCGAAAAATCAACACTTATTCTATTGCGGGTACATTCGAGTATATATTCCAAATGCCAAATCTCCAGCTTGCGTGCACGCGGATAGACGGACGGACATTGCACGAACCCAATATACTCGTTTCACTTCGTGAACAAGTATAATTAATTAAGAGCCTGTTCCCACTAACCAGGCGCCACCGCAGCGCGCAGGAGAGCCAATGTGTAGCCCTGGAACTGTTCGCGTATCCAGTATTCGCTGCCTTCGGCATCCTCCTTCGGCGCTTGCACGTGCTTCAGGATGTAGTCCATGTAGCGCAGGTCCTCGGTGCTGAGCACCAGCTGGCGCCGTAGCTCTGGATCGTGCGCCTCCAAATTGGCCGCCTCGATGTCCACGAGCACGTCGGCCAGCTGGCGCTTCTGTTGGAACAGCACATTGGAGGTGCCAATAATGTAGGAGAGCACCATGGGATCGCTGAGCAGGTCCATGTACGGCAGCGACAAGTAGGGCAGGCACAGATTGCCGCTGGCAAATATGCTGACGGGTGCGCGGTACTCATCCGGATTGATCGCGCACAGCGCGGCAAGATTAGCTAGCAAATGAAGTGGGGAATCGGGCATTGGGTTAGTGTCCTGGCAAATACGGTTGCACACACTTACAGGCCAAGGTGTCCACGCTCGCCTCGCGGGTCAATGAGCTGCTGCGGCCGTTTCGTCTGCCGACGCCGTTTTCTGTGGAGTCGACGCGCTGCAGCTCCTGGTGCGTGGGAGTTGTGGTCGGGCAGCTGGAGTCCTGCGACTGTGAGTTGGGCGTTGTATGCGGCGAGGTGTTGCCGCTGCTGTTGCAGCACTGTGAGCCGGCCGAGGCGGCCGACGAGACGAGCGTGAGGTCCTCCGCTTCAGTCACGATGTCCGCCTCGGCCTCGGCCTCCGCCTCGCGTTGCAGCGAATCCGTAAAGTCGGGCATGGGCGAGAGCGGGCGCGAGGTGCGCACGCAGGCCACCTCCTGAAAGCCCTTCTCCAGCAGGCGCGGCACCAGCGAGGCCATGCCCAGTATGAGCACGCACATGCCGCGCACCGGGGAGCCGAAGCAGACCACGCGCCTCTGGAGCAGCAGCAGCTTGAAGAGCATCAGCATCTTGTGGCGCCAGTGGAGCACGATTTCGCGCAGCGAGAGGCCCACATGGAAGTGGCGCAGCGGGCGACGCGTCTCCTCGTCCAGGAGGCAGGCGTTGAGCTGCTGGTACGCCTTCACCAGCAGCTCGGTGCAGCTAAAGTCGCCCTGGTCGAAGAAGGCGTCGGCGATGAGCGCCAGCTTCACTTCAATGTAGCCGTAGATGGGCAGGCGTGCCAATATGCACACCGACTTCTGGACGGTGCTACGGGTCACGTCCGCGGTGCGTATTTTGAGCTTCTCCACGGGGATTTGGCGGTAGCACGAGACGCCGTAAATGCTGGCCGCCGGCTCGAACAGGCTGGGCAGGTTGAAGAACACCGTGTCCTCCACGAAATTGTGCGAGCCGTCCGGCAGGGCCAGCGTTGGCAAATACTTCCAGCCGGACGGGCATTCGTTGCGCCC